>CM052813.1:53184212-53512208 GCA_028533885.1 Nasua narica | reverse complement strand
AATAGGTGTAGACCTATTTTTATTGATTTTGAGGGGGGTTCTCTGTGCCTTCTGGATTTTGATGTTTGTTCCCCTCAGCAGATTAGGGAAATTTTCTACAATAATTTGTTCCAATATACCTTCCACCCCTTTCTCTCTTCTTCTTCTGGAATCCCAATTATTCTAATATTGTTGTCTTATGGTATCACTTATCTCTCGAATTCTTCCCTCGTGGTCCAGCAGTTGTTTGTCTCTCTTTTTCTCAGCTTCTTTATTCTTTGTCATTTGGTCTTCTATGTCACTAATTCTTTCTTCTGTCTCATTTATTCTAGCATTAAGAGCCTCCATTTTTGTTTGAACCACATTAATAACTTTTTTGATTTCGTCTTGGTTAGATTTTTTCTTTTATTTCTCCTGAAAGGGATTATATTTCTCCTGAAAGGGATTCTTTAATCTCTTCCATGCTTTTTTTGAGCCCAGCTAGCACCTCGATAACTGTCGTTTTGAACTCTATTTCCGACATATTACTGACGTCTCTATTAACTAGGTCTCTAGCCGTCAGTACTGTCTCTTATTCTTTTTTTTGTGGTGAGTTTTTCCACCTTGTCATTTTATCGAGCTTTCGGAAAGTGGTCGATTTACTGCTCCTAGAATTGCTCTTCTTTTCTTCTCTCTCCTGTTGAGTATGCTGGCTTTGAGAATGATTTAATAACTTATCTAGATGAACTTCTGGGATCCGACTCTATCTCAACCCTCTACTTCTCCACCATCTTGCTCCTCCTCCCTGTCACCATTTGTCGAAGAGACTTTTTCCCATTGTATATTCAGTCCTCTTTTGTCAAAGATTAATTGACCTTATAATTGTTGGTTTATTTCTGGTTTTTCTGTTCTATTCCATTGATCTATGTGTCTGATGCCATTATCATACTGTTTACTGCTTTGTAATATAACTTGGAATGTAACTGGAATTGTGATACCTCAAGTTTTATTTTGGGGTTTTTTTTTTTTTTCTTTTTTTTTTGTTTTTCAAGATTGCTTTGGCTATTCAAGGTCTTTTCTGATTCCATACAAATTTAAGGATTGTTTGTTCTAATTCTGTGAAAAATACAGTTGGCATTTTGATAAGGATTGCATTAAATCTGCAGATTGGTTTGTGTAGTATAGGCATTTTAACAATATTTGTTCTTCCAAGCCATGAGCATGGATAGAATGTCTTTCCATTTTTTTGCATTGTCTTGAATTTCTTTCATCAGTGTTTTTAAAGTTTTAAGAGTACAGGTCTTTCCCCTTGTTGGTTAAGTTTGTTTCTAGGTACTTTATTGCTTGTGGTACAATTCTAAATGGGATTGTTAATTTCACTTTCTGCTTGCTTCATTATTAGTCTATAAGAATGCAACAGAGTTCTGTACATTGATTTTATATCCTGTGACATTACTGAATTCTTTTTTTTTTTTAATCTTTTTAATTTTTTTTTTAAAGATTTTATTTATTTATTAGAGAGAGAGACTGAGAATGAGAGGGGAGAAGGTCAGAGGGAGAAGCAGACCTCCCGCAGAGCCGGGAGTCCGATATGGGACTCGATCCCGGGACTCCGGGATCATGACCTGAGCCGAAGGCAGTCGCCCATCCAACTGAGCCACCCAGGCGCCCAATTCTTTTTTTTTTAAGATTATTTATTTGACAGAGAGAAATCACAAGTAGGCAGAGAGGCAGACAGAGAGTGAGGAGGAAGCAGGCTTCCTGCTGAGCAGAGAGCCCGATGCGGGGCTCGATCCCAGGACCCTGAGGTCAATGCGGGGCTCGATCCCAGGACCCTGAGATCATGACCTAAGCTGAAGGCAGAGGCTTTAACCCATTGAGCCACTCAGGCGCCCCGACATTACTGAATTCTTTTATCAGTTCTAGTAGCTTCTTGGTGGCGTCTTTAGGGTTTTCTGTATTTAGTATAATGTCATCTGCAAAGAGTTTTTCTTCTTTAACAATTTGGATGTCTTCTATTTCTTTATGTTGTCTAATTGCCATAGCTAGGACTTCCATTACTATATTGAATAAAAGGGGGGGCGGTGAGAGTGGACATCCTTGCCTTGTTTTTGACCTTATGGGAAAACCTCTCATTTTTCACCATTGAGTTAATTAATTAATTAAAAGGATTTTATTTATTTGACAGAGAGACAGCTAGAGAGGGAACACAAGCAGGGGGAGTGGGAGAGGGAGAAGTAGGTTCCCTGCTCAGCGAGGGACTTGATCCCAGGACCCTGGCGTCACAACCTGAGCCAAAGGCAGACGCCCAGTGACTGAGCCACCCAGGCACCCTCATATAAGGCCTTTATTATGTTGAGTTATGTTTCTTCTGGACTTTGTTGACGGTATTTACATGAATAGATGTTGTACTTTGTCAAATGCTTTTTCTGCATCTGCTGAAATGAGCATATGGTTTTTATCCTTTAATTGATGTGATGTATCACATTGTTTGGCAAATATATATATATTTTTTAACATTTTACTTTTTAAAAATTGGCTACTCAGTGTGGGGCTTGAACTGATGACCCCAAGATCAAAATCACATGCTTTACCAGTTGAACCAGCTAGCTGCCCCTTCTTTTGCAAACATATATGTATATATTTATTTTTTTTAAGAGTATTTGAGAGAGTGACTGAGAGATAAGATGTAAGTAGGGGGGGAGCATCAGAAGGAGAGAGAGAACCAGACTCCTTGCTGAGTAGGGAGCCCAAAGTGGGGCTTGATCCCAGGACCCCCAGATCATGACCTGAGCTGAAGGCAGACTTCCAACTGACTGAGCAACTCAGGTGCCCCTTGTTTTGTGAATGTCAAACCACTGTTGCCTCCTGGGAATAAATCCCACTTGATTGTAGTATATGATTTTTAAAAAACATATTGTTTGTTTGGTTTGCTGATAATTTGTTGAGAATATTTACATTTATCTTCATAAGAAATACTGACCTGTTTTCTTTTTTGGTGATGTCTTTATCTGGTTTTGGTATCAGGGTGATACTGGCCTCATGGAATGAATTTGGAAGTTTGCCTTCCTTTTGTATTTTTTTGGAATAGTTAAAGGAGGAGTATTAACTCTTTAAATGTTTGTTAGAATTTGCCTGGGAAGCCGTCTGCTCTTGGACTTTTGTTGGGAGTTTTTTGATTACTGTTTCCATATCATTGTTGGTGATTGGTCTAATTAAATTTTCTGTCTATTCCTGTGTTAGTTTTGGTAGGTTATATGTTTCTAGGAATTTATCCATTTCTTTCTAGTTGTCCAACTTGTCATATGTTTTCATAATATCCTGTTACAGTTGTTTGTATTCCTTCCTTTCTCAATTCCTTTCCCATTCCTTTCCTTTCCATTAGAGAGAGTGAGCGCACTTGGGGGATGGAGGGAGAGGGAGAATCCCAAGCTGGCTCACGCTCCGTTCAGAGCCCTACATGGATCTGGATCCCACGGCCCTGAGATCATGTACCAAGCCTAAATCAAGAGTTGGATGCCCAACCGACTGAGCCACCCAGGCGCCCCTACAGTTGTTTGTATTTCTTTGGTGTTGGTTGTTGTTTCTCCTTTTTCATTAGTAATTTTGTTTGAGTGTTCTCTTTCTATTTTTGATGAGTCTTGATAGAAGTTTATCAGTTTTATCAATTTTTTTTTCCTCAAAGAATCCATTTCTATACCATTTATTTCTGCTCTAATCTTTATTATTTCTTAACTTTTGCTGCTTTGGGTTTTGTTTGTTCTTTTTCTGGCTTCTTTAAGTGTAAGGTTACGCCTTTTATTTGAGATTTTTCTTCTTGAGGTAGGCCTGTGATTCTATAAATTCTCTTAAAACCACATTTTGTTGCACTTTGGACCCTTGTGTTTTCTTTTTCATGTAATTTTTGATGTCTTTCTGATTTCTTGGTTTGACCCATTTATTGTTTAATAGCATGTTATTTAACCTCCATGTATTTGTGCTCTTCAGATCTTGTGGTTGATTTCTAGTTTCATAGCATTGTGTTCAGAAAAGATGCATGGTTATGACTTTAGTTCTACTGAGTTTGTTGAGACTTGTTTTATGGTCTAATACATGATCTATTCTGAAAATGTTCTGTGTATGCTTGAAAAGGATATGTATTCTTCTGTTTTAAGATGGAATGTTCTGAATATCATGTCTGCTTATCCATTTGGTCCAGTGTTTCATTCAAAGCCACTTTTTCCTTTCTGATTCTGTTTGGATGTTCTGTCCATTGATGTGAATGGGGTGTTAAAGTTCTCTATTTTATTGTGTTACTATCAAATTTTCCTTTTATGTTTATTATTAACTGTTCTGTATATTTGGCTGCATGAATATTTACAACTGTTAGGTCCTCTTGTTGGATTGTCCCCTTTAATTAGAGTGTCCTTCTTGTCTCCTGGTACAGTCTTTGTTTTAATGTCTTTTTTTGTCCAATATGAGTATTGCTATCTTGGCTTTCTTTTGGCATCCATTTGTGTGATAAATATTTCTCGATCCCCTCACTTTCAATCTGCAAGTGTCTTTAGGTTTGAAATGAATCTTTATGAGTATTGGTATCTTGGCTTTCTTTTGGCATTCATTTGTGTGATAAATATTTCTCCATCCCCTCACTTTCAATCTGCAAGTGTCTTTAGGTTTGAAATGAATCTTCGGTAGGCATTATGTCTTGTGTTTGGAGCATTTAGTTCATTTACAGTCAAAGTAATTACTGAGAGGTATGTACTTAGTTGCCATTTTGTTACTTGTTTTGTGGTGTTTTGTGGAGATTTTCTCTGATTCTTTCTCTTGGTCTCTTTCATGGTTTGTTGGCTTCTTTGGTAATATACTTGGATTCCTTTCTCTTTATTCTTTGCATATCAATTACAAATTTTTGATTTGTGGTTACCATTAGATTTGTACATAACATCTTTTGCATAAAGGAGTCTATATTAAGTTGTTGGTTGCTTCAGTTTAAACCTGTGCTTTACTCCTCCTGTCCCATGTTTCAGGTATATGGTTTCATGTAAAATATCCTTCCTTCCTTTCTTTCTTTCTTTATTATTTATTTTTAAATCTTTTTTACTTTTTTAAAGATTTTATTTATTTATTTCTCAGAGAGAGAGAGAGCATAAGCAGGCAGAGTGGCAGGCAGAGGAGAGGGAGAAGCAGGCTCCCCATAGCAGAGAGCCCAACACGGAGCTCAATCCCAGGACCCTGGGATCATGACCTGAGCCAAAGGCAGCTGCTAAACCAACTGAGCCACCCTGGTATCCCCGCTTTTATTATTTTTTTAAGAGATTTTATTTATTTATTTGACAGAGAGAGAGCTCGTGCACGAGCAAGGGGAGTGTCAGAGGGAAAGGGAGAAGCAGGCTCTCCGCTGAGCAGGAATCCCCATGTGGGGTTCCATCCCAGGATTCTGGGATCATGACCTGAGCCAAAGGTAGACGTTTAACCAACTGAGACAGCCAGGTGCCCTCCCTTGACTGATTTTTATAAATACATTTATTCTTACTGTATTTGTGGGTTTTGCGTGTTTGTTTATTTTAGGGAGAGTGTGAGAGTGCTCCTCCAAGAACAGTGGTGGAGGAGTAGAAGGGAGAGGGAGAGAAACTCAGGCAGATTCCGTGGTAAGCATGGGTTCAATGCCAGGCTTGATCTCTCGACTCGGAGATCATGATCTGAGCCAAAATCAAGAGTCGGACGCTCAACTAACTGAGCCATCTAGGCGCCTCCTGTGTTTTTTACTTTTTGTACTCTCACTTATGGTCTTCCTTTCCATTCAGAGAGTACCCTTTAATATTTCTTATAGGGCTGGTTTTCTGATCATGAACTACTTTAGTTTCTGTTTGTTTGGGAAACTCTTTATCTCTCCTTCTATTCTGAATGATAGCCTTGCTGGATAGAGTATCCTTGGGTGCACATTTTTCTCTTTGAGTGCTTTGAAGATCTTTTCTTAGTCTCTTCTGGCCTGCAAAGTTTCTGCTGAAAAATTCACTAATAGCCTTATAGGATTTCTCTTGTATGCAACTGTCTTTTTTTCCTCTTGCTGCTTTTAAATTTTTGTCTTTATTGCTAGTTTTTGCCATCTTAATTACTATGTGTCTTGGTTTGGATGGGTTGAATTTGGAGTGGGGGGGTGGCGCGTGAAGCAGGGGCAGGATCTCTGCTTCTTGGATCTGGATCTCTTCTCCCAGATTAGGAAAGTTTTCAGTTATTATTTCTTCAAATAAATTTTCTCCCTTTTCTCTCTTCTCTGAGATCCATATAATGCAGATGTTATTATGCTTGATGGAGTCATTGAGTTCCCTAAGACTTTTCTCAGTTTGGATAATTTTCTTTCCTTTGCTCAGCTTGTTACTTCTGTTACTCTGCCTTCCAGGTTGTTAATTCGTTCCTCTGCTTCATTTAGCCTGCTATTTCTTCCATCAAGAGTATTTTTAAAAAAAAAAGTATTTTAAATTTCATTTACCGTGTTCTTGATCTCTGATTGGTTCTCTTTTATCTTTGTATTAGCGGTCTCTCTGATGTCCTCCACTGTTTTCTCCAGTGTAATATTTTCATGATTGTTATTTTAAATTCTCTATCAAGCATATTACTTATATTTGTTTCACTTTGGTCTCTTGCTGTGGTTTGCCTTATGAAGAAGCAGCCCTATAGTGCCCCTGGAGTGCAGTGTCCCTTGTTGCCCAGGGCCTGGCGCTTCAGAGTGTTTCCTATGTTTATTGCATGTGCTCTCCTGTTGAGTCTTGGCCTCTTTCCTTTAGTGTATTTACATAGTCTCTCTTGGGAGAGATCCCCTATGGCGGGGTCCCCGGCAGGGGTGGGGCACACTTTGACACATTTTAACAAGGTGTGTTTTAACAAGGTGTGTGGTGGTTTGCTTGACAGAACTGAGGTCCTCCGGGGTGTCAGGAGATGTGGCATTGTCAGGGTTTGTGCTGGAGGTGGGACCTGCAGTGCTGGGACTTAGGCCTTTGTGATTGGGAAGGGTGTATCTGCTGATGTTGGGGTGTGGTGTAGTGGAGGGGATGGGATGTGAAGAAACTTGGTGGTAGCAAGTTAGGAGTGTTGGCACCATGTTGATTCCTGCAGGTGGCTGTTGTTTTTGCTGGGGGGTGGGGAGGGAAATGGTGTCTGCCTTGTCCATTGTTCTTGGAGTCTCCCTGTGGTCCCTGCCTCTCTGAACTGTGCTTTGAGATGAGCTAAATCACTCTCCCTCCTGTCTGCCCCTGGAATTTTCCACTTGCTGGTTCTGCACTATATCTGCAGGGCCTATTTTTCTTGTTATCTTTACTACCTCCGAGCTCTGTTTCCTAACACCTTCTGGGCTCTCACAGCTGAGGCGGCCAATTTTTAAAATTCCAGGCTTTAAGAGTCCTGCTGGTTTTGAGAACTCAGAAAATTTGACCCCTCTCACTTTCAAAGACAAATATTCTGGAGATTCAGCCTCCCCATTCGTGGACTTCCCAGTGTGAAAGTCTGTTTTCTGCCCTTCTCCACACCACCAGCTCCCTCTCCATTGTGTCCAATGGCCATAGTCCATTTTGCTTCCAGACCATGTCTTAGCCCTTCCTATTTTCTTTAATGTGGCCTCTTCCTTGACTTTATTTTTCGAATTTGTTCTGCCAGTCTTCGGTTGGTTTCCTGGGTAATTTACACTGATAAGGGTGTTACTTAGTTGTATCCATGTAGGAGGTAAGCTTAGTGTCCTCCTATTTTGTTGTCTTCCCAGCTGACTTTGCAGTTGTGGAATTTTTAGCAAAAATAGATTGGCAATATAACTAGCTTATTCTTCAGAAGATTTCCCCGGGATTCATTTTCAGGGACTCCAGACTGCTCTTTTATTTCCATAAGGAGCTGCATTGAATACTTAGCAGATAACTTGTGAAAAGCAACACAAGTTAAAGTTAGGGGAGACAACAGTTGTAACCCCAGCTAATTTTTGACCTGATGTGTAAATTTTTCATTTTCAATAAAAATACAGGGTTACAGAGGATATTACTTACATTTATTGTGGTAGAGTACACGTAACATGAAATTTGACCTTTTTGATCATTTAAAGTGTATGGTTCTGTAGTGTTGAGCATATTTACACTGTTATGCAGCCATCATCACCATCCATTTCCAGAATTTTTTTCATCTTCATCTACAAACTGGAAGTCTGTACCCATGAAACAATAACTCACCATGGTCCCCTATTACCAGCTTCTGGGATCCATTGTTCTGCTTTTCGTCTCTATTAATTTGACTCTTGTAGGTAGCTCATATAAGCAGAACCAGAAAATATTTTCCTTTTGAGTCTGGCTTAATTTCATTTAGGAAAATGTTTTCAAGGTTCATCCATATTGTAGCATGTACTAGCATTTTTTTTCCTTTTTTTAAAAAAAGATTTTATTTCTTTAGAGCAATTTTAGTTTCATAGTAAAATTGAGCAGAAAGTACAGAATTGTTATGTACTCCTGCTCCCAGAAATAAACAGCTTTCCTGTCAGCATCCTGCACCAGAGTTAAACATTTGTTACAATCTATGAACCTATATTGACACATCATTTTGATCCCAAATCCCTAGTTTACCTTAGGGTTCACTGTTGGTATTACAAATTCTGAGTTTTGACAAATGTATAATGACATTTATCCACCATTATAGTATCATATAGGATAGTTTCATAACTTGAGAGCTCTTTTTTTTTTTTAAGTGCTAAATTATGTTCATTGTATGGATGTGTAACAGTTTATATATCCATTTACCTACTTAGTAAAGGACGTCCTCGTTGCTTCCAAGTTTTCCTTTTTTTTTTTTAGAGATTTTATTTATTCGACAGAGAGCGAGATCACAAGTAGGCAAAGAGACAGGCAGAGAGAGAGAGAGGGAAGGAAGCAGGCTCCCTGCTGAGCAGAGAGCCCGATGTGGGGCTCGATCCCAGGACCCTGAAATCATGACCTGAGCCGGAGGCAGAGGCTTTAACCCACTGAGCCACCCAGGAATCCCTTTCCTTCTTTTTTAAGGCTAAATAATACTCCATTGTATGTGTATACCATATTTTGTTTATTCATCTGTCAGTGGATGTTTTGGTGGTTTCTACCTTTTGGTTAATGTAAGGTGGTCTTCAAATGTCTATTTGAGTCCCTGCTTACAGTTCTTCGTTTATATTAAAGGCTATAATTTTGTCATTGGAAATATTGGCATTTAAAAAAATGCAGTGTAGTCCTCTCTAAGAAAACTTTTTTTTTCCCTTAAGATCTTGCTTATTTGAGAGATAGCGAGAGAGAGCAGAAGCGCGGGGTTGGGGGTGAGGGAGAAGCAAGCTCCCTGCTGAGCAGGGAGCCGAATGAGGGGGTCTATCTCAGGACTCTTAAGATCATGACTTCAACTGAAGGCAGATGCTTAACTCACTGAGCCACCCAGGTGCCCCTCTTCCTTCCTTCCTTTCTTTTTTTTTTTTTTAAGATTTTAATTTATTTTAAAGAGAGAGTGTGAGCAGAGGGAGGGGTATAGGGAGATTGGAGAGAGAGAGAGAATCTCAAGCAGACTCTACACTGAGTGCAGAGCCCAGTGTGGGGCTTGATTTCTGAGATTATGACCCAAGTCGACATCGAGAGTCGAGAGTCGGACACTCAAGACTGAGTCACTCAGGCGCCTCTAAGAAAACTTTTTTTTTTGTGCTCAAAATTTATTAATCTATGTGGTGATTATTCCAACAAGTTAACTCTGTATGTTTTGGGAACAAATACTATAACCGAAATAACATCTGTTAATTCCTTGGTGGGTTACGTATAGAGATTTCACCAGGTGGAGTTGCCACACAACAGAACCTATTTACTGCAAATAAGGAGATCATGGGGGAATAATTTCCAAAGCCTTGACTCCCTGAGTATGGGTGAGTAGGTTCTTTTTATTTAGGGTTCAGGATGAATATTCAGAAAGAGGAGCTTTGTTATCATATGTAAAGGCAGGCATAAGTTTGTAGACATACTTAGGAAACGTGCCTGTACATGAATGCTGTGTGAACCTTGTGTCCCTTCTGGGGCGGAGACTTTATAATGAAGCAGAGGTAACTGTCAGGGGAAAAGGCTTCTGGCAAACTCTTAGGGTATAAACTGGATGGGGTCTGAGTTCCTTATCTTGGGTAAGGAATGCAGGGCCTTGCTTACTTTTGAAACAGCACTGGGAGTTTCACCACTGATTTATTGTTTCTATTATGGTTAGCCTATTTACTGGCCTGTTGGAGACTTAGTTTTTGCATTCCTTTAGTTCCCTTAAAATCCTTAACTACTGAGGTTTTTGTATTTCTTTGTAATTCTGACATCTCCTAGGATGTGTTGTAAGAGGTATGCTTAGGCTAGTAGAGCCAGTGGGGTATTGATCAGGGAAGTTAGGAAAATAGCTGGGGACTTAAAATGACTTCTATTGTGTCATGAAAGCTGTGCCTTGTCTTTCTTCTATTGGGGGTCCCAAATCTGTCTTGCCTTTGCCTCAAATAAGTTTTGCCTTGGCCTACAAATCAACTTGTGAGACAAGTTCACTGCTGACTACAGTAGCCTGCTAGTTGGTAAGATTTGGAAAATTAATTTTCGGAGTGGTAATGGAGAGCTTTGATTTGGCAGGTTGAAGTTGATTAAGTGCTAGTTGGGTTGTTGGGAATTTATTGCAAAGTGTATTAGGAGAGATTGGTTTTCTGCTTATGGTAGTGACAGATTTTAGAAATTCTATTTGTCTTTATTATTATTTTTTTAGAATTAAAGTTTTTTTTAAAGATTTTATTTACTTATTTGACAGATCACAAGTAGGGAGAGAGGAGGAAACAGGTTCCCCACTGAGCAGAGAGTCTGCTGTGGGGCTCGATCCCAGGACCCTGAGATCATGACATGAGCCAAAGGCAGAGGCTTAACCCACTGAGCCACCCAGGCACCCCTAGAAATTCTATTTGTCTTTAAAAAGTGACTATATTAAAGAAACATAGTAAATATTCAGACAGTATGTGAATGCTTAAATTTTGAAAAAAGTTACTAACAAATAGATTTCTTTGTGGGGAGAGTAAGGATAGAATAGGTCCCAGAGAAAGAGGGCAGCAGGAATTGAGTACTTAAGGAGGCAGAATTCAAAAGGAAATTGACTTGCAGTTTCATCTATAGAGGAAATTTGAGTTTCCTATAGTAAAATTGAACAGAAATATTTGTTAAGGCCAAAAGAAAAGATGATCTGGAAAACTATAAAGTTTATTTGGTAAAAAGGAAGTTTGTTGGATGGATTGTATATAGAAATAATATTTGTTAAGGCCAAAAGAAAAGATGATCTGGAAAACTATAAAGTTTATTTGGTAAAAAGGAAGTTTGTTGGATGGATTGTATATAGAAAATTTTCCTAACTGGTTTAAATAAGGATGCCACTGAAGATCCAGAATGTGACTTTTCTTTTTCTTTTTCTTTTTTTTTCTTTTTCAGAATCTGAAATTCTTAGGGATGGGTATTTCTTTGGGAGAACCTTAAGATAAAGGCACAGAACAAACTAGGTTGGGCATGGGGGAGGGAAGCTTACTGGGATATCCTGTAAATAGTAGATCACTGTTGCTATTTTGAGACAGTTTGTTATAGTTAGCTGGCTTACTCTTATGTCATTTATCTAAGACAGCAGTTCTCAGAGGGTGGTCTGTGACCTCTGGGTCTAAAAAGTCAGAACTGTTTTCACAGTTAAGATATTATTTGCTTTTTTGATTTTTCTAATATTTGCACTGGTGGCATAAAAGCAGTGGTGGGTAAAACTGCCAGTATCTTAGCATAAACTAATTTTAGTGGCACCAAACTGTACTAGTAAAACATTCTGTACTCTTCATCACTGTGCACTCACAGTCTAAAAGAACAAGCCAGAACCAGTTTCATTTAAAAAGACCATTAACGAAGCAGCAAAAATTACCTAATTTTATTAAGTCACGACCCTTGAGAACAAATTTTTTTTCTTCATATTCAGTGTGATGAAATGGGGGAACTGGGGTAAAATAATTTGGTTGCATACATAGGATAATGGTTGTCTCAAGAAATACATTTCTGTGATTATTCTACTTGTGGGTACTTTCCTGTAACAGACACAATTTTAATTTGAAAGAATGACAGACAAACTATGGGTTTTCAGACTTGGGTATTTGGTAGTTATTTTCTCAAAATGAACAAAGAGCCTATCAATTCCAAGAAAACGGCTGACAGTATTTGTTCCACTGATAAAATTTGAGCTCTCCATCAAAAATTAGTGTTTTGGAGAACTTGTATCCAATCACCTGAGTTTTATTCACATATTTTCTGGGGTTTTTTTTCTCTTCATTTTTTCATATATCTTTTTCCATCCATTTGGGATCATTTAGAATCTGCTGGAGGTTGTTTTTTGTTTTGTCTAAAAATATTTTTCCTTCATTTCTAAAGAGTGTTTTAGCAGAGTGTTAGTACTCTAGGTTTGACAGTTTTCTTCTTTGAGCACACTGACAATAACACTTTACTGTCTGCTGATTTTCATTACTGTATTTAGAAGTCAGCTATGAATCTAACTGTTACTTTACAAAATTCCTGTTCCCACTCCACATGATTTTTTTTATTTTCTGCAGTTTCACAATGATGTATCCAGGTGGGTTTTGTGTTTTGTTTTGTTTTTTTTTTAATTTTTTTATTCTCCTTGGGATGTCAGTGAATTTCTTAAATCCGAGACCTTAAATTGTGAATGAAATGTCTTTAAACAGATCTGATAAATTCTGATTATCTTTAAAAAAAATAACTGCAGTCCCATTTCTAAAAGTAATTTAAATATATGTTAGACCTATTTACTGTATCTTCTATTTTTCTTTTTCTTTACTTCATACCTGCCAGGTTTTAATTACTCAGTTTGTTCATCTGAGCTCAGATACAAATCCACTGAATTTGTTTTTCATTTGTATAATTTCTGTCCATTTGCTCCTAGCACCATTTGTTGAAAAGTCTTTTCTCCATTGAATTGGTTTTGCTCTTTTGTCAGAGATTAGTTGATTAGATTTTTGTGAGTCTGTTTGGAACTCTTTGTTCCATTAACCTATGTATGTCTGTTCTTTTACCGATTACATGCTGTTTTGATTACTACAGTTGTATAGTAACTCTTGAAATTGGATAAAATGTGTCCTCCAGCTTTGTTCTGCCTCAGTCATGTGTTGGGTATTAGGTCTTTTGTGTTTCCATATAAACTTCAGAATCAGTTTATTGATAACTGCAAATAGCATGCTGGGATTTTAATATGAGTTATATTGAATATATAGAGTTATTTGGGAAGAATTCTTATTCAAACCACTGGTATAGAGCAAAATCGAAATTAAGTTTTATCTAAGCTGTTTGTATTTCCAGTTCACCTGGATGATATATGAAAGTCCCTATGTTTGGCAGGCCCTGGGCTCTGATTTTTCCCTGTGAGGCTGCTGAAAGGTTACATCAGTTTGTGCAGGTTTTTCTTCGGAATTGTTAGTTGCCCTAAGGACAAAGCCTTGAGTGCTAGTATCTTTCTTTTACTTTTTTTTTTTCCTTTTCTTTTTCCTTTTCTTTTCTTTCTTTCTTTTTTTTTAAAGATTTTATTTATTTATTTATTTATTTATTAGGAAAGAGAGAGAGTGAGAGAGAGCATGAGAAGGGAGAAGGTCAGAGTGAGAAGCAGACTCCCCATGGAGCTGGGAGCCCGACATGGGACTCGATCCTGGGACTCCGGGATCATGACCTGAGCCGAAGGCAGTCGCTCAACCAACTGCGCCACCCAGGGGCCCTCTTTTCTTTCTTTTTGGTAGAGTTTGGGACCCAGTAAATGCTCATTATCTTCTTAGCTCTTGAGTACTTTTGAGGTTTTTAAAAATGAATTCTAGTTTTAAAGTTGTTTCAGTAAGGGGATTAGTTCTAATTACCTACATTATCATTACTGAAAATTGGATTATCCCCATGGCCTGCCTCCCTCAGAGAATTAATAGTTGGCATATTTAGGCTATAAAAATTTGTATAAATTATGGGAGGAGCAGAATGAATTCTCCAACTTTGCAGTGTCCATTGAGAACTTCCAGATAGTAATAGATTATGCTGCTTGAGATAAACTTAGGGTGATCTTGGTAAGCTCTACTTCTGAAGAAATGTGACAATTAAGTTTTTATGTGGTCTAGTTAATGTTAAAATGTGCTTTGGTTTTGGGTGCTGGGAAGTTTGGCAAAAAAACCTTGTAGTAATTTGGATTTGTGGTGTGTAGACTGCTGGCTATCTGTCCCATTCTGTCTTTCCTTTCTTAAATTCCAGTGTTTTTAGTTACGAATAGGACTATACAAAATAAAAACTGGATTTGCTGCTTTTGCAGCTAGGAGTGGTCATGTTTTAATAATGTCATTATTAAATGGCTTGGACTTCTCCCTCTGGTGTCAGACTTGTACTTTGTTGGCTATCTCTGCCTGGAATAATATCAGAGACACTACAAGCTCCACATATCAAAAGTAATTATTTTCTGGATCTCTGCTCTTCATTTATCCATTTACCAGTGCTAGAACTTTTGATTCCTCCAATTTCCACCATCTCCAAATTCGTATATATGTATATACCTAAAGTTCAAATCTAACTAATTTTTCCTTTTCCTAAATGTCCCACCGTCTCCCAGTCCATACCCAACATTGACCCTGATTCTTGAGCTTGTCGTCTCTTGCCTAAATTGCTATAATAGCCAAATAACTGCTTCTTTGTTTTTGGTTGGTAGGTTGTTTTTTAAAGATTTTATTTATTCATTTGACAGAGAGAGCATGAGTGAGGGGAGAGGCAGAGGGAGAGGAAGAGCAGGGAGCCCAACGTGGGGCTCAGTCCCAGGACCTGGAGATCATGACCTGAACAGAAGGCAGACACTTAACCATTTGAGCCACCCAGGCACTCCTGCTTGTTTTATATATTCTTGTAACTCTCATTTTTCCTTTTCTCTCCTCATGAATCACCCATCAATAAGTTTTCAACTATGTTATTCATGTGGTTGCAGAATTAATTTTAGTGCCCTTAGCCTCCCTGATTCTTTGTAATCCGGTTCCATTTTACCTTTCCAGGCACATCTGTCATTCCTTTCTCTACATTTGATGCTCTGATAGCACTAGATTTCTTTTATTTCCCTTCCCATGTACTCTTGGTTCTTCACTACTGTTTCTTTGCTCATGCTTGATTTTAGGATTAACCTTTTCCTTTAGAATTGGTTAATGAGGTTTTTTTTTTTTTTTTTTTTTGAAAGATTTATTTATTTATTTATTTGAGAGAGAGAATGAGAGGGGCGTAGGTCAGAGGGAGAAGCAGACTTCCTGCAGAGCCGGGAGCCTGACATGGGACTCGATCCTGGGACTCCGGGATCATGACCTGAGCCGAGGGTAGTTGCCCAACCAACTGAGCCATCCAGGCGCCCAATGAGTTTTTTTTTAATTTTAATTAACTTTACATTTTTTGAAACCTGAAATAAATAGGCTCTGCTGTTGAATATGCCATAGTCTGAAATACGTATTTATATTCTAAGTTGCAGTTTCTGTTTTTACTGAAAGTATTGGGATTTTCTTTTTGAAATTTCTTTGAAGCTTTGAAAGAAATGAAACCGATTTTAATAAGTGTATCATATAAGTTGTTTCAGAACAGTGCTTATCTGGACTAGTCTCCTTATGTCCCACATATGGAAATTGTGTTCAGGAGAAATTAGTGATTATGTGGTGAGGTAGAAACAGAGTCAAGATCTAATGTGACCTATATCCAAATATCAGTATGTGCTTTAAAAAAAATCTTCAAGCATGTTGAGGTTCTCAAGTCTTCAAATTACATTTAGGATTACCAAGCATTGTTACAAGGGCCTTTACTTTTTGTCTGAAGAGGAACTTGGGTAATGAACTGAGGAACTGAGCAGTATACAGTGTAATTCATGTCTTAGCAATCTTAAGGAATGGTTTATTTATAAAACAGTGACCTAAACCTTGCCGCTTTATCTGTCTTCTTGGCAATTTATTTTAGAAGGAAATATTTTGACCCATTAATTAAGTATTCTAAGTAAAGCAGGCATGGTAGATCTAACACTTTATAGATGTGTGTATCTTTGTTTGTTTTTAGCATCAAGCATTGCACGATTCTCTCCAATAATGTAGATCATCTATTACTGAATTTAACACTGTCTGATATCATGGTCTCCCTGGCAAATGCCTCAACTTTGCAGAAGGATTCCAATTGGATAGAAATGATAAGGAAATTTGTGACAGAGACTCTTGAAGATGGCTTTAGGCTAAATAGTAAGCAGCTGAACAGATTGCTTGGGGTATCGTGGAGGTTAATGCAGATACAACCTAACAGAGGTAGGTATTACAGCTTTGTCTTTAAGAGAGGAGCTCTCTTTTTTTTTTTTTCCTTCCCTTTTCAAAGATTTCATTTATTTGGCAGAGAGAGATGGTAGAGAGGGAATACAGGCAGAGGGAGTGGGAGAGGGAGAAGCAGGCCTCCCACTGAGCAGGGAGCCTGATGTGGGGCTTGATCCCAGGACCCTGGGATCACGACCTGAGCCAAGGGGCAGATGCCTAATGACTGAGCCACCCAGGCACCCCAGAGAGGAGCTCTTATGCATGCTGTTAGGGTATAGCTTTGAATTAATGACTTCCAGACGTTCCATGTAGTCAGGTTAATTATATTCAGGCCATAAAATGTAGCTTGTTTAATTATGAAGGACTATCTACTTGAACACTGAAGTTTTTGGTGGCTCAGAGAATCTCCTTCTCAGTGAGTATGTCCACTCTGAAACAATATGGTTAAGATTTCTGGTAGATTACAGACTTGAGTAAAAGAAGATAGATATTATTAAGAGGAAATGCCATGAGCCTAATGATGAAAAAATACCCTTTTCTGGTCTGGTTTGATTAGAAATTGAGCACTTTTCCCTTTTATCTGTATAGAATGAATCCTCTGCCTTTCTTCTACCCTGAAGTTATGACACATTAAGTTCTTTTTTAGTGTGACTTACTAATTCTCTTCATTCAAAAATGGAGCTTTCCTTTTTGGTTCCCATCTTATTCATCTTTCTAATATTCTGGTTATTGTCATCACTACATAGGTTTGTTGTCCCTTACGAAAATTTATACTCTAATCTCTGGTTGGTTTGACTTTTATAGTAGGACATTGCTACAGGACTTCAGTGGTAGTTATCAGTTTGTGACTAAGATCTACTTTGTCATAGGAACAAAGTAAAGTGCTTCTAAGCTTTTAGAGGAATTAGAGCTGGTGAAGAAGTATTTGCTTCATATGCAGTTGTTTTTGTTTTTAGAGGCTACAGAGTCTCTTATCAAGGCAGTTTATACATTATATCAGCAGAGAGGCCTTCTCCTTCCAGTTCGGACTTTGTTACTGAAGTTTTTCAGTAAAATTTATCAAAAAGAAGAACTGAGATCTTACAGAATCAGGTAACGTTTCATTTATTTTGTCTTTCTTTTTCTTGTAAATTTTTTTTAAATAAGACAATAGGGTGATAAAATCTTTGGAGGAGTTCACTTTTTATATCATTTGGTTGCATATAGGAAAAGGTATAAACTTTTCTAAAGAAGCATATGTAATAGGGCCAGTAATCTTTATTAACCAAGCAGATAAAAGCCTCTTTGAGCTTGTATTTCCACTTGTCCACTTACAGCTTAAGGACAATTGGAATAACCTATAGCAGCCTCAGCTTTCCTTTTGCGTTCCATAAAAATTATGGAGGTTGAACCACTAGTGTTTAATTACATGTTGGGTTATATGGTGTAAGAATGAGGACAGTAAAAGATAAGAATGTTTTTGGCTGAGTTTGGTGCTATCAAGTGAGATGGACAATACAAAGAGTAGAACTAAGGAATTAATTTTTTGATGTGAGTTTGACGTATATTTCAGATAGGAAGATTAGGCAGAAGATAAGGGTTGGGGCTACCTCAGCATACATAGGTAGTTGAAACATATTTGAGTCTTTAGTACAAACCAGGTGCTTTTCATAATTTATCTAAATCCCGTACTCCTATTATGAGGTATAGGTACTGTACTTTTCATTTTATGGGAGGAAACTGAAGATTAGGTTAAATAAGTTGGTGAGTGTCCTGTAACTAATGTGAAACAGAGGTGAGACTTAAGTTCAGGTCTGTGTGACAATAAAGGTCATGCTTAAATCATTAAACTCTTGAGGTGCAGCAAAAGTGATTGCTGTTACCTGAGTAAAGAGACATTGGAGCTTTACCAAGTACAAGTACAGTTGACCCTTGAACATTGTGGGGGTTAGGGATACTGACACATTCCCCCACCCCCTGGCACACAGTCAAAAATCTGTGTGTAACTTTTGACTCCCCCAAAACTTAACTAATATCCTGCGGTTGACTAGAAGCCTTTCCAATAACAGTAAACACATATTTTATGGTACATATAGTCTTGCAATTATACCTAAGTTTTCAGGTGTAATTTTATGTTACATATATTCTTACAGTTACACCTAACTTCTAAGAAGAATATAATATTTTCAGTATTTCTAGGCTGTGCACTTTGTCAGGCTTTCATACTGTTGTAGTTCTCCAAAAAATTTTCCAATATGTTTATTGAAAAACAACAACAAACAAACTGATTGTAAGTGGAGGTATGCAGTTAAAACCCATGTTGTTCAAGGGTCACTGGTGTACTGCAGAACCAAAATAAGAGGTTCAAGGCCTTCAGTTTTGGGAGCACCATTTATTGAATGCTTCAGCAAGTTAATATAGTATAATAGCTAACAATTAAGGTAAATAGTACAAAGAGTAGTAGTGTCTGTGTTTTTTAAGATAAATGTAAAATTTAGATAGTGCCTCAGATTACATGATCTTTTTAACTTAGTGGATAAACCCTGGAAAATGCTGTAGCTGAGTAAATGATGCTGCCATTCTTGTAGACTCTGAAATGTTTAAATGAGTACATGTGGTGTTTTTGGTAGATGATTTGTTACTCTGTGGTATATTCAATTTAAAATTTTTTTTTATGTTTAAACTTACTTCCCTTGTGTTTGGAAATTATACTTTATTTTGTTCTTATTTGGTGTTTCTTAGATATCGTAGTAAGGTGTTATCCCGTTGGCTGGCTGGTTTACCATTGCAGCTTGCTCACCTTGGTTCTCGAAATCCTGAGCTCTCAACACAGCTTATTGATATTATCCATACTGCGGCAGCACGAGCAAATAAAGAATTACTAAAAAGTTTACAAGCTTCTGCTCTGCGAATCTATGGTAAGAGTTTAACTGTGTAGGTAGCCATTGATCTACCCCTCATTTGGGAAGTTTCTAAGGAGAATGCTTTAGGTTTGCCTTGCCTTTAAATTATTATAGATTGGTTATACCATGGTTAAATGGCCAAAACAAAATTTCCAGTAGTAAATTCATTTTCAGTAGTAAGTATTTTTTATTAGGGTAGTTTTAGAAGGTTCAGTGGTTATAGATGCTTTTTGGATTCTTAAATCGTCTTTTCAGCCACTCGCTGTTCACAAATTCAAAACCAATCAGGAATTTTTAAAAAATCCTTTGAAGCTTTGGCAGCAAATTACTTACTTAATCATAATGGATATCTTGTATGACTTCCACATATATTTATATTTTTTTATTCATTTCTAGAACTATTTCACTATCTTATTAAGCGAAAATACCAATAAAATCATAGCAGGATAGATATATAAAATTCATATTATTGAGATGTAGTTCACATACCATAAAATTTGCCATTTTACAGTGTACATTTCAGTGGTTTTTTATTTGTTTTTAAAAATTTTATTTATTTGACAGTGAGATAGCAAGAGAGGTAACACAAGCAGGGGGAGTTGGAGAGGGAACAGGCACCCTGCTGATCAGGGTACCCGATATGGGGCTTGATCCCAGGACCCTGGGATCATGACCTGAGCCGAAGGCAGATGCTTAATGACTGAGCCACCCAGGAGCCCCTACATTTCAGTGTTTTTAACATATTCCCAAAGTTGGGCAGTCTGTCTTGATTCCAGAGTATTTTTATCACCCCAAAAAGAAATTCTACTCACTAGTAGTCCTTTCCCAGCTCTTGGCACACAAATATACTTTTCTGTCTCTATGGACTTGCCTGTTTTGAACATTTGTTATAAATGGAATTACATAATATGGGACCTTTTTGAATCTGGCTGCTTTTACTTAGTGTACTGTTTTCAGAATTTATGCACGCTAGCGTGCATGTATCTGAACTTTATTTTTTATTGCTGAGTACTAGTATTCCATTGTATGGATCTTTCACTTATATATATCCATTCATTAAGTGATAAGACATTTGGTTTGCCTTTTGGGGGTCATAATTTTAAGTCTTTTTTTTTTTTTTCCCCAGTGTTGCTTATATATGGTATCTTTTGCTTTAAATTAGGTTGATATTGTACCTGTCACTGTTGAGCAGAAGTGCTTGTTTTTTTACTGTTTAATCCCTTTATTCCCATCAAAGTTCTTACTTTAAACATGACACTTGGGTATTGTGGAATTATTATGGTGTTAAATATATCTTTAATGATTATGTTCACTCTTTTACTTAATAGTTTAAGTTGAACATACACTGTATGGTGAAACTTTTATGTAGTTGGTATATTGGAATTCATTTAACCCAGTCAGTCTGCTTTATTGATTTTATCTCTGTGTTTCTTTATAAATTCACCTTTTTTGAATTTTATATGTGTACCTACCCCACTAGATCCACAAGAAGGCACTGTGGTGGTTCTCCCAGCAGAGTCTCAGCAGCGTTTGGTCCAGCTTGTATATTTTCTACCCAGTCTGCCTGCTGATTTACTTTCTCGGTTAAGTCGTTGCTGTATTATGGGAAGACTCAGTTCAAGTTTGGCTGCCATGCTTATCGGGATACTGCACATGAGGTAGCGTCCTCAAGGGAGCTGTATTTGAAACATATAGTCTTTTTCCCCATGCCTTTTACTGGCAATGTGTAAACTACAGAACACTTTTAAAGTTACATACTGCTACTAACTTCAGCTCTTAATGCAGCAATTAAAGCTGTTGATATTATTGCTAAAGTAAGACTGTTTATAAAGTTTTTTAGTGATTTGTATAGACAGAAATTGTCTATATTTGTATAGATTTACACAGATTAGAAATTATCAAAAGCATGAAGTAAGGATTCAGGGGCAGGTGAGTACTGTGCTTAATTAAGTCTTAGGTGTTTGGAATTGTGATACAGACCTTTTCAGGGACCTACAAATTTAATGTAGCTGGTGAAGTAACATACGTTTGTGGACTCAGACAAGGAATCACTTGAAATCTCTTTTTGTGTGTGTTTAAATATACATAATATAAAACTTAACCATTTTAACCAGCTTTAAATACACAATTAAAACTGTACAGTGGCATCAAGTATTTTCACATTCTTGTGCAACTAGAACCACTGTCCATCTCCAGAACTTTTTATCATTCCAGACTGAAACTCTGCATGCATTAAACAATGATAACTCCTCATTCCCCCTGCCCCCAGCCCTTTAGTAACCACTATTCTATCTTAATGCTTTTGATTATTCTAGGTACTTCATATAAGTGGAATTATACAATATTTGTCCTTTTGTGTCTTGCTTATTTGTGAAAACACAGCATAACTCTTCAAGGTTCATACATGATACAATATGGATCAGAATTTCCTTTTAAAGGCTGACTTAATGTACCATTATATGTATATACTACGTTTTGTCCATCTGTTAATAGATACTTGGTTGTGTCCATTTTGGGGCTATTGTGAATATGCTGCTTTGAACATTGATGGACAAATATCTGTTTGAGTCCTTGCTTTTAATTCTTTTGGCTATATACCCAGAAGTGGAATTGCTGAATCACATGGAAATTCTCTAATTTTTCGAGGAATTGCTATACTGTATTCCAGTGACTATCATTTTACTCTTAAATTTTTTTTTTAGATTTTATTTATTTATTAGAAAGAGTGAGCATGAGCAGGGGGAGGGGTAGTGGGAGAGGTAGAAGCAGACTCCCCACTGAGCAGGGAGCCTGATGTAGGACTCGATTCCAGGACCATCGGATCATGACCTGAGAGGAAGGCAGACGCTTAACTGATGGAGTCACCCAGGCACTTCTGCTCTTAAATATTTTAGAACCAATTAATAGGTTTCATATTGCAAGTGTTAAAAGTATCCTTAAACACCTTGTGTTTGTATTTTAGAGCTAATATTTTTATTTATTTTTAAAATATCTTATTTTCAAAAATTTTTTGAAGATATTTATTTGTCAGGGTGTGCCTGGGTGGCTCAGTAGTTAAGCATCTGCTTTCGGCTTAGGTCATGATTCCAGAGTCCTGCAATCGAGCCCAGCATCAGGCTCCCTGCTTGGCGGGAAGCCTGCTTCTCCCTCTCCTACTCCCCCTGCTTGTGTTCCCTCTCTCACTGTGTCTCTCTTTTAAATCAATAAATAAAATCTTAAAAAAAAAAGATATTTATTTATCAGAGCACAAAGCAGGGGGAGCGATAGGCAGAGGGAGAAGCAGGCTCCCCCCTGAGCAGGGAGCTCGATGTGGGACTCTATCCCAGGACCCTGGGATCATGGCATGAGCCGAAGGCAGACGCTTAATTGACTGAGCAACCCAGGTGTCCCTAAATATTTTATTTATTCACGAGTGAGAGAGCAAGAGAGAGCACAAGCAGGGGGAGGGGCCGAGAGAGGGGGAAGCAGGGAGCCCAATGCGGGGCTCAATCCCAGGATCCTAAGATTATGACCTGAGCCACCCAGACACCCCAGGCATAATATTTTCAGTAATATTTATTACTGATATGGCTCATGGACAGGGTCTAATATGATTTTAGGCAGAAATTGAAATCCAGGCTATACCTAAACAGTTTAAAGACTGTTTAGGTCTTGTGGTTTCTTGTATATACAGATTCCCTAGCCCAGTTAAGTAGGAGTAGCTCACTTTATTAGTAGACTTTCTTTAGCTTCTTTGACATTTTCTTCTTACCATTATAGGACATATGTTGGAATCTAGTCACCTAAAGTGTGATTCAAACTGATGATAACCTTTCCTTTTAGCAAAAGGAAAAAACATATGCAACATGTTTATATGTGAAAATACAGTGTTATATTGCTGTGTGCACGTGCGTTAGCGAGCTTGGTCTTATTTTTAAGTACTTTAAACATTTATTAGTTTCCCATGTTTTCCTTTCTTAGGGGAATAAAATCCTGCTCCTTGTCTAGTAAGCAATTATTTAATATTAGTTCAGCCTTTTAAAAAAGTAAATGTTCTTTTTCTGTTTCTGAGGTGGTTTTGTGTTAACTTCCAGTAGAGGGCACTCTTTTCCTTTGCTATAACTTGTGAAAATTGATTTAAAATAACCTTTTGTTTTAAAAATTGATTTAAAATAAACTTTTGAACACTTCTTGAAACTAATTCTCCTTGAAAGCTAAATTTAATGTCTTTATCAACGTCCGTTATGATTCACTTTGCTTAATTTTTGTCAAATTCTACTTTTGTAGAGATTTGTGGTAACTTTAGAAAATTTACAAATAATAGGAGTTCATAATTAACAGTCGATTGTCATTGTAGCTAAAAGTCCACCAAATTAAATTTGCTTTTTAGCAAAGTCTATTAGGTAGACTTCTCTTTCTGTAGATGTATTGTTCCCATTCAAACGAATCTCTTTTAAAAAAATAATACAAAATTAGGACTTTTCAATTTTCTTGGGCCAATGACGTTATCATTGTTATCAATTCCTAGATTCAGAATTTAACAATAATGTTTGTTTCCTTCAGACATAATGCTGGGTTATTTCATTTCCGGTTTTCAAAATGTCGGTTTCTCTCCTCGAATAGGACTGTACACTAGCCAGCTGTTTTTTATAATCTTATACCTGTACTAATATTCCATCTAGTGCACTGTTCCAGGTTAATTTTCCTGAAACATTCCTTAATTCTGATCTTTTTTCTGTTACATTAATTGGATTGTTAGATCAGGTTCAATTTAGGTTTTGTAGTTCTGATGTCCTCTTTGTCTTTATCAGAGAGAAGAATATTGGTTCTTTCCATGTGTGAAAAACCCATCAAGTGAAAACTGTTGGTATTCATTTTATCTTTTGAAAAGTATGGATTTGCTGCCCCTCCTTTTTTTATTGCCCAGTTTTTAGAGTTTGACTTTTCCCTCCTATAGCATTCTAGTTGTATTTTTCCACTTGCTTTTGCTCATTCCTTACCCTTTCTGCCCTTAGTTTATTTATAGCTAGATTGGGACACATAAGACATAAATGTTGAAAGGTAGTCTGAATTGTTAGATAAAAATCTTTGACAAGGGATAAATTTTGGGACTAAGAAATTTGGCTTGGGTTTTAAGTGGTAAATATATGACCTACGCTGCCAGGAACAGATTCACTTTACTTCTTTAGTCCCATCTTACTCTCAGAAGTATTCTGGCTTGGACAGTATTTATGGAAATAATTGTAAGGACATTAGGATATGTTGCTTATCATTTGTTCAAAGTGGACTCTTCAGTGGATTTGCTACCTCTTTTAGCCACTAGATGGCACAGTTGACTTCTGTTTTCACTGGGTTCAAAGTGTATTAGTTTGCTTTCTACCATTTTCATACTACTTTCCATTTTGTATTTCTGACTTTCTTGTAACCTCTTAACCTTTTGATATCCCCTCCATAGTCCTTTGCTTATTGTGGAAATAATAGAAGGGTGTTTCCATTATTTTAACCCCCAAATTTACAGAATATTAATAAATATAAACAACTATTTTAATAATAAAAAAATTAAGTGCTTCTAGTTGAATTAGATACTCCTCATTTTGTCAGATATTTATTTGGTTAGCTGTAATAAAATTTGTAGCCTCAGCTTGTTGGATCTGATCATTCTCAGCATCCCCCCACACTTTTTCTTGACATATCTAAGGGTGAAATTTGGTGTCATTTTCTTAGCCTTAACTTGAAGAGAGTTTTTAAAGGAATCACTGGAAACTGATCCCATAGCAGGAACCAGATAATCTTTATTTAATGAGAAGCTGCTTTACATTTAGTTAAGCCCTTAAGTACCCTACCAGTACTTGAGCTGAACTATTATGAAGTAGGCCCAGTTACAGCTTTGCAAAGTATAGGAACATGTAATTATTGTAGAGTGGCTTTACAAGGAATATTTTTTAGCTAATCAAGATAGTTTTTGTTTAGGTAGGAAGCTGGAGCTTATTTAAACTTAACTCATTTGAGTAAGCAAGGTAAGATTTTATAAAAATCAAGTAGCAGCTATATCAACTACTGAAAAGCAAAACTTCATCTTGGCTCCTTAGAGTCTGATTTTTTAAGCGGTTTGGAAATTTTCTAGGTTACACCGTACATATGGGCCAATTATGCTTTTTCATGAGAACTTTACATAAATATAAATATGTTAGAAGTTAAAATTTCCATATTATGGTACTTGAGCCCTTACATATAAAGTGAATATACACTATGGGTTTTTAAGTTGTTAATGCAGATTTGTTTTTAATAAAGAAAAATTGTTATGTACTGTGCTCTTTTTCTAGAGTCTTCAACTTGGTCACTTCTGGTAATAATTCTCCCATTGTTATTATAGATCATCATTTTCTGGATGGAAGTATTCTGTTAAAGATTGGTTGATGAGTGACGTGGACTATTTCAGCTTCTTATTTTCAACACTTACAGGTAAAGACATTCACCTGCCAAATTAAGGAAAGGCAAAACCTAGCATCAAAATTCTAAGATTTGCTGTCTTAGCTGTTTGGGTCTAAGTTTTGAAGATGATAATCTGTTTATCTTGAAATGATTTTTATTGACTCATAAGTGGAAATTTTCCTCCATTGTCAGGCTTTTGAGGCAGGGAAAAATATGATTTATATTTAAATCTCTGAGTACAAGTACTCTGGGGATTATTTGAATAGTACATGATTATAGTTTTCTTTGTCTTATTTCTCAACTTTATTATCTCGGTTTACAGTGAATTGGATATACTTGACTCTTCAAAAAACTTTTTTTAAAGATTTTAATTGAGAGAGAGAGAGAGAGAGAAAACAAGCGGGGGGAGGGGCAGACAGAAATAGAGAAGCAGGCTCCCTGCTGAGCAGGACTCTGGGATCAGGACCTGAGCCAAAGGCAGACACTTTACTGATTGAGCCACCCAGGCGCCCCTACTTGACTCTTTTTCAGATAGCCAGATACAAACCCCATTGCATACTTTTAAAAAACTGATGAACAAATATCCATCTTAAACATGTTCAGGGGCGCCTGGGTGGCTCAGATGGTTGAGCGACTGCCTTCGGCTCAGGTCATGATCCCGGAGTCCTGGGATCGAGTCCCACATCGGACTCCCGGCTCCACGGGGAGTCTGCTTCTCCCTCTGACTTTCTCCCCTCTCATGCTCTCTCTCACTGTCTCTATCTCAAATAAATAAAATCTTAAAAAAAAAAAAATGTTTAAAATGTTCAGCTAGATAGGAATGTACATCAGGTTTTCGATTAGCCATTTTCTACATTCCATTTGCTCTCAAAGCAAAATGAGTAAGATGAGTCTAGAAATGTTGTAAGCTAGATGTGTTGTAAGTATTACTATTGTTTTAAATGATTGTACTATTTCAGCATTTCTATTTTTCAATGATGAAGATGAGATTATTTGAAATTTTCTGAAGACTTGAAGTTAGGAGACTTAATGGATAGGTTAAGTCAGACTCTGAAAAGAACTTGACAGGTGCTGATAATGAGCTAAATCCAGCAGGATAAATACTGCATACAAGATAAACGTGTTTGTTTGATAGTTTTGGATGTGCACATTTGAGATGGGAGACACAGACTTTGTTTTAATAGTATTACCAGTCAGAAGGTTTAGTGGTTTGGGAAAGCTCATTAGGAGTCAGTAGTGTGATGTGGCCATCAAACTACATGAGGACTCTTTAGGCTGTGTCCTGGAAATACAGTGATCGGAACATCAAAGCAGACCACATTGCTGGTATTCTGATTCTGAGCACTGTCTTTCAGGAGAGACTGTCAGGTTGTCTATGTAGGTTAGATCAAGTGTAATAGGGGTGGTAAGAGAATCAAATTCTGTTCTGTAAGTTATAGTTGAAGGAACTACACATGTATTATTCAAAAAAATCCAGAAAGATTTAGGAGGGCTAAAGTAGTTTTAAAACATTTGAAGGACTATTATATAAGAAAATATAGAGGTAATACATGTATGAGGTCATATATCATTTTACTTGTTGATTTGCTATTTTAAACCTACCATTAAAGGGAAAGCCTTTCACTTTTTTAAAGTAGGCCTTTCACTTTTTTTTTTTTTTAAGTAAAATTGGTAACGTTCCCGATATAATGGCTGTAACCTGTTTCTTGCTGTATCATATATTGGCTCAGATCACATTCTTTGTGTACATAATTATATAAATTTTACTACCTTCATTGCTAGCAATTTATTCTTTAAAATATATGAAATGAAGAAATTCAAAGAAAACAAAGCTTGAAGAAGAACTTGAAGGTACATGTCATGTCTTTTTTTAAAACAATGAAGAATGTCGTTTGGTTTATGATTTATTTTTTTTTAATTGTCTTTCTTTATACACAAATTAGGATTTTCAAAAGAGGAGTTGACTTGGCTTCAGAGCCTTCGAGGAGTTCCTCATGTTATCCAGACACAGCTTTCTCCTGTGCTTCTTTACCTTACTGACTTGGATCAATTTTTACATCATTGGGATGTAACAGAGGTAATAGTGCACTTAAAGAGAAACTCATGATTATTAAAATTCTGTTAATCAACCACTAGTTGTTACTGTATATTAGGATTGTCTTATAGGAAATACTCTTAGAGATAAAGAGAAGTATAAGACATGATCCATGTTCTGAGAGTGCTTATGATCTTGGATAGGAGATCTGTGTTTCTAAAAGAGGAGTATTTATTACAGGTTGCACTACTAGAATAGAATAAATTAGCAATTTGAATGGTAGAGATAAATTTCTTTTATCTAGTACACAATAGGATAGATGGTTCTATGGAAAAGGGAGAATTTGACTCAGGTGTTGAAGGATGAGGAAGACTACTTGGATTTGGTAGCCTCAAAGATAGCGTTTTTTAAAAAACAAAAGCTTATTCTGTAGTTCCTTTGGTTTTGAGCATTAGTACATAGTTCATTAAAGTTAATTTAAAACCCTCACTTTCATTAAGTTTTAAAATTCAACCTATAAATCTTATTTTTAAAATAGAATAAATTTAAGCCATCTTTAAAAATGGGGCTTTGGTTATATTTTATTCCTTTTACAAACTTAGTTAAAATTTTAAAGCATTTATAACTTTTAAGTATATTCACTAATTGTTAAGTAGTTCAGTTTTCTGCCAACCTTCACAAATGTTAAATATATATAATAAATGAAACTTTATGATAAATCTTAATAACTTAAGTTTTGGTATTGCTTATAGTAAAAATCAAATTGACATGACTAAATTCTAAATTACATGTTTTAAATTGGAATTATTAGGCTGAACTTTTACCCTAATAGGCCAAATTGTCGTTCATGTTACAAATATATAAACTAAATATGCAAAAACATCATAAACATTGATGCTAAGGATTTGATTCTCTAAAACCTTTCTATAATAATTAATTTCTATTATTTATTTCTTCAGTTTCCTCATGAAAAATGTTTACCCAGTAGGAATGCACTTATGTCATCTCAAGTAATTTTGGTTTTGAACCTTTTTTTGCAAATTCTGATGTTATGTTCTCTGCTGGCTAATTTTCTTGTAATGATTCAGAAGGCCTCTGGTGGGGTGCCTGGTTGGTGCAGTGGGTTAAAGCCTCTGCCTTCCTCTCGGGTCGTGATCTCAGGGTCCTGGGATCGAGCCCTGCGCCGGGCTCTCTGCTCAGCAGGGAGCCTGCTTTCCTCTGCCTCTCTGCCTACTTGTGATCTGTCAAATAAATAAAATCTTTAAAAAAAAAAAAAGAAGGCCTCTGGTGAGGACACTGACTATAATCTTTTCTTACAGTTTATAATTGGTAGACCAAAGGTTTTTTTTTTTTTTTTTTTTAACCTCTTTGTTATTGTTCTCAATAGGGTAATCTCCAGATTCAGGTTTTGTTGATATACCATTTGAGTTTATTCAACTGATCTATTATTTACTTCTTTCATTCTTTTTTGTGTATCCTTAATGTTTTTCCTGTTAGGACTGTACCTTTTCTAGGTAGACTCTGATCATAGTACTTAAGTATGCCAGTTATATTTATCTTCTCTTTATTGGCATAGAGCCTGGAACTGTGTTTATATGTAGGTTCTTTAAAAATACTGGATTTTAGGGGCACCTGGGTGGCTCAGTCGTTAAGCGTCTGCCTTTGGCTTAGGTCATAATCCCAGAGTCCTGGGATCGAGCCCCGTATTGGGCTCCCTGCTCAGAGAGAGCCTGCTTCTCCTTCTTCCCCTGCTGTGTTCCTTCTCTCGCTGTCTCTCTCTCTGTCAAATGAAATCTAAATACTGGATTTTAAAAAGTGAAAAAAAATTATGAATTGGTTTAGCATCTGAAATTTTATCTACTCCATGGTAAATGAAGAGAGCTAAAACAGGTCTCCTGAGATTAAGGCCTTGAATACTGGATTGGTGGGGTTGGGCTTGCCAACAATAGTAAGAGTTTTTTGTTTGTTTTTTCTTAAAAATTATATTTTTTAAAGATTTTATTTTTGCCAGACAGCGATCGAGAAGAGTGCATGAGTAGGAGGGGCAGAGAGAGAGAGAAGCAGGTTCCTTACTGATCAGGGAGCCCAATGTGTGGTGGGGCTCACTGAGCCTCTCAGGGGCCCTAGTAAGAGTAGTTTTAAAGGACAGACTGTATCTAATGTATTTAAACCATCATGATGTATTTGAGAAAGCACCTTATGGGGATTAGTGGACTGCTCCCTATTCCAGGCATAGATTTGCCATTGTCTAGTTTTATAACTTGGACAAGTCATACAACCTTTTTCTGATAATTTAAATTTTTCATAAGCACATCATTTTTGTAAAGCCAAGGTAAAAGTGTCATAAAAATGTTATCAGCTGTATTTCTGAAGTAACACTTGGCAAGGATGTGTATTAAACTTCCAGGTTGCTGTCTTTGAAATGTTAAGACATAATTAGGAAAAATCTGAAAGACACATTGTCGTTTTTGAAGTTCTTAAGTGAAGATTTGAGTTTTGGATAAATTTTGTTATTTAAGTTGGCCTTTTCATGTAAAAATACTTGAAATACATATAATTTTTGACATCCTTAATGTAAAATTTTTTTATAATTACTTCATTTGAACTAACTTGTAATTAATAAGTAACTTATTAGGACAGTGGGATTGCTCAGTTGTTCCGTAATTTTGCCTGCCTAGGCCAGAGTGATTTTTTTTTAAATCAGACTTTTTTTTAGTAGGTATTATTTACAAAATATAATTCAGAATGGAAGATAATAAAAAGTCTTCTTCCATTCCTTCTCAGCCACCCATTTTTTTCTTCCCAGTTTCTAAATACGTTCTCAGGTATCTTCTGTCTTCACAAGTGACTTAAATATATTATTTTCATTTTCTTTTATAGAAATAACATACTTTACCCACTAATCTGGACCTTGCCATTTTCATTTAGTGTCTTTGTGATTATTCCTTCTGAGCACTGAAGGAAGAATTGTGTGACCTTCCTGTTAATGGTAGAAACTGTAGTTAACAGGGTAGGATCACAAAGGAAACAGAAATCTCTGTACAGAGGTACCTTTAACAAATGAAGTCTTCTATTCCAGAGCCAATGAAAGGTTTTAAGGTTAATATTAATTATCATTTACAAAAATTGGATGACTGTAAAAGAATGTTTTTTAACATGGATAAGCTCTGAAAAATAATAAAACATAAATCCAGTTTAAAAAATAGAACATTTTTATTTATTTTTTAAAGATTTATTTATTTTGGAGAGAGAGTGGGGGGAGGAGCAGAGGGAGGGAATTCTAAAGCAGACTCCCCACTGAGTATGGAGCCGGACATGGGGCTTGCTCCCATGACTTATGAGATGACCACCTGAACTGAAATCGAGTTAGACACTTAACCAACTGAGCCACCCAGGTGCCTCTGAACATTTTTATTTTTGAAACACCTGTGTGCGTTTCCCCTTTCTGTTCAGAGTTAACACTTTTAAATTTTATCACACTCTTTTTCCTTTTAGTTTTACTCTTAGCACATAACTCCAAACTATGATGTTTGGATTTACATTGTATTAAACTTTTAAAAAGTGAAATATTTTTCAGTAATATGCTTTTTATTCAGTAAACTCTTTAAGTTATTATGTATGTTATTAGGGGGAGGGTATGTGATGCAATGAGCACTAGGTGTTATTTTTAAATTTTTTTAAAAGATTTTATTCATTTATTTGACAGAGCGAGAGATCACAATTAGCCAGGCTTCCTGCTGAGCAGAGAGCCTGATGTCGGGCTTGATCCCAGGACCCTGAAATCATGACCTGAGTCAAAGGCAGAGGCTTAACTGACTGAGCCACCAGGTGCCTGTGCACTGGGTGTTATATAAGACTGATGAATCACTGAACTCTGCCTCTGAAACTAATAATATATTATGTGTTAATTAAGTGAATTTAAATAAATTTTTTTAAGAAGTTACCTATACATTAATGTATAAGCAGTTGCTCATTGTTTTCATTGCTGTGTGGTATCCTGTTACATATCATGATTCATTGTTTTCATAGTTTGTGTATTTTTAGCATTCCATTTTATCTCCACCATGACATATTAGCTGTGCCTCTTTGTTTTATGTTTTTAGGTGTTTGCTCTTTAAGACAGCCTACCTTCAAACTGTATTATACTACTTCATATCATAATATAATGTGTAATAATATTATATAAGGTCATTCTAATGTTTTTCTGTATGTAATGTCTTTTTTTTCTTGACATGTTTTTTCTTCCTACATATTTTCACAATAATCCTTTTATCACTTTCTTCTGCAGTTTGTGTTAATGCCTTGGTTTTATCTATCTATCTATCTGTCAGTCAGTCAGTCAGAGATCACGCCCACAAGTAGGGGGAGCAGCAGGCAGAGGGAGAAGCAGGATCTCCGCTGAGCAGGGAGCCTGATGCGGGACCTAGTCCCAGGATTCTGGGATCATGACACAAGCAGAAGGCAGACACTCAACCGACTGAGGCACCTAAGTGTCCCTTTTTTTTTTTTTTAAATAACGATGTTTGCCGAATGTTTTTTAGGTTTATAATTTACTATGTTGGGAGAAAAGTGTCAGCCATTCCTTCAAAAAAATGTTTTGGGTCCCCTTCTTTGGACTCCAATTACATGTATGTTAGATTTTTGACATTTTCCTGTAGGCCTTTTGAGACTTTTTAAATACCTTTTCCCCTGTCTCTTCAGAAAGTAAGCTGTCTTCAAGTTCCCTGATCTTTCTGCATTATCTAATCTGCTCTTAAATCCAACCAAAGATTTTTTTTAAACTTTTTTTTTTTAAGAGCAGTTCTAAGTTCACAGAAAAATTGAAGCAAAAGAACAGGTATTTCCCTTAACAGTCCTTCCCTTTCCACATGCATAGTCTCTCCTCCATTATCAACATCCCCAACCAGAGTGGTACATTTGTTATAATTAATGACTCTATATTGACGTAATTACCCAAAGTCCACAGTTTACATTATGATTCACTCTTGGTGTTACACATTTTATTATCTGGACAAGTGTGTAATGCCACATTATCCATTAATCTCTTACAAAGTGTCTTTATCACCCTAAAATCCTCTGTGCTCTGCCTGCTCATCCTCCATGCTTCCCAACCCCGACAAGCAGATTTTTTTCCCCCTGTTTATAGTTTTGCCTTTTCCAGAATGTCATATATTTGGAACTGTATAGGATTTGGCCTTTTTAGATTGATTGTTACTTTCACTTAGTAATATTATTTTTTTTTTTTTTTTTAAAGATTTTATTTATTTGAGTGAGAGAGCACAAGCAGGGGGAACAGTAGAGGGAGAGGGAGAAGCAGGCTCCCTGCTGAGCCAGGAACCCTGAAGCGGGGCTTGATCCTAGGACCCTGGGATCATGACCCAAGCCGAAGGCAGATGCTTAACCATCTGAGCCACCCGGGCGCCCCACTTAGTAATTTTCTTTAAGAATCTTTCATGTTTTTTTGTGGCTTTGTAGCTTATTTTTTTTAGTGCTGAATAATATTATATTGATGTACCAGTTTATCTGTTCACCAACAGAAGAAAGTCTGTTTTGTTTCCAGATTTTGGTAATTACAAATAAAGCAGAGGTTTATAATTTGGTAATTACAAATAAATGGAGGTTTATAAACATCCATGTGTAGGTTTTTATGTAGACATGTTTTCAACTCCTTTGGGTTAATACAAAGGAAACGGTTAATGGATCATATGTTAAGAGTGTGTTTAATTTTGTAAGAAACACCACACTGTCTTCCAAAGTGGTTGTACTTTTTGCAATCCTACCAGCAGTGAATGAGTTTCTGTTGCTCCAGATCTTTGCCAGCATTTGGTGTCAGTGTTTTGGATTTTGGCCATTTTAATAGATACATAGCTTCTCATTATTTAATTTTGATTTCCCTGATAACATGATGTGGAGTATATTTTCATGTTTATTTGCCAAATGTCCTTGGTGACATACCTGCTATGGGCTTTGGCCCATATTTTAATTGGGTTATTTTCTTGTTGAGTTTTAAGTGTTCTTTGAATATTTTGGGTAATAATACTTGTCTTTTGCAAAGATTTTCTCCCGGTCTGTGGCTTGTCTGTTCATACTCTTGACGTTATATTTTGCAGAGCAGAATTTTTTAATTTTAATGAAGTCCAGCTTATTTATTCTTTCCTGCAATGTGCCTTTGGTGTTATATCTAAAAAGTCATCACCATGCTTACGGTCATTTAGGTTTTTCTTCCTATGTTATTTTTTAAGTCAATTATAGTTTTGTATTTTCCATTTTATGTTTTAGGTCTGTTACCCATTCTGAGTTAATTTTTGTGCAGTCTAGATTAATTTACATATGGATTGTTAAAGCACCATTTGTTGAAAAGTCTGCTTTGCTTCATTGTCAAAGATCCCTTGACTATATGGGTCTGTCTGTTGCTGGGTTCTCTCTTCTGTTCCATTAATCTTTGTTCTTTCACCAGTACCGTAGTATCTTGATTACTATAGCTTTATAGTAATTTATGAAATTATGTAGTGTCAGTCCTTTAACTTGTTCTTTTCCTTTAATATTATGTTGGCCGTTTTGGGTTTTTTGCCTCTCTAAATAAACTTCTAGAATCAATTTGTTGATATCCACAAAATGATTTACTGGAATTTTGATTGGATTTGCATTAAATCTATAGATGAAGTTGGGAAGAACTGACATTGTGACATTGAGTCTTTCTATCCCATGAACATGAGATATCTCCATTTCTTTAATTCTTTGATTACATTCACCAGAATTTTGTGGTTTTCTTCATACAGATCTTATACATATTTTGTTAGGTTTATTTCTAAGTATTTCTGTTTTTTGCAGTGCTAATATAATTTAATTTCCATTTGTTCATTGCTGGTATTTGGAAAGTGATGGACTTTTATATATTCACATTGTATCCTGTAACCTTGCTATAATTACTTCAGGAATTTTTTTGTCAGTTAAAGATTTTCTACACAGTCATGTCATTTATGAACAGAGACCAAATGAATTTAAAATTTCAGATAATGTATTTTTTATCTCTGCTTTCTTCTTCTTCTCCTTCTCCTCCTCCTTCTCCCCCTTCTTCTTCTTTTTTTTTTTTAAAGTAATCTCCATATCCAACATGGGGCCCGAACCTACAACCCCAAGATCAAGAATCACATGCTCTACCAGCTGAGCCAGGCAGGCGCTCCTTCTGTATCTTAAACATATTTATAATAATAGTTGTTTTAAAGTTCTTATCTGCTAATTCTGTCATGTCATTTATGTTGATTGGTTTTTCTCCTGGTTATGTAGCACATTTTCAAGCTCCTTATTAGTTTTTGAATGCATGTTGGATAGTGGAAATTTTATGTGTTAGATTATGTTGGAGTGTTTTGTTCGGGGAGGCAGTCAAGTCACTTAAGTATCAGCTTTATCCTTTGACATTTTAAGTTTTGTCAGGGTGGTTTGTTAGGGCAAGTAGCCTTTACTAAGTCAAGGATCAATAAATTATAGCTTATAGGCTGAAACCAATTTGACCCTGTTTTTGTAGCACCTTGGAGCTAGGAGTGGTGTTTACTTTTTTTTTTAACAACTGTTAAAAAACCCCACAAGAATATGTGACAGAATATGTATGTGCCCTGCAAAGCCTAAAATAATGTACTATTTGGCCCTTTACAGAAAAAACTTAACCAACCCTGCTGTTGTGCTAATATATCCCTACTATTACTATTCTCATTCTGAGCACCATCTGAATAAACATAGTCTTCTATGAAGACTCCATTTTGGTTGGTTAGAACTTAAACATCTCTCTGCTCTCTTTGAGCTTTGGGAATTGTTTTGCTCATAGCTCCTGTTTATTCTTTGGCCTTGTAGAATTTCAACTAGCACACGCACACGGCTTTATTTTTAGCAATATACCTCAGGATACTGGAGCTCTCAGCAAGAGGATAAGAATTTGGCTTTGTCAAAGGGCCTGTATTGACGGACAGAAAACCCTGCCAACCATTTGACTGTCTTGTAAGACTGAATTGAAAAAATTGGAGACTCAGGGACTTCAGAAAGGTTGGATTCCCCTCCATGCCTGGCATTCCTAAATTCTTAAGCGGCAGAAGCAGAGAGGCTTAAAAGCTAAGCCACTGCTCAAGTAATAATGATTGGGTAAAGTTCCTGGCCTGGAAGTGTACTGGGGCTTCAGTGGACACACCAGCTCTCATTGAAGACCTCTGAGGGCACTATCATAGTAATAGAGACCTACAAACTAGACCATAAATATAGATTAAAGGGGAATTTCACCAAAGAATTGCTGAGGATCTCTGAAGACAGTGGAAACTATCAAATTTACTGAGAGATACTAAAGATGACCTAAGTACATGCCATGGATTGATTGGGAAACTCCAATATTGTAAGAATATTAGCTCTCCCTGAATTAGTCTACAGTATATATAGATTCAGTGTAATCCAAATCAGAGTAGATGTTTTTGTGGAAATTGAAAAGGTGATTCCAAAATTTATATTGAAATGCAGAGGACCAAGAATAGCCAGACAGGGTTGAATAAACATAAAGCTAGAGGCTCTATATTAACCAGATATCTACTATAAAGCTATGGTAATTGAGCAATTGGGATAATAGGAACAAGCAAGTGGGGCACCAAAGGACCTTGAACAAACATGGTTTCCAGTACTATAAATAAAGTCAGCTTGAGTAAAGTGAGTTTGTTCCCCCACCTACTCATGTACTTAAAGGAATAATGGGGTAAGGAAAGAGCCCTAGAAGAGAGGTGGGCTGTCATGTCTTTTTTTTTTTTACCTTTTGTATTATTGGTTGATAATTGTCGAGAGACTGCCAACAGGGGAAGGGTAAAATGTAATCTGTCCAAGGTAAATGTACTGACATTTTCTTTTTTTTTTTTTTTAATTTTTTATTAACATATAATGTATTATTTGCCCCAGGGTACATGTTTGTGAATCATCAGGCTTACACATTTCACAGCATTTGCCATAGCACATACCCTCCCCAATGTCCATAACCCTACCCCCGCCTCACCTCCCAGCCACCCTTAGTTTGTTTCGTGAGTTTAGGAGTCTCTCATGGTTTGAATGACATTTTCTTCTGATTTAGATTGTGAGTATGTGGAAATTTTCATTCTGTAATTACATTCTTTGATGTAACTTTGTTGGGAAATGAAAGCATCTCTCAATCTGAATTTTAGTGGCTTAATAATTTTTAATTAACATTTTAATACAGTAATAAAAATGACTAGGGGCGCCTGGGTGGCTCAGTCAGTTAAGCTGTCTGCCTTTGGCTCAGGTCATGATCCCAGGCTCCTGGGATTGAGCTCCACATCGGGCTCTCTGCTCAGCAGGGGGCCTGCTTCTCCCTCTCCTTTTGTCTGCCATTCTGCCTATTTCTGATCTCAGTCCTGTGTCAAATAAATTTATAAGAAGTGTTAGATACATGCCATCTTTGTATATATTCTGATGAAATTAGGTAGAAAAATATTTCTACTTTGAAATTAAATACATAAAACCTCCTTAAAAATAAGTTCTTTATTTGTATAGTTATAAGAAAAAAATCATTAATTTCCACATTGGACCAGATTATCACACTTGTTCTGGAACTCTGCAGTATAAAGTCAGAGTTCTGATACACACAGGTTTCTGTTAACAGTAATGTGCAAACATGGGGACTATATGTGTTAGTGTGCATGTACATGTATTTGTTAATATGTTTGCCTTTATCTTGAAACAAATTCAAATGTAGAGAAAAATTACAACTACAGTACAAAGAATTTTTTTTTAAAAGATTTTATTTATCTGAGCTATAGAGAGGTGGGAAGAGAGAGAGAACACAAGGGCAGGAGAGGGAGAAGCAAAGGAACTGTCAATCAACCCTGAAACTGGGGCTCAATCCCAGGACCCTGGGACCATGACCTCAGCCGAAGGCAGACTCTTAACTGACTGAGCCACCCAGGCTCCCCCAAAGAACTTTTTTTCCCCATAGACTGACATAATGCCATAGCCCATACTTTGGCTTGTATATCTTATAAACAAGAATTCTATTATATAACCACAATCTAGTCATCAAAACCAGGAAATTAAGATTGATATGTTATTGTCACTTAATCCTCAAACCTCAGTCATGTTTGCCAGTTGTCCCAATAATGTTTGTTTGTTTTTCTAAAAGTAAGTTCTGTGCCCAATGTGGGGCTTGAACTTATGACCCTGAGATCAAGAGTCACCTGTTCTGCCTACTGAACAAGTCAGGTGGCCCTCAGTAATGTTCTTTATAGCAAAAGAAAACACCCCAAATTGTTCATAGTGTTTAGTTGTAATGACTGTTTAATCTCCTTCAGTTTGGTATAGTTCCTCAGTGTTTCCTTGTTTTTTGTTGACTTTGACACTTTGAAGAACATTGGGATAGCTATTTTGTAAAATTTTCCTCCCATTTGTGTTTATGTTCCCTCTGGTTAGATTCAGGCTATACAAATTTGGTAGGACTATGACACAAGTAATGCTGTGGTTTTCTGATTGCATCCTTTCAGGTGGTGCGTTTCAATTTGTCCTATTAGATAGTTACTCATTTTGATAACTTGATTAAGTGCCGTCTGTCCACTTCTCCACTGTTTACTTTTTCTCCTTTGTAATTAATAATTTATGAGGAGATACTTGGAAACTGTTAATATCCCAGTCATTTTTTATTAGTCTTTATTCATTTATTAATTTGTGTTAATATAGTTTCCTGTCTTAGTGAGTCACTATAAAATTTAGTGGCTTCTTTAGTCAAAGAACAAATTTCTTTGTTCTTTTGACATGTGCTCATTTTTTTCTTAGTTCTTCCTTACGTTCTTGTACCAAAGATTGTTCCAGATTCATACTTTATTTTCCCCGTCCGAGCCCTGCAGTCAGTATTTTAAGAAGCCCAGTTTTCCTTTAAATAGAGAATGGTATTTTGGAACCAACTTCAGGACTCTGGGTGTGGTCATTGCTATTGGACCTTGGTGCTCCCAAACTGTCATGGACAGAAATCAGCAATTTAACACCACAGGGTTTATTCTAATTGTCGTCTTTTCCTTGTGTGTGCCTTTTCTGAAGGTTAGAACCCTGGCTTCTGTTATACTTAATATAACTTATTTGATCAATTTCTTTGTCTATAATTAACCTCTTTTTGGTGCCACCTTGTCCCATGTAGGCATCTTCCTGACCCCATTTGAACTCTCAACTCATTGGGGACAGTCTGCCTCTGTTTATTCATGAATGGCCTTCCCTGGGTCACTGTAGCTCTCCGACCTATTCCAGTGAGGATGTGTACCTGATGTAAAGCCACTGGCTGGGGCTCCAACAGAATTGTTCCGGGAGGGAAGAGGTGGTGGAAAGGAAGGGATTAAATGGTCATTTAATAGTAAATGGGCCTTTTCAAATGTGATTTCTCCTTTATTAATGAAAATATTCACGGCTTGTGAAATAAGATGATGGCATTAGAAATATGTTTACGTTGTTACTTAAAAGCATAAAAGAAAATAAAAACTGCCATGTGAAAACTGTTGGTGCTATTTATTAAAGGTTTTACAGAGAAATAATGCATAGAGCTGTTGATTTTTTCAGGGTTGATTGACAGTTCCTTTGAATTTAGTTTGTCTTTTGGTAGAATGATACTCTTTAGTTTTTAAATTTATTTTTTATTTTTTAAATTAACATATAATGTATTCGTTTCAGGGGTACAGGTCTGTGATTCATCAGTCTTAACACCCAGTGCTCTAGAGTGATACTCTCATTTCCACCAGTCTTGTTGTCTTTGCATGTGATTCTTTCACATATTTCACTTTTGGCACTGCATTCCATCAGCTTCTGGAATTGTGTAATGATGTCTCTGAAGGACTTGATGTTGTCCTTCCCTCCTTTTGTTTCCTTGAGAACTTATAAAATTAAAAATACGAAAGATTTGACTCTCATTTTCCTTCTATTTTCTTTTCCTGTGGACTGTTCCTTTTACCTTTGGGGAATAGGAGGCAGCATTATAATGAATTTGGACAGGATATTGGTAGTTTCTAGATCATAAGTGTTTTTCTAATATGGATATGGAAATGGGAAATGGAAAAATGGCTTTTGTCAGCCCTTCATTCACATCATTCACGTCTTTTTGTTGTAGCACTTTTTAGAAATATAGTCTCTAACTTGGTAGATTAAAGCTACTTATTTTAGAGCTGTGAGAGTGGAGTTTCTCAGTCTTTCATTCCTGTGCCTGGTACCTGATAGGACTAGCTCAGTGTCCAGTAAATGTTTAATTAATGAATTGTTTGGAAAATTAGCCCATATATGAGATTTAGTTGTTTTGCTTTTGACATTTGCATCTTCAGAGTAAATTTTTTTTGAAAGATTTTATTTAATTGACAGACATCGAGAGAGGGAACACAAGCAGGGGGAGTGGGAGGGGGAGAAGCAGACTTCCCGCTGACCAGGGAGGCCGATGCGGGGCTCAATCCCAGGACCCTGGAATCATGACTTGAGCTAAAGGCATATGCTTAATGACTGAACCACCCAGGCACCCCTGGAGTAATTTTTTGATAAGTTTCCTATTATACGATAGGGCAAGTAGGTTAAAAAAAAATGGTAGAGTTTGTTTCTGACCTAAAATGTCCCGATTTAGTTACTGATTTTCTCCTTTTCTGACAGACAGTTTGTCACAGTTTATTGGTTATCCCTGCCCGAAGCCAGAGCTTTGACATCCTGCAGAGTGCCATCAGTAAGCATTTGGTAAATATACTTACGTTTTGTTTGTTTTGCTGCTCAAAAAGCATAGAGAATCTAGAGAATCCTTGATTAACAGTGGGTTTGCCATAGGTGAGGAGAGATTGAGTGTCCAGAATTTTAAGCTCTATAATTCCACGGCCTTATAGCATGATGCTGTGATAAGAACTGGGAAATCTTGATGTTTTTCCTGGCTTTTACTAATTAATTCTGTGACCTTGGGAAATTCCTCCTTTTCCAGTACCTTACTTTCTACATCTGCAATGAAGGGCTCTAAAGTTATACCTCAGATTCTTTTGACTTGTAATGCTTTAATTAACATGCACTTGGTATTGGTGTACTAGGAATCCAGCATCCAGACTGAGGTCTAATTTATACCTTAAGGATTTGGGTTCTAAAGGAGGGATATAACCTAACAGTTGGCTCAAGGCTTGGTCACTAGAAGCAGTTGGCTCAGCCTTGAGACTATTTTGTCTTCTGGACGGTTGGTGTTCCTTATTCCCATTGGGTATGCCTGGGTTTTTGCTTTTTAACTTCCTCGAACATTATACTTGGATCTTTGGCTTATTATAATTTCGTATAGTGCAAGGGATGGCTTTTTATCTTCTAGGCACTCTGACTTGTTTGGGTAATTTTATAGGCACATTCCAACTCCCTTTTCTCCTTTAAAATGTTATTTCCCTTAAGTTGGAAGAATACTATTTTGAATTCCCAGTACTCTTTTCTCTATGCTGTTGAACTTCCGATCCTATGTGTTGTGTCTCTAAGGATCCCTACCTTTTTTCTTTTCACCGTGCCTCCAGATATTTATGCCCTCCTTTGACTATATTCATTATTCTAATTAAAAGATCAACACGGTAGTCAGTCTTGGCCACTATATTCAGATAGCCTGAGCAGAGTCTATAGACTTTGATGATGACTCAACAGTAATTTCCAGATTTAAACCATGCACACATAACAGTTATAAGTTAGAGTACACCTTAATGAAAGTTTACAGTAGAGTCCAGATGAATACATATACCATGAGGTCCCTTATTGAGGTTTTGGGGCAGTAGTCAAGTGTTCAGTATAGACGTCTTACTCCAGGTGGTTTTACTTAGTCATGTCCAAATGAGTAACTAAATTAAAGGGCAAGGGAAGGCTAATTGTAAAATGAATTCTGGTTTGTACATCTAATAACCTGGGGTAGGGCTGGTGCCAGATATTAGAGTTTTCTAGTCTGAGGAATCTAATAAAGATCATGTTAATGTGATTGTTGGTATCAAGAGTTTTTGGAGGATGCATGAAATAATCCTTTTAAATGATGGTATTTCTGACCATCAGAAATTGTAATGTCTTGATAATTTTAGTAGACTTTGTCATGGAAGAGAGAGAGGGATTAGGTTAATAGTATTTCTTGAGTTGGCATGCTTTCAAAGTTATTTAATGCAGTAATTAAATTCTTAAGGGAAAATAGGACTTTAAGGTATGGCAGGTGGTATGTATTATGTATGTACTGTTTTTCAGTAGAAGTGATGTTAGGTTAACTCTCCAGTTAATGGGGTTTGGTTTTATCCTGGAGAGAGGGACTATTCCAAAGAGGTCATTAATCTCATTTTTCTCTGCCTAGGTTGGGTTGACTGTAATTCCTGACAGTACAGCTGGCTGTGTTTTGGGTGTTATCTGTAAGCTCCTGGACCATACATGTGTACTTAGTGAGACTCTCTTGCCATTTCTGGCTTCTTGTTGCTACAGTCTTCTTTATTTTCTGCTCACTTTGGAGAAAGGAGAAGCAGAACATCTGAGAAAGAGGTAATAGTTTTTGTATTCTTCAACTTTAATTTTTTTAGTACCTACCCCCCCAACCAAATAAATAAGGATAAATAAAATGTAAAATTTTGAAAGTTAAAAAGAGAGAAAGAAAATTAGATTTGGGGGAAATATCCTAAATTCTCTTTCAGAATTTGTGTAAACCTAAATTGGCGTTTTCTTTGTTTTTTCGTAAATTCCTATTGTATTTTGATGAGAATTTTTTGTTTTTTCCTTTAAGCTACAAATCTGAAAGATTAGATGGCAGAAAGTTTCTTGGGAGCTTTCCTTATTAATGTTGCTATAGGTCTAGCAAGAAAAAAAATTCTATCTATCTTTAGAAGAATGCACTTACTAATAAGTATAAGCCTTTGTGTTTTGTTTTGAACTTCGTTGGAGCTAACCAGAGTAGAATTCTTCAGTTCTTCAATTTAAGGAACATTTTCCAAGATGCTAGTGTTTGTATCAGTTACTACTTTAGCTCTTACATAATAGTGTAGCTATTATACATAGCTCTTCAAACTAGAAGTTTCTAGCATGGTTTGGAATATTTCACTTTAAAAATATTTTCATGCTATGTTCTTGGTATGCCTGTTAAATTTTTTTATAGAAATCTAGATTTTATAGAAATACAGATTTTTAAAAAATCTAATATCAATATAAGAAAATAATTATTGCCTGTTAGCATTTTGACATTTTTCTAGTTTTAACTTTTATATATCATAAAAATAAACGTACATATATGTGTATGAAACATTAAAGAGTAAGTATAAATTGAACATCCCTTTATCTCATCTCCAGATTCAGAAATAGAACGTCATCAGCACACACTTTGTGTACCCTCGGCAGTTACCTTTCTCTCCTACACACCCCAGAGATCACTTTTGTGTGTTAAATAACAAAAATTCAACCTAGTAAATTTTAAAGATCTAATTGGCATTATTAATTGATTTATTAATTGGGTAGCATTCCATCTGACAAGTATAGGGGAGCTCTCAAGGGCTATATAAAGGTTTTTTAAAATAGAGAGTGGGGGAAAAAGGAAATTATTAGTAAAGAATCCATCGTTTAAGGGCGCCTGGGAGGCTCAGGGGGTTAAGCCTCTGCCTTTGGCTCAGGTCGTGATCTCAGGGTCCTGGGATCAAGCCCTGCATCTAGTCTCTGCTCAGTAGGGAGCCTGCTTCCCCCTCTTCATCTGCCTGCCTCTCTGCCTATTTGTGATCTGTTTCTCTCTGTCAAATAATAAATCTTAAAAAAAAAAAAAAAAAAAAGAATCCATCATTTAGGCAGGGTGGCCCTCCCACGGGGAATGGGGAGTCTATCAGTAATTTTTCCTTGTGTTGACCAGAAAGTTCCCATGTTGACCAGTTCAAGGTTACATTTATGGGGTTCGAAACTGCAGTTACTTAGGTATTAAGTCTTGGTTTGCTGACTTGGGGCCTTCACCTAAGTGACGCCATTTTGAGCCTGTGGTTTGTTTTTAACGTGTTAATCATTTCCTTGCCTTTTTATTAAAAATTATATGTGCGTTTATACACAATACAATTTTGTTCGTATTTTTTGTGATTTGATTGTCGTTATCATTTGTGAGTCATTCATGTTGATTTAGAAATCTTCATTTTTGTTTATACCAGGGCTTAATCAAACTTTTTTCTCTAAAGAGTCAGATAGTAAATATTTTAGGTTTTTCATACCATAAAGTCCCTTGTCAGAGTCAGAACTATTCAACACTGCCGTGGCAGTGGGAAAGCTGCAACAGAAAACATGTAAATGATTGGGTGTGGCTGTGTTTCCAGTAACACTGTTTATAAATACGGGCTGTGAGTATGATTGGCTGTGATTTATCCAGTACACCTCCTCTACAGTATTTTGTTACATAAATGTATAATAATTACCCATTTTACTGTCAACAGACGTTTAGATTTTTTTTTTGCTAAGTGTGTATGCTTAAACTGGACTTTAAATAAACTCTAAAATTTATACATAAATACAGATTTAATGATGATTTTCTTATATTATCATCAGACTTTAGGTCTGATAGGTCAAGAAAAGGCTTTATAAATCCCAGGGAACTTATTAGGGTTCAAAAAATTTTATAATAGTCCCAATTTATGAAATGTGTGTATTTTGCTATTTGTTACTTCCTATCATCAAAATACAGCCCCTTTAGTGAATACTTTGATGAGAACTTTTAAACATCTTTTATAATTTCTTATGGAGAAACATCCCACTTTTGACTTTCTGTGGCTGGATAGAACAAAATTTAGTGTATGAAATATTTTTTTTTTTACTTGTTCAGAATAGTTTTAAATGTTTTATGCTAGATATTGAAACGGTTGGTATTTCCAGAACTCTGCATCTCTTAGGGTGATGTTACTTAGTCACAAGGATGTGTTGCCAGCCAGAGTCTTAGGTGCTTAAATTCCCTTTTGGGCTCCTCCTACCTTCCCTGAGAAGGTTTGTAAGGTTATAAACAATGAGAATGCCAGTCAAATTACTAGGAGGCTTTGATTTCACAAGAGCTGGCCAAAACATCAGGCTTGACCAGTCAGTTTGAGTTTTTAAAAACCATGGCCACTGGACTTTGAAGAAACTATACTGTCATCTTCTGGATTCATTGTTAGTAATGAAAAATCTGTCACTGAACCCTCTTGGTTGTAGGTAGTAATCTATTCTCTGCAGTTTTACTGTTTTCTCTTTAACTTTTGTGGTGTTGCAGATAAAAGTGTGCCCTCATGTGGGTTTGTTATTACCTGCTTCTTGAGACTTAGTGTATTCTTCAATTCGATCTGAAGACTGGGTGTTTTTCCTTCAGGTCTGGGAAGTGCTGTTAGTATTTGTTACCTCCCGTTTTTTCTCTTCTCTCCTCCAGCCTCCTTTAAATGAAGCGTGGTTCTCAGTCTGTCCTCTACCTCTGAACATCTTCCACTTTGCTATGTTTTATTTTACTCTATTGAGTTTTAATTTCATCAGCTCTATTATATTTTTTTCTGTTGTGGGTTTTTTACTTGGCTTTTTGTCATTCTTGTTTTTTCATGATTTATTGGTATTTAAAGTTCCTGTCAGTTCTGTTTTTTCTTTTATTCTCTAGCATGAGAATTCTCTCTTATGTAGGGGAGCAAGTGAGGCTCTGGAAATTTTTTCATGGGGTTGAACAAACTCATGATTTGGATTGTATACTTTTTCTCTGAGTGCATCTTTTGTGAGAGTTTCGTGCAGATTATGGGGACCTTCCTGTGGGTCAGTTTTACATGTGCATTGTCCTGCCTTCCACCTATACACAGGGAGTCCAGTTCTAGCTCCTTGTCTCCCGCACCTAGGGTCTTAAGTCTCAACTTCCAACATTTAGCTGTTGAAAACCCAGCCCTAAAATCCCACATCCAGTTCTGTATGTACCTCTGTTGGGTTCTCTTTATGTGACTTCTATAATGGTTTCTGGCACCTAGAGATTTCACCCATTCTGCTTTTGAACTTGGCTGTGTATTTTTTTTTTTTAAGTATTTTATCTGTATTTCTCTGTTTGGAGTAGAAGGGGGGGAGGTTGCTGTTACCTCCTTAGAATATGTCAGAAGTTTGTGGAGTTATCTGAACTCCTGATAATTATATGCAAAATACTGAGCTTTCATCAGTTTCTTTAGAGTGGTTTTTAGAACTATGGCTTTGAGTTCTGAAACCTTAATTTCATTGATCCCAGTTCTTTTTTTTTTTTTTTTTTTTTAAGATTTTATTTATTTGAGAGTGCGCGTGTGCACAAGAGAGCAGGAGTGTGTGGCGGGGGAGGGTCAGAGGGAGAAGGAGAAACAGACTGCTTCTTGAGCAGGAAGACGGCCACAGGGCTCCATCCCAGTATCCTGAGATCATGACTTGAGCCAAAGGCAAACGCCTAATCGACCCAGCCACCCAGGTGACCCCCAGTTCTGTCCTTTAAACACTTTAGAATGCATACACTTAGAATGAGTACACTCATGATAACCCTTAGAAAACCCTAGGATGGCTGTTCATATGGTATTCTCTTGCCTGTGGTACTCAGGTCTCTTGTTTTTCTTTTTGGCTTGACAGTTTTAGTTGTGTATTTTAAGGTGGAGTTCTAAACTTTATTGATCCATTCCACTGTACTTAGTATTGTGTAGAATTCATGAGCCCTTTTAGCACAGTTTTGATCAGTAGTTATTTGAAATTCACTCAAGTTAAAATATAAAACGAATATTGGACCATTACAGGGGTAACAGAAAACCCAAGGACTAGGAATTGTCGAAGCAGAACTGAAACTCCTTAGGAACCAAAGTAGTTTTCTCTCCATTTTCTTCTAGATTGTGTAGTTTTTATCTCTGTGCCTTTGCCTCCTTATTAGCTGTGTCTGCAGTCTGGCTTTTTTCTTCTTGCACATGGCTCTCCTAACCTGGCTATGCATGAGTCAAGAGGCTGAATAAAGTCCCCAAATAAGAGGATCTGGTTGGGTTAGAATGGATTCAGTATCTACCTTGATGCAGTTGCTGTATATGAAGTTGGGGAGGTTAATCAAATTGTGAAAGGACTGCAACTTCTACATCTGGAGGTAGTCAGGTTTTCTGACTGTGAAATCCATTTTGGTTCCTTGTGAGCACATCTTTCTCTACAAATCGGCCCTCTTTAAAATATTGAAGCAGCTCAGAATTCAGGTCACAGGCATAGTTTTGTGAAGTTTTGTTGTTTTATGTTTGTGTGTGTGTGTAAGATTTATCTCTTTTAGAGTGAGAGAGCAGTGGGAGGGGGAAAGAATTTCAGTCAGACTTTATGAGCTGAGTGTGGAGCCCAGTGTGGGGCTCTGTGGCACAACTCTGAGATCATGGCCTCAACCGAAACCAAGAGTCAGACACTTAACCGACTGAGCCACCTAAGTGCCCCTGTTGTTTTTTCAAGTAAACTCTACCCCCAACATGGGGCTCAAACGCAAGACCCTGAGATCAGGGGTCACATGCTGTACTGACTGAGCCACGCATCCCATTTTTTTTTTTATCAGTGGGATATTCTTAACTCCTGATTTTTGATGTTGTATAATAGTTGGATAATGTTCAATAGTAGAGAACAGTATGCATATAAATTATATAGATTATTCTGTTCTTTAGCTAATTCTGTGTTATATATGGGCTTCAAGAATGTCCTGTTAAGCCCAGGAAAGCGCTGATTGCTTAGGCTTCCTAGAACTCATTAAACTGGGGAGAGCACCTGGTTCCTCAATGGATTTGCTTAAAATTAGCTCTGATGAAACCTAGTTATTCGTTCTGATTTGTGGAGTTTTATCAGAAAACACCATGTTTCTTAAAAGGACATTTTTCGGTTTTAGGAAATACGGAAAGGGTGCTTTTTCTCTGTGTTGGCTCTGACTCACTTTTGTCTGTGTTGTAGGGACAAGCTGTGGGGGGTCTGTGTCTCCATCTTGGCTCTCCTGCCGCGAGTCCTCAGGTTGATGCTGCAGAGCCTGCGGGTGAACAGAGCTGGGCCTGAGGAGCTGCCCGTTGTGGGTCAGCTGCTTCGTCTGCTGCTTCAGCATGCACCCCTCAGGACTCATATGTTAAGCAATGCCATCTTGGTGCAGCAGATCATCAAGAATATCACGGTAAGAAGTGTGGAACAGGGTTTTGTACTATTATCAGGGAAAGGACTCCTGGCAGGGCATGCGGGTATTGCTCTTGGGAGGCTGGGTCCCCTGTGTACATTGACTGACTCTTGGAAGTACGCCCACTGTGATTTTCCGGGGCTTCCTCTGATGACTGGCATCTGACACTTAACCAGGGAGAGGTCTTTGATCCAGAGTCCATAATAAAAGCCATAAAGCAGGCATATTGAATCAAGGTGGCAAGCAGCTTAGAACAGGTACAGGCATCAGCGTCTTTCCTACCAGGAGTCTGATACAGACTCTGTTGATTAACTGTGATAGTTTGGCAAGGTTTTTAAACCCGTCAGTTGTTTTACCTAGCTGTAAGAATAGCAACTTCATTGAGTTTCATAAAATGAGAACATTTGTCTAAGTTTTTTAATGTAACTGATAATTTTTTTAATGACAGCTGACATTTATTGAGAACTTATTTACCAGGAATACACTAAAACCAATTTCTAGTCACTTAGTTCACTGGAGAATAAGAGAAAGTTAAGAAGTTGCAGGTTTTAGTTTTGTCTAATGGTTGGTTCTGTTTTGCAGGGGCATCTCTGTCTAGGATTCCTTTAGTGGTTTTGGTTTGGAAGAATTAGGTTTTTTATGTAGGTATTTGGAGCTTCATTAGTTATGTGTAGTATTTGAGAGTAATAGAACTTAATTAGATACGTATAACACAGGTTCTTGTACTGAATTTTCTCAGCAGCCTGCTGGAAGGCAACAATAATTCAGAAATAGAAGGGAAGAAAAGTCAAGAATATGAATTATTCTGAGGTAGCAGAATCAGCCCCTCTCTATAAGGAAGAGGAGGACAGAAATTGTCAGTCGGCCTTGTAGAATTATTCTCAGTTGATGTTAGTGCAAAGATTGTGAGACCCTACCATGCCAAGGGGAGGAAGTCCCGAGTGTAGGGATGGTTAATGGTGAAATTTCATTAGTTCCTAGCAGTATTTAAGACGGAACAGATGAAACCAGAAACTGGTATGCTGCTTGTACTTGAGGGTATAAGTAGGAATTTTCACTACCAGTGGTGATGCCCAATTAAGAAATCTCCATTTCCAATAAGATTTCCTATGGTGATTGATAGATGGAAGATAAGATTGCAGTGGTTCGGAGGTCTCCTTTGGGTTTGAAAAATGCTGTCAGGTAGAATAACAGTTTTGATAGAATTCTCAAATTCCTCTTGTTTTTCTCTGCAGACCTTGAAGAGTGGAGGTATTCAGGAACAGTGGCTCACAGACTTGCATTATTGCTTCAATGTGTATATCACTGGGCATCCCCAGGGGCCTAGTGCGCTGAGTACAGTGTATTGAGAACAGTAAGAGGCATCGTGATACCTCCTGTTTGAAATTGTTTATTCACATCTAATTTTGGAGAGACTGATGTAATGTTTGTCATTAAAGTTGAACTTTTAAAGAAGTTGTTTATGAACCTTCCTTTGCTCTAAGGTAAGGAAATAACACAGGCTGGCTTCTTGGACTAGTACATAACTTGGTTACAGGTGGTGGTTAGTGTATTTTGCATTTCATAGGAACTAAATATTTACAAAATACAGAGTGATAGTATAGTACCTTCTATTATTTACCGAGAAAGTAGCAGAGTCTCTGTGTGTGGCTTCAGCTCCGGTTCATTCAGACAGCAACAGAAACCAGTTTATTTGGGAACAGTTGTCCTTATCCATTATGACATTCAGCTTCTGACTACGGGAGTCCTATTATATGCAGCAGTTTTCTATCCCTCTGTGCAGGAGCAAGATTTCAAGATAGTGCTACAGTTGTTTGGGGTTTTCCTATACCTAAATGGAACTTGGTTTGATCTAGTTAATTCTTTGAAAAGTACTTTCTACTAATCTGTTATTGAAGCTATATATAGCAATATATATTGACCCTTGTACAGTGTTGGAGGTGGTTTAGGGGGTACTGACACCCTTATCCCCAATCAAAATCTGTATAACATTTGATTCCCTCAAACCTTTACTACTAATAGCATACTGTTGACCAGGAGCATTACTGATAAAAAAAAATGTGTAAACTGATTATGTTATATTTAGCAGTACTGTATGTATTTATTGAAAACCCGTGTGCAGTGGATGCACACCAACCTGGCTGCTCAAGGGTCAAATGTATTCATTTTTCATAATCATGAAATAATTATCTTAACAATTATAGCAAACTGTAAAAAATTAACACTATTGCTTCTTATCTCTTACTGTCAGGATGGGTGGCAGTAATTTTCAGAAAATGGAAGTGGTCCCATTTCAGAAATACTTAAGCGTAGTAGGTCACTGTTTAGGCTTTCTGTCTATATTCCTACTGTAACTTTGCTCTTAAAAAATGTGAAAAAGCCTGTGATCACTGGATTGTATTTATGCCAGGTGTTCTTAGAGTTAGAATATGTATAGTTTTAGGACTGTTTTCCCTGCCAATAGGAAGGGCATTTTGACAAGATTGCTCACCTGTACAGATCAGGCAGAAAAATACAAGTGAAATGGTAAGGCCTGAATTGGTACCTTACGTGTGCATGGTCTGGTCTGTAAACCTCCCAGTTGATTCCTCAGTGCTGTGAAACTGCTGCTGGTGCTCAGCAAGTGAGACTGCCGTTCACAGGACACAGCAGCAACCTGAGGCCGTCCAAGGCTAACACAGGAACTGTAAAATGTAAGGAATCAACAGAGTGCCTATTATTGTCTTACAATTTTTTTTTTTTTTTTTTAAGATTTATTTGACAGCACAAATGGGGGGAGCAGGAGAGGGACAGGTAGACTCCCTGCTCAGCAGGAAGCCTCATGAGGAGCTCGATCCCAGGACCTGGAGATCGAGCAAAAGGCAGATGCTTAACTGACTGAGCCACCCAGGTGCCCCTTGTCTTAATTCTTAAATGGAAATATTGGGTCATGATTCTGGTCTAAAATTTAAAACTGATAATGTTGGAATAAGATTAGACTGGAGAAAAGTAGTAAAATGAAGAAGTGGCTCCTATAGGACCGGCTCCTCCCCACCCATCTCATCTAGTTCTTTACCCGGGCCAAAAACCCAGGCCTGCACCAGGTAGCTGGCAGAAATCTCATGTTAGTGCTCATGTTCTGAGTTTTCCTTAGACTTCACTGTTAATTATAAGTTCTCCTTTACAGCCGTACTGACTGAAGGGAAGGTAGACAGCCAGGAAGCTTTAGCAACAGTGTACCGTGGTCCTTGTAGCACCGGCTAAGTTTACAAAACAGTGCTGTAGAAGAACAGAGAGAACATTCAGACATGGTCACTCAGTTGTTAGCACATTTCCAGGCCATTAAGACTTTAGGCACGAGGATTAAAGTTGTCTCAAGATGTAAAAGATAATCAGCAGAGAATCAGAATTCTGCACTAGCTATTCCAAGTACCCCGGACACAGTCTTCCTCCAGAGGTGGTCGAAGCTTTGTTTTGGTTTTTGATTGAGTAGCTGATTGTAGGTTATAAGAAAAATTCTTTGATCTTCCACTGTTCTCAAGGAGGTGTATACACTGCAAGTTGCTCACTGTTAAAAGCAAATACCAGAGAGAGAATCAGGTTATTAAATTTAATACTGAATAGTTCATTGCTGGTGAGGAAGAAGGATTTAGGTATGGACTATCCATGAGGCTAGTAAGGTGATGGCCAGCTTATGGTAGAGACAGGATGACTTCTTAGCCTTGCATTTTCTATCATCCTCCAAGATACAGGACATCTCTTAACCTTGAAGGGTTCAGGTGCTTGAGCTGTGACTAGGACCTAGGTCTTTAGTCTGTCTGGAATAATTTATATAGCTTTCTCTGTGCTTTCAACATACAACGCAAACTTACATATATACATACATAGCTTAACTTTCCACAGGCCACGCAATTGGCTATAGAGTTCATTGTAGAAAATAGGTTTGGAAACTTATCTTTAAGGATGATAGTCTGAGAGGCATATAATCTTGAAGTGGATTTTTTTTTTTTTTTTAGGCCTTTTAAAGATGCCACAGTTAGAAAATGAGGATGCTGAGGCCCCAGATGGTTAAGAGAACTTGAGGCCAAATTGCTATCTGTTGCTCCTAACTGTTGTGGAGCAAAGAAGCAAACATGAAAGGGGAGTAGTTTAAAAAGTTACAAACATATCTTACTATTTCTGTCCTGGTTTTATTACTGTTACTTAAAGTTCTTTTACAGTGAACTGTTGATCTGGAACTCTTTTTGGCTGCCTTTACCGTATCAAGTCTTGAGTTACTTGCCTATCCTTCTATAGGTGGGCAAGAATTCTGCATTCATACAAGGGAGTTATTACCAGTAATCACTTGAGCCACGGTTACTCTATTCATTGGAGTGGATTTTTTTAAAGGTAGTTTTTTAAAGATGTGTCCCCAAATTTAAGAGATTATATTTCTATATAATATACATATATAAGTATTCTGATCAGTATTATGCTGCGGTGTTGTGGGTGGTTTTCAGTGGTCGCTGTTGAAGGACTGGAGAGAACAGGAATTGTGGATGGGGAGTCTCCCAAATGCATGTGGAGACTGCAAGGAGGGTGTGTGTGTGTGTGTGCGCACACTTTGCGATATCCAGCTGCCTTTCTGCTTCCTATTTAAAGAGGTAAAGGCACTACTAAAGCCTTCAGTCTAAGTGCCAAATAATTTTCTGCAATGAATAGGACAGTGAACAAATCAGAAGATCTTTAACCCCATGGAATTCCCAAAGCAAAAAAATGAAAATTTTTATTCATGGAAAAGACCAAAATTAATGTTCTCTTCTTGGTTCAGTTTGGTATCAGTGATACTACACTGCAGAAACCTGTATGTCCATTTCCATGGAAGTTATTTATAGATATATTTTCTATATAAGATACATACTAGCTCCAGCTAAACTAGTTAGCCCTGACAATCAGCCTGATTTCACTAGTTAATGCTTAATGTGGATGGGTGAACCTAACAAAACCTTGTGCTCCCCCAAGTTTAGGGTTAGGAAAAGATTTTCTTCAGTCCTTGTCTGTTTTCAAGCCAGTCAGAATTACATGTGTAGGACAAATAAGCAATTTATATGAATCCCAAGAAACCACTAAGTATTTGAATTTGTTTATTCTGCCCTTTAATTAAAAACTTTTGTGCTTCCAAAGCCCTTCATTTTTAAGATTTCTGATAGTCTTGGATTTTTCTCTTGAGACAAAATACAAAATGCCCCGATAATCTAAATGTTGCTTCTCTGGTAGTTCTATTTGACCATTGTTTTTGAAACTCATTTTCAATTCACTGAAGTTTAACAAAAGTTTTCCTTTTTACATGGAAACTTTTAAAGGAATCAGCTTCAGTTGTAACTACCCTAACCACTACTTCCTGATCAGCCTGCCTATATTACATGAGTTGCCTAACTCTTATTATTAAAGATTGGGCAGTAATTACTCTACCCCCACATCTAGGTTTTCTCCCCATCAAAAACTAAATGAATGTTAAAGTTCATGCTGACAGTCATTGTTCACCTTCCCAGCTGCGCTCTGTTCCTGCAGGATGACTAGATCGGCAAGGGTGGGGGGACTGTGTTGCCATAGCCACCCATGAGCAACACTGGATCTGACATTAACTGCTGACAGCACTGAACTTATCACCCAAATTTTATGCTAGTGTGAATGAAGGGGGCTCTGAGCAAAACACTCTTGTCTTATAGCTGAAAAGAAAGTCCCCTGAGCTTCTGTATGAGTGAAATTGTGCACAGTGAAGCCTGAGCAGGACAGGTTATTAAATATTAAATGTCCTCCTCAGTGTCATGAAAGGCAAAAGCCAGAATTTGTGGTTACAGAACTTCTTCTAAACTTTTCTGAGTTGAAGAATCTTAATGTAAAACCAACATGGAGCAAGAATTCCCAAAGGTCTTACTTTGAAGAATGACAATATTTTCACTTCCTTCTTTATGTGATGAACAAATATGTAAAAGTGATCAGTAGTAGGTACCATTTATCGTCTATTGTTTCTACTGGAGGTAATGTTAACAATTATGTGCCTCTTATGGAGACATGTTGACTGCAGTAATAATTCCATGAAAGGGGAGTGAAAAGTATGCACACCTCAAATCAAATGACCATTGGAAACCCCTGGCAATCTCTGTTGTAATATCTTCCACCTTTGGAAATGAAACAAGGCAAATTCTTCCCCCCAACATTTCCCCGATCTGTTTTGCTAGTGCATTGGCTACCTTACCTGAATTGAGACGCAGCACAGAATGAGCTCTGGAAGATCTTGTGGGATGAGGTACTTTTCCTTCTTGAGAACAACCTGAAATCAACCAACAATGACTATTTCTGACCATGACAGTTGTAGTCTAACCAAGTTCTAAATTCCTTATTGAGGTAAAGGCTTGAGCTTGTTGGTATCTGCCAAGATAAATCAGGTATGGTGTGGAAATACCATGTAGGCCAAGCGTAAATTCCTGAAATTTTGCTGCCTGGGCTGCAAGTCTATTTCTAAAGGTGCTTTGGCTCAATGTTTTTCTTTTGGAGAGCTAACCAGGCTTGTTCTCTGCTGGGTTTATTTGGATGGACTTTTTCCAGAGCTGAAAATGTTTCAATTTAAAGCAGCTCATCTGAACAAGTACTTACTGCAGTGCTTGGGCCTGGGACATTCCCACAGAAGGGCAACCCTGTACTAAGGTCAAAGTGAGGTAGACAGGGTTTTCCTGCTCCTGGAGCCCTTCAAGTGGGTAATGTAAGGGGAACACCCAAGCAGTGGTCTGGATAGGTTTAAAGGATGAGGCTTTCAGTAATGAAGGCCAGCAGAAGACCTTTTGGCTGGAAGGTTCTCTGGGCTGAGATGCCAGAATGCATCATGAAACCAATTCTGACCCCGAGTTGCTGGAGGGTGTGGGGAGGCATTAAATGTGGGTGTTGAGGATTCTTTTGGTGCCTGAAAGTAGAATAAGAAAGTTCCTACCTGAATGGAGGTTTGCCCATTGTAATTAAATCCCATTTCAGATACTGATGCAACACCCTGGGGATGCTTGTCAACTACAGAGTGCCCAAAGGACAATTACCATAGATTTGCTTGAGTACCAAGTGTCTGGTGGATTTTGTGCCTGAGCTGCCCTTGGATGAACTCTTGGTGGTCCTGGTTACTACGGTGTTCTTCGGGGAGGGTAGTTCCAGTTCCTTCCTCCAAATTTGGAGCAGCAGTGCCAGGCACTCTTGGTTCCATCTGTCCACATCTCTGGCTCCAAACTCCTTCATATGCAGAAGGTGGGACAGGTGCTTCCTAAGCTGGTAGCTGGTGGGGTCAGAAGAGGAGAGAGGCTTTAAGATGACAGTACTGTGAAACGTAAGTTTCCTGGAAGCTATAGGAAGAATACTTGCTGAACTGGGAGATTCATTTAAGATCCCATTCCTACTTTATAGTGGCAGTATATTATTATTATATTTTAAATCATCTAACACTTCTGAACTAGGAATCAGTTGAGTCTGCCTTCAGGGTCGGTCAGGCAAATGTGTAAACAAATTACGAGAAGTACTATGAAGAATGAGGAACCTAGATGGCATGGGACAATGTGGGACTGAAAATTGGTGGTACTCTGAGAATGCTTTACAGGGCTGGTGTTTGTGCTGGGTTGGTTTGTTTTGTTTTTTTTTTTTAAAGATTTTATTTACTTGACAGAGATGAGAAGCAGGCAGAGGAAGAGGGGGAAGCAGGCTCTCTGCTCAGCAGAGAGCCCAATGCGGGGCTCGATCCCAGGATGCTGAGATCATGATCTGAGCTGAAAGCAGAGGCTTTTACCCACTGAGCCACCCCGGCACCCCTTTTGTGTTGGGTTTTAAAGGATGTATAGGAGCTTACCAGGCAGAGAAGGGTACTCTGGGCAGAACTGGCATAAGCAGAGGTGTGGGCATATGTGCTAGGAAAATCATTAATGAGATGTGTATAAAGCACTGTTTTTGATGAAGGAAGAATGGATGGAATGCTATACTACACTGGAAGGAGCCAACATTTGTTCAGAGTCTGTTATATATCAGGCATTTTTCTTATGGTTAAGCTGAAGGTAAATCCATGAGGCAGACATGATGAGTCTGATAAAAGCTGAGTAGATGGGATGTTACCAAGATGGCAACATAGGTTGTTCTGGACTTGGCTTCCCCTTACAAGAACAATTAACTATTTACAGATAAGACACTACTGAGAAAGTCCTAGAACATGGGAGTGAGGCTGCAGCCCTTTGCATCACAGAGACCAGACATACTGCATTAGGACATGAGGAACAGCTACATGCTGACTGCACTACCCCCCCTCCACCAGGCTGAGGTAGCACCACACCAAAATGTCTGCCCTGAGCATTTGTATGGTTCCTCAAATGGGAAAAGAGAACCCATGGTGGAATCTAGCTCACCCAGCATTGTGGGTCACTTCTTGGGAGCCCCCATTCTGGTCTCCCCCATGGGGATTGCTAGGGAATCTGTAGGGCTTGACCACTGGGAATCTGACTGATGGAGAAGGGAAGGGCTTAAAGCAACCAGCACGTGGATCCTGGCAGACCAAGTTCCTACCTGCAGTGCCCATGTAGTAGTTTCAACCTTTAATCTTTTTATCTGCAGAGCCAAAACAGAGGTGCAGTCTGACCAGGAAACACAGCAGGGTGCCTGATTGGGTCCTCAAAGAGCTCTGCGAACCTTGCACTCTGATCTGCTTCAGCTCAGGCAGGGGAGCTGAGGCACATCGTGGCCTCATGAGCTACACATGAGTGTAGCTCCTGGCCCTGCCTGATCAAAGCCTGGTCAGAACACCTAGAAAGCTGCATAGCCCTGCAGCACTAAGCAGGGAGGTGCAGCACACAGAGCTTATTTGCAGAGCAAAAAGTAGTGGACCTGTATAGCCAGGGAGCCTGGGATACAGGTCAGCTTGAGTCAACCATATAGACCTTTTTTGGCCTTTGAGTGAGTTCCCTGGCCTGTATGGGCAGGGGAGGTAATTCATAGCCCTAGCCATTGCTGAATACAACCTTCAGCCCATCTGACCAGGAAACCTAGCCAAAGCACACAAGAAGCTATGTAATCCATCCAAGAGCCCTTCTTACAGTGGCAGTTAAACAGAAAGCAGCCTGGCCCCTACCCCTGTATGCAGAGCAAAATTGGTGGCCCCATCTGCCAGGGAAGTCAATGTACAGTCTTGTCTGAGTGAGCCTCCAAACAAGTGGTTCATGCCTCGGGGTCTGTCTTGCTGCCCTGCCAGTTCACAGAAGTGAATTTCTAGCCTCACCTACTGCTTAGTATCTAGACACCCAACCATCTAGTAATCCTGACCAGAAACCCCAGGCAACTCACAGTCCCTCCTAGAGCCTTGCTTGGTCAGAGAACCAACCCGGTAGGCCTATCCAAATGTTCTCAGGCAGCAGCACAAACTCAGATGCTCTTGCCCCAAAATAGACTGCTGTAATAGCAAGTTCTCCTTGCCCAGGGATGTTACTAGTGGACATGTCCAGAAACCCAAACTGAGCTGCCTGGGAAGAAGTCTTGGCTAAAGCAAACCTGTAAAGTCTGGAAGAGAAAACCACTTACTAGCAACATCAGAAATCAAGAATCACAAAAAATCAGGTAAACATGACACTGCCAAAGGAAAGTAATAACTAAACCTAAATCTATGAATTGTTATACAAAAAATTCATAAACTCCTTGAAGTTTAGTGAACTACAAGTATGCACAGACAACCAAATGAAATTGGCAAGATAATGCATGAACAAAATGAGAAGTTCAACTACAAAAACCCATTAAAAAAATCCTGGAGCTGAAAAATACATGTCTGAACTGGAGAATTCAATAGAGAGCTTCAAAGACAGACTTGACCATGTAGAAGTAAGAATCAGTGACCTAGAAGACAGAACATTTGAAATTAGAAAAGCAAAATGAAGAGCACAACTGCATTATGGGAATTCCAGAAGAGAAAGAAGGGGACAGAAAAATATTTAAAGAATTAATGGCTGAAAGTTTCCCAAACCTGGAGTGAGAAAGATATCCAGACCCATGAAACCCAAAGAACTCTAAATAGTTCTATACTGATTAGAATAGTGCTGTACTGATTAGAATAGTGCTAGACTGAGACACAGTATATTGTCAAAAGTCAATTTTCAAATAAGCTAAGGAAGTTACATATATAACAACTTCCATAAGACTATAAATGTGCTTCTCAACAAAAACTTTTCAGGCCTGGAAAGAATAGGATGATATATTCAAAATATGAAAGGGGAAAAAAACCCTGTCAGTTAAGAATTCTATAGCTAGCAAAGCTGTTCTTCAGAAATGAAGGAAAGAGGGCGCCTGGGTGGCTCAGTTGGCTAAGCGACTGCCTTCAGCTCAGGTCATGATCCCGGAGTCCTGGGATCGAGTTCCATATCGGACTCCCGGCTCTGCGGGAATTCTGCTTCTCCCTCTGACCTTCTCCCCTCTCATTCTTAGTCTCTTTCTAATAAATAAATAAAATCTTTAAAAAAAAAGAAATGAAGGAAAGATAAAGAATAATCTAAAACAAGGAATCCATAATCACTAGACCTTCCTCATAAGAAATGCTAAAGGGAATCAAGTGGAAGTATAAGGATGCTAGTTAGCATCATAAATAAGGTAGCATAAAACTCGCTGATAATGGTAAACACAAAATTAGAATCTGTAATATGATAATGGTCGAACATAATGTAGTTCAACTCTAGTGTAAAAGTTTAAAAACTTAGGCGTGCCTGGGTGGTGCAGTTGGTTAAGTGTCTGGCTCTTGAGTCCAACTCGGGTCACGATCTTAGGGTCATGAAACTGAGCCGTGCATCGGGTTCTCTGCCCAGTGTGGAGTCTGCTTAAGACTCTTCCACTCCCACCCCTCACCCCATACTCTCTAAAATAAAAATTTTTAAAAGTTTAAAAACTTAAAAATACAACTACAGTAGTCTGTTATTGGATATACAATACAAAAAATGTGGGTGAAAGTGAAAGTGTAAAATTTAGGAGTGCTATTGAAGTTTAAGTTATCAGTTTACGGTCTTATAACTAGAAGATATATTAGCACAGGGAAAAACCTGTGCTAATTACACAAAACAACATGATAAAGAAGCATACAGATACCAAAAGATAACACACATAAGACAGAATAAAAAAGGTGAAACAGTTCTACAAAATAGCCAGAAAACAATTAACAAAATTGCAATAGTAAGTTCTTATTCATCAATAATTACTTTAAATGTAAGTGAATTAAATCCTTCAAAAGACATAGAATAGCTCAATGGATTAAAAAAAAAGAAAGATCGAATGATATGCTGCCTCAGAGTGAAAGGATGGAAAAAGATATTTCAATGAAATGGTAAAAAATAGCATGGGTAGCTATGTCAAAAGAGACTTTAAAAACAGTAAAAAGACACAAAGAAGGCCATTATATAATAAGGTCAAACCATCAAGAAGATATATTTGTTAATATTTATATGCCCAATGTTGAAGCACCTAAATATATAAAAGCAAAACCTGACAGCTAACAGCAGAAATAAACAATACAAAGCAATACAATACAATGCAATAGCAATACAATGATAGCTGAGAACTTTAATACCCCACACTTGACAATAGATAGATCACCCAGATAGAGTATCAGTTAAAAAAAAAAAAGATTTGAATAACTAGAGATCAATTTGACCTGACATATGTAACATTCCATCCAGCAACAGATCAGACCTTTCTTCTCAAGCACACATGGGACATTTCCTGGGAGAGACCATATCTTAGGTCTCAAAAAGAAGTGTTGGCAAATTCAAGAAGATTGGAACCATACAAAGAATCTTTGACTTCTGTGGTATGAAACTGGAAATCAGTAGTAGGAGGAAAACTATAAGATTCACAAATACACGGAAATTAACGTTTTCCATGTCAGAAGAAATCAAAGTGAAAAGTATCTTGAAGCGAACAAAAAATGGAAATACAAGATACCAAAACTTACGGAATGCAGTAACAAGTTTTAAGAGGGAACTTCATGGCAATAAATACTTACGTTAAGAAGAAAGATCTCAAATAGATAACCTACTCCTACACTTTAAGAAAAGAACAAACTTAGCCCAAAGTTACAGAAAGAATGAAATAAATGAAATAGGAAAACAACAGAGAACGTTAACAAAACTAAGAGTTGTTTCTTTAGGAAAAAAAAAAGTTGACAAACCTTTAGCTAGACTAACCAAGGAAGGAAGAGATGATGCAGATCAACAAAATTATGATGAAAAAGGAGACATTACAACTGATACAATAGAAAGGCAATGGACCATAAGACACTACTATGAACTATAAAAACTGAACAACTTAGAAGAAATGGAAGTTAATAGAAACATAAAACCTTCCACCACAGAGTCAAGAAGAAATAGAAAATGTGAATAGACAAATTACTAGTAAGAAGATTGAATCAGTAATCAAAAACCTCCCAATGAAGAAAAGCTCAGGACCAGATGGCTCATGAATTTTACCAAACATTTAAAAGAGTTTAATGCCAGGGCACCTGCTGGCCTAGTCAGTAGAGCATGCAACTCTTAATCTCAGTGTTACAGGTTCAAGCCCCATGCCAGTGTAAAGATTGCTTAAAAATAAAATCTTAAAAGAAGAATTAATGCCAATCCTCTTAAAAGTCTTCCCAAAGAAAAATCAAAGAGTAGGGAACACTCCCAAACCCTTCTCATGAAGCCAGCATTACCCTGATACCAAAGACAGAAAAGGACACTACAAGCCAATCCTCTTAATGCATATAGATGCAAAAATTCTCAATAAAATAGCAGAAACTGAATTCACCAGCACATTGAAAGGATCCTTCACCATGACCGAGTTGTATTTACCCTTGAAATGAAAAGATAGTTCAACATACATAAAATCAAAGTGCTACATCACAATAGTAGAATGAAAGAAAAACGTGATTATCTCAATAGAAAAAGAAAACACATTTTACAAAATTTAACATCTAGGGCACCTGGGGCTCAGATGGTTAAACATCTGCCTTCAGCTCAGGTCATGATCCTGGGGTCCAGGGATTGAGCTCCATATCAGGATCCTGGCTCAGTGGGGAGCCTGCTTCTCCCTCTGCCTCTGCTCACTCACTCACTTTCTCAAATGAATAAATAAAATCTTTAAGAACAATTAACATCTAATTCATGGTAAAGACAAGAAATTAGATACAGAAGTAATATACCTCAACATAATAAAGGTCACATATGACAAGTCCATAGTTAACATCAAACTCAATGCTGAAAAGTTGGAAACTTTCCCTTTGAGATTAGGAACAAGACAAGGGTGTCCACTCAACTCCTATTCCAGTTCTGGAAGTCCTAGCTAGAGCAATCAGGCAATAAAAAAAAAAAAAAAAAAAAAAGAAGACATCATGTAAGTAAAGGAAGAAGTTAATCTCTATTTACAGATACTTTTATATATAAAAAACCTTAAGGACTCCACCAGAAACTGTTAGATCTAATCAATAAATATAGTGAAGTTGCAGAATACAAGAACAGCATACAAAAATAAGTGGCATTTCTAAACACTAACAAATTATCTGAAAAAGTAATCAAATAATCCTATTTATAATAGCATCAAAAACAAAATAGGAGGGAGGAGTAAGGTGGCAGAGGAATAGGAGACCTAAATATCATCGGGTCCCAGGAGTTCAGCTAGGTAGTTATCAAACCATTCCGAACACCTACAAACTCAAAAGAAGATAGAAGAGAAGTGGAGCAGCAATTCTAGGAATAGAAAATCAGCCACTTCATGGAAGCTAGGACATGCGGAGAAGTGAATCCGAGACAATATACAGGAAGATAGGCCACGGGGGAAGTACTCTTCCTATAGCTTCCAGGAAACTTACGTTTCACAGTACTGTCATCTTAAAGCCTCTCTCCTCTTCTGACCTCACTAGCTACTAGCTTAGGAAGCACCTGTCCCACCTTCCGCATATGAAGGAGCTTGGAGCCAGAGATGTGGACAGATGGAACCAAGAGTGCCTGGCATTGCTGTTCCAAATTTGGAGGAAGAAACTGGAACCACCCTCCCTAAAAAACACTGTAGTAACCAGGACCACCAAGAGTTCATCCAAGGGCAGTTCAGGCACAAAATCAGAATTTTTAGAAGTCTGCTCCACTGAGGGACGTTGCCACAGAGGCTAAGCAGGGGGTGGAGCCCTCGTGGGGACAGTGTGGTCTCAGGACCCACAGGGTCACAAGACCAGGGATCCCTGAGTGTGGCAGAGCTCCCAGGTATCAGAGCAGGGAAGCCAGCTGCAGAGACAGAGCTGAGTAGTGGGATCTCAGCTCGGGGTTACCTTAAACCGTGATCCATGGCACAGTCACGCCACAGTCACAAGTGGCAGATCTGGAGAGACCCTCTCCCTCCTCTGGGAGGAGAGGCATGGAAGCATGCTGCAGGAATATGCTGGGTTTGGAGACTCCAAATGGGGCTATGCACCAGAGACAGAAATACCTGGTCATGGGCAGGGTGAGCATGGACTGCAGCTGGAGACCAGGGAGACAGGAGTGATTGATGTTCTCTGAGGGTGCACTGAGGAGGGGGCCCCAAGCTCTCAGCTTCTACGTGGCCAGATATTGGGAGGCTTCCATTTTCATTGCTGTCCTCCAAAGCTGTATGGAAAGCGTTCAGGGAACAAAAGCTCCTGAGAGCAAAACCAAGCAGATTACTTAGCTGACCCCTGGGCAAGGGCAGTGCAATTCTGCCTTGGGCAAAGACATTTGAGAATCACTGCAACAGGCCCCTCCCCTGGAAGATCAGAAAGAATATCCATCCAAGACCAAGTTCACCAATCAGTGAGAACTGCGGAACTCCACAGAGCTAGGGGGAAGCAACACATAGAACTTGTGGCTTTTTTCTCCATGATCCCTTAGTCTTTCAAAGTTAAGTTTTTTTTAATTTTATTTTTTTCTATTTTTAAAATTTTTTCGTCTTTCCTACTTTATAAAGTTTTTAAAAACTATTTTATCAATCTTTCTAAATTTTCATTGTTATAGTCATATTTTATCCCTTCATTGTATTTAACCTTATTTTTGTATACATATAGGTTTTTCTTTAAAAATTTTGAATACAGTTTCTTCTAATAGAACAAAATATACCCTAAATCTAGCACATGGCTTTGTTCTAGTCTCCAGCCTGATCACATTCTTTTTTTTTAACCAACTTATCAATTCTTCTTTTAGAATCTTTTTAAATTTTCATCTTTACGATCATATTCCATCCTTTCATCGAATTTACCCTTATTTTTGTGTATATATGTTTTTCTTTAAAATTTTGGGAGGTAGTTTCTTTTAACAGACCAAAATACACCCCAAATCAAGTGTGTGGCTCTGTTCTATCCACTGGTCTAATATATATATGTATACATATATATGCATATATATGTATATACACAAACAGAAAGGGGGAAGAAAAAATATATATTATATATAATTTATGTAATAAATAATAAATGCATGATATATATAAATATATAAGTATATAAACTCCTCCTCTTTCCCCCCCTTTTTTCTCCCCCCTGGTTTCCAGTCTCTTCTGATTTGGTTAGTGTATATTTTCCTGCAGTCATTGCTACACTTTTCATTCATCTATTCTTATCCGGATAAAATAACAAGGTGGAAAAACTCACCATTAAAAAAAAGAACAAGAGGCAGTACCAACAACTAGGGACCTAATCCATACGGACATTAGTAATATGTCAGAACTAGAGTTCAGAATGATGATTATCAAGGTGCTAGCTGGGCTCAAAAAAAGCATGGAAGATACTAGAGAATCCCTTTCTGGAGAAATAAGCTGAGCAAAAGAGAGACAACTACTGGACTGCAAGAGGAGAATAAGAGATAACGGAAACCATAAGATGAAACAATATTAGAATCATTGGGATCCCAGAAGAAGGAGAGAGGGACAGATGTATTGGAGCAAATTATAGCAGATAATTTCCCTAATTTGGCAAAGGGAACAAGCATCTAAATTCAGGAGGCACAGAGAACACCCCCTCAAAAATCAATAAAAATAGGTCCACACCCCATTATCTTACAAGTCTCAGTGACAAAGAAAATCTTGAAAGCAGCTCAGGACAAGAGGTCTGTAACCTACAATGGTAGAAATATTAGATTGGCAAAAGACCTATCCACAGAGACCTGGCAGGCCAGAAAGGACAGGCATGATATATATTCAGAGCACTAAACTAGAAAAAATGCAGCCCAAAATACAAGATCCAGCTAGGCTGTCATTGAAAGTAGGAAAGATAAAAAGCTTCCAGGACAAACAAAAACTAAAAGAATTTGCAAACACCAAACCAGCCCTACAGGAAATATTGAAAGGAGTCCTCAAAGCAAAGAGAGCCTAAAAGTAACATAGACCAAAAAGGGACAGAGACAAGATGCAGTGAATAGTCACCTTACAGGCAATACAATGGCACTAAATTCATACCTTTTGATAGTTACCCTGAATGTAAATAGGCTAAATGCCCCAATCAAAAGATATATGGTATCAGAATGAATAATAATAATAAAAAAAGACCCATTGATATGCTATCTACAAGAAACTCATTTTAGACCTAAAGACACCTCTACATTTAAAGTGGAAAACAGGGGCGCTTGGGTGGCTCAGTGGGTTGAAGTCTCTGCTTTCGGCTCAGGTCACGATCTCAGGGTCCTGGGATCAAGCCTCGCATCAGGCTCTCTGCTCGGCAGGGAGTCTGCTTCCCCCTCTCTCTCTGCCTGCCTCTCTGCCTACTTGTGATCTCTCTGTCAAATAAGTAAATAAAATCTTAAAAAAAAAATAAAGTGGAAAACAATTTACCATGCTAATGGACATCAAACGAAAGCTGGAGTGCCAATCCTTATATCAGATAAATTAGATTTGAAGCCAGAGACTATAATTAGAGATGAGGAAGGACACTATATCATACTAAAAGGGTCTGTCCAACAAGATCTAACAATTTTAAATATCTATGCCCCTAACATGGGAGCAGCCAATTATATAAACCAATTAATAACAAAAATCAAAGAAACACATCAATAATCCAATAATAGTAGGGTTTTTTTTACACCCCCTTCACTGAAATGGACAGATCATCTAAGCAAAAGATCAACAAGGAAATAAAGGCTTAACATGCCACAATGGACTAGATGGACATCACAGATATATTTAGAACATTCCATCCCAAAACAACAGAATACACATTCTTCTCTAGTGCACATGGAACATTCTCCAGAATAGATTACATCTTTGGTCACAAATCAGGTCTCAACTGGTACCAAAAGATTGGGATCATTCCCTGCATATTTTCAGACCACAATGCTTTGAAACTAGAACTCAACCACAAGAGGAAAGTTGGAAAGAACTCAAATACATGAAGGCTAAAGAGCATCCTACTAAAGAATGAATGGATCAACCAGGAAATTAAAGAAGAATTTAAAAAAATTCAGGAAACGAATGAAAATGAAAACACAACTGTTCAAAATCTTTTGGACACAGCAAAGGCAGTTCTGAGAGGAAAGTATATAGCAATACAAGCCTTTCTCAAAAAATAAGAAAGGTCTCAAGTATACAACTTAGCCCTACACCTAAAGGAGCTGGAGAAAGAAAAGCAAAAAAAGCCTAAATCCAGCAAGAAGAGAGAGATAATAAAGATCAGAGCAGAAATCAAAGAAATAGAAACCAAAAGAACAGTAGAACAGGTCAACAAAACTAGGAGCTGGTTCTTTAAAAGAATTAATAAGATTGCTAACCCCCTGGCCAGACTTAAAAAAAAGAAAAAAGAAAGAACCCAAATTAATAAAATCATGAAAGAAAGTGGAGCGATCACAATCAACACCAAAGAAATACAGTTATAAGAACATATTATGAGGAACCTACACCAGCAAATTTGACAATCGACAAGAAATGGATGTATTCCTAGAGACATATGAACTACCAAAACTGAACCAGGAAGAAACTTGAACAGACCCATAACCAGTAAGGAGATTGAAGCAGTCATCAAAAATCTCCCAACAAACAAGAGCCCAGGGCCAGATGGCTTCCCAAGGGAATTCTACCAAACATTTAAGGAAGAATTAATACTTATTCTCCTAAACTGTTCCAAAAAATAGAAATGGAAGGAAAACTTCCAAACTCGTTTTGAGGCCAGCATTACCTTCATCCCAAAACCAGGCAAAGACCCCATCAAAAAGGAGAATTACAGACCAATATCCCTGCTGAACATGGATACAAAAATTCTCACCAAAATACTAGCCAATAGTATCCAACAGTACATTAAAAGGATTATTCACCACGACCAAGTGGGATTTATTCCTGGGCTGCATGTTTCATTCAATATCCACAAATTGAATATCCATAAATCATTGTATTCAATATCCACATCATTCAATATCCACAAATCAATGTATTAACACAATACATTAATAAAAGAAAGAACAAGAACCATGTGATGCTCTCAATAGATGTAGATGCTGAATAGATGCTGAAAAAGCATTTGACAAAGTACAGCATCCTTTCTTGATCAAAACTCTTCACAGTGTAGGGATAGAGGGTACATACCTCAATATAATCAAAGCCATCTATGGAAAACCCAGAGCAAATATCATTCTCAATGGGAAAAAACAGAGCTTTTTCCCTAAGGTCAGGAACACAGCAGGGATGTCCACTATCACTACTGCTATTCAACATAGTACTAGAAGTCCTAGCCTCAGCAATCAGACAACAAAAAGAAATAAAAGGCATCCAAATTGGCAAAGAAGTCAAACTCTCTCTTTGCAGATGATATGATACTTTATGTGGAAAACCCAAAAGACTCCACTCTAAAACTGCTAAAACTCATACAAGAATTTAGTAAAGTGCCAGGATATAAAATCAATGCACAGAAATCAGTTGCATTTCTATACAGCAACAGCAAGACAGAAGAAAGTGATATTAAGGAGTCAATCCCATTTACAGCTGCACCCAAAACCATAAGATACCTAGGCATAAACCTAACCAAAAAGGCAAAGAATCTATACTCAGAAAACTATAAAGTACTCATGAAGGAAATTGAGGAAGACACAAAGAAATGGAAAACTGTTCCATACTCATGAGTTGGACGAAAAAATATCATGAAAATGTCTATGCTACCTAAAGCAATCTACTCATTTAATGCAATCCCTATCAAAATACCATCAATTTTTTTTCAAAGAAATGGAACAAATAATCAAAATTTGGGGTGCCTGGGTGGCTCAGTGGGCTAAAGCCTCTGCCTTCATGATCATGAGGTCATGATCTCAGGGTCCTGGGATCGAGCCCCGCATGGGACTCTCTCCTCAGCAGGGAGCCTGCCTGCCCCTCTCTGCCTGCCTCTCTGCCTACTTGTCATCTCTCTCTGTCAAATAAATAAATCTTAAGTAATAATCTTAAAGTTTATATGGAACCAGAAAAGACCCTGAATTGCCAGGAGAATATTGAAAAAGAAATCCAAAGTTGGTGGCAATACAATTCCAGACTTCAAGCTCTATTGCAATGCTGCAATCAACATACAGGGAGGGGCAAGAACAGGGCAAGAACAGGGAGGGGCAAGATGGCAGAGAAGTAGGAGACCCCATTTCAGATGGTCCCTTAAAGTGAGCTAAATATCTACCGGAACACTTTGAACACCATGAAATCAGCCTGAGATGTAAGATTATACACTTCTGGATCTCTATGAGGGCAGAAGACAGCAGTGGAGATGTAAAGCGGGGTGGGAATGCTCAGACTGATATTGGAGGATAAACAGAAGGTGGAGGGAGTCACCAGAAATGACCCACTGGAAAGTAACACTCCAATACGAAAGTGCCCTGTGATGGGGGACCAGCATTAACCTAGAGTCCGGTTAAAAGCACTCAAAAAGAGCAAAAGGTCGTAAGGAACAATTGGTGGAATTGGGGAGTCACGGGCATAGGCCCACATTCCCAAGAAGGACAACACTGGTGACCACCCGGGTCAGAGAGAGTCCATAGGGACCTTCAGTCCATGTCCCCAAGTCTGTGGCTTTCTGCTATGTGCACTGCCACTCGGGCTGGGTGCACTCATGCCCGCGCCTGAGGAAGTCTGTTGTGGGCGCTAGCCCAGTGGTCTCTAGGAGAGTGATTTTCCACAGCCTGCCACAGGGTCTCAGTACACCCCCATCCATGCTTGAGTCAGCCTGGTGTGGGCCTGCGATCTCTAGGTCCACAGCCTTCCGTGACCTGCTCCGGGGTTGGTGCGCACCCGGCATGGCCGTGGACCCCGGAGAACAGTCCTGGCAGGGGGTTTCCTGGACCAATATCACTCGTGGTTTTGGTGGCACGGGGGTACAGAGGCAAGCGGGGGCCTCGGGTGACCACTCGGATGGTGGCTGGGGTGCACACCACCTGTGGGAGGCTGCAGTGTGCAGTGGAGTGTGCAGAGGGGGAGAGTCTGGGTATTCTGGACCACCCAGAGGGGAGGAGACTGAGGCTTCTCTCTGAGGCACAGGTCTGGGTGCAGATTCTTTGACCCTCTGAAAAGCCGCAAAAAGCCACCAAAGAACAAAAACCTCCAGAGAGCAAAAGCCTGAAAAACTGGTTTCCATAGAGCCCAGCCTCTTGATAGCCAGCAGGAAACTCAACCCAAGCAAGATCGACTGTAAAACAATGAGGCAGGCCTCTCCCCCATAAGCCAAAAGCAAGAGGACAATAACCATAGGTTCCCCATAAAACTGTAAAACCCAACATCAGGGGAAAACAATATATTAAGCTCCCAGTATTGCCCTAAAGCCTGTATATTTCATAGATACAAGTTTTTAAATTTGTTCTCACGATTCTTGTTCTTTTAATTTTTTAAAAATTACTTAACATTACAACTAGAGGTTTAATATGACATATCCCATAACGCTTTAACTAGAACTTTTTTTTCATACATATACCTGTGTCTCTTTTCCTTTTTTCTTTTTGTTTGTTTGTTTTAACATACATATATATATAAGCTTCAAGGTAATCCTTTTTCCCTATTCAATACTATTCCTATATATAAACCAGTTTTTAATTTACCTGTATCTCTGGAAAGTTGAGTCCTTAAAGATAACAAGATACACCCAGGAAGAACTGAAATAACCTTCCTCACCCATATTGAGGATTTATAACCACCATCCCATCTTATTCTTTTGTCAATGTTTCAGTGTATTTGGTTTTTTTCCTGATAGTATATAAATCTTATTCTTGGGGTTCATTTTGGCTGGGTTTTTTTTTCCTTGTCATTTACTTTTGTCAGTATTTTTGTTTGTTCGTGTTTGTTTATATACCTTATAAATATTACTTTTGGGGCTCATTTTGCTGGGTTTTTTTTCTCTTTTCCTCTTTCTTTCTTTTTGGTGGTGACTTCCAATTGCTCTGAAACTTTACCGGGTGCACCTTGCCTGGATTGTGGTTGATATATTCAGCTATACATCCCCCCAACCATCTCTCACCAAAATTACTAGGAGGAACACCCAACAGAGGAAAAATTCAGCGAATGCACCCTCTCCCTCAGAACTATTGGATATGGACATACACAGTATGTTGGAAAGGGAATTCAGGGTAACAATTACCCAGGCAATGGCTACGTTGGAGAAAAACAGTGACAACATAGAATCTCTAAGGGTGGAAGTGAGAGCCCATCTGGCAGAAATTAAAAAGGCTATCAATGAGATCCAATCTAATCTAAATACTCTAACAGCTAGGGTAACTGAGGCAGAAGATAGAATTAGTGATCTAGAGGACAAACAGAGAGAAGAAGAATCAGGAGGAGGCCTGGAACAGAGAACTTAGAAGCCATGAAACAGACTTAGGGAAATAAATGACGCCATGAAACATTCCAATGTCAGAATTATTGGTATTCCTGAGTGGGTAGAGAAAGAGAGAAGACTAGAAGATATAGTTGGATAAATTCTGGATGAAAATTTCCCCAATCTGGGAAATGGAACAAGTGTTCATGTCCTAGAAGCAGAAAGGACACCTCCCAAGATCAATGAGTCTATAAAGACATTAAGACACTTGATTGTGAGATTCATGAATTATAATTTTAGACAAGAGATCCTAAGGGCAGCTAGGGGGAAGAGATTCCTTACGTACAGACGAGGTCCATCAGAATAACGTCAGATCTGTTCACAGAAACCTGGAAAGCCAGAAAGGGCTGGCGAGACATATTCAGGGCACTAAATGAGAGGAACATGCAGCCAAGAATACTTTATCCAGCAAGGCTGACATTTAAAATGGATGGAGAGATAAAGAGCTTCCAAGACCGGCAAGGTTTAAAAGAGTATGTGACCACCAAGCCGACACTACAAGAAATATTAAGGAGGGGTTCTATAAAAGAAGAAAGGAGCCAACAGTGACAGAGAACAGAGATTTACAGAGATATTCTATAGAAACAAAAACTTCGCAGGTAACGTGATGTCAATAAAAACTTATCTTTCAAGAATCACTCTCAATGTGAACAGCCTAAATGCTCCCATAAAATGGCACAGGGTTGCAGAATGGATAAAACAACAGACCTGTCCATTTGCTGTCTACAAGAAACACATTTGGAACCTAAAGATACATCCAGCCTGAAAGTGAAGGGATGGAGAACCTTTTTTCATGCCAACGGGCCTCAAAAGAAACCTGGGGTAGAGATTCTCATATCAGATAAATTAGATTTTAAGCTAAAGACTGTAGTCAGAGATACAGAAGGACACTACATCATTCCTAAGGGGTCTGTCTACCAAGAAGATCTAACAATTATAAATATTTATGCCCCCAATATGGGAGCAGCCAACTAGATAAGCCAACTGTTAATCAAAATAAAGAGTCATATTGATATGAATACATTAATTGTAGGGGATCTTAATACGTCACTCTCAGTAAGAGACTGATTATCTAAGCAGAAAATCAATAAAGAAACAAGAGCTTTGAATGACACATTGGACCAGATGGACCTCATAGATATATACAGAACATTCCACCCTAAAACAACAGAATACTCATTCTTCTTGAATGCACATGAAACTTTCTCCAGAATAGACCACATACTGGGTCACAAGTCAGGGCTTAACCAATACCAAAAGATTGAGATTATTTCCTGCATATTCTCAGACCACAGTGCTTTGAAACTGGAACTCGACCACAGGAAAAAGTTTGGAAGGAATTCAAACACTTGGAAGCTAAAGACCAACCTGCTCAAGAATGGATCAATGAGAAAATCAAAGAACTTAAACAGTTCATGGAAACCAATGAGAATGAAGGCACATCAATCCAAAACCTATGGGATATAGCAAAGGCAGTCCTAAGGGGGAAATGAAATACATAGCCATCTAAGCCTCACTGAAAAAAACTGAAAAATCCCGAATACACCATAAAGAACTGGAAAATCAACAAATTAAGCCAACCCTATGCACAAGAAGGGAAATAATCAAGATTAGAGCAGAGATCAATGACTTAGAAACTAGAGATACAATAGAACACATCAACAAAACTAGAAGTTGATTTTTTAAAAGAATAAATAAGATTGATAAACCACTGGCCAAACTAATCCAAAAGAGAGAGGACTCAATAAAATTATGAATGAAAGGGGAGAATCACGACTAACACCAAGGAAATAGAAACAATCATTAGAAATTATTATCAATAGCTATATGCCAATAAGTTAAGCAACCTAGAAGAATTGGATGCATTCCTGGAAACCTATAAACTTCCAAGATTGAAACAGGAAGAAACTGACAGCTTGAATAGACCAATATCTAGTAATGACATTGAAGCAGTGAACAAAAACCTCCCAAAAAACAAGAGCCCAGAACCTGATGGATTCCCTGGGGAATTCTACCAAACATTCAAAGAAGAAATAATACCTATTCTTCTGAAGCTGTTTCAAAAAACAGAAACAGAAGGAAAACTTCCAGACTCTTTCTATGAAGCTAGCATTACCCTGATCCCCAAACCAGGAAAAGACCTCAGCAAAAAGGAGAATTTCAGACCAATATCCCTGATGAATATAGATGCCAAGATTCTCAACAAGATCCTAGATAATAGAATCCAACAGTACATTAAAAAAATTACCCACCACAATCAGGTGGGATTTATCCCTGGATGCAAGGGTGGTTCAACATTTGCAAATCAATGTGATAGAATAAATCAATAAGGCAAGAGAGAAGAACCACATGGTCCTCTCAACTGACGCAGAAAAAGTATTTGACAAAATACAGCATCCGTTTCTGATTAAAACTCTTCAAAGTATAGGGATAGAGGGAACATTCCTCAACTTCATAAAATCTATCTATGAAAAACCCACAGTGAATACAGTGAATATCATTCTCAATGGGGAAAAGCTGACAGCCTTCCCCTTGAGATCAGGAACACAACAAGGATGCCCACTCTCACCATTGTTGTTCAACATAGTACTAGAAGTCCTAGCAACAGCAATCAGACAACAAAAAAGAAATAAAAGGTATTCAAATTGGCAAAGAAGTAAAACTCTCTCTTCACAGATGACATGATACTTTATATGGAAAATCCAAAAGACTCCACCCCCAAACTAGTAGAACTCATACAACAATTCAGTAATGTGGCAGGATACAAAGTCAATGCACAGAAATCAGTTGCTTTCTTATAAACTAACAATGAAACTATGGAAAGAGAAATTAGAGAATTGATTCCATTAACTATAGCTCCAAGAACCGTAAGATACCTGGGAATAAACCTAACTAAAGAGGTAAAGGATCTGTACTCAAGGAACTACAGAACACTCATGAAAGAAATTGAAGTAGACACAAAAAGGTGGAAAAGCACTCTGTGCTCACGGATTGGAAGAATAAACATTGCTTAAGTGTCGATACTGCCCAGAGCAATCTATACTTTCAATGCCATCACAATCAAAGTTCCACTGGCATTTTTCAAAGTGCTGGAACAAACAATCCTAAAATTTGTACGGAACCAGAAAAGACCCCGAATTCCTAAGAAAAGGTTGAAAAATTAAAAACAAAGCTGGGGGCATCACATTGTCTAATTTCAAGCTTGATTACAAAGCTGTGATCACCAAGACAGCATGGTACTGGCACAAAAACAGATACATAGACCCGTGGAACAGAGTAGAGACCCCAGATTGCAGTTGCAGTAGAGATCTGAAACTCCATGGTCAAATAATCTTTGACAAAGCAGGGAAAAATACCCAGTGGAAAAAAGTCTCTTCAGTAACTGGTGGTGGGAAAATTGGACAGCTATATATAGAAGAATGAAACTTGACCATTCTCTTACACCACACACACAGGTAGACTCGAAATGGATAAAAGACCTGACTGTGAGGCAGGAATCTATCAAAATCCTAGAGGAGAACATAGGCAGTAACCTCTTTGACACTGGCCACAGCACCTTCTTTCAAGACATGTCTCCAAAGGCAAAGGAAACAAAAACAAAAATGAACTTTTGGGACTTCGTCAAGATACAAAGCTTCTGCACAGCAAAGGAAACAGTCAACAAAACAAATAGGCAACCCATAAACTGGGAGAAGATATTCACAAATGACACTACAGACAAGGGTCTGATATCTAAGATCTATAAAGAACTCCTCAAACTCAACACTCAAAGAATAATCCAATTACTCATAGTTAAAGGATTATGAGTAATTCAATTATTTATTAATTAAAATTAGTCATTTTAATTAGATTAACAATTTATAATTATATAACATACAATTATACAAGTTATTATTAAATTATATTAACAATTTATAATTTTTTTAAAAGATTTTATTTATTTATTTGAGAGACAGAGAGAGAACATGAGAGGGGAGAAGGTCAGAGGGAGAAGCAGACTCCCCATGGAGCTGGGAGTCCGATGTGGGACTCGATCCGGGGACTCCGGGATCATGACCTGAGCTGAAGGCAGTCGCTTAACCAACTGAGCCACCCAGGCGCCCAACAATTTATAATTTATAATATATAATATGTAATAATATAACATATTAATATTTATGATTAAAATTATCCAATTATTCATCCAAATAACCCAATTACTCATAAAGGATTAACTTAAAATATAATTGTCTTTAACTCACTTGATCTGAAAGTATAAGTTTTCCCTAAAAGTCCGTTACCATATGGTTTCACTTACTTGTGAAGCATAAAGAATAACATGGAGGACATTAGGGGAAGGAAAGCAAAAGTGAATTGGGGGAAACTGGAGGGGGAGGCAAATCATAAGAGACTGTGGACTCTGAGAAACAAACTGAGGGTTTGGAAGGGAGGGGGTGGGGGAATGGGTGAGCCTGTGGTTTGTAATAAGGGGGGCGTGTATTGCATGGAGCACTGGGTGTGGTGCATAAACAATGAATCTTGGAACACTGAAAAAAATAAAACTAAATTAAAAACAAAACAAAACTGCAATCATCAAGACAGTATGGTATTGGCACAAAAACAGACACATAGATCAATGGAACCGAATAGAGAGCCCCAAAATAGGTCCTTAACTCTATGGTCAACTAATCTTTGACAAAGCAGGAAAGAATGTCCAATGAAAAAAAGATAGTCTCAAGAAATGGTGTTGGAAAATTGGACAGCCACATGCTGAAGAATGAAACTGGACCATTTCCTTACACCACACACAAAAATAGACTCAAAATGGATGAAATACCTCAATGTGAGACAGGAATCCATCAAAATCCTTGAGAAGAACCCAGGCAGCAACTTCTTCCTAGAAACATACCCAAAGTCAAGGGAATCAAGGGCGAAAATGAACTATTGGGGCTTGATCAAGATCAAAAGTTTTTGCACAGCAAAGGAAACAGTCAACAAAACCAAAAGAAAACTGACTGAATGGGAGAAGATATTTGCAAATGACATATCAGATAAAGGGCTAGTGTACAAAATCTATAAAGAACTTCTCAAACTCAACACTCAAAGAATAATCCAATAAGTAATGGGCAGAAGATATGGACAGACATTTCTGCAAAGGAGATATCCAAATGGCCAACAGACATATGAAAATGTGCTCAGCATCACTCAGGATCAGAGAAATACAAATCAAAACCACAGTGAGATACCACCTCACACCAGTCAGAATGGCTAAAATTAACAAATCAGAAAATGACAGATGTTGGCAAGGATGTGGAGAAAGGGGAACCCTCCTACACTGTTGGTGGGAATGCAAGCTGGTGCAGCCACTCTGGAAAACAGTATGGAGGTTCCTCAAAAGTTGAAAATAAAGGGCACCTGGGTGGCTCAGTTGGTTAAGCAACTGCCTTTGGCTCAGGTCATGATCCTGGAGTTCCGGGATCGAGTCCCGCATCGGGCTCCCAGCTCCTCGGGGAGTCTGCTTCTCCCTCTGACCTGCTCTCTCTCTCTCTCTCTAATAAATAAATATTTTTTTAAAAAAGTTGAAAATAGAGCTCTCCTACGACCCAGCAATTGCACTCCTGGGTATTTACCCTAAAGATACAAATGTAGGGACCCAAAGGGGCATGTGCACCTGAATGTTTATAACAGCGATGTCCACAATAGCCAAACTATGGAAAGAACCTACATGTCCATTAAAGATGAATGGATAAAGAAGATGTGGTGTATGTATACAATGGAATACTATGCAGCCATCAAAAAACCAAAATCCTGCCATTTGCAATGATGTGGATGGAACTAGAGGTATTATGCTAAGCGAAATAAGTCAATCAGAGAAAGAAAATTATATGAGCTCTCTGATATGAGGAATTTGAGAGGCAAGGCATGGGGTCATGGGGGGTAGGGAGGGAAAAAATGAAATAAAATGGGATCGGGAGGGAGACAAACCATAAGAGACTCTTAATCTCATGAAACTGAGGGTTGTTGGGGGATCTGGGGGGAAGGATAGGGTGGCTAGGTTGTAGACATCGAGGAGTGTATGTACTATGGTGAGTGCTGTGAAATGTATAAGCCTGATGATTCACAGACTTGTACCCCTGGGGCAAATCATACGTAATTACATAATATGTTAATTAAATAAGAGTAGAGAAAAAATGAATAACGACACATATACCCACCCACACACACACACTCACACAGAAACAGGAATAAATTCAACTAAAGAGATGAAAGATCTCTACATCGAAAACTAGAGAACACTGATGAAATAAATTGAAGACACAAAATAATTGGAAAGAGACTGTGTGTTCTTGGATTGGAAGAATATTATTAAAACATCCATAGTACCCAAAGCCATCTATAGATTCAGTGCAATCCCTATCAAGAGTCCAATGGCAATTTTTACAGAAGTAGAAAAAACAATTCTAAAATTTATATGGAACTATAAAAGACCCCAAGTAGCCAAAGCAATCCTGAGAAAGAACAATAAGGGGAGAAATATCATACTTCTGATTTCAAACTATATTATAAAGTTATAGTAATCAAAACAGTATGGTACCCATATAAAAACAGACGCCTAGACCAATGGAAGAGAATTAAGAGCCCAGAAATAAACCCATGCATATAAGGTCAACTATATTTGTCAAGGGAGCCAGGCATACTCAATGGAGAAAAGATTATTGTTTATAGATAGGGCTGGAAAAATTGGATAGTCACATATAAAAGAATGAAACCACACCCTTATCTTACACCACTCACAAAAATTAACTGGAAATGGATTAAAAAGACCTAAATGTAAGACCAGAAATTCCTAAAACTTAGGGAAAAAAACTCCCTCAGAGATGTCTTGCCAATGATTTTTTTTGGATATAATGCTAAAAGCATAAACATCTAAATAAACAAGTGGGACTACAAAATAAAAAGCTTAAGCACAGCAAAATAAATGACCTATGAAATGAAAACGCAATCTGAGGAATGGGAAAAATGTTTACAAATCATTTATCTGATAAGAGGTTATTATCTAAAATACACAGAGAACTCCTACAACTAAATAGCAAAAAAACAAAAACAAAAACAAAAACCCAAATAATCCATTGAAAAAAACGGGCAAAGGACCTGAATAGACATTTTTTTCAAAGAAGATACACGAATGACTAGCAGGTACATGAGAAGGTGCTCAACATCATTAATCCAGGGGAAATTCAAATCATAACCATAATGAGCAATCACATCATGCCTGGTAGGATGGCTATAATCAGAAGACAAGGGCTAACCAATGTTGGCAAGATGTGCAGAAAATGGAACCCTTGTTCTGTTGGTAGAACAGCAAATTGGTTCGGCCACTATGGAAAACAGCAGGGGATTTTCTCAAAAAATTAAAAATAGAACTACATATGATCCATCCATTCCACTTCTGGGGAGATATATAGAAGGAAATGAAAATCTACATTGAAATATCTGCATCCCCATGTTCATTTTAACACTAGTTACAATAGCCAAGACATGGAAACATCCTAAATTGTCCATCCCTGGACGAATGGATAAAGAAATTGTGGTATATATACGAGAGCCATAAAAAAGGAAATCCTGCCATTTGTGACAACATGGATGGACCTTGAAGGAATTATGCTAAGTGAAAAAAGCCAGAGAAATCTAAATACTATATAATTTCACTTACATGTGGGAATCTTAAAAAAAAAAATCAGATTTGTGGTTACCAGAGGTAGGGGGTGAGGGGAGGAGGAATTGGGTGAAGGTGATCAGAAGATACAAACTTCCAGTTATGAGATAAGTAAATTCTGGGGATAGAATGTACAACATGACAGCTATAGTTACCACTGCTTTATGTTATATATATAAAAGTTGTTGAGAGCATCCTAAGAGTTCTCATCACAAGGAAGAAAACCAATTTTTTTCCCCTGCTTCTTTTTAGTATCTACATGAGATGATGGATCCTAACTAAACTTACTGTGGTAATTATATATGCAAGTCATTATGTTGCACCTTAAATTTATGCAAGGCTATATGTCAGTTATATCTGAAAACTGGGTTGGGGGGGAGAGCAGGGAAGGCCGAGTAACTTGCAGAAGGTCTCACAGCCGGACCCAGGAGAGATCAACACTCAAATTCGGTGCAGTCTGACCCAACAGCCAAATCCAGCTAAGGACTTTGATCCTGATCTGTACTGTGTACCTGGTGGGGATCTGCAGAGGTTTTTTAAAAAAGGGTGGCAAAAGTGGGGCACCTGGGTGGCTCAGTTGGTTGTGTCCAGCTCTTGATTTTGGCTCTGGTCATAATCTCAGGGTTGTGAGACTGAACCCCACATTGGGCTCTGTGCTCGGTGTGGAGTCTGCTTAGGACTCTCTCCCTCTCCTTTTGGCCCTCTCCTCTGTGTGCCGGCTCTCTTTCCAAAATAAATAAATCTTAAGGAAAAAAAAAAAAAGCAGTGGCAAAAGTGAGAGCAGTATTTTACTATGTTCATTCTGTAGGAGGGTGGGGCCTGGATTGGGAGAGCGGAGGGGCATGGGAATGACGGCTATCTGTACATCTAGTATTTATTTGATGGTCTCTAGCTCACATGCACACCTCAACTTCTTATTGAACACAGCTGTTCTGGAGCCGCCCAAGGAAAGCTTTTTCAGGGTTATCGGATTGGAGCGGATTACTTACTAGTGGGCCTAACAGCACTGCAGAGGCAGGCCCCAGGCCTGATTTTACCATACACCAAATGAGAAATGAGGTCTTCCTAAATTCTGCTAAAAAATCCTTGTGATGCTTTGTGCAGCCCTTCTCTCCTGCCCTCAAGGCTGATTTTTTTTTAAGATTTTATTATTTGACGGAGAGAGACACAGGGAGAGAGGGGACACAAGCAAGGGGGAGTGGGCGAGGGAGAAGCAGGCCTCCCGCTGAGCAGAGAGTCTGATGCGGGGCTTGATCCCAGGACTCTGGGATCACGACCCGAGCCGAAGGCAGACGCCTAATGGCTGAGCCACCCAGGCACCCCTCAAGGCTGATTTCACTCAAACTGCATGATTCTCCTTTTTCCTGTAGCATGCCAAACCATAGCATTTCTCCACTAGAGTAGCTCTCCCATTTCCAAAAAGCCAACTCTGGAGAGAAAAGCTGGAGACACGGGGCAGTACTGCCCCATAGTTGAGCTGCTTCGGTTTGTGAGGCCACGCATCTTCCACGGCCTCTTCTCTGCGGGCAGAAGTCTCACTGGGAAGCCCAGGTGTTAGCTTTCAGTGGGCACAGCTTCCACCTAATCATTCTGGTCCATGCAAGCGGGATGGTCCCAGGGCTCAGAGGAATACCATCCCCAAGGAAAACAGCACTCCTGGTTTGTTGGGAGCCCGAAGATGCCCAGTCGGCCCGTTCAGCCCAGGGCTCACGGCCCTCCGTCTGGTGCAGCCGATCCTTGCTAATTCATCCTACCACATGCTGGAGAAGAGCTGACAGGAAGGCTGCTTACAAACGTGCAGGTAAAGAGGAAGTGTTTCATTCATACCACTGTTCTTAGCCGCAGCAACTTTCCAGCCTCACTTAGATCGCCCAGTATCTCGTTTCAATCTATAACATAAAGTCTTGATTGGTAATGAGACTCACACTCTCAGACTCAGCCTCGCTCACTGTTGTCCGGGCCCCGGTTCCCTGTGCTCATCCTACCCTTGCGCGTTTCCCAGTCGGCCTATCCTCAACGCGTCTCCTGTAACCACAGCCTGCCTCTCTGTGGAGCAGTTGGGCGCCAGACCCCGCTCTCCCCCCGGCCCCTCGCCGCTCCTCAGCTTTGGGGTCGGACACCACACACTGTCCCAGGACACCGCTTTGGGCTCCTGTCCTCGAAGTGGGAGATGCATTAGGCTATATGTAATGGAATCAATTAGAGTGTTTTTACTGTCACCCGACATGTGACTCCCACAACGTGCAGCATCCCCCAGTCCCTGTGGGAGTCCATGTTCCAGTCTCGGAATTGCACAGCGGTGCAGCCAGAGGGCTGTGTAATTGCCTCCCCAGATGGGCACGCAGACTGAGAGCCCAGTGTTCTCGGGGGGAATGACTGAAGGCTCATTTGCTGCTACGGACGCCTTCGGACAGGACCTGTCAGCTCCTGACTCTTCAAAGGAATCAAAGAACAGTTTGACGGGAAGGCATTTCGGCTAGGGAGCAGCTGTGGGCCTGATGTGGTAAACCTTGCTGGCTTGTTTAGATCCCTGGTTTCAGCTGAGATACGTAAAAAGTTCCCCTGGGATGGTAGCCAGTGCGCATCTGGAGGACCACCCCAACGAGGGGGAGCAAGGACCGTGGCCGTCTGTGGCTGCAGAGGCCGAGCAGCTCCGCTCCAAGACCGCACTGGCACTCCTTAGCTCTGTGACCTGGGTGGGCGCATTAACCTCTCTGTGCTTCAGCTTCCTCATCTGTGAAATGGGGACAAGAACACTAGCTACCTCATAGGGTTAAGGGAGGAGTAACTCCGTTAACACAGGTAAAACTCCTTAGAACAGCAACTGGCACGAGCGCCCGATGAATGCCAAGTACTAGTATTGGCGACAATAACAACATCCCCGTCACAACATTACCTTGACCAGTGTGAGCCCCGTCCATGCAGCCCTTCTGCTTCAGCCTGTTCTGAGGTGAAGAGCATGAGGCCTGCCTCCGCCACCGTGACCTTGACCACAGCAAACACCACCTTTACCGAGAACGTAGGGGAAAGGCCCTTGAGTCAGAGCTTCAAGCGCCTGCTTTGTACCACGGGGACAAGTCGTTTTTCTTGAGACAGACTGCTTGCCTGAAAAACGGGGACACTGATCCCTATGGTGACAGCTTCTCGGGGTGGCGGGGAGAGCAAGGGGGACAAGGCGGGAGGTGACTTTACAAGGCCGACGGCTTGAACAGACACGAGGACGCACCGTAGCAGAAGCCATGCCCGCCTGGCACAGGTCAGCCGGCTCCCGGCCAGCAGTCCTTGGCACCATAGTCCCCGAGGCCTCGCCCCAGAACTCCGGAGAACCTCTCCCGCGCGGACTCTCTCTCCTTCTGCCAACAGCAGGGTCTCTCTGGCCCTTTTATCTCCTGACAGGGGTGTTGACATGAGGCACACCTGTGCTCGCCGTGATTTACTTGTTTGTTCCCCCATCAGCCTTCCTCTCCCGGAGATGGAGGCCACCTGAGCCCCACCTGTGGGCAGTGGCTCCAGCCCTCCCCCAGACACCCGTCATGACTCAGGCCTCATCTAGATTTAGGCCCTGGGGGGGCCTACGGATGAAGGAGATTATGAAATATGTAAAAAAAACTTGCAGCAAAGGACTCCTCCAGCCCTCCCATGATGACTCCCTGGACGAATTCGGCTCCGTATGTGAGGACGCCTCCCCCTAGCACCTACCTCCCGCCCCGAGCTTGGCAGGTGCTCGCGCAGGCTTTTGTAATCTAAGGCAGCCACTTCATCTACTATGACCAGGCCCTGGTTTAGGTACTCGGGCTGTGACTAATTCCTGGGTAGTAGAGACATAAAAAGAAAAATAAAATATCTTCCAGGTGTAGTGCTTTAGAATTTACGAAGCGCACAAGAGTTCATTCTAGCGACCTGCCGCACCAACAGCACAGGCGCAGCAAGGACTACGTCCTGTTTTACAGAGGAGAAACCTGAAGGTCAGGGAGGCCACGCAATTGGCAAGGGTCAGATAACTTGTCAGACACCCGAAACTCAGGCTTCCCGCTTACAAACTGAGGCTCTTTTCTTTTACGCCAGGCTATCCTGGGTGCTTCCTAACTTAGCAAAACCGTCTTCCAAAAACCTTTGCGGAGTAAATTACAAGGGCCTGCACGTGAGTGAATTCTGTGGGCACGCTCAGTAAAATTGGCCTGTCATGCCAGCACGTGGAATTCACTAGAAACACAGAGCACAGGGCGTGTCCCATTGGGACGTTAGGAGCATGAGGAGCTATGGCACCTCGCTCACCCTACCTTCTCCAGGCCCGCTGGATGACCGCTGCCGCCTTGTTCTTTTTGCGAAACAGCTCTTTCCTGTTTCTTTCTTTCTGGATTATCTGCAGCCGCAGCTCTACAGGGAGAAGGTCAATGTTCACACTCTGCCCAGACAGAGGACCAGGGGCTGGATCAGTCTCCTTGGATATGTGAGGGTCCTCAGGCAGGGTGGGTGTTCCCGACTTCCTGACTCCAGACCTCGACACCTCCGTGTTCTGTGGCAAGTCTGAGTGGATACCTCCTGTGGGCTTGTCCTGTGTCATTTTGTTTCTTGGTGTTCGATGGTGGAGAGCATTCTGCCCAGAGTGGGCCACCTCCCCCTTGGCACTGCCAGGCCGGCTGGACCCAGCTGGGGAGTGCCTTCCTCCTCGCAGCTCTTGGACGCGCCTCTTCTGGGAGGCACATTTGGCCTTGGGTGCTGTGTCCTGCTGCCTGCTGGGTTTCCGGGGGCCATCCTGCTGTGGAAGGCTTGCAGCTGCGCAACTGGGGTCCTCTCCTTCCTCAGGCCCAGCCACCCGGATACAGGAAGGCTGCTTCAAGAAGCCTTTCCCCTTGTCACAGCGCTGTTCACCAACTGTCTCACCTCTGGACTTCTCAACGCAGGAGACTCCTGGATGTCTGTTTCCATCACTGCCTTCACTGGGGCTGAAGTGGACACAGGCAGATCGGCCTTTAGACTGTCCTCTGGGTGATTCTTGGGGAGACAAGGAAAAAGGGAAAGGGAAAGAATATTTATTGTCCCAAACTTGCATAATGGGGGCAGTTCTGCTCATTTGTTCACATAAAATATTCAGACTTGTCCTATTAGCATCACCATTGATAGTAGTGATTCTAATTAGAAAAAAAAAAAAAACAACTGTTTAGCTTCTATTTCTAGCAATGGAATGTTAGATAACCTGAAAGTCTTCCCACCACAATGCTGACTAAAATATAATAAACATTCTTTTACAAGCACCATAGTTCCTTCAAGAAAATAAAGAAGATCCAAAAACAAAGGAGAGGCCAAAAACAAAGAGAACACGGAAGATTGGGGTGTTAAGTGTGTGAGTCGATCCAGCAACCGTCTGGGCAGGTAGTCATGGTGGAGGGGACAATGCTTGGTCTTACTAAAGATATGGTTGTGTTTTAATATCCAGATAAGGACGGAAAACAAGGTCAGGCAGGCAGAAAGTTAGCTAGAACCAAGACCCTGCAGGAAGCCAGGACTCTTGAGGGGGTATGCCCTCTGGGAAATGATAGTCCGGATAAAAAAATCGAATTGCCAGCACTGGGAAACAACAAGCAAATTTGTCTTAGCCTGGGTTCTGGATGGCGAGAAGGGTCTCCTTGGAGAATCTGAAACCCAAGTCCTCTGCCTCACATGGGGTTCATAGTCATTTATTCTCAACCCATAGGAAAAATTAATATAAAAAACCAATCTCAGGATGGTGGTACAGGATGCTTCACTGAAGCAAACGCAATATTACTTTGACGTGGCATTCCCTCAACTCAGGTCACACGGAGGGGTCCTTCTGAAAATAACTTCACAGTCCTAAGTTATAAAATGCATGAGGAAACCATCTACTGTGAATGAGTTACCAGACACAATAGTGATATCAGATCGACAAGAACTGAGCTAATAGAACAGTGTGCACATACACAAATACACGTGTACATGAACTGGTTAAACACAAAAGAATTTAAAAATATGGGAAAAGAATAGATTTGAAAAAGAACTAAATACAACCTCTAAAATGAAACAGTTTAGACTCAATACAAACAGCAATGAAGGAACTTCTGCTTCTGTAATGGCAGAATTGAGGCACACTCACCACTGAGGACAATAGAAAAGCCAAACAAAATATTACAAACCACCTGTCTGAAGGCATCAAAGAGCTAACGAGACAGAAAAAAATGTGGGGGCTGAGATGCAGGATAATCAATTAACCAATAGAGAGTAGCGAGGCATTTGGGGTCATATACTCCTAAGAGAATTATATCATCCCCTTAAGGTTTGAGGGACAAAACCTGGAGTCCAGAACCTGCCAAGAAGCATTCTTTTGGGCTGGAACCCTGGAGGGCTATTTAGGAGGAAAGGTGAACTCATAGTAAATTGATCCTTGTAGGGACTGAGTACAGCTTTGCTTCATCTCAGTATTAGAAATTGGATTAAGGTTTGGATTGCTCAAACGTGGATCACTCACGCTCCTAAATGTCTGCCGGAAGCCAATATAAATCCCCCTCTTTATACTGGAGGAATTACTATCATCCTAGGTCTCATGTGATTTCCCATATGATTTTTTATATTAAATGTCTACCACTCAATCAAATATATGCAGGCAGATAAACAGACAAGATAATATTCAAGGAGTGGGAGACAATAAGACAGACACACAGGTTATCCAGATAATTTGTTTCCAGAAACAGACTTTAAAATAACCATTTTACAGTGCAAAGAAGTATCTAAACTCTGCTACCCTTCATGTAAGACAAAGGGGAAATGAGGAAATATACTTGTATCTATCTGCTCATTTGTATAAAATAAATAGAGAGTGTTGAGTTTGAGGAGTTCTTTATGATCTTAGATATCAGACCTTTGTTTGTAGTGTTATTTGCGAATATCAAAATGGGCAGAAGACATGAACAGACACTTCTCCAAAGAAGACATACAAATGGCTAACAGACACATGAAAAAATGTTCATCATCATTAGCCATCAGAGAGATTCAAATCAAAACCACACTGAGATACCACCTTACACCAGTTGGAAGGGCAAAAATCAAGACAGTAAACAACAATTTTGGAGAGGATGTGGATAAAGGGGAACCCTCTTACACTGTTGGTGGGAATGTAGGTTGGTGTAGCCACTTTGGAAAACAGTGTGGAGATTCCTGGAGAAATTAAAAATAGAGCTACCCTATGACCCTACCATTGCACTACTGGGTATTTACCCCTAAGATACAGATGCAGTACAAAGAAGGGCCACATGTACCGCAATGTTCATAGCAGGAATGGCCACAATTGCCAAACTGTGAAAAGAGCCATGATGCCCTTCAACAGACGAATGGATAAAGAAGATATGGTCCATATAGACAATGGAATATTATGCCTCCATCAGAAAGGATGAATACCCAACTTTTGTATCACCATGGATGGGACTGGAAGAGATTATGCTTAGTGAAATAAATCAAGCAGAGAGAGTCATCATTCGGTTTCACTTACATGAAACATGGAGAAAAACAAAAGGAAAAACATGGAGGACATTGGGAGAAGGAAAGGAAGGGTGAATTGGGGGAAATCGGAGCGGGAGACGAACCATGAGAGACTGTGGACTCTGAGAAACAAACTGAGGGTTTTGGAGGGGAGGGGAGTGGGGGGTTGGGCAAGCCTGGGGGTGGGTATTGAGGAGGGCACGTATTGCATGGAGCACTGGGTGTGGTGCATGAACAATCAATCTTGGAACACTGAAAAAATAAAATTAAATTTAAAAAAGAAATATAGAAAGGATAAACCAGAAACCGAAGAGCTTGGGTACCTACCGTGATGGGGTGGGAAAGGGGGAGAAAGAGGGAAATGGGAACTGGGTCGTGGGGGTGAGGGGGAGCAATACTTCTCTGGGTATATCTTTTTTTATAGTTCTGACTCTTAGAACCATCATAATGTTTCACATACACCACTAAAGCCCCAATTAATTAAACAACAAGATACCACCACACACCTATTAGATGGTGGAAATGCAAAAACCCTGACAACACAAAGGGCTGATGGGAGACAGAGCAACAGGAATGCTCAGACACGGCCGGTAGGAATGCAAGATGGCACAGCCACTTTGGCAGGTGGTGTGGCGGTTCCTTACAAAACTATTACTATACGAGCCAGCAATTGTTCTCTTTGTTATTTACCCAAATGAATTTAAAACTTATGTCCACCCAAAACCCTGCACATGGATGTTTAGAGTAGCTTTATTCATAATTTCCCAAACTTGGAAGCCACCAAGAAGTCCTGCAGTGAATGATGACTGAATGGATGACTAAATCGTGGGACATCCAGACAACGGAATATTATTCAGCACTAAAAAGAAATGAGTTACTAAGCCATGGAGGATGTTCCTAAGTGAAATATTACTTCCCTTGTATGAATATTACTAGTGCACACTAGTAAGTGAAAGAAGCCAATCTGAAAAGGCTACCTATTGTATGGTTCCAACTCTATGACATTTTGGAAACGGGCAAAACTATGGAGAGAGTAAATGGGTCGGCGGTTGCCAAAGGTTTGCGGGGGGGGGGGGGGGGAAGGATACACAGGCAGAGCACAGGGCACTGTGATGGTTAATTTTATGTGTCAACTTGATGGGTGTCAGGGGTGCCCAGGTAGCTGGTAAAAGATTATTTCTGCACGTGTCTGTGGTGATGTTTTGGAAAGGAATCAGCATTTGAATTGGTAGACCGAGTACAGAAGACTGCCCTCACCAGTGCAGGTGGGCAGCATCTAGTCTGCGGAGGCCTCAGTACAACGAAAAGGCGGTGGAAGGGCAGATTTGCTCTCTCTGCTGGAGCTGGGGCAAAGCTGCCCTTAGACACAGGTGCTGTTAGTTTTCAGGCTTTCAGACCTGGATCGGATCTTAGACCATCAGCCCCCTCATCCCCCTGATTGTCAGGCCTTTGGACTTGGCCTCACACCATCTGCTCCCCTGGTTCTCAAGCCTTCAGATTCACTGAATCATACCATCAGCCTTCCCGGTTCTCCAGCTTGCAGGCAGCACATCGTGGGACTTCTCTCAACCTCCATAATCAAGTGAGCCAATTTCTATAACAAACCTCCTCTTTTATATATATCCTATTAGTTCTGTTTCTCTGGAGAACCCTGACTAATACAGGCAGTGAAATCCTTCTGTATGATGCCGTGATGGTGGATATGAGTCATTATACATTTGTCAAAACCTATAGAATGTGCCATACCAGGCGTGAAGTCTGCTGTAAACTGTGGACTTTGTGTGGTAAGGATATGTCGATGTAGGTTCATCAAGTTTCACAAATGCTCCACTCTGGTAGAGGATGCTGAGTGGGGGAGTGTGCGCGTCCTGGGGGCCAGGAGGGTATGGGAACTCTGCACTTCCACTCATTTTTGCTGTAAACCTAAAACTGCTCTAAAAAGTAAATTCTTTTTTTTTTTTTTTTGAAGATCAAGAGAGAGAGAGATCACAAGTAGGCAGAGAGGCAGGCAGAGAGAGAAGGGGAAACAGGCTTCCTGCTGAGCAGAGAGCCCAATGCAGAGCTTGATCCCAGGACCTTGAGATCATGACCCAAGCCGAAGGCAGAGGATTAATGTACTGAGCCACACAGGTGCCCCAAAAGTAAATTCTATTAAAAGGAAAAAATTAAAAGGCACAAACTCCCAGTTCTGAGATAAATAAGTCACAGGGATGAGAAACACAACACAGGAAATATAGTCAATATTATTATAACAGTGTTGTATGGTAACAGATGGTAGCTACACTTGCGGTGAGCACTGCATAATATATAGGATGGGCCAATCACCGTGTTGTACACCTGAAACTAATGCAACACTGTATGTCAACTGTTCTTCAGCAAAAAAGGGAAAAAAACAGAAAAATAATGCAGAAACTGCTAGATGATATTAGATGCTACTAACTAGTAATGATAATAAATAATGTGATTTGGGTATTAATATAGATAGATCAGTGAGAAAGAATACAATGCTAAAAATACACCCATATATAAAAACATATAATAAAGACAGTGTTTTTAACTTGGGGTGAGGAGCTGGGCTGCTTAGAGCCCCTGAGTGTGAACCCAGAGAGGGATGCTGTGCCCCTCCTGAAGCCATTATTCACAAAGCCCACTGCCAGTGTCAGAGCTCCAAGTACATGGCTCGTTTCCATGGATATTATTGTATACTGCAGATTATTTCATGTATACGGCTGGAACAACTGCCTATTCTCTAAAAAGAAGTCATTAGGTTCTAATATTACCATACAAAAAAATTAAATTTGAGATAGTAAAAATTAGAAAATATATGTGATTATTAGGTCTTGACGTGGGAAAAACCTTTTCTTAGGTAAAACCACAAGGATAAAAAGCTCAAAAGAAAAAATTAAATAGAATTAAAGGGTAAATTTAAAAAAGACATTCATTATATATGACAGACAAAGGTTGCTATTATTATATGCTGAGCTTTTAGAATTATTAAGAAAATGAAAAACCAATGTAAAAATTGACAGAGTATATCAGTGAACAATCCAGAAAATAAATACACAGAGCCAGTAAAAACATGACAAAATTCCATCCCGCTAACTAGGATTCAATAAAATCACTATTTGCCTAAATGTTTGGAGAGAGTTTTTGGTTTTTTGCTTTTGAAAGGCTGAAATAACCTTTTGCAATCTTCCTGGAATGAAATTTGGCAGGATGTTTAAAGAGCCATAAAAATTAGAGATGTACACAAAAATTTATATGAAAGGTTATTTAGCTCATATGTCCTACAACACAGACACGATTAAACAAATCATGCTATATTCATAATCTGATATAATACTAAGCAGCTACTAACATTTTTGTTGAAAACAAGGAGATAATGTAAGAAGATCTCAAAATAGGATGCCTACACTCTTCTGAAATAAAAAAAAGGAAAATTCTAGAAGATGGATTTGTAGCAAAATGATAAGAGTTGCTTATCTTAAGGACTTTTATTTTTTCTTTGTTCTTTTCTGTCTTAAAATTACTTTGTAATGTACAATAACCAATTTTGTAATTAAAATCATTTTCTGTTTAAATAAAGTACCCAACTACAAAACCAAACCAAACCCAACAATGAAAATCAACTAGGATGTGGGAAAGAACTCAAAATGGAATATAAATAATAATAAACCCAACTATATTACAAATGAATTAGGTAGCCACACTGAAAGGTGAAGAAAAGAACTGACCTAAGTAACTTAGTACAAACATATTTTGGCCGAATACTGTACGGACAAAAAGAAATGTATATAAAGACTGTGCTCTAGTTAATAAGTTTGTCTCTCCCAGGGTTATGGGTTAGCAATTCTGAAACTGTTTTATGTGTACGCTGGAACCGAACAAATAAGCATATATATCCTAGAGGATGGGAGCCAGATCTTTCACTGTGGGAGGAAACACTTCAAGGAAAGGGAAAAGCTAGACTAGTCGCTGTGGTGTTGAATGGAACTGGAGGTATCACGAATATGAACTCATGGTGTGTGTGTGTGTGTGTGTGTGTGTGTGTGTGTGTGTGATACACATACACACAGATAGATGCAGAAATAGATGTGAATAATTTTTAGCTCTGTCTGCTGAAAGGGCTGAGGAATACCGGTGAATAGTAATATGCCCACCTAGCACTCAGATTTTGGTTTCTACTACCATTCTTCAACAGAGGCAACTGGGGTTCTTTGGAGAAGTGGTTAAGTCCAGGGCTCTGACTGGGGGAGAGATATGACAGGGTTTCATTTTGAAGAGACCAGTCTGTTCACAGAGAAGAAAATGGATTAGGGGAGTCGGAGCAGCTAAGTAAGACCCGTTAGGAAGCTACTGCCATAGTCCAAGTTAGAGATGAAGGTAAGAAGATGTGAGGTAGAGTATATGGTGGTGGAGGAGGAGAGGGAGAAAACAGATTTGGAAGATGTTCAGGAAGTCAGTGAGACAAGAGCTGCTGACAGGCTGGGTATGGGCGGTAAAGGAAAAGGAAACAATCATTACTCCTGCACTGAATGTTCAGGCGGATGAGTACGTCATTAACCAGCGCACACAGCAGGCTTACATAAAACCTTCATCCATCCTGTCTCAGACAGGTTGAGTTTGGGATGCCTTTGGGACATCCACGCGAGGGCCTAAGTACATAATTAAACATACGTAATTGGAACAAGGGAAGGAGGTCAGGGAGTCTTCGGCATCCAGGTGGTAACCGAATGTTCTGTGTTAGCCACTGTACGTGTACCAGACGTAAGGGCCCGCTTACTCCCACCAGTCACACCCACTAGTTCTGGCAGCCCAGATGGTGAGAAAGAAGATAACACCAGGGATGGCCCTTAAAACAGTGCGTTTCTCCTCCTCTAGACTCTCTTGAAAACCACCCTGACTCAAAGACAACTTTATCTCGCCACCTCCCACAGGCAATCTGCTAGCACGTTCTCTCAGTTGCACCTCTCCAGTCCGTCCCTTACCCTCACCCTGCTGCCTCGTCTCAGTGCTGGCCCTCTAGACCCGCCCTCCGCTCAGCCACGGCGATCTTCCCAAGTGCTAGGTCTCCTTCCTTCCCTACCTCCTGAAATCATAATGAGATAGTTATAATAACAGCTCACATTCATAGAGTGCATTAGGCACTGTGTTTGAATCTTTTCATGGGTTATCTCACTAATGTTCACAAATTTCTAAGACAGGCATTTTCTCTCTCTCGCTCTCTATAAAGCGAGAGGCTTAGGAGAGGTTAAGTAACTTGATCAAGATTATAGAGGTAGTAAGTGGTAGAGTCTAAATGTGAACCTAGGTTATTCGATTCTAAAGCTTGTGCACTCAGCCATCATGCTCTGCACACATTGTAAACAAGAACGGAAGAATTACTATGAGAGAGAAGAAAGAAATCACTTACTAAGAGATGTTGTTGGGCAAACCCCTCTTTCAGGGCCTCCGTTTCCTGATTTGTATTGAAAAGGCTGTGCTAGATGCTTTCTAAAGATGCTCAAGCTCCAACATTCTCCGTTTCTAAGACAGAGGATGAAGGAGAAAAATAATTGGCCCACATTTCCCATCTCTGGGTTCCCGATGGGATGCCCATCCCTCAACGTCTACACTGAGTGAGCACTGATCACTTGAAGCAGCTGTGACCCTTCTTTGTGTGGCCCAACAGAAAGTGGCTCGGGGTGCCCTCTGCCCAAGTATGTTGGGGTTTCCTAGCAAGACAATACGAGCGATGGTCCAGTCAATGGATAGTCTGGATTTCTAGAAAACCTCCGTATTTTCCTCTGTACCCTGGCCTCGTAGGCAGGTAAATGAGGGCAAAGGCTGCCCATGAAACTGGAGCTCCCTCTCCTTACATCTGAATCAGGCTGACTGGCCTCCCTTCTATTCACTTGTCCCCAAAGTTTGGATGCTGGGCTTCTCTGAGACCCTACCTGTATCTTTGAATCTGGCTCTTCCCAAAGGTCCCGTATTCAGGACACCAGTGCCTGCCCTCAAATGAGTGAGGAGCTCCCCTGCTTCAGAATTATTCTAGAATAGTGACTTTCAAATTATTGACAAATCTGACATTGTGGCTCAGTATACTCATATTCATGTATGTACACACACACACACACACACACACACACCCTCTGTGCATAGATATACAACTACAATAAAATTTATTACTTTTATTATGTACAATATACTTTGATAGTTTTTTTAAGATTTTATTTATTTGACAGAGAGAGAGAGAGCGAGCGCACAAGCAGAGGGCATGGCAGGCAGAGGGAGAGGGAGAAGCAGGCTCCCTGCAGAACAGGAAGTCCGATGTGGCACTCGATCCCAGGACCCCGGGACCATGACCTGAGCTGAAGGCAGACAACGGGCTGAGCCATCCGAGTGCCTCTACCCTGATATTTTCTAACATAGACTCTTTTGTGAAAATTATCGTGATCCGATCCACTAAATTCATTTTATGAGCCACACATGGCTTGAAAATTACTATAAAACCATATCCTAGGTCACCTTTAAACCAAAAGTGAGGAGAGAAAGTCTAACTAGCATCAGTGTATTAAAGGAGTAATGAATTGGTTATTAAAAGCTGAAACTTAGTGGGGTTTTCAGGATGTCAGGTGACTGGCCGTATCTGAACGTGATCAGGTCCACAGTAGATCTGATTGGCCTTGTAGCATAAATGTTTTCAAGGTGGTTTGGGGCACCGGGGTGGCTCAGTCAGTTGAGTGTCCAACTCTTGATTTCAGCTTAGGTCATGATCTCAGGTCATGAGAGGGAGTCCCGTGTCAGGTTCTATGCTGAGTGTGGATCCTGCTTAAGATTCTTTCTGTCCCTTGGAACGCCTGGGTGGCTCAATTGGTTAAGCATCTGCCTTCAGCTCAGGTCATGATGGCAGGGTCCTGGGATTGAGTCCCACATCAGGCTCTTTGCTTAGCGGGGAGTCTGCCTCTGCCTGTGTCTGCTTCTCCCTCTGCCTGCTGTTCCCCCTGCTCGTGCTTTCTCTCTCTGACAAATAAATAAACAAAATCTACATAAAAAAATTCTCTCTCTCCCTCTCCCTCTGCCCCCCACCCATGCTCTCTCTCTCTCTCTCTCAAAAAAAAAAAAAGTCCCAAGGTGTTTTATAATAAGAGGAAGCACAATCACCCTCTATACTTTTAAAAAGTCTGGAATAACTGTGCTCCCCCTTCTCTCTGTTCCGTAGAGCACTGGATTAGGGGGAAAACACTGTCCATGTGAAATTGCAGGGATTAAGTGTAATGCTTGTGGTATACAGGAAGCCCCAAACCCATCAAACTTTTAATGAGTGCTTTCCAAGGGAGGGTTAGGTCAAGAAGTATTTACCTATATAACCAATTTTCTGCTCACTGTTGTAAGAAAGATGCTGATGATAAGGTCCTTACCCCTAATTATAGTTAGGTATGGCTGGTACATAATGTGGGCTTGAAAACATATTTGTTGAATGAATGCATGCATGAGTAATTTAGTGAACTGAGTAGAAGCAAAGCTTTGCCTTAAAACAGAACTCTGCTGCAGAAAACATGAGTATACCCAATGAATACTTTTCATGTCTTTTTTTTTTTTTTGAAGATAGATTGATTGGTTTTAGAGAGAGAGGGAGAACAAGGGGAGGGGCAGAAGGAGAGGGAGAGGGAGAGAGAAACATTAGCAGACTCCTCACTGAGCTCAGAGCCCAACTCAGGGCTTGATCTCAAGACCCTGAGATCCTGACCTGAATTGAAACCAAGAGTTGGACGCTTCACTGACTGTGCCACCCAGGGGCCCCTCATGTCCTGTTTAATAATCTGTCTTTCGTGTCTGACCATCAAGCACCTAGCTGCTACCATGCAGCTATATGTTCAACAGGATTTATTATGTCTCTTATGTACGAGACACCCTGCTGGGTGCTTGGTTCACAGAGGCCCGAGACAAATTGCTCCTTGCAATACATTGCTTAATGGCCAAAGATTCTTTCCACCCTGGTATGCAGTCACTTTTGAAATGTGCTTTTGCAGCATCTTCAAACCAGAGGTGGTCTCTTTATGTCTCTACCCCTTTGAATCTGGGCTGGCCTTGTGAACTGGTCTGATCCACAGAATGTGGTACAAATGATAGGAATGTTCTGGAGCCTAGGCCTCAAGAGAGCTTGTCACTTCTGGCTTCCTCTCTCTCATAGCGCTGCCTTGAGAGCAACATGCAAGGAAGATGGTCTAACCTCCTGGAGGATGCAAGGTCATGGAGAAGAGATCTGAGACACCTCAGCCAACAGGCAGTACCAATGGCCACACGTGTAAAGGAAGCCATCTTGGACTTTCTGTCTCAGCCAGTCTTCTACCAGCCACATGAGTGAGCCCAAGTGACCCAGGAAAGGAACTGTTCAGACAAGCCACAGAACTGTGAGAAATAAGAAGTCATTGTTGTCTTAAGCCACTTAGTTTTGGGGGTAGTTGGTTACGTCACTAGAGATAATCAACACTCAAATCAATAGCTAAGAGAGGTGCTGGCCTCACAAAAACCCATAGCATTGACTTAGGGACTGGTGAGTGAACAGAAGCAGGGAAGGCAATGAAGAGACTATTACCAAAGGCTGAGAGAGCAGAGAGGAAATTGCTATTGGAGTTGGGAGAATGGTCAGTTTTATTATTCAGTGGCAGAATCATTGGCAAAATGGGCAAAAGTTATCCACAATAGCTTAGAAAACAAAAAAACACATCTAATGAATTTGTAGATACAGATTAGGCGATTTCTAGGGGCAATAACTGAAGAGAATATCAACTGGCTTTTTTACTTGCATGTGATAAGGTATGGGGAGACAGAAAGAAAATTAGGAAAGAACTGCTCAGTTTGCAAGCAGAATCTAGAGGAAATACAGCCTAAAATGTGCCAGGTTAGAAGAGAAAGCTGTTTAGCACATTCATTCTTTCCAGCCAATGAAAGAGTCTTTTAGTAAAATAGGACTTAAGGATAAAGATCCAATCAAGATCCAACCTTTGGATAAAGATCCAAAGGTTACTGTGCAACCCTTTATTAAGACTCAGAAATATCTAAGGTGGTACACTGCAGGGCACTGTTAGCTCCACAGAAGAACTTCTAAGAGCTTCAAGGGCATTTTCCCACAGCAGCCTGAGCCACTGAAAGTAGAGAGAGGCCCGCTTCAAACTACACCAATTTTGGGTGTAGTTTGAAAACATGGAATGAATCCAATCAAAATCATAGGGAACCCATGACATTTTTCAAAAAGATTTTATTTATTTGAGAGAGAGGGAAGGAGAGAAAGCACCAGAGCGGGCGGAGGAGCCGAGGGAGATGAGGACAAAGGCTTCCAAGCAGATGCCCCGCTGAGCATGGAGCCTCACGCGGGGCTCAAACCAAGACCCCAAGATCATGACCTGAGCTGAAATCAGGAGTCAGATGCTTAACCGAGGGCCACCCAGGTGCCCCTGAAACCCATGAAATTTTTGAGGTAATTGTGTCACAAAGAGTATCACTAGCTTGAACTGCTGAGGCAGTTCAAAACAGACAGGAGCCTCTGGAACCTCAACTTCCTGTAGGCAGGAAACAGGCTGAGAAAACTGTTTAGCTGCAAACATGGGCCTTGTCTTATGGGAAAGGAAGATGTCTCAGAGAGCAGAACCAAGAACTCCGGTGGTAGAGCCAAGAGCCAAGGAGAATAATCGAATAGGAAACCACACATAGGGTAAAACCGTACCTTCCTACTACTGTGGTTATTCTGTCCCTGCCTCACTATTGCTTGTTGGGTGTGTGTGCGGGGTGGTAATGTGTGTTTTTGGTTGGCTAGTCCCTGAATTGGAAAGATTCACACCTGGGGAATCAATCAATCAATCTTTTTCCTTTCCTTCCTTTTCCTTCCTTCCTCTTCCTTCCTTCCTTCCTTCCTTCCTTCCTTCCTTCCTTCCTTCCTTCCTTCCTCCCTCCCTCCCTCCCTCCCTCCCTCTCTCTCTCTCTCTCTCTCTCTCTTTCTTTCTTTCTTTCTTTCTTTCTTTCTTTCTTTCTTTCTTTCTTTCTTTTTCTTTCTCCCTCAGAGAGAGAGTAAGAGTGCACAAGCAGGGGGAGCAGCAGGCAGAGGGAGAGGGAGAAGCAGGCTCTCCACTGAGCAGGGAGCCTGTGCAAGGCTGGATCCTAGGACCCTAGGATGATGCCCGGAGCTGAAGGCAGATGATTAATTGATTGAGTCGCTCAGGTTCCCCTACACCTGAAGAATCTTGACAACATCTGGACATGACATAGGTCTCAAGATCCCAAACTTCAAGCTTGATGTGATAACTGAGATGACATTTTGGGGTTCAGAGATAATTTTGAGAATATTGTGCATGTGAATAATCTGGGACCAAAAAGGAACTGTGATAAGTCAAAAACCGCTCCCGTCTTATTATGCACAAAAGTAGAGTATATTTCTCCACATCATTTAGCCTGGGCTGGCCATATAACTTGCTTTGATCAATGGGATGTAGCATGCAAATTCTGGAGCCTATTCCTCAAGGGGTCTTGTAGCTTCTGCCTTTGTTTTCTTAGAATGATGCCTGGAGACTACATAAAGGCCACATAAAGCAGAGTCAAGGAGTCCCAGTTCATAGTTGGTATCAACTGCCAGATACTTAAGTCAGTCTATCTTAGACAATCCGATTCAACTGATGCTCCACCTGAATGTAGCCACATGAGAGTGTCCAGGTGAAACTGTAGAGGAACTGCCCAGCCAGCCCACAGAATCATGAGAAATAATAAATTGTTGTTCTAAGCCACTTAGTTTTAGTGTAGTTTTGTTTTTGGTGTGTGTGTGTGTGTGTGTGTGTGTCTTGTTTTTTGGTTTTTTACATAGCAATACATAACAGAAAAAACCCTGATCATACAGATCTTGTAATCTTTTGGAAAAAACAGACAAGTCTGTAATAACAGTACAAGGTGCTGATCTTTCTAATATGGAAGTACAGAAAACCTATGAGAACATACAGCAGGAAGATGAAGCCTTGTTTAGTGGGAAGGTACGGCTATATAAAGGAAGGAACATTCATCCTGAGATCTGAAAAATAAGAGGCACTTTTATCCATATGGATGGGGAATTATAATATGCAGTGACCTCAAGCTCAGAAAGAATTTGAGGAAACTCAACGTGGTTGTCACATCAGGGGAGTGTGGTTAACACTAGCTGAATGAATAAATGAATGAATATGTAACAGGGCATCAGACCTCTTTAAGGTATACATTGCTGATGCATTATCACTGTAAAGTGGGTTATGGAATTATCTGGACAGGTTTGTGGTCGTGGTCATTCATGTGTACTTTTATGTAGCTGTACTTGGCTAGATCATTAGTGTGGTTTAATAACATTATTATTATTATTTTAAAGATTTAGTTTATTTATTTGAGAGAGAGAGAGAGAGAGAGATTGAGAGAGTGTATGAGAGGAGAGAAGGTCAGAGAGAGAAGCAGACTCCCCAGGGACCTGGGAGCCTGATGTGGGACTCGATCATGACCTGAGCCAAAGGCAGTCGCTTAACCAACTGAGCCACCCAGGCGCCCTTAATAACATTATTTACTGAAGACCTATCACATGTCATGGGCTATAATCAGTATTCTACATTAATTATTTGATTTCTATTCATAACTACCTTGCAGGCTAGAAAATATGCACTCATTTTTTTCTTTTTTAAAACTGAAGTATAGTTGATACAATGTTACATTAGTTTCAGGCATACAGCGTAGTATTTTTGTTATGCTGTGCTCACCACAAGTATAGCTACCATCTGTCTTCATGGGCACTGTGATAATACTGTTATCATAGGGAATACAGAATACTGTCTGTATTCCCTATGCTATACCTTCCTTCCCCATGACTTACTCATTCTATAACTGAAGCCTATACCTTCCACACCCTTTCACTCATTCTGCTCATTGCCCCACTACCCTCCTCTCTGGCAACCATCAGTTTGTTCTTTGTATTTATGTGTCTATTTCTGCTTTTTTTTGTTTGTAAATTCATTTGTTGTTTTTTGAGTACTCATCCCCCACCCCATTTTATAGGTAAGGAAATTAAAGTTCAGAGAGATAGAATGAATTGTCTAAGCCCTGAACTGGGTCACCATGAGATTTCATAGGCTCTTTCTGGGGTTCACAAGGTCAGAACTATTTTTATAATAATACTAACATTATCTGCCTTTTTCACTATGTTGGCATCTGCATTTAGATTTCTGGAGGGTTCTCACTGTTCCTTAACTTATAAGAATGGCTCAGTATGCTTAAATTTCTTTGGGAAAATAATATAATTTATGCAGAATACCTGTTTTCCTTCTGGGAGTCTGGCATTGTAGTATATGCTAGGCAGAGGGTACCTATTGTAACTGACCCCAATAAAAAACCTGGAGTCCTAAGTGTAGGTGTGTTTTCGCAGTAGACAAAAGGCTAACTGGTTGTTACAATTCATTGCTGGAGGAATTAATCATATCTTGTGTGATTCCACTGGGAGAAGACTCTTGGAAATTTGCACCTGCTTTCTTCCAGACTTTGCTCCACGTGCCTTTTCCCTTTGTTGATCTTGATTTGTATCTCTTTGTTATAAAAGATCCTAGCTGTGAACAGAAATACATGCTGAGTACTCTTAGCAAATTACTAAACTTTGGGGGTGGGGAGTCTTGGGGATCCCCAACATACTAAGCGAAACCCAAACAGGATAAATTCCAAGAAACCATACCAAGACACAGCATATTAAACTACTGAAGACTAAAGATAAAGAAAAATCTTGAAGGCAGAGAGCAGTGACATGTTACCTAGAAACATTCCTGAGGAACACCGATTTCAAACGACAGTGGATTTCTTGTCTGAAACCATGGAAGCCAGAAGAAGTGGCACAGCCTCTTTCAAGTGTGGGAAGGAAAAACCCGCTAAGTGTGCCGTCTGGATCTGGTTTATCACCTCTTCGGGAATGAAATCAAAACATTGCCTTCTCAGGCAAAGGATGACTTAAAGAATTTGTTGCTAGCGGAGCTACCCTTAAATACCAGCCAAAGAAGGTTCTTCAAACAGAAAGGACAGGATAAAAGAAGGAATCTGGTGCACTGTGAAGAAAGACAAAACAACAGAGAAAGAGAACTATGGGTATCTAAAAGAGACCATCCTTTTCCTTGTGGTTTTTATAAATTATATTTGATGATTGAAACAAAAATTATAATACCATCTGGTACCCTATCTGTGATATTTAAAAGTGGGGAAGGTCAAGGTACCTAAATGGAAGTGAGGTTTTCACATTTCACTCAAAGTAGTAAAACTAGTTAAAAGTCCCTTATAACTTATAAATACAATAAACACAGAAGTACATGGTAATACTCAGAGCAACCACCACAAAAACTCAGAAAGATTATACTCAAAACCACCATCAATGAAGATGGCATCCTAAAAGATGTTCAAGTACCCTTCAGGAAGGGGAAAAAAGAAAAAAACAGGAATGAGAACCAGAGGAAATACATAGAAAATAAATAATAAAATGGCAGTCTTCAGTGTTGACATAATTACCTTAAATGTAAACGGACTAAAAGTATACCAGGCAAGAGAACCCACAGCCCGTGGGTTGACATCAGGTAACAAAGGCAATATACCTACTGTTTGGCTTTCTGGGGTCTCTTCCCTGCACATCTGGGGAAGGATGCTGCTCCCGCTGGGGGGCTCTGCCTGGAGATAGTCTGCCTGGGGATCCTTGACAAGCTGTCTCCTCAGGGTCCTGGGCTGCGTTGCTGGTGGGAGGCTGTTTGCCGGGGGCCTGGCTCTGCCTGTGGGGCTCCGCCTGGGTGTTGGGCAGACAGGGAAGGGCTTGGGACCTGCAGGAATCTGGGCTCTGCCTTCCCTTCTGCTGTTCTGCCTCTCTTCGTTTATTTTCTTCTTCTCGCTTCCTGGAAGCAAAGCCAAGGAGGCAGAGGAAAAAATTAAAAGAGTGTTACCCATTCAAATGTCCCTGAGTGAGATTTAAATTTTATGAGGAGCTACCACATCGCAGGAGGGGCTTGGAAATGCACAGTTTCCACAGTTTCCCAATTTTTGGTCTTTTCTCCAGAACTTACAGCTCGAAAGATGATGGAACGGATGAGAATCTTACAGGCCAGGCCTTGCCCAGTTGGGACACACATGATGGAAATCTCTGTTTGTGAGACAGGACACAGTCTCGAGGTGTGTGTGACCCAACCTGTGTGGGATCCCTGCAACTACGGGCCTTTTCTTCCGATTCCAGAAAGCACATCCGAATGCGACCGAGCCTGCCAGTCACAGTGACAACCTTTAATCTTCTCTGTTTATTAAAAAAGACCATTGGCGGGGCGCCTGGGTGGCTCAGTTGGTTAAGCGACTGCCTTCGGCTCAGGTCATGATCCCGGAGTCCCGGGATCGAGTCCCATATCGGACTCCCGGCTCTGCGGGAAGTCTACTTCTCCCTCTGACCTTCTCTCCTCTCACTCTCAGTCTCTCTCTCTCTAATGAATGAATAAATAAATAAATAAATCTTTAAAGAAGACCATTGGTGAGCCTTGTCGTTATAGGAAACAATCACTCACAAAGCACGTCACGATGGACGCTAACACGCCTGTGCACTGCAACACCGCTCCCGAGGCAAACCCACCCGTTTCACAGATGAGGTCCAGAAGGGAGGATGAGCGTCGAAAAGTCCTACACAAGTCCTGGTGGTGAGGCTGGCCCCTGTGGAGAGCAACCAACTGCAAGGGGGTCGGCCACGAGAGGCCAGGCCGCAGAATGAGAGGCAGTGGGAGGAGGGGGGCCTGAGGCAGCCCCGGTCCAGAAAGGGCAAGTTGCTTGAGGACGAAGGGGCTGAGTTCAGGACCAGATTTGTTTGACCGATAGCATTACTTGCTAGAGACCTCCTGGGGAAAGAAAGGGGGAAGAAAAGGAACATTTCCTGAGCTTCTCCTGTGCTGGGCGCTGCGGGCCACACAGTACACCCCTCCCTGGAAGAAACTTGATTTCGGAGGAGACAGCTAGGAGAAAAGGACCTAACAAACGATGGGAGAAATGTTGTACTTTCGAGCTTGCACGGAGCGAGTAGTGATTAATTTTGTCTGGAAGAGTCCAGATGCTCCCAGCTGCTGATTCTCAAAGATGTGGAGAGGTTTGCCAGATAGATGCGGTGGGAATTGGGACTTCGGTGTGAGGCAGCACGTTGGGCAAGGACACGGGGCGTGGGAAAACGGAATCTGTTCTGCCTCTTCTCATCTTCTCCAGTGCTTGCTGTGCACAGCAGGCACCCCATACGTGCAGCTCACGTGACCCAGGTACCGTGCAGGAAGAGAATCAAGCCACATAAAGGTTCGGGTTAAAGTAGAATGATTAGGGTCGTAGTGGAGAGAAGCCCACACTGGGCAGTATAAGAACTTTTCTAGTCCCGCCCCAGCCAATAACTACAAAATGGTATCGGGCCAGTCACTTTCCTGTTGGAGACTCAGTTTCCCCAGGTCTAACTTTTGTACAGTTTATAGTTTATAACGGAACTGATTTAGGGGGTCTTTTTGGAAGCTAGATGTCTTTATAAAATCTGAGGTATCTTTTGTAACGAGATAAGTTTCTTTTATTATAATACTCGGTATCACAATCCCTCTTGGGGGACAGGAGCCTTGTTCAGAAAAATGTTTTCATCAGCTTGGGAACAGAATGGAAGGCAGGTATCACGTAAGACCTTCAGGGCCTTGGCGGCGATTGGCTCTGAGGGGGGGAGGGCTGCTCCTGACAAAAACAGAATGTGTTTGAAGCTCCTGACGGGAGGGAGGAGATGAAAGAACGAGAGAGAGAGAGAGAGAGAGAGAGAAAGGGGGGAGAAAGGGAAAATGAAAGGCTGGGTACTGTATACAGCGAGGGGCAGGCCAAAGAGAACCCTCCATGGGGAGCTGATGGACAAGGACTTGAGGTCTGTGCTCTTCACAGTTTGATGAATGGAGTCTCCTGAGATCTCATTAAAATCTAGATTCTGGTTTAGCAGCCTGGGATGGGGCTCAAGATTCTGCATTTCTAACATGCACCCAGGTTATAGAGGTATTGCTGGTCCTCTGAACCATACCTTAAGTAGCAAGGCTTAAGACAATAGAAAGGTTTCATATGGACTGGTTTTTTTTGGGGGGGGGGGTGCAGAGGGAGAGGGAGAGAGAGTTTTTTCTTTGTTTGTTTTTTTGAGAGAGAGCATCTTAAGCAGGCTCCGTGCCCAATGCAGGGCTAGCTCTTGAGAGCCTGAGATCATAACCTGAGCTGACATCAAGTCAGATGCTTAACCGACTGAGCCACCCAGGCGCCCCTCATCTGGACCATTAACCATACCACGATGGGATGTGAAATGGATTCTCCGCAATGACACCAGCATCTGGGAAGGTCTACCAGGCACCTAAGCACTTTTTCATAAGCAACCAGACAAGCTGCAGAGCTAAGATACCAGACATGGAAGTCTGGTATCTTCCAAACAAGAGTGAGGCAGAGCCCCTAAGTCTCCAAGAAGTCCCAGAATTCAGATTTCCACAGGCCGTGCCCTTTGAGGCAATGTTTACTCAGATCTCAAGGGACAGAGAAGACCCAGATGACAGCTGTCCGGGTTCACTCTGCTATAAAGCCTCGTCAACCTCCCCTTCTGAAGGTCTCCCGTGCCGTGGCGCAGCTCCTGATCTGGGGGCCACGCTTGCTTATCTCCTCGTTTCCCGCGAAGCCCCATTCCTAGCAAGAGCGGCCAGACGGGTTGTGCTGACCCCTGTGCAGCTCTGATGTGTGCACTTGCTCTGGTTTTGTTCCACGCGGCCGAGTGCTGGCGCCGGAGCAGTGCCCCCAACAAGCTAGTGGGACAGCCTGTCATCGTCAGCGCCCGAGGGTCACCTGGAAGCTAGCCGGCGCCACCTCAGTGAGCTGTCTGGGAGAAGGCTGCTGTCGGGGAGCTAGAAGCATCTGGGCGGCTGGAGAGCCGCTAACTGCCGGAGCAGCCTCGCTCCCGGCGGGCCGGGGACGGCTGCTCTTCCACGCGCCCGGGGGAGGGAACCGCTCCGAGAGAACACTGGTCCTGCAGGCAGACCCACACGTGCGGCTCTCTGCCTTGGCGTCTACAGGGATGTCGCTGCCGTTAAGAAGGGCTCCGAGGGGATAACTTGGACTGTTATTCGAGTGGTCATTTCTCTCTCTTTAGGGAAACCAAACAGCTTTCCTTTTCAGTTCCAAGAAGCCGCTTCCACTCCGGTCGTGGGCAAACCCTGCTACGGCAGACCTTTCTGGGCCTCCAGCGGAGGCAGCCACAGCACCTACAGGCCGTCCAGCCTGCCAGAGTGACCAGGACAGCCAGAGAGCCCCGGGGGTCTGTCTTCTAAACGCTTGTTTGGAAGGGGACCTTTGCAGGAAGGTGTTTTTTTCATGTCGGTAGAACTAAGTAAAGCAGATTTGGAAGGAAGAATGTAATTATCAGAATCTATCATTAGATCCTAGGAGTAGAAATAAATTAATGTTTAAACAAATTGACGCATTTAAACAGTGTTCAGGTGGCCCGTGGCCCACAACCATGCAGTTCTCCAGAGCTGTGGCTCTTGATATAAAAGTAGTGATCAGCGCGGAAAAGCGGGTGGGATTAGAAGCGGGACTATGCATAACCTACATCCTGTTTCCATATTGCTGCCTTAAAACAAAAGCAACAGCAGCAAAACACACACACACACACACAGGCTACCGTCCAGGAGAAGAACATGATCTTATGTGTACGTATCCCTGGGGAATAAGGTCCAACTCCACGGCTCCTGGTCTGAGTTCAAAGGAATCTCAATTTATTCACTTTTACTTGGTAGATAAGGAAACTGAGGCAGAGTGATAAGTGACTTACCCATGACTACATGGTAAACTACAGACAGCTGAGCTAGACCTCAGCTCTGCACCCTTCTCCGTACAATTGACCTCAGGGACAGAGTTGTTTCTTAAAATTTCACTTAATCTTTTTCTATCATTTAAGAAAAAATGAATTGGGTCAGGGGCGCCTGGGTGGCTCAGTGGGATAAGGGTCTAACTCTTAATTTTGGCTCAGGTCATGATCTCAGGGTTGTGAGACTGAGCCCCGCACTGGGTTCCATGCGGGGGCGGGCTGCTTGAGATTCTCTCTGTCCCTCTGCCCCTGCTCCAACCCCACCTCCACTTCTCGAAAAAGAATGAATTGGGTCCTATGAAGAAACTGCTAACCTCACACCATTAGCAGCATTTCAAACTAAGTTTGGATGTAGCTTTTAGTTCTAAACTCTTAGACTCAGTAACTGTCGTGAAATTTAAGTGTTTTATCTCCAACTAATTCATTATAGAACGTCTGAAGATCAGGTAATCTTCGTGGGGGTTAAGTTATAAACTTGAGCTATTTTTGCCAAGTTTGGAAACAAATACCAGAGAAAGAACCAATGCTATTCTAGTTTATATGAAAAATTAAAGAGAAAAAAAAATCCTGTCTATGCACACAGCAAGTAACATTTTAGCAGGAAATTTACTAACACGGTGGAATCTTAATGCATAAAATAGTTCTACCTTGTCTTCTCTTTTTTTCTATTATCTTAAGGGGAATTGACCAGATAACAGTTTTTGATGGGCTGCCCATTAGTCCGGTTTGTACCGTCTTTTCTGGAGCAATGTCTGCAGCTCCGCAGAGGCTCATAGTATAAAAGAGTGAGAAAGTCAGATGAAGATGAGGTCCTTGACAGTGTCCATTTCAGGTTCTGTGCATCACAGAGCAAAGAAAGTCTCCAAACTGGGCTGAAGGAACCGGGTGGGTCACCCTGGGGAGAAAAGAGGTAAGGGCCACATCGCCCCTGCAGATCTCTGAAGGGCCACCAGGAGGCAGCAACATGGCCTCGCGTCCCCCAAAACCAGACCTGAGTCCCCAGGATGGGGATTTCTACAAATGAGCTGCCTAGATGACAAATGCAGAAATGGGCCAATAAGAAAGTCTGTGATCAAAAGATTGCTGGGGGGGCACCTGTGTGGCTCAGCTGGCTGGGCGTCTGCCTTTGGCTCGGGTCATGATCCCAGGGTTCTGGGATCGAGTCCCATGTCCGGCTCCCTGCTGAGTGGGGAGTCTGCTTTTCCCTTTGCCCCTCCCCACCACTCACGCTTGCTCTCTCTCTCTTGCAAAAATAAATACATAAAATATATATATTTTTTTAAAAAAAGATTGGTGTGCAGAGAGTCAGATCATGGGCCGTAATTTAAATGACCTGAACGTCCAGTGGTTTCAGCATCTCAGGACTGGGGTGTGTTTGTTTGCACAATGTGGCACAGACCCACCTCTGGGCCTGGACAGTGGGAGTCCTGGAAGGTGATACTGTTTTCTTCTCTCCGATGTAGCTTCCCTAGAGAGTTGTATTTGCCCAGTTGTGACAAGAAGAAATTAATTCTGTGAGAGACTGCAGAAAGCAGCAAGCTCTTTCCCACTGCAGTGGAGTATTCAAGTCACCATTGCTCTGCAGGCAGGACCTTAGAGAGGTTTGAAAGATGGGGCTAAAATGGCTCTCACAGGGCGCCTGGGCAGCTCAGTTGGTTAAGCAACTGCCTTCGGCTCAGATCATGATCCTAGAGTCCCAGGACCGAGTCCCACATCAGCTCCCAGCTCTGCGGGGAGTCTGCTTCTCCCTCTGACCTTCTCCCCTCTTGTGCTCTCTCTCTCAAATAAATAAAATCATTTAAAATGGCTCTCACAGAAAAGGGACGTCTACACAGCATGAGGCATTTTCACAGAAAAGGGATGTCTACACAGCAGGATGTCTACACAGTAGCAGGTTTATGGAAAAGGGTTTACCAATTTCATGGGTCTTTGCCCTAATGACGTTCTTGTTTATAGTCTTGGTGTAGGCTTGGAACCAACTAATTTTCTAACTTTTCTCAAAAATGTAGGAGGAACCTGGTGTGCTCTGCCATGTTAGTTAACTTTCAGAGTGATAGTTAGATTTTTTATTAAACTTTGTTGCAGAAGGACAATGGTGGCTTGGCATCACCCTTTCAACAATTCCTGGAAACGGGACCAGAACAACCGAAGGGGCACTGGGATAAGAGAAAAACTGACTAGGGACCCGGTTCTGGTTACGCTTATGGGTAGAAGTAAAAGAAAATTAAAAAAAAAAAAAAAAAAGGAGAAGCAGGGCTGGTCCACACTGGCCTACCAAGATGGACGCTAGCAGCTGGAGACAGCCTTCGGCGGAAGTGAGGCTGGTAGGAACCTTGGCTTGGGGCGGGGCTGAGACTCTGGTGCCCTCTTTGTCCTTTACTAGCGGTGGTTTCAGGGGCGTTAACCTCTGCGAAACCCCATCTGTGAAATGAGATGACGGATAGCTGCCCTGTCTTACCTTACGAATGATTAGGTGGATTTAATGAATTAACACGTAAGAACTTTGTAAGCTGTAAAGCGCTAGATAAATACAATTGATCTCTATTACTCCTATGTAAAGCTTTTAAGAGAAAGCTTCCCTGTGACAGGATCTGGTTAGAAGTGAAGAAATTCATGTTCGGCACGAGCGCCATGCGGTCTAAGAGCTAAAGGGCTGGGCCTAAGGATATTTTCAGAAATGCTCATTGTTGAAGCTACACAACTTCCCTTTTCTGTGAGAGCCATTTCATTATTATTATTTTTAAGATTTTATTTATTTATTTGAGAGAGAGAGAATGAGAGAGAGAGAGAAAGAGAGAGCACAACCTGGGGGAGAGGCAGAGAGAGAGGGAGGAGCAGACTCAAGGCTGAGCAGGGAGCCCACCATGGGACTCCATCCCAGGACCCTAAGATCACGACCTGAGCCGAAGGCAGATGCTTAACTGACGCATGAAGGTGACGCATGAAGGTGATGCACGAAAGTGACGCCTTCACCCAGGTGCCCTGTGAGAGCCATTTTAATCCTATCTCTCCGACCTGTCGTAGGTCCCACATTCACGGCCATGGAAACTTACATACTGCAGTGGAATGGGAAAGAGCCTGCTTGTTTCTGCAGCGTCTGACAGAATGTTCTTCTCAGAACTGGGCATATACAACTCTCTATGGAAGCCACATGACAGGGTCTTATGTTCAAGTAAATGCAGTGGCGAACCCCTTTGCTCTTATGCTTCTTTTAAAAATCAGTGTAAAGAACTATCATAAACCTGTCAAATGGTAATTTGCTCATGATAAATATGGAGGAAGCTAGGAAGCCAAATGCACAAATCTAGAAGCACCAGTATGCGTTGTGAGAATAAATGGAACATAAATGTATTTCCTCCCTGAGGAAGGCAAACGAATTAAAGTGGTTCACTTACAGAGATTCACAGACTCAAAGGGGACTGAAGAGGGTACGCAGCCCAAGCCTAGTACTTGGCTGAGGGGGAAACCAAGGCCTAGAGTGAGAGATGACTCATGGAAGGTTTCGACTCACTGTGGGGACAGTGATCGAACATTTATGATTAAATGCTTATTAAACGTCAGGTATTTGAAGACATTGGAGATACGGAGACACACAATATAACCCCTGTTCCCAAGGAATTGACAACCTTGTGGAGAGTCAGACCCATCCACTCCCGTAGACAGTTCTGCATGTGATGGGTTCTAGATGTGATAGGGGCTAACAGAGAGGTATCTACACAGTAATGGGGCATGTGGGAGGCAGTTAGTATAGTGGAAGGAAAAAAAAATCTAGAAAGAATGTTAACATGAGAAAGAGGGAAGTGAGAGGTTGTTTTAGGCAGCGGTAAGAGCAAGGACATGCAACCTAGCTCTCACAGAATCTTTGACTCAGAAGAGATCTCAAAGACTAGTTCTTTATATAATTAAAAAAATTCCTTGTATACTATCCTGGGGGGATGATAACATAAATGTTCCAGCTGGAACATTTCCAGTGAGGAGAAACTGATTACCTCAGATGACAGAAAAGGTTCCGCTCTAACCTTTTCAGTTGGTATTCCGCCGTATGTAGGGGGCTGTGAGATTCTGTCTCTTGATTGTCGCTGCATAACAGCCTAAAGAATATCTGGGCTCTGACTTCCTCTTGAGGGAATAAGAAAATGTCACATGTCTTAGAGCCTTTGACTTAGAGAATGTTAGAGCTGGGCGGGGGGCGGGGAGCTCAGATATAATTTTGTCAAATGGTTTTTAAAAATCTCTTTGTGACTCACGGCCCTTCTTTGAGATTGTGATAAAAAAAATGTATAGATCTTCACTGCCCCAAATATACATACGCTTACAATATACAAACCCCTGCATTTAGGTTCAAGGTATTCATGGGACCCCAAAGGCCATCCTGGATTAAGAAATCTTTTCATTTTATTTACGGGAAACTGAGGCTCGGAGAAGTGGGATGGCATGGGGTAGAATAATGGGAGTGATTCCCAATGGGCAGATTGCAGTATGAGCAGAAGAGTCAAGCCAACTCAATGACAGACGGAAGGTGTTCAGGAAAACGGCCTGTACTGCATCTATGAAGAGAAAAAGAGACTTGGGGTAGGAGTGGGGTGTCTACTCTCATGATCTGAAAGTGGGCTTATGAAAAAGGGCTTAGACTTTTCTCTTTTGCTTCAAGGGGAATCTCAAGACCTAAAGACAGAAAAAGAACTTCTGCCAGATAGGACTGTCCATGACTAGAATGGGCTGCTTGAATTCTTTGTCACTCGACTTTCTGAGGACACAGAACAACTTCTGAGGACACAGAACAATCTCCTTAGAAGGGTCTGCGGCATCACAAAAGTTTGAACTGGGTGACCCAAACTGGACTCGATTATGTTCCTCCGGGAGACCTATACAATCTCATATCGTAGCCAGGAAGCAGGTCAGGGCTCCCAGAGACCATGGAAAGCTCCTGAAAGTGAAACATGAGGAAGTGAGGCAAGTTCAGGATGGCCGAGCCTTCATGAGTGAGGGGAGGGAGGTAGTTGTGCAGAGAAATGGGCCTCAGAGATAAAAGTGGAGGCAGACAGGTGAAGGGTCTCATGTAGCACCATGGATGGGATTCAAGAGTGATGGCCAGCACACGGCAGCAGGACTGAAGATGGAGGCAAGAGCACATTTCAAGAGGAATTCACAGAATCAATGGTAGTAGCTGCCGCAAGGAAATACGGAGGTGAGAAGAGAGATGGGCTGTGGGGGTGAGTTGCAGGTTTCACGGTGAGTCTGAAGTGACAGTGACAACAGGACACACAAATGGAAAGTGTTGGCAAGTCACAAAAGGACAGCGAAGGGGAAATGCGCAGGAGGCAACTGATGATGTGGAATCAGAGTTCCAGGAGGTCAGGATGTGAGACCGAGTGATGGGCTGTCTACAGAGACGCAGTCACTCAAGTTCCAAGAGTAGACACCTTTCCAGTGGAAAAGAGTTGAGCATGAGGAGAAGTCTAAGGAGCGAGTCTGCAGAGCTGACCTCAGCGAGGAGGTGGTGTGATTAAGACAATGTGAGAAGGAAGAGGCAGAAGAGAGCTGAGATTCGAGAGTGAAATAGAAACCCAGTGAAAAGGAAGCTTCTGGGGAAAAGAGTGAGCAAGATAAACACTGTGTTGTCTTGTGTGCATTCGGCCGTGTGCTGTGGCAGGTTGATGACACAAATGTTCATTCTGACGACAACACAGGTGGTGCGGTGTGAGTTATAAAGTGCTTTTAAGTGGATTATAGCTATTTCTTAAATGGTATTTTCTAAAAACACATGCCTTGGAAAATATGACTAAAACTTCACTCTCAATTTTTCTATCAGTAAATGAGAAGTCATTTTAACTTTAGTAAGTTCCCATCACATCGTTGCTTTAAGGAAGGTGATCGGTGCCATCCTAATGAGCCACGCCAGGAGAGGTATGCCAGGTGACAGGATGTGACTGGGTCACCTTGGCGAGGGAGGCGGCAGCAGCAAGGACTGAAGTTAGCATTCTAATTTTTGTTCCTTAAAGCAAAAACCGAAGCCAAAATTAAACACTGAGTCAGATTTTAAGAAATAACTTTTGAGAAATAAAATTAAAACAAATGAAATCAGTTTCTTTTCCATTTAAATATTTCCCTTGGAGCTCGATCCCACAAAAACTGTAGGAGGTGATGGCCAGACTGTGAGAAATTTGTTTACTTCCAATAATGACACCTAATAAAGGAAGGACTGTGACTGAGAAAAAGGGAAGGAGATTATAAGTTTCCAGTTTGGGCAATTTCAGATCTATCACAGTAAGCACAGCTCCCATGTAAAAGGGTTTTTAAAAATGAGCCTCAGAAACAAAGCACTAAGAACAAGGAGGTCGCATCTTCTACGACAGCGACACTAACCGGGATAACAACTAATGGGGGGCTGAACAAGATGGCTCCTGAATCCCCTCGCCCTTTCAAGCCCTCCTGGCTGGGAGTCACAAAAGGCCTAGTTAGGGGAAAAAATCGTTAAGACTCTCTTTAAGCATGTCCTGCCGTGAAAGCCCGTCCTCTGCATAGGAGATCCTCTGATGAATGGATTCCTGGTTCCCGGCTCTACACTGAGCCAGCAGAGCCTGTCCAAACCTCTCCGCACGGGGCCTCCGGGCAGCACCACAGGCAAAGGAGAGGAGGGAGAGGCTGAGGTCTTTAACAGTGAAGACTCAGGGGTTTCCACAGACCTGGAGACTGCCTACGAGTCAGCTGGTCTAACCTGTTGTGTCTCACAGATGAAAAAACCGAGAGGCAGAGAGAGGAATGTTGTGTTCCACCACAGACCCTCTATTCTGCTGGAAGGGGAGTCTGGGGACGCCCTCTCTGCAATGACAAAGTGAAATGTATTTGGATGAATAGGCTCCTTTTTGGGGGGACATAAAAAGTCCGTCACGTTGCCTTTGAAGAGTCCTGCCTCATATTCAGGTAGGTGTGACTTCAATCTGAAAACAGATTCTCACACATTAAAACTGGAGTTTATGAAAACATCAGCTAGAAGGAGAAACAACATTCCAGCCCTTGGAATATTTAACTTGCAATATTTAAGAGAATATTTAACTCGCAACTCGGGATAATTTGCCACGTGTATTATTACCCACTTAGAGTTGTCACTCTTTTTTTTTTTTTTAAAGATTTTATTTATTTATTTGACACAGAGAGAGAGAGAGATCACAAGTAGGCAGAGAGGCAGGCAGAGGGAGAGGGGGAAGCAGGCTCCCTGCTGAGCAGAGAGCCCGATGCGGGGCTCGATCCCAGGACCCTGAGATCATGACCTGAGCTGAAGGCAGAGGCTTTAACCCACTGAGCCACCCAGGTGCCCCTAGAGTTGTCACTCTTGAGCAGGGAACTTTTATAAGGCCGGAAAAAGAGGCATGTAGAGAGACTTAGGTTAAACTGGATTCTCGGGCCAAAGTGAAGAGAAGAGAGCCTCATAAAGAGAACAGTGCAAGATCAGTTTTCTTGGGATGCCACTAACTGCGATGGCTTCACTCCCAGAAACTGGGGTTTTCCTGCTGGTCCTGCCTACCCAAAGCTGCCATTACGGTTAGCATCCCCGTTCACAGTGGTATTTAACTTTTCACTAAAATGGTTTATCCTGCCTTTTATTATTATTTTAGATTATTATTTATTACACTTATGCTTCCCCCTTGTGGGCAAGATATGGAAGGATTCAAGATTGGGAAACATTCAAGGTACAGCCAGGAAGTTACCCGTCCAGAATCATCAGGTTGTCTTTCCCATCAGAGGTTTCGGCATCTACACCTACCAATGCAACATTCTCCTGCTATTTAAAGTACCCAACGGGGGTTCTCATGAGTTCTCCCAGGAGCCACTGCTCTTCCGCTTCCCCTAAGCAGCCTGAGGTGATCCTGGAAAATGGTTCGTTATTCGCCCAACCCAGAAAACCCTACAAAAGCATGTAAATCAAGAGGTTCAAATCTTCGTGTTCACTTTAAGAACACACATGAAACTGCCCAGGCCGTCAAGGGTGTGCATATCCGCGGTGGCCGAAAGAGAGTGCTGAATTTTTCCCACACATGCTTAAAAATACGGAGAGTCCTGCTGAACTGAAGGGTTTAGATTCTCTGGTCATGGAGCACAACCCGGTCAACAAAAGCGTCCAAGATTCGGTGTGGAACTTACAGGGCTCATGGTCGGATTAACCCACACATGTGCTCTCCTTGCCGCACCGAGACGATGCCTACTGAAAAGGAGCATGTTGTTCCTAAACCAGAAAAGGAGTTTGCTCAGGAGAAAAAGATATCCCAGAAGAACCGAAGAAACAAAAACTTACGGCCTGGGAGTCAATTCTGCAGAGGATGAATGCAAATAAAAGTAAGTAAGTAAGTGAGTAGTAAGTAAATAAATTAATAAGTAAAGTACCCAACAAAGGTAGCCAAGAAAGAAAACCAAGGCATAATCTAAAAATCAATCGCTTATGGTAAAATAATCACAGTGGATATATAATAGGCACAAATGACTATTTTACACATTCTGGATCATTACCCAAAGAAGTATGAGGTCCTTGAAGCAAGCACTTTGCTTTTCATCACTATTTTCTCTAAAGGATCCAGCCAAGAGTTTTGTATGTACTGTAAGAATTTAGTCAATATTTCTTGAATAAGTTACATTAGTTAGTAAAGATTTGTTAAGGGATAGGTGGGGAGGGCACGTTATTTACACAAGTTGGTTGCTTTAATCAAATCAAAACTAGACACTTCTAGATATTGCTGTCAGTTTCCTGTGAAAAGGCAGGAAAGGTAGGAGGGGGAGCAGTTATGTCCTTGCAGCTTCCTGGGGGTAAGCCTCCTACCCCAGCTCCTCGCCAGGGTGGCTGTGGCCCGGGTGTGTCCCTGCATTGGAACAGCAGGGGCTAACCTGGAGGAACAGCCACCGAGCAGAGATTAGGCCTTTGTCCTTCACTGTAGTCGCAGCGCCCTGCAGGCCCAGTGGGCAGAATGGGGGGTGGTGACACTGTGCAGGGATCAGTATTATTTCCAATCCTCTCCTGACTCCCCCTCCTGGCTGCTCCCCCACCTGACCCCTTCCCCCTTGATTCCCAGCAGTGAAAGAACACAGTCCTTGGGGCGCCTGGGTGGCTCAGCCATTAAGCGTCTGCCTTCAGCTCTGGTCATGATCCCGGGGTCCTGGGATCGAGTCTCGCATGGGGCTCCCTACTCCGCAGTGAGTCTGCTTCTTTCTCCCTCTCCCTCTGCTGCTCCCCCTGCTTGTGCCCTCCACCCCCTCCCCCCCGGTCAAATAAATAAAATCTTAGAAAAAAAAAAGAACACAATTTCCACAGCTTGGACTTACTTGGCAGCAGCATCTTTTCTCAACTGTTCATGCTTCATGAGGAGATTCTTCCGGTCTCGGAAAGCTTTTCTGACCTTGTACCCTTTGTAGACCGCCTGGATCTTGAAGGCGGCGATGTCCTGAATGGCTGCGATGGACAGGGCGCCGTGCTCCAACATGAACTGGATCACTTCATGGCGCTCACCCAGCAAAGCGTAGTCAAGGGGAGTGTACCTGGAGCAGGAAGACATTTTTAAGTGTTGGAATGGAATCAGAGGTACAGGTAGGCTGGCCATATTATGCAGCAGAAAGAAATTTCACTCTGGGATGGGGGCTGCTCCTCAGGCAAGGCCCTGTTCTGTGCTCCAGGGCTGTTTCTTTTTTCTCTGAGGGGACAAAACAAGGGCGGAGCTGGGGTCAGGCACTCTGTGCTGCCGACGACCGACCGTGATGATTCCAGAGTCGTGCTTCTGGCTCACAAACTGGGGGCTATAGGGACACGGGATCACTTTTCTTCTCCCCCGTGTGCCAAATAATACCCCACTCTGATCTGAAAAATACTGTGGATGATATCCTGTGAGATTCTGAAGTTTAAGCCCAGGACTACTGATAGATAGTTAACACTTATGAAGTAAAAAAATACATCTCTGACTGGAGAGATTTAGTCTCTGATGAGGCTGGCCCTTTGAATCAGAAAATGCGGATTATTAAGCAGCGTTGGGTCAACTGCATAGCCATGTGGAAAACAAAAAGATTCTTATATCACATTTTATACCAAAATGAATTCTGGATAAGCCAAAGGCCTAAATATACAAAAAGAAACCATGAAAGTACTAGAAGAAATCATGGAAGAATTTTTAAAGATTGGGATGGGAAGGTCTTTTCTAATAAAAATGATACAAAACTCAAAATATAAGAGAAAATGATAAGTCCAATTATATAAAAATAGAAAAATTTTGCAGGGCAAAACAAACAAACAAACAAACAAACCAAACCAAAGATAAAAGTCCCCAGAATAGGACATACTAATGACTCCTAAATATACAGAAATATGTTCAACCTCACCCATTTAAGAGAAATACACATTAGGACGAACAAAGAGGGTACTTTAATGATCAGATAAATGAGGATCAGAAAGTTTAATGACACATTGTGCTGGCAAGGATGCAGAGAGACAGGCTCTCTATATGCTACTTTAATCTTTAGAGAGAACAATTTAGCAAGATCTGTCAACATTATTCATGCATCTGCCCTTCGACGTGTCCCTTGCAGGCATATATCCCACAGACCTGCTTTCGTGTGTGAGACGGTTTCTGTACAAGGATATTGACAGAAGCACAGTTTGAGATAGTGAAAGAGTGGAGATGACCTCAGTACCTACCAACACAGCACCGCTTACATAAAGGGCAGGCCATTCGTGTGATTTGGTCACAGCTGTGCTGTGGCATATGAATAAATAAGGAACAACGTCCAGGGTATCTTGTTACATGAAGAAAATGGAAAAAAAAAAAAAAAGGAGAAACGGAGCAGTACTGGGCACCTAGGTGACTTAGTCTGTTAAGTGTCTGACTCTTGATTTCAGCTCAGGTCACGATCGCTGGGTCATGAGGTAGAGTCTGGCATTGGGCTCCACGCTCAGCATAGAGTCTGCTTAAGACTTTCCCTCCTGGAAAACCCAAAAGACTCCACCCCAAAACTGCTAGAACTCATGCAGGAATTGAGTAAAGTGGCAGGATATAAAATCGATGCACAGAAATCAGTTGCATTTCTATACACCAACAACGAGACAGAAGAAAGAGAAATTAAGGAGTTGATCCCATTTACAATTGCATCCAAAACCATAAGATAGCTAGGAATAAATCTAACCAAAGAGGCTAAGAATCTGTACTCAGAAAACTATAGAATTCTCATGAAAGAAATTGAGGAAGACAATTCTCAATTGGAATTGGAATTGGAATTCTCAATTGGAATGGAAAAGTGTTCCATGCTCTTGGATTGGAAGAAAAAATATATATTTTTAAAGAATTTATTTATTTGTCAGAGAGAGAGAGAGAGCACAAGCAAAGGGAACAACAGGCATAGAGAGAAGCAGTCTCCCCGCTGAGCAAGGAACCCAATGCAGGACTTGATCGGGATCATAACCTTAGCCAAAGGCAGACACTTAACTGACTAAGACACCCAGGCGTCCCAAGGAAAAAAATACTGTTAAAGTGTCTATGCTACCTAAAAAAATGTATACATTTTTTGTGTAGATTGCTTTAGGTAGCAATCAAAATTCCAAATTACCATCAACTTTTTGATGTTGATGGTATCAAACCATCAACTATCAAAATACCATCAAAATACCATCAACTTTTTTCACAGAAATGGAGCAAACAATCCTAAAATTTGTATGGAACCAGAAAAGACCTCGAATAGCCAGGGGAATGTTGAAAAAGAAAACCAAAGCTGGTGACATCACAAGTCTAGGCTTCAAGCTCTATTACAAAGCTGTAATCACCAAGACAGTATAGTACTGGCACAAAAACAGACATATAGATCAATGGAACAGAACAGAGAACTCAGAAATGGACCCTCAACTCTATGGTCAACTAATCTTCAATAAAGCAGTAAAGAATATCCAATGAAAAAAAGATTGTCTCTTCAACAAATGGTGTTGGGAAAATTGTGCAGCCACATGCAGAAGAATGAAACTTGACCATTTTCTTACACCATACACAAAGATAAATTCAAAATGGATGGAAGACCTAAATGTGAGACAAGAATACATCAAAATCCTTGAGGAGAACATAGGCAGCAACCTCTTCGACCTCACTGCAGCAACTTTTTCCAAGAAACATCACCAAAGGCAAGGGAAGCAAAGGCCAAAATGAACTATAAGGACTTCATCAAGATTAAAAGCTTTTGCACAGCAAAGGAAACAGTCAACAAAACCAAAAGACAACTGACAGAATGGGAAAAAGTATTTGCAAATGACATATCAGATAAAGGGCTAGTACTCAAAATCTATAAAGAACTTACCAAACTCAACATTCAAAGAACAAATAATCCAATCAAGAAAAAGGGGGAAGACATGAAGAGACATTTCTACAAAGGAGATATCCAAATGGCCAACAGACACGTGAAAAAGTGCTCAATATCACTCGGGATCAGGGAAATACATATCAAAACCACAATGAGATACCATCTCAAACCAGTCAGAATGGCTAAAATTAACAAGTCAGGATATGACAGATGTTGGCGAGGATGTGAAGAAAGGGGAACCCTCCTACACTGTTGGTGGGAATGCAAGCTGGTGCAGCCACTCTGGAGAACAGTATGGAGGTTCCTCAAAAAGTTGAAAATAGAGCTACCCTATGACTCAGCAATTGTACTACTGGGTATTTACCCTAAAGATACAAATGTAGTGATCTGAAGGGACACTTGCACCTGAATGTTTATAGCAGCAATGTCTACAATAGCCAAACTATGGAAAGAGCTGCCCAAATGTCCATTGACAGATGAATGGATAAAGAACATGTGGTATACACACACACACACACACTGGAATATTTTGCAGCCATAAAAAATGAAATCTTGCCATTTGCAACAACATGGATGGAACTAGAGGGTATTATGCTAAGCGAAATAAGTCAATCAGAGAAAGACAATTATAATATGATCTCACTGATACGTGGAATTTGAGAAACAAGGCAGAGGATCATAGGGGAAGAGAGGAAAAAATGAAACAAGACAAAACCACAGAGAAACAAACCATAAAAAACTCTTAATCCCAGGAAATAAACTGAGGGTTGCTGGAGTGGAGGGGGTTGGGCGTGATGGGGTGGCTGGGTGATGGACATTGGGGAGGGTATGTGCTATGGTGAGCACTGTGAATTGTGTAAGACTGATGATTCACAGACCTGTACCCCTGAAACAAACAATACATTATATGTTAGTAAAAAAAAAATAAAGACTCTCTCTCCCTCTGTCCCCACCCCCAGGCCTCTCTCTCTCTCTCTCTCAAATAAATAAATCTTTAAAAAACCCAGAGCAGTATTATGGCATGCTCCATTTGTATGAAAAAGAACACATTCCTGTATGCTTATCTATGTAAAATACATCTCTAGAAGTAAACTCGCGACAGTGACATCGTTGGGGAGGACGCTGGTTGTCTCAGAGGTGTGGCGGGGGGAGGGACACTTAGTTTTCATGCCTTTCAAATTTTGTACACTGTCCATAACTTTTTTACACATATATTACTTAGAAAAGATGAGTTGTACTGTCAGATGGTCATATATTTCAATCTCAACTGGCTACTTTCTAGATGTATAATTTTAGGCAAATTCCGTTCTTATAATATATCTTTTCTATTTTTGGAAATATAAAATAATCGGATAAATACACAGAAGAACATGATGGTCATCTGTATTCTCACCCTTAGAATTACCCAGTATTATTATCTCAGCAGGTATCGTTTTTTTAAATGGTTACTTTGCAATAACGACACATATTTAAAGAATTCCAACATGCAAAAAATACAAAAATTGAAGTAAAAAAAAAACCACCCAATTCTACCTTCCAACAAGGGTAACACTGTCACTTCTTAACCCACTTAACTTTCCTCATTGCAGACTTGGCACAAGGAGGAAAGGAAATAATAAATACAAAGAAGGTAACACTGTGCCTGGCATAAAAGAGGCAATTAATAAATGTCAGCTGCTGTCGTTCTTATGCAGGGTTGGTGACACCGTGGTCGTGTGTCATCAATATCATTTCCATAGGACCCAAACTGGTAGTTACAACCGCCGAATGGCTGCCAGGGGTCTGAGTCCTGTCTGGGTGGCCTCTACTAGTCCAGTACAATCAGAGGTGCTAGGAAGACATCATCAGCTGATTTATGAGGTAGAAACGCTGATGATTATATGGATCCATTATTAGACACAGAAAATTGTCCAGTGATTATAGAAATTTTCTCTTTTCAAAACTCACCTGTCCCAGTCAGATGTAAGAGGAGGAGATTTTTCAGTATAAGGTGATTTGGTCACTTCTAGAAGGAAACTGAATTCAGAAAGAAGTCCCAGATGCGAAAATTAAGAGATTTTCATTTTAGGACATCTCGATTTGCCTCTACCATCCAGGGACCAGAAGGCCATAAAGCAGCCTATGTAAACCTTAAAACATTATTTATTTATTTAAAAGATTTTACTTATTTATTCAACACAGAGAGACACAGTGAGAGAGGGAACACAAGCAAGGGCAGGGGAGAGGGAGAAGCAGGCTTCCCCGCTGAGCAGGGAGCCTGACTCGGGGCTCGACCCCAGGACCCTGAGATCATGAACTGAGCTAAAGGCAGACACTTAATGATTGAGCCACCTGGGCACCCCCCAAAAAACCACATTATTTATAAGTAGGTGGCATCTTGTAAATTCAGAAGAACTTAAAAATTTTTCACTACATAATGTATTTTGAAGAAGGTTTTTTACCATTTATAATTTTAATTCCAGTGTCATTAACATAGAGTGCTAAATTAGTTTCAGGTGTACAATATGGTGACACAGTGATCAAGGGTAATCACTCTGTGGTCTAAAATGCCTTTCATGATTGTACTCTTCCCAAAGGAAAAAATTGTCAGAGTCACAGAACTCCATGATAGTAGAGCTAAATGGAATTTTAGAGGTCATTTACTTTATCACCTTCATTTTGTAAACGAGTCAACAGACCCAGAAAGATAAAGCAACTTGCAGAAGGTTATGTAACTAGTTCGCTGCAGAACCAGACCTGAACTAAGACCATACGACTCGATTCCCTGTTCAGTCATCCTTCCACAGACATCTATCAGTTTCTGAGTATAAATATCCTACAGAATGAAACTGCTTCTCAAATCAACGAGCAAATAACATATGTATTTAGTAAGCTTGATTATCTTTTCTATAATTACTAATACAGGGCATCTATCACACAGTTTACAAGCAGGATCATCAAAATCTGGTTTGTAAAAGTAAGGCCTGACCTCTGCCTTTACTAGATCTCTCAGGGCTTGTGGATGGAAAATTACATTTCAAATATTTTAAATACCTTTAAAATGGAATTTTATTATGGAAAAACTATATTTTTATTATGAGAAACTTCAAGCATAAATAAAAGTAGAGAGAATAGCATAATCATTTATATGCCCATTACCCAAATTTAACAAGTAGCAACATTTCTGCCACATTTGCTTCCTCTAGCCCCTTATTATTTTTGCTCAACTGCTTTAAAGCAAATCCTAAAATTCCTCTATCATTTAACGTCTGTGCATTTCCATATTCATCAATAAATAATATGGACATAAGCACAATGTCATTATGGTATTAGCAAACTTAACAGGAATTCCTCAGCAAAATCTAGTACCCGTTCCAAATACAAATTTCCCCGATTTTCTCAAAAATGTCTTTTTTATAATTGGTTTATTCAAATTAGGATTCTCTGTCAATTTTTGATTCAGGGAAGCACAGTGCAAATATCTAGAAAGATTTTAAGACTGAAGTCTATGTCTTAGTGTTGAGACACTGACTGTACTGTAATTATTACTACGGAATCTTTCTTCACCCCAAATTCAATTTAGAAACATTCAGGCGCTGTGAATATTCCCATCGATGTTGGAGTGTGGCTGTCAGATAGTTATTGACTGAAAGCCAGCAGTAGTTGGCAAAAATTATGTCTATAAGGTGCACAGCCAGTGGCTGGTGTCAATGCATGAGAAGTAAAAATTAGCACTACGTTGATGGTAACCAGTCAAGAAACAATGTAGATAAAGACCAGATACAAGATGCAATTGGAGTTGCCATGCAGGAATGGTCTGATGGGATGAGTGGAATGCCTAAACTGGAATGTCAATAAACATAAAAGGCACTGTCGGGTTCTGACATTTGTACAGCAAGGTGCATTGCTGATGAAACGTTAGAGGAGACTGGGATATTGCCACTGTCCATCTTCATCTGTAGATTGGCAAGTACAGTTAGGAGGATTTTTCCTACGGTCTTTTGGTCTGTAATTAATGTATGTTTACTCTAGGAGGCAGTAAGCACCGTAACTCATACTCTTCCTTAGGCCTAAAATTCAAGTCTTACCATACAAATGGGACTTGAACTACAAAAATAAATGGTTTTTATTGTTTCCTAAGAAAACAGCAGCCAGGTGGTAAATACTGTTACAGAGTAAATCCTTTTTTTTTTTTTTCAGAATAAATCCTTTACAATAGAAATAAATCACCACTAATTCGGAGGGTTCTGAATCTTCCTCTTTTGCATCTTTTTCGTGTTTCAAAGAGAGAAATCTGCTCTTTCACATATCTGCTTTAATGTCAAAATCTCAGCCCTGAGGATTCTGCTGGGCATTCCAGCTTCCTTGAATGTCCAAACCTTTAAGTCTTCAAGTCTTTCAGGCTTTATAGTTGTCATTTGACGATAGTAGAGAGAGTGAGTTCTTCATATAACCTTTCTTAAAGTAAGACATACTAGTCTGATTTATTTAATTCTGTATGTACTCAAAGAATTCCAGAAGTTTCTAATGCAGGCATGTAGCACGGAATGGTACTGGGACCCTAACAATGCAGCCGATCTCTGCTGAGCATCTACTTCCTGAAAAGCACTGTGAGCGACAGAGATGACAGTGGCCTTCAGGAGTTCTCTGCCAATAGGGAAGACAGTTCACAGAACATCATAGAGTGAAAGGTGCCAGGTGCTATATGGATGCACACTGTAGGGGAGAACACCGTCTGGAACACAGGCCTCTGGGATCAGAACAATCTTCTCAGGTGAGACTGCATTTGAACGAAGGACATGACTAACAATTACATTAGAGAGGTGGCTTAGGGAGGCTCCTTTGGAAGCAGATGAACTGAATGAGGGAAATTCGAAGGGAGGAAAACAGTGAGGAGGCATTACGACAGTCCCAGGAATGCGTCAGAGGGCAAGATAGACGACGGTGCTGGTAATGAAGAGGGGATGACAGTGGGAACCGAGGAGAGACACTGAGTCTGAAGGACAGAGTTAGGCTCACCGGCCCCCAGGTGACTACGGAAGCCTCGGTGGTAGGTCGGAGAGCCCAAGGAGCTGGGCTTGAAAGGACCCAGTCCCTGAAGAGTGTTTATATTTAAAAAATAAAAAAAGGAAAAGGAGCCAAAATAAACGGAGAAGGAGCAGACATGACTGGCAGAGAATCAGGAAGATACACTGTCGCAGAAGCTTAGAGAAGATGCAGTCCCAGTAAGGCAAAGAAGAGGGGTCAACAGAACTGGGTGATGCAGACCGGTCAGTGAGAGCAGACAGAGGGACCGATGGATTAATCAGTGAGTCTGTCAGTAACAGCTCTGCACGGTGTCAGCGGCAGTGTGAGGGTAGACGCCAGACTGTGAAAGCACGACCTATGAGCAGGAGGAAATGGGGCAGTGCCGACATTCCGAGAGAAGGAGGGCTTCTCTCTTACAGGCAGCGAAGGCAAACTTCAGAAAATCACTGGAGGCCATCATTAACGGGGACAAGTTCTGAAGGAAGTGGGAGAGATAAAGGGGTTCAGCCCAGAAAGGAGGAGCGGGTTTCCTGAGGCAGGTGGCCTAGAGAAAGTTCCTCCTTCTCCACAGGTCTGCCATCTCCTGGTGGCCGCTCTGGGGCGGGGGGCGCACGGTGTCAGAGCGAGAGTCCCTGCAGTTAAAGCAGCCGCAAACAACCAAAGCACAGACCTGACTGGGTGGAGCTCAGGTGTGGAAGTCTCATCACAGACTTGGTTGTCACCTACAGATGATCAGACTCTTCTTAGATCCAAGACCACCAAGAACCTCTCCTGCTTAGACTTCACACCGTGTCTGGTCCTTTTTATGGGGCCTGGAACCTTGGGCATAACTCCAGCATAGCTCCATGAATCCTGTGTTATTCAGTCACCTCACCTTCTCCCTGTTTCTTCATGCCACACGGTGGCACCTCTGTCCACTACCTGATAAGATCCTGTTCATCCAGAAAAATGATCCATTCCTAGGCCTGGTCCGTCAGGACTCCCCTGACTTTTTGTCAGCCACTAGCCACAAGAATGTGTTTCCTCATCTGTAGTTTGTGAGCTTGCCAGAGGTAAATCTAAAATTCTGAATAACTTTAGAAATCTTATGATTCTAGGGGCACCTGGGTGACTCAGTGGGTTAAAGCCTCTGCCTCCGGCTCAGGTCATGATCTTGGGGTCCTGGGATCAGGCCCTGCATCGGGCTCCCTGCTCGGCAGGGAGCCGGCTTCACCCTCTCTCTCTGCCTGCCTCTCTGGCTACTTGTGATCTCTCTCTCTCTGTCAAAAATAAATAAACAAAATCTTTTTAAAAAATCCCATGATTCTAAATCAACACTACATGGAACTATTGCTCTTTCCTTCTGGTTTAGGATTTCTTGTGTACATCTCCTTATGAGTTATACCTAGTACTTCTGAACTAGTATCTCAACTTAAGGTTTTCTAATAGAGCAGAAAGGAAGTGAGTTGAACAGCAATACATTCTTTTTGTCAACAGCTTACCTTTCTTCATTGTTTTCCATCTGATTAGGGAAAGCAGCGAAGTCTAGTAGTAATTTAATGGCATCAAGGTATCCGTTGTTACAGGACCAGTGCAAAGCTGTTCTTCCCTACAAGCACAAAGAAAAATTGGGTATATCTGGAATAGGCATTTTTGGACACATAGTTATTGATGCTAACTCAAAAATACAAACAATTCTCCCAAGTTGCTTGATTATAAAAGGGGAAAATATTAAATACACAGTGGAGAAAATGGGTGGTAAATTAACAAAGTGATCAAAATTAATACCATGTTAAGAGGCACCATGTGTGTCCAGAGGTGATACCTTGAGAAGGATTCAATATCACTTGTATAATATTCCAACCAAAAATGTAAAACTTAAATCTAATTATGAGGACTCATAAGGCAAACTCAAATGGAGTAATATTCTACAAAAATAAATGACCTGTATTCTAAAAACAATTCAATATCATGAAAGATGAAGAGGGTATGAAGCATTGCTAGAGACACAAGAGGGATATTTCATCGTTTTAAAGGTATCAGAGAGGAAGATACCACAATCCCCAATCTGTATGCATCTAATAAAACAGCTTTCAGATATTCAGAACAAAAAATGACAAAATTAAAAGGGGATATGGTCAAATCCATAATCAGTGACAGATTTTTAACCCAGCTTTTATAACAGTTCATAACAATAAATAAAATAAATAAATGAAAAGACAGTAAAGATACAGAAGACCTGAACAATACAGTAAAAAACTTTGACCTAAGTGACGCATATAAAATGTTGCATTCAACTATGACACAATTAGTATTCTTTTCAAGTGTACACAGAACATTTACCAAAATCAATCATATGCCGGTCCACAAAGAAAGCCTCAAAGGACTTTGAAGGATTAAAACAATTCTTAAAGAAAATAAAATAATTCTGTTATTCTGTTTTCTGACCACGGTAAAGTTTAAGTTACAAATCAGTGTGGCAGACAGAATAAATGCCTTCGCAAAGGTCTACATCTTAATCTCTAGAATCTGTAACTCTGTTACGTTATCGGAAAGGGGAAATTAAGACTGTAGATGGAATTAAATTTGCTAATCGGCCGACCTTGAGAAGGGAAGATTATCTTGGATTATCTGAAGAGGCCCAATGTAATCATAAGGGTCCTCGTAAGGGAAGGAAGGCTTATGCAGTGTGAGAAAGACTCAGCCAGTTACTGCCAGGTCTGAGGACAGGGGGGTGAGGGGTGGGGGGGGGGCGACACGGACATGACAACGATGACACCACAAGCCAAAGAATGAGGAAAGAAAAGAGACAACACACATTACCAATATATGAAATGAATAAGAGGAAATCACTATAGGTCCTACAGTCATAAAGAAAGTAAGAGATTATAAGACCAACTTTATGCAAATACATATATGTTAATAAAATGGATAAATTTCTCAGAAAATGCAACTTACCAAAGCTGAAAAGAAAATAATTAGAAATCTGAATAGTCTTATAATTACAAATGACACTGAATCAGTTATTAATGCCTTTGATACAAAGAATATCACTAGGCCAGATGGCTTCACCAGGGAATTCTTCCAAACATTTAAGAAAGAAGTAATACCAATACTACAGAAATTCTGTAGGAGAATAAGAGGAACTATTTCCTGACTCTTTTCATATTAACAGCAAAGAGGTGAAAAATCATGTGATCATGTTGGAAGATGCAGAAATAGTATCTGACAAATATTAAATAGCTAATTGTAAATTAAAAAAGCCAATTCTTAGCAACTAGAAACATAAGGGAACCTATAGCAAATATCATATTCAATGGTAAAATATTTCAAGCTTTCCCCTTGAGAAACCAGAATGAATTAAGGATGCCAACTATCACCAATTCTAATTGACATTGCACTGGAGATATTAGTTAGTTCAATAAGGCATATTATTCACAAATGATAGGCTGTTTATACAGATAATCCAAAACGGTACACGTGAAAACTAATAGAACTGGAAAGTAGCTTAGTATACACTACTTCTGTAAGAAACCGGCAACTTGTAAGAACAAGGTAAAATGTACTACAGATTACAAAAGATTCATTTCCAATAACATAGGTACAAGGACCATTATTTCACATATTTTTCATTATGTTACTTTTATATATAGGAACAATCTCTTTTTTTTTTTTTTTAGATTTTATTTATTAATTAGATTGAGAGAGACAGAGACAGTGAGCACAAGCAGAGGGAACAGCAGGCAGAGAGAGAAGCAGACTTCCTGCTGAGCAGGGAGCCTGATGTGGGACTTGATCCCAGGATCCTGGGATCATGAACTGAGCTGAAGGCAGACAGGTAACTGACCGAACCACCCGGGTGTCCCACATATAGGAACAATCTTGATAAATATCTATTGAATGAATTAATAGAACATATATTTTCTGCCTTGGAAAACATAATATGCTAGTATTTTTTGAAGAATTAATGTAATTAAAGTAGCAAAAAAAATCAATACTGGCTAAACTGAGAGAAGTTAATACAACACTACATAGCTGGGGAGTGGAGATTAAGCTACATGGTTTAGAAATCCATTCTACAGGGGTGCCTGGGTGGTTCAGCTGGTTGAGTGACTGGCTCCTCATTTCAGCTCAGGTCATAATCTCAGGGTCGTGAGATGGAGTCCCGAGTCAGGCTTGATGCTCAGTGGGGAGTCTGCTTGGGATTCTCTCTCTCTCCATCTCCCTCTGCCCCTCCCCCTGCTCAGGTGCACGCTCTCTCTCTCAAGTAAATAAATAAAATATTTTTTTAAAAATCAGTTCAACAGTATAAATCAGAGCCCAATCATGTATATATACTAATAATAAATAATCTCACTTAGGGGAAATTATTCTAAGGAAACAATAAAGAAAAGTTAAATGCACAACGATTAATGAAACATGATCTATAATAATGCAAAAGTACCCAGCAATAGGACGTTACTTAATTCTAAAATTGGGGTTACAGGCATAGTTTGGACCCTGACTCCCACAACAACTCTACCATTGTTGTCTACCTTAGGGTAGTTGGGCAAGCTCCATGAGCTTCAATTTTCTCACCTGTAAATGGGAAAGATAATAGCAACTCCTTTACAGAGTTGCTATAAGAACTGAATGAGTTCTTAAACATAAAGCTCCTAGAACTTTGGAATACTCAGTATCTATGATTATGTGGAAGATGATACGCCAAAGGAGAAAATACTGGTGATGATTTTAAGTGAACAAAATGTGGTCTGAGAAATATTATATATGTATGTATATTATATGTATGATATATATCATCTATATACATATATATGTATACACATCCATACACACATGCCATGAATATATATTTTATGGAAGTTATAAAATTATTCCCATTCTGTAATATGACTTTGTTAAGGTATATATGGATATATAGGCAAGAACTAGAGGGAAAACAGGGAAAAATAAAACTCATTTTTAATTAACAGATAAATTTGTAAGTGATCTATTTGGTAAAATGTTTTACTTTAGTTAATGACAAAGAAATACTCTGAACATCTGGGAGCAAACAGTACAGAAACGGTCTAGAACTTCTACCTCTTTGTCTTGAATGTTAGGGTCTGCGTTATTTTCCATGAGCACGGCCATGCAGTTGATGTAGCCACCATACGCCGCACACTGCAAAGGGGTTCGTCCTGCGTCGTCTTGCACGTTTGGATTGATCTTATTTTCTATCAATATCTGGCAAACATCAGCATTGCCTCCCAGTGCTGCCCAGTGGAGAAGAGAATGCCCATCCTGATCAACTAAATCTACCCTTGCTCCACCTGAAAAAGCAAAAACATAATGAAAATGTCCAAAATAAAGAGTATTGATCAAAAAGAAATCTGAAAAAATATAACAGTCTCTTAAATGCTTTATTCTTAGAAAATCCTTCCGTGTATATTATCTACTTCAGATTTTTACAAGCCTGTAAGTTGGTTAGGGCAGGAGTCATTTTCCTTTTATACAAAGTGAAACGGGATCAGGCAGGTGAAGTGGTTTTTCCCAAACCACACAACAGGTGGAGCTAGGAGTGGACATTAGGTTTCCGGATGCGCACACATTGTGTGTGTGTGTGTGTGTGTGTGTGTACGCGTGCACGGCGGTCTTCCCTCCATCATCCTACCCAGGCAACCCTCTGCTCTGTAAGCTGCGTTCTGAACAGTGCCTGCAAGAATTCCTGCCTTTTGAGAGTGACTTAGTAGGAGCACTCTTACTAACTAACCTTTAATAAGCGTCTGAATCACATCTTTGTGTCCCATCTCACAGGCTCGGAAAAGTGGAGTATGCTTCATGACATCAGTGGCATCCACTTGGGCGTTATTTTCCAACAGTAACTTCACGGTGCTGACGTGGCCAGAAAGGGCAGCAGCATGTAAGGCTGAAAAGGGAGTGAGAGAAAGCAAAGAACTCTTGGATAACAGCTTCGCCTTTTCCTTATTCCAACCGTGTGTCTTTTCCTTCTCTGATGTCCTCATCATTTTGGCTACATGCAGTTTAATCTTCAGGATTCTCTATTGTTCATTCCTATAGATTTCGGTCTTCCTTTCTAGTCATAGCGACTACCCACACTTTCCCCTGGTCCTTCTACCTTTCTCCTCTCACTGTTTCTTCCTTTCCATCCTAATGGTCTGAATGCTTTCCTTTCCTCAGTTACCAGTTTATCTTTTCCTCCTTCTAAGAGGGTGAGGGAACAAAAAATGACAAAGTGAAATGATTTGAATGATGCGGGCAGTTCTGCCCACCAACCGGCTCGATAAGCGTATGCCCGAGCTAACACTATTGCAGGAGACTCAGCACAAAGCTGCTGATGGCAGGAGTGGAGTTGGAGAGAAGCAGAAAGATTAAGGATATATTTCAGAGGTGGAGTCACTAGGACTTACAGGATCTGAAATAGATTTCTGTCTGTATAGTCTGGGAATCTGTATTTAAACAAACACCCTTGCAATTCTTACACGTATTTGCGTTGGAGGACCCTGATCTATGTGGCCAGATGTTAGTTTGGCCCACACAAGATTCAGAAGAGTGTGAGAGACTTCAAATATCTTAGGTGCTGCCATTTGGAACGTTCACTTTGATAAATCTGGGCTCAGTATAAGGAAGACTATTCTGACAGGAGTTAGGTTAAGAAGTGTGTTCTCCATATTGGAGCTGTGTCACCAGAGGCTGACACCCGCTGGTGAGAATGTTCTAAAGCAGATTAAGCGGGCTACATCTATGGTAGTTTGGTGACTTTCACATTTTAAGAGTATAAGAATACATCTGCTCCCAAATAAAGCTTTATAAAACATTCAACATATAAAACTGGTAAGAGTTGAGTGGTTCTGACTAAAGCAGGGGTGGAGGGTTACCCACGTAAATACACCCCCTCGCCCCTGGGCAACACTTCAAGCACTCTATAGAAATCTGTTGTTCTGAAAAATATGGTTTGGAAAACCCTGGACTAGATTTAATTTTAATGTACTTTCTAATTTCAAAATTCTACAATTCTGTGCTGTGGCATCAGTATGCAATAAATACCATTCAGATAAATGTCAATATCAAAAAAAAATCACAAAATCCCAACAAAGCAAAAGATAGAATTCATTTTCTCTTTAATTGAAATTCCCCATTTCTGACTATTTGCATTTACATTACTTTAAAATAATCTTAGATTTAATTATTCTTGCTCTCTCTTTGAGAAGGTGTCACAAATTTACATAGGAGCCCTGATTTTTTTTTTATTTAACTTTTTGTTATGGAAAATTTCAAACATATGCAAAAGAAAAGCCAATAATTTAGAGAACTCAATATAGCCATTCCCTAGCTTCAAGGACAATCAGTAGCTGCCTGGTCTTGTTTTATCTAACCACCATCCATTGTCCCCACTTCATTTTTTTTTTTTTAAAGATTTTATTTATTTATTTGACACAGAGAGAGAGAGATCACAAGTAGGCAGAGAGGCAGGCAGAGAGGAGAGAGGAGGAAGCAGGCTCCCTGCTGAGCACAGAGCCCGATGCGGGGCTCGATCCCAGGACCCTGAGATCATGACCTGAGCAGAAGGCAGAGGCTTTAACCCACTGAGCCACCCAGGCGCCCCCATTGTCCCCACTTCTAATTGTTTTGAATAAAACTCTGGCATCACAGGCTTTCATTTATAAATATTTTAGTAAGTCTATCTAAAAGACAATGATTTTTTTTTTTTTAAACACAACCACTGTATCGGTCAGGGTCCATTTAGGAGACAGAAACCATACCAGATACTTTAACCCCCAAGAGAGATCAAAATAAGGAATTGTTAGCTATGGATTGAAAAAGGAAAAAAGCAAAAAAGAAACACTAAGGGATCACAGAGGTGATACATGCAGAAGACAGCCAGCAATTCTAGGGCCAGGGGAACAAAAAAAAAAGAAGAAAGAGTTATGAAAAGTTAAAAGCCCAGAAGAGGAGCCCTGTGGAGGAATAGGAAACCAACAAATAGGAAGGTGTAATCCCATTCTTCCAGCTTTCCAGTCTCTCTCTACTGCCCCCTACAGGAGGATCCTAACAGGGCACCTACTGGCAAAGGGGAAAAGGGGTCTGCAGAGCCCTAGCCCTGGCATTGCGAGGAAAGGCTAGTCTTATTATTGTACCTAAAAAACATTAACAAAAATTCTGTAATATCAAGTATCCAGAAAGTGTCCATACTATCCTGACAGTTTTATAATCTTTTATAGTTTATTTGAATCAGGATCCAAATAATGTCTGTATGTTGCTGTTGATGAGAACTCTTTTTCATGGGAAGGAAAAACAATCCTGTAGAGGGATGATGGAGAGAAACTCACTTTTAAAGAAGAGAAATGTCAGGAAGGCATGTCTGACATATAATAAAATCCCTTTAGGAGAAAGAGCCAGGGAATTAATGAATCTGAGAAGAATTTATGTCTGATCTCCAACCATAGTGCACATCAGAACGACACCTTTGGTCAAAAGGATGGAAGTATCTTTGCCCATACTTTAATAAAATACATGAAAAAGTTAAACTGAAAGCAAACCCAGTGAGGAAGTGAAAAGCTGCATACTAATGGAAGTCTGACAAAAAATGAAATGTTCACACCCTTTATAAATTCAACGTCCTACGTGTCTGCACTATACCCTTCTTTAAGAAGCTTAAGGTCTACTGCGAAGCTTTGCTAAAGAAATACTTTTGACGGTTAAAGCTTTTATTAGAATTTATATTCCCCCCCAAATTTTTAAAAAATAATTTAGAAGCAGTGATGGTTTAGGTATAGGATGGAGATTATTAGGTACAGCCCTGCTCCCCACTAAGTCCTGCATCAGTAGTTCTGGAAGCCAAGAAAGATCTTATCCAGGACAACAGATAGGTGCAAATGGCTCTACAATGTTTCTACAAATAAGAAAACATAACGCCGAGAAGCTTGAAGCTGAGTTTTTATTCTGGTCTGCATTGTCATGCTATTGTGTGATTGTCTTTCTTTTTCGGACTTGCAATTAGGGTACAGTACACGGGCTAGGGACTTCCAAGTTGACAATGAATGCTAAAAAATTCACACCTTTCTTATTAACCAATGCACAAAGTGCTCTCTTATTAGAAAAAGAGAGCGAAAGAAACATCTACTGAGAGCTTTTGATGCAAATCTAACGTGAAGCTCTGAAGTTTCCAGGGTCATGGGAGCTCATCACTAAAACGGGAGATTTGGGAGGAGGGAATGCTTTTCAAATCTGAGAAAAGAGCACATTAAATGAGACTGGTGAGAACATATTTAGATATGTATGTTATTCCTTAAAATATAATTCTAAATTTTTGAAAATATAATTGATAACTACTAAATATACATAGTTTTAAGTACAGGTTTATGGTTTTTGTTTTTTTTACACAAAGATAAATAAGAAGAGTTCCTATAATCATGTCTAAGGAGTAATGAGAGTTTTATTTTAATTTTATTTTTAAAAAAGATTTATTTATTTATTTGAAAGAGAGAGAGAGCAAGTGGAGGGAGGGGGAGAGGAAGAATCCTCACAGAAAGCCTGATATAGGGCTTGATCCCAGGACCTTGAGATTATGACCTCTGGCAAAATCAATAGTCAGATGTTTAACCGACTGAGCCACCCAGGTGTCCCAGGAGCAAGCAGAGCTTTTGTTGTTTAAAAAAAAATTATTTTTTATTTAAAATAAATTAATTAACATATATTATATTATTATTTTCAGAGGTAGAGTTTAGTGATTCATCAGTTGCATATAACACCCAGGAGCAACCAGAGTTTTAAACCATATGCTACCTGATGGAAACATAGGCTAAATTTAGCCATCAAACTTGGAGGAAAAAAACCTTTGGAGTGATATCCTGGTAGCTGCAACTTAACAAGTACAATTGAAAGTTAAACAATATTAGATTAGGAACAATGATTTCAGGCACTACTGTACAAGTTTTAGGGGACCTATCCACTTTCGAACCTGAAAGAAAGCAAACCAAACTCATCTGCCGGTTCTTACCTGTACCTCCATACTTGTCTGCCATGTTAATATCAATGTCAGATTTTAAACTCAGCATAGTCTTGAGGACATCATCACTGCCTTTTCCAGCAGCCCACATAAAGGATGTTCTTCCTTCGAGGTCTGAATCATCTTTCACTGAAGGATGTTTTAAAAATACTTTAACTGTTTCCTGTAAGAAAACTTCATTAAAAAAAATTGAGACAAGAAGGTGGTGTTTTCTATGGTAATAAAGCCAGTATTATATGTGACTTCCGCTAAGACACAAAGTATTTATCCCTGTTTTTGAATCAAATGAAATGATCTTTTTATGAATAATGAAACTACAATTTCCATTGAAAGTAACAATCCTCTTTCTTTATATATTAGTATTAGTTTCCATGTACTTCAAACACATAACCTAACACCCTCATTCAACATCCTCATAATTGAGAATGATCATCCTCGATCAAGTTTTAACATTTTATAAGTCACTCTTTTTCTTTTAAGATTTTATTTATTTATTGGAGAGAGAAAGACTGAGAATGAGAGGGAAGAAGGTCAGAGGGAGAAGCAGACTTCCCGCAGAGCTGGGAGTCTGATATGGGACTCGATCCCGGGACTCCGGGATCCTGACCTGAGCTGAAGGCAGTCGCTCAACCAACTGAGCCACCCAGGCGCCCTATAAGTCACTCTTTGATAGACAGAAGTGACAGCTAAAAGACTAACAAGTATTCAGTGTCATAAGCAACATTAAAATATAGGTTTTCTTGGACACTTTACATGCAGGGACCTGTATACTAAACCGTGACTATAGAGGAGGTGAATACTTTCTCTTGTGGTTTTGTTACTATAATTTAAAAAATATTTAATGTATTTATTACATTATTATAAATTTAATTATTTATTTAATGCATGTATTGCATTATTACTAATAATGATGTGTGGCTACTGAGAAATGCAGTGTTCAATTCATTTAAACAAATATTTATTTATCAGTTCCTATATGCAAGGTCCTTCCTCTATGGAATCACACAAAAATTAGGACCCACATAATTCTAATAATACCTGATAATTTTATTTTTTTATTTTTATTATTTTTTTAGTTTCAAGTTTTTATTTATATTCCAGTTAGTTAACATATAGTATAATATTAGTTTCAATAGAATTTGGTGATTCATCATTTATTTGCAACACCCGGTGCTCATCACAAGTGCCCTCCTTAATGCCCATCACCCATTTAGCCCATTCTACCCCCTACCTCTCCTCACTTTACTCTTTATAGTTAAGAGTCTGTTTTATGGTTTGCCCTCCCTCTTCCCCCCCCCCATGTTCATCTGTTTTGTTTCTTAAATTCTACATATGAGTGAAATCATATGGTATTTGTCTTTCTCTGGCTTATTTCACTTAGCATAATACTCTCTGGCTCCACCATCATTGCAAGTGGCAAGACCTCATTCCTTTTTATGGCTCAGTAATATTCCATCACATATATGCCCCATCTTCTTTATCTGTTCATCAGTCAATAGACACTTGGGCTCTTTCCATAACTTGGCTATTGTTGATAACAGTGCCTAACAATTTTAATGGGGTCTAACATTCACAGCATCTTAAATTGCTCCTTTCCTTGAGCCTCAGATGCTTACCAACTTTTAGGGAGCTCATAGTAACTCCTGCTTGAATGGAAGTAAAACAGTTTCGGGAAAAGAAAAATTCCGGAGGCTGTGAGCTGGCCAAAAATGTGTAAAGTGTTGGTGCTCAATACTCTAAAGCAAGAAGAAATTCAAGAGCTCGCCTAATACAACCCTTCATTTTCCAGATGAAGAAATTTAGCTTCAAGGTCATACAAACATCAGTGACAGACACAGGAGTGGAACCCAGAGCTCAATCACAGCACTCTTTCCACTGCACCCACTGCTTCCTAGTCTTAAAATCATTGTTGAGCTGCTGAGGCATTACAGTGTCGTGCTCCTGGGATCTAGGGCATGTGCCTAGTACATGCTAGATTCGAATAAGCACATGGATTTTAGAAGTTGATCACCAATAGTTTCCACTACAATGGACTTGTCGATTATGATAGAAACAGTATCGTAATTTAATAAACAATAGTTTATATTTTTAAAAAGTGGGTAATGTTTTGGTTTGTTTTCTTTTTACTAATTAGTAAACATTTCTTTGTTGGGTATGTTTTCTTAATGATGAATGTTTGCAGAGGTTTTGTGGGTCTTGTTGCTGTTTTCTAAACGGGGAATTGTAGCCTCTTGTGAGTGAACAGAGTCCTAGAAGATGAAGGGGCTTGAAACTGAGCTTAGAAGATTTGGAGAATTATTGAAAAATCATCTCTGTAGTCGGCAGATTATCCAGAGCAAGTACTTCTTTGAATAAACGTCCATAATGTTCCGCCATTCCTTCTTACTCCCAAAAGCCTTAGTCACTTAATTGTTAGTATCTGTGCACATGTTAAATTTGGAGTCTAAGACTTGAGTTCAAGATGTTGGGCAGGTCATTTCATTTCTTGGAACGTTGGCTTCTTCCTCTGTAAATTAGGGATACCATGTCCTCTCACAGGGTTGTACTGAAGTATGAATTGAATTCTGATTTCCACAGGTTGATTAGGCTGGGCCAGTGAATTTCTTATCTATCTGGAGCAAGAAAGGATCTGAGATCATAGAATGATGGAAGACAGTAGGAGAGAATGGTTTACCCAAAGTCTGGGTGATAAAGTTCTAGAAATGCCAAGAAGGAAGGCCTATAGCTATAGTTGCTCTGGGTACCAGAGAGAAAGAAAGGTGGGAAAATAAGGTATTTTAGCAATCTGAATATTCAACGTATTCAGGGATGCATTGGGGAGGTCAGGAAGATGGAATTATGCCCTGCTGATGAAAGCATTCTTATAATTTAATGAAACCAAAGTTTTCACTACGCACACCCACATAGAAGGCAGTAGAATCAACTTGGACTGCTTTGATGTTTGCCTCTTTGGATGAGTCTCTAGTTCTCGGTGGCCACTTACTCAGAGAGCTGAAGCAGCCTATCCATTACCATATTGATGGCTAGAAGGAGTGACACAATGGATGAGAAAATGCTTTGTAAACTATATAAAGGGTGACAAGGGAAGAATTAGCCATAATATTCAATATCTTTGGAAATAACAATTCATGTTTTTGCTTTCTTAGCTGTACAACACATAAAATTATTAGCCCTATTAATAGTAAGAATGCATGGCATTTCTTGCGTACCTGCTCTGTACCAAGAACTACACTAGGCACTGGTCACACATTTTCTCAAATTCTTACAACAACACTGAAGGAAAGGTATAATTATCCTCATTTTACAGGTGAAGAAACTAAGAGGTGAAGAAACTTGGGCCAGGTCATCCAGCCAGCAGAGAGGGGAGTCAGGGCCCCAGGCAAGGTTGGACCGGTTCCAAGGCTTTGCCATATTGCTTTCAGGACAACTACGGAGGGCCAAACACAGTGCATATAAAACCTTAGTGCCATAAAATTAACCAGAAGAGGAAATATAATCACACAGAACAAAATGTTACACTGAACAGCCAATGTAAAAATGGTCTTACAATTTCCCATGACTAACAACTTTACGGAGACAAAGACTAACCCTTGCGTCCTGGCCAGAGTGAGCGGTGTGAGGAACTGTTAAGTAAGATAGGATTGCGACACAAACACAGAAATGAGTACGTCCAAAACTGAAATTTGGGTAAGATCAGTGGATTGTAGGGATGCCAATTTCCTGTCTATGATACTGTTTCATACTTTTGCAAGATGTTCCCATTGGGGTAAACCAGGTGACGGGTCCATGGGATCTTGCTGTTTTATTTCTTGCGGCTGTATGAGAATCTAGAATGGTGTCAAAATAAAAATTTAATTAAGAAAAAAGGGAACTGTCATGTTTTACTTACGGCAAAATTACTCTGAGCTGCATAGTGCAAGGGTGTTGCTCCTTGGCTGTCGGATGGGATGGTCCCCGACTTATTTCTTTCTAAAAGGAGATGGACGATCTGTGCGTGGCCTGAAGGCAGACACAACAGGGAGTAAGCACCGCAAAGGACCACTTAATTCATAATTTATTTAAAGGGACGTTTTCCGAATAGCAGCCCCTAGTACAGCCTCTTCTAACTGCTCACTAAAATACTATGCTAATGGAGAACACGGGCAAACACAACACTAAAATCTTAATGCTTTCAATCAGAAAGGAAATGACAGCCATTATAATTGCTAGAGTGAGAAAAAGCTATACCGGTATCAGCTCAGTGCATTCCCTGGCTTCACTTTATGACACTGCCCATAGAACAGGCGGGGAGCTGGCCCCTGGCCACCATCACTGTCCCAGTCTCTAGGTTGTACAACGCCGCTGTTCTCTTCCACGATTCAGGAGGACATGCTACAATACATCCTCTTGTGATCTCCTTGGCCTCCTCCCAATCCCCTCTACCCTCCTCCCTCCACTTTTTTCACATCTAGGCAGTGATTTTAAGTCCAAGGAAACACGTGGCAGGGATGAGGAGGTGGTGGCAGAGGAAAATAGCCCGCAGTGTATTCGGGAGGATGTGGTTTCCACAAGCAAGGGGCTGTAGGGAGGATCAAAGAATGAACAAACCCGGCAACAGCAGATTTGGAAAACCTGAAATTCAGGCATTCGACTGCCTCAGTGCAGTGGGGACCTGGGCAATGAAGATGCCGCATCAGCAGAACAAGGACACACTGCATGAAAACCGGGCAGAAAAAGGGAATCGGAGTGGGAATGGTGCTCCTCTACCTGCTCCCACATATGATGGAGCTGCAGTTCCCACAGACTGGCAAAGAGTAGGATCACCGGCGGGCTATGGAGACATGTGCCATCTTGTTGGAAAGATGATGAGAAAAATTCAGTAAAGGCAATATGAAGACACACTATGGGGCAGGGAAAAAGGAACACCAATGCGAAGATGAAGCGTATACCTCAGAAAATGATCTAGTGAAGGATCCAGAGGAAAATTTCGGGAAACTGTCTGGCATCCTTGACTTGTGCAAAGAGATGGGCTCTATGAAATGAAACAGAATACCGTAAGAAGGATTACCGTAACAGAATACCGTAATCTCAAATGAAAAGGTGATAGAAGGAGGCAAAAAGGAAATAAGCCAAGATACAAAGAAATTTGGATGAGAGAATGAAATCAAAATGCGACCTAAAATACAATCGATGAGAGGCAGAAAGAAAGCAGAACTTAAGGAACAAAAAGTCAATATACTGATATGAAAACAAATTTGTGATGTCCTCCCAGAATGTAGAGGAAAAGGAAAAATGGATGAAACTGCACACTGAAATGAGATCTAAATAATAATTATAAATCAGACAATAAAACTGAATGCAAATGCAAAAAGCATTTTAGAAAGATACAATGTATAATTTAAAAACCAAGTCCAAAATAATAATTGGGAAAAACTTATGATTACATTAACAAATACTGAAAAAGTGATAAGGAAAAGGGTGCTAAGTGGAAATCAATGGATGTAGTTTTGATCTTAACTCTGACTCAGGTTTTAAAAAGTTTCTGATACATTTAAAAGTAGAACTTAAAACCTTCCTAAAACATTAGGCAATTCAAACCCAAATAACAACAGACCTAATCTATATACCAAAAGGCAGAAAGCAAAGGAAATTTGGGGGAGGGGATCTGAAATTAAAAAAAAAAGTACCAATAATACTCAAAGAGCAGAACAGCAGAAAAAAGACCAAATTACATATTTAATAACAGTGACTATTAATGGGTAAACCTCCTTCACTAAAAGAGACTCTCAGATTGTGTCCCCTGCAAAATCAGACATATACACGTATTTACACTCTCTCATCTGACAGAGTTATCCCCCAAAAGGTTAAGTAAAATGCTTACTGGGAAAATATGAAGAAGAAAAAAATCACATATCATAGTATTTGCATATATATAAAATTAAAGTCCCTTCCCAAAACACACAGGCACTGAATGTGAAAAGATTATTTTATACTTACATTTGTTGATGAATGTGCATTACTTTTCTTTCTTTCTTTCTTTCTATTTATTTATTTATTTGACAGAGAGAGAGACAGTGACAGCACAAGAAAGGGGAGTGCCAGGCAGAGGGAGAAGCAGGCTCCCTGCAGGGAGCCTGATTTGGGACTCAGTCCCAGGACCCTGGGATCATGACCTGGGCCGAAGGCAGATACTTAATCAACTGAGCCACCCAGGTGTCCAAATGTGCATTACTTTTAAGATACAAATTAAAACATGTTAAGACATAATGTTAAAATTAAAACCAACATATAACAGAGAATATATTTTTATTACTAAAATTTAAGCATACGATAGAGGGATTTAAGTATGAGATGCCGCATATCAATTGAAAATTAAAATAATTAAATGGGAGGTGGGAGCCAACAGGGGAAGGGAAGCCATGGAAAGTTTCCGGTATTCATGTAGTTCCTCCTACCGTTGACCCTTTAATTCACAGTTAACTCACCTAGCAAAGCTGCCCAGTGAAGCGGGGTTCGAAATAAGTTATCGTAAGACGTTATATTGCAGCTTTCGTAGGAGGTCAAGACATCAACCACGGTCACATTCCCATCAGCGACTGCAAAGTGAAGAGGTGTCCGACCCTCATAGTCCTGCCAGTTCAGTAAAGACTCCGTGGGAGCAGCATCCTATTTTTAAGGAATCAGAGACTTTAGACACACATGGAATCCTCAGTAAATCACACTGGACATATGTGGTAACTGAGCAATTTTCTAAACTTGTATAGTCTCTCTTAGCACAAAGTGATAAAATTCAGCAAAAAGCATACGTTCTAAATCTTCAAAAATTGGTCACGTTTAACCCTAAAAAAATGCAGAAAAGATAGAAAATAAACACCAATACTGATTTTCCAGATTAAATAGGTGTCAATATCTTGCCTAATGCAATTTTGTATCCACTATGGATTCAGCTAAAGTTGTATGTTTTGTACTTCTGTTTGTATGTGTGTATCTGTAACAATACGTAAATTATGTATGTGTGCTTTCAATATTTATACCTTTGAGTTTATACTCTGCATATCCTTTGGCAATTTTTTCTTTCAACACTATACTTTTGGGTATTTATGTTGATACTCATTCATTTGTTAAACTACGATTTAATTATCCCTTCTGCTACTGAAGGACAGTTAGGTTATTTACATTTTTCCCATTATTAACAATTATGCTGCATTGAACATGCATCCTTTACAGGTCTCCCTGTAGCCCATGTGTGAGATTTTTCTCTAGCCCAGACACCTAGCAGGAGAATTGCTGGGTAGAAGGATATTTACATTTTCAGCTAGGTATTATCAAACTACTCTCCAAATGGTTACACTAATTAACACATCCATGACAATGTGTAAAAGTTTTTATCTCCCCACATGCCAGCACAAATTCACCCCTTGGTATTATCAAGATTACTACTTTGTTTCCCTTATAGATGTGGAAAGCATTTTGGTGATGTTTTAATTTGTATTTATTTAATGAATGAGGTTGGGATTTATCATATGCTTATTGGCTGTTCTATTTAAATCAACAGTTCACATTTACTGTTTTTTTCTGTGAGGTCTTTCTAGCCACTGCTTACGTCCCCTTTGGAGAATAAAGGACTTCTTTCCCTAGCTGCTGTGAGTGCTGCGGGCAGGTGACCCTTACCAGTCAGAGCTCTGCGACTGCTTCCGCTAAAGACAGCCGCCTCCCGCAAGGTCATATTCCTGCCCAGAACAGGTCATATTCAAAGCCAAGAGGTCCTGCCCCAATGTGAGAACTCTCCAAAGAGCCACCCCAGATTTAGAGCTGCCTGTACAGTCATCTTATTTTATAAAACTGGTGCATGAAAGGTATTATAAACACTTCAAAAAAGAGAAGCAGAATTTTACCATGGTGGTATTTTGGGCCTTTGAATCTCCCAAGGACTAAGGTGTGTTTACAAGGGGAGAAAAAAAAAAAAGCCAAATCTGTGAGGAAATAAGATATCATGAGTGACAAGTAGCCTCTAAGGTTTTCAGATAATGAAACTGACACATAAAGAATATAAAATAACTATCTGTAAAGCATGGAAGAAAATGAAACATGAAATAAAAGGTGAACAAGGAACAAAAACCATCAAAAAGACGAGGCAGACATGAAAAAACAAAACAAGAAGAACTTTTATTTTTAAAATTTTTTTTTAATTTTTAATTTTTTTAAAGATTTTTTTTTATTTGACAGAGAGAGCAAGCACAAACGGGGGTGGGTGGCAGCAGACAGAGGGAGAGGGGGAAGCAGGCTCCCTGCTGAGCAGAGAGCCCGATGCGGGGCTCGATCCCAGGACCCTGAGATCATGACCTGAGCCAAAGGCAGACACTTAACCATCTGAGCCAGCCAGGAGCCCCCCAGATAGAACTTTTAGGTGTAAAAATATAATCACTAGGATTAGAGGCCCAATGAAGAGGACAAACAAGGGAGTGGACGCAGTGGAGGGAAGGCATGTCTGCTGTCCATTACCCGGAACACAGCAAGAGAGAGAGGAGAGGGTGAACTGTAGAAGAGAGGAGACACGGATAATAAAATGAAAAGGTCTAAAATATGTGTAACCGGGACACATAAGGCAGGGGGATAGAGAATGAAAGGGAGGTAATATTTAAAGAGATAATAGCTATATAGTTTCCAGAACTGACATGCAGAGTATACACCAAACAGGACCAAAAAAAAAGTCCCATCCCTAGCCGAACTGTAGCGAGACTGTAGGATGCGTCACACAGAATTTAAAAGTGGCCTGAGAGAAAAGATAGATCATCTATAAAGTAATGACAATTAGACCAATAACAGACTCCTCCAGAAGAACAATGAAAGGCAGAAAGAAGCAAAATAGTAGCCTGAAAGAGTTGAGAAGTAATTATTGCATATACAAAATAATTTTATCTTTTAAAGCCGAATTTGTGTGTTATAAGCAAATAGGACTAAATATTAGACTACCATAGCTTGTAAGCTGGAATCTGAGGAGTGATCAGAAATCTCAAAGAATCCATGAGAAAAATTCGAAATTAATAAAAAGTCTAGCAAGCTGGTTAGATGCATATTCGATGAATAAAAATATCAACTGCGTTTCTATGCTCCTGCAACATCCAGTTAAATATATATCCTAGACGTGCTAAAAAAAAAAAAAAAAAAAAAAAGTCCAGGGGCACCTGGCTCGCTCAGTCAGTAGAGCAGGCAAAGCTTGATCTCAGGGTCATGAGTTCGAGCCCCATGCTGGCTATAGAGATTATTAAAAAAAAAAAAAAAGTTCAAAGTAGCACTATTTTTTAAGATTTATTTATTTGCGAGAGAGAAAGAGAGAGTCCATGCTAGTGGAGGGAGGGGCTGAGGGAGAAAATCTATAAGCAGGCTCCCCGCTGAGTGTGGAGCCCCGCTAGGGGCTCAATCTCACCACCCTGAGATCATAACCTGAGCCAAAATCAATGAGTCCAACACTTAACCCACTGAGTCACCCGGGTGCTCCAAAGAAGCACTATTTTTAAACTGAAGAGCCAGAAAATAGTTCCAAATGTCTATGAATAACCAAATAATGTGTGGCTTGTTCATAAAATGGAATACTACATAACAGTAAAAAATAACATATTACAGTTACACACAGCAGAGATAAAATCACCAGCATAATACGGAGCAAGAAAAGCATGTTGCAAAAGAATATATTCCATGTGATTCCATGTATACAAAAGTAAAAAAAATCCACGAAAACAAAAGTCAAAAACATTAAAAATGAAATAGTATATTGTTTAGGGATAAGAATATATGTGGTAAAACTATAATGAAAATCAGGAATGATAAACATGAAATTGAGGGTAGTGACTGCCTCAGAAAGGGGAGAACAGCATGGTGCTGGGAGGTACCCAGGGAGCCTCAAAGGGGACAGTAAGGTACTTGCTCTTAAACTCAGAGATGTGGGGCGCCTGGGTGGCTCAGTCAGTTAAGCGTGGGATTCTTGATTTTGGCTCAGGTCACGATCTAGGGCTGTGAGATCGAGCCCTGTGCTGGACTCCGTGCTGGGTGCGGAGCCTGCTTAAGAGTCTCTCTCTCCCTCTGCCCTCTGCCCCTCCCCTGCCCCTTGCTCGCGTGCTCTATCTCTCTTTCAAAAAAAAAAAAAAAGGTAAACTCAGGGATGAGTACGTGAGTATTTGTGGTTTCCATATTCTTTGTATCTTACAAGTATTTTACAAATATTATCTCTATGTAGTATTTAATAAGCACAAGTATAAAACAAAGTCAGGGGATGATGAACACAAATTCAGGGAAGTAGTTGATGGGGGACAGGGCAAGTGAGGCACAGGCGAGAGAATGCATTGGGAAACTGGTCCACCAGACCGTCTGCATGGTGCAGACGGTAGCATCTGACTCTTGCTTTCAGCTCAGGTCGTGAGACCGAGCTCCAGCCCGGCTCTGTGCTCAGCATGGAGTCTGTGTGGGACACTTTCTCCCTCATCCTCTGCCCCCACTCCCCACTCTCTCCCTTTCTCTCTCTCTCTTTCTCTGTCAAACAAATAAGTAAATCTTTAAAAAAAAAAAAGAAATTGGCACCTAGGAAATTCTATGATCTTAAAAAGCAGCGCTAAGATGTTGTATTTCTTTCGTGATGGGTTCACAGGTTTGCTGCATTTCTTTTGCTTCATAATTTGTGTGTCATGTATCTGCTTTTGTATATAGGCTATTTCCTAATAAAAAATTGTTCTGGGGAAAGGTCTAGCAGCAGCACCGTACTCACCAGAATGCATCGCACTGTATGAACGGCGCTTGGATCCTTGTGGTTGGCTGCCCAGTGAAGGGGGATCTTGCCTTCGACGTCAGGAATCCCAATGTTGGAGTCATGCTTGATAAGCAGCTTGACGTGCTCAGGGTTGTTGTAGTAGGCGCTCCAGTGCAGAGCTGTTTGCTGCAAAATTGAGAGAGCCTCAAAAAAACAACAGGAACAAGGTAACAGTAACAACACAACAAACTCTTCCCAAGCTTTTATTGTGTGACAGGCATTATTGTAAGAGCTTTATATATTTTATCTCCGATAGCCATCATGACAACTCTGGGAGGTATGTACTCTTTTCCTTTTTTTAAAGATTTTATTTATTTTTTGACAGAGAGATCGCAGTAGGCAGAGAGGCAGGCAGGTGTGGGGGGGGGGGAAGCAGGCTCCCTGCTGAGCAGAGAGCCCGATGCGGGGCTTGATCCCAGGACCCTGAGATCACGACCTGAGTAGAAGGCGGAGGCTTTAACCCACTAAGCTACCCCAGGCACCCCAGGTAAGTACTCTTGAAATGGCATGTGATTGATGAGAAAATAGACCAAAGGAGGATGGGTAATCTGCTCAGGGACATAAAGGCAGTAAGTGGTCCAACTGAGATTTTAATCCAGGCAGTCTGAGTCCAGAATCTGACTTCTTAATCATGATAGGCACTTAGGTCATTAGGTACTAATCAATGAGATTAGTAATACTGAGAAAAAGAAAAGCAGCCCAGTAGTTTATAATAATCAACAAAGCAAGTGGCAATTTTGATATTACACCAAGCACCCTAAGAATTTGATGCAATGTTTTGAATTTCAATATCTATCAAAAAGAAGATCCCCATGCATAGGAAATCATGGATCTGGAATCCATTCTTACATCAAAGTACAAATTGAAATTTAACTCTCGCTTTACAGGATAACTTCTTACACCTACTACTAATGTGAAGATACATGTTGAGAATACAGCAACATTTGCTTTATTTTAGATAGAAGTTAAAAATGAACATCTTGATGGGGCACCTGGCTGGCTCAGTCGGAAGAGCATGCAACTCTTGATCTCAGGGTCATGAGTTCGAGTCCCATGTGGGGTGTGGAGTGGAGCTTACTTAATAGTAAATAAAATAAAATGTTTCATAAATAAAATTTATTAAAAAAAAAACAACATCCTGAACTTGTTGGCATTGCTTTAAAATCCCCTCTGCTGTTCCCATCAATAACCCACAGTAAGACTGGTCTCCCTATTAGAAGAGGAGCAAAACCAGAAATGGTTGTGCCGTACATTATCCCTTATGAAGAGCAGTGTCATCAATTCAATCGAGGATCAGATCATTTAAACAGCAGGAACCAAGCTTACTCACAATACTGAGAACTTTAAATGTTGACAAAAGCGGTATTCATGGAAAGTGTACCTATAGGTACTTAATACAGAGTCGCTCATCACTTTTTATTTAGTAATGATTACAGAACAAAAACAGTCACAAATATCACAGCAAATAATTTCCTATAGCCACATTTTTTCTTCCCCTCCCTCTCTTCCTCCCTCTCTCCCTTCTTTTTTTCTATTTATTTTTTTTAGTAGGCTCCATGCCCAAGACGGGGCTTGAACTCGCTACCCTGAGATCAAGAGTCGGATGCTCTACCGACTGAGCCGGTCAGGCCCCTACAGCCACATTTGAATAAACAACATGTACCGTTTCTGTAATTCTTTTGCTATGTTACGTTTGTTCTTTTTTTTTTTTTTTACGTTTGTTCTTTTTTAAAAAAAATATTTTTAATTTATTTACTCAACAGAGAGAGATCACAAGTAGGCAGAGAGGCAGGCAGAGAGAGAAGAGGAAGTTGGCTCCCTGCTGAGCAGAGAGCACAATGTGGGGCTCGATCCCAGGACCCTGAGATCATGAACTGAGCCGAAGGCAGAGGCTTTAACCCACTGAGCCACCCAGGCACCCCTTTTTTGTTCAGTTTTAACATATGATATAAAACTATTGGTCTGTGATGCACTGGAAATTTAAAGAAAACACAAAAAGATGATCCTTCCCATCAGATGGTTCAAAAATCTCAGCTCTAGGCTTTTGTCTTGCTGTCTTCTGTGTGCCTGCCTGGATCTTGCAGATCTGTTTCCCATCTGTCTGACCGGATAACCTCCCATCCTTGTTTGGTAACAGAAGAATACACAAGTACTGGAAGGTAGCAGGGAGTTCCTAGAAGATACTGGGGAAGACATTATAGAGCCTGAAGACATCTGTGGCTTTGCAAGTGATTAATAGGTATTTGTAGATTGATCAAAGTGCTTTCTCAGCGAAATACTAGCACTACAAATGCTGTGAGTAAGGAATAATATTAGTTTATAGTCATTGTAAAATAAAGTCAAGGTTAATTTTAGAACGTTGTGTTATGTAACAGCTACACAACCTGAAAATGACACGAAGAACCTGTGAGCATAAAGGGATCACTGAATGTGGACCCTGTAGGTTTCATCCCAAGAGTTTTAATTACGTGGGAGTGTTGGAATTAGCAAGGCTCCATGATTCAGTGCTTGGTGGAAAGGAAGAGGATTTTTGCACTTGTCTAACGCAATACCACATTCTTTTCCTGTAAAGAACAACGAAAGCGTCAACCGAAGCAGTGACCGGCTTGTACAAGCTGGTGAAAGTCAAGAGCTGGGAAGATCACGGATCCCAGCAACAAATGCCAGAGCGGATGTTAGAGCCAAAATGAAATGAATAATGTCCACTTTATAGCTAACATTTCTTGAGGGCATATTACACACTGGGCGTTGTGTTAAACCCTATTTATATGTGTTCTCTCATTTTATCTTCAACAACCCTGTCATTCCCTTTTCACGTATGAGAAAACGGAAGCATAGAGGAGTTAAGAAAACTTGTCCAGAGGCACAGAACGAGTTACACAGTGGCTTCTAGACTGAAACCCAAGGAGTCTGATGCTAAAGCCCAGGACATTAAACCACTTCTGCGCTTCCCCCATGCCCCAGGCATTTGGCCACCATAAGTCTAACACCAGTGGTAACTAGGGCTACTAGCTATCAAATATTGGGGCTTGGGGGTAGGCCTGGGTTGAGTTCTGGTCCTGCCACTTGGATCTTGGACAGAATTTTAATCTTCCCCATCTGTGAAAAGGAGATGATACTACCTGCCACACGTGATTGGTAGGAGGATAAATTTCACCGAATTTAAGTGAAATATTTCACTGGGGAGTACGAAGACGGGGAAATGTTCTACCAAGTGATGAGTGATAATTCTTCTTGAGGTCTCACATCATAAAAGGAAGCATTTGCTTGTTGCTCTTGCTTGCCTCCAATTTTGACCGTCCCTTACCTTGTTTTTGTCCTGTGTATCCACTTCTCCAGGCGCCGTAAACTTCAGCAGAAGCGCCAAACACTTAGGGCTCTTGTGCCGGGTGGCCAAATGCAAAGGAGTCATCTCTTCCAGATCCTTTTGCATCCAGTTTGCTCTGCGTGTAAGTAAGAGTTTCATGAAGCGATAATTTCCCTAAATAAAAAATAAGAGACGGTAAGGAGAAATGTAGTCTGGGGCCGAGACATTTTCTAAATTTTAAAATGTTCTCAGTGTTTTAACTGTTCTGCTAAAGTAAAAATATTCGGATAAATTGACCAAAGGAAAAATACTTACAATTCCGCTACCCCGTCAATTGTTTTCCTTCTTCATCTTCCCTTCCAGCCACTTTCTAGTGCATACAGTTTACACAGTGGCTGGGCAACGCTTCATTGTGTTAAAGCACTACCTTTTATTTAACTGTTCTATTATTGTTTCTATTATTGTATTCTATTCTATCATTGTTTTATTATTGTTTCCAATATTTTCTTTTCTAGAAAAGGCTACAGTGTACTTTTATTTCCATGTAGTTTTTCTTAATTTTCTTCATAAGAATAAATTATCAGAAACCAATTTACTGGGTCAAAGGAGTTTGGACATTTCATGGTTTTTGGCATATTTTCCATATTGCTACCTGGTGGCAGCAATGAGATTAGTTTCAGCTCATTCTGACCAATATATCACCTATTAGTTATATGCAAAGTATAATAACCTTGTGAAATGAGCTGAGATATAAAACCCCAATTTATAGGTGAGGGGAGTGAGATTCACAGGGGTTGAATTCACAGGGGTTGAATGCAGGGGTTGAATGCATCATCTGGTTAATAAAGTAGGTGGTTAGTTTTCTTGGAGAGAGCAATGTACAGGTACAACTGAGATAGAGGCATCTTGTTCAAAGTCTGGGTCTCAGACTCATCCGGGCACCTACACACCAACCCAGAAGTCGCTTCAGGCTGTCTGCTTGCAAGCAACGCCCTCCGCATCAGTTAAACCCTCCAAATCTGGTAGAATCAACCCATCTGGAGAAAACAGTTTAGCTACAGGGACTAGAGCAACACACTGGTGGGGCTCCCAGTCAATTGCACGTGTATGCTGTATGGGAACCTCGAAACAAAACCAAATCCTCAAAAACCGGTTCTTTGGAGCTCCTTCCTGAGATCTAGTCCCATATTTCCAATTCTGGTTGGAGCCTTCAGTTCGCTTGGTACCAAGCCTGAAATTTGACATGGCGAAACTGTGTGGCAGGATCAAGTTCTGTGCCTCCTTCATGCCTATGTATCTCTCCCTATTCAAAGCAGAGTGGCAGTCAGGGTTATCTGTCCTTTTCATCTTCTGAGATCCTCTACATTCTTTGCATTGTTGGAAATGTTTTTTTTTTTTTAGCATTATAATACATTGATATTCTACCATGAGAGTGGCTATCAGGATTAGCAAGAAGACATTTGTTAGTTAAGCAGCAGCCCCGCATTGTGAGAATTGTGTCTTAGGCAAAGGGGATCAGCTAGGGAGACAATGAGGTGCAGAAGGATGATGACTTGTCTACTCACCCACAGGGGCGGAGACAGGACTCAACTCCGCTCAAGGGTTACAGGTAAGAATCAGGGGCTAAAGGGGGCGCCTGGGGGGCTCAGTTGGTTGAGCCGCTGCCTTCGGCTCAGGTCATGATCTCAGCGTTCTGGGATCTAGCCCCGCATCGGGCTCTCTGCTCAGCAGGGAGCCTGCTTCCTCCTCTCTCTCCTCCTGCCTCTCTGCCTGCTTGTGATCTCTCTCTCTGTATGGAATAAATAAATAAAATCTTTAAAAAAAAAAAGAATCAGGGGCTAAAAAAGTGCCCATTAGGCTGTCCACATTAGATGGGCAGACTTGCAATGGACTGAAAAGCAAAGTGACTCAGCTCAATTACTTCTTCTCAGGGAGCTTGTCCTTGACCACTCTAATTTGGGAACTTATTTCGTGATGCTTTATTCTAGTACCTTCCCATTTCCTTCACAGCACTTTGCTCAGCGTGTAATTACATATATGTTCGCGTATTTCCGTTCACTGCGATCTCCACCACAAACGATAAGCATCATGAAGACAGACTAGGTTTTATTGAGCGCTGTGCTCAGCATAGCTCCTGGCACAACACAGGGACTTACTTGAAGGATGGAGTCAATGAGAGGAAAGAAAATACCTTCCAGAGGTTTTTCTTTTTGTTCAACAATTCTTTTTATTTTTTAAGATTTTATTTTATTTATTTGACAGAGAGAGACACAGTGAGAGAGGGTACACAAGTAGGGGAGAGGGAGAGGCAGGCTTCCTGCTGAGTAGAGAGCCTGATGCGGGGCTCGATCCCAGAACCTTGGGATCATGACCTGAGCTGATCTTAAAGCAGACACTTAACGACTGAGCCACTCAGGCGCCCCTTGTTTAACAATTCTTAATGTTGCTATATTAAATCATAATAGTTAAGAATCCTAATTCTCAGATCTTTGGTATTTGGTTACTCTTACTTTTTAATGTTTTATTTATTTGGGCATCACTCATCTGGCTTTCTCATGGCATCCAGGGCCAACTTTTGAGAGGTAAGGTGTTAAAATTTCCTCAAGAGGGCACCCTGCTCTAAATCTCTTGCCATCTTTTCTTTGAAAAAAGAAATGATCCCTAGCAAAAACAAATCTATATGGTACTTCCTACCAAAAAATAAGGCTTGACCTTTCTGAGCATAACATTTCAAATATTACGGAATAATTCATCATGACCTTTTAAAGATATTCAATCAGACAATCATTTTGATTCTGAAATTTAGAGAAAAAGGGAAGGAAAAGAAAGAAACAAGAATATGTCCGTGGGGGTGACTAGTGACTTACAGACACAGTTTTTTTTACATTGTTCTGGGGATTCAGCTTGTACAAAGCATGATGCCCTCAGTAATCATATTTATTTATTCACTCAAAAAGCACTCATTGGGCCCTGTCTGAAGAAGGCAACCTAGTAAAATGTTTACCCTCAGCTTTACTTATTACAAAGCTCTTTGACATAGATTCCATCCTTGCTCCTCACGGAAGTAACATGAAAGGTTTTACAGATGAAACAAAGTATCTTCCTGGGCCTCCATTTCCTCATCTGGGAAACAGGGATAACAGGCCCTGAGATTACTGTGCATACGAGAAGATGAAGATCATACTTGTAAAGTACTTAGAACAGTACACAAAACAAATGCTTGGTGAATGTTTGCTAGTTTTATTATGAACAGTCTTCCAGTGTGGAGGAGGCAACAAAATGTAGCCGATCAAGTGGAACCAAGAAAGGCCTATGATGGAGAGCGTACAGATGGAAAGATCTGACAGTACACAGCACACACACTTCAGCTGGTGATTATGGAGAGACGCAAGGTTAGGGACAAGTAAAAATAAAAATAGTTGGAATGTTATCAATAGTGGTTTTCTGAATTTTTGTTTCCATTGAGAAAGATGCCTACACTCTGCCTACAGATAATGATGACATAGGATCAATAAGGGCACACGCAGTAGGAATTCAACTGGAACCCAGGGGAGATGTCAGCTTCTGTTCCAAAGGACAGAGACACAAAAGAGGTCTTATTTACAAATGCTGGGACTAGAAACACTATAATCCATCTGGACCACGGTCAAATTCCTGGTCTCATGAACAAGCATTTATTAGATGCCCAGGGTATGCAAACTCAATTCTGAGAATGAGCAGAGGGAAGAGAGAACTCTAAGAGCTAAAATCAGGAGACTATTTCTAGTGTTAGTGGAAAAGGGAAAGATACCAGTTTGAGACAGAAACCTAATGTGATGACTCTGGGGACCCACATCACAGACAATTCTGCTTCCTGTAAAGCCTTCTCAGTACAAAAAACAAACAAACACAACATTTAAATGTTTCCTCAATATTGCTTGAAATTCAGAATTCTTAAAAATCTGGTTGATTCTTAAATGCAAGAATAAGGAAGATTTGGAAATTAATCATTTAGCACCATCTCTAAGGGGCATACAGAACCTGATCCTGAGGTTTTGTTTTGGGATCTGCTTTTATAATTTCTGACTGAGTAGGAAACAGTATAAGGATGAAGGAGATAAAAGATCAAGAGAGTATATATATATATATATATATATATATATATATATAAAATTAGATCTTATTTATTTACTTGAGAGAGAGAAAGAGAGAGCATGAGCTGGGGGGAGGGGTAGATGGAGAGGGAGAAGCAGACTTCCCATTGAGCAGGGAGCCCCACTTAAGGCTCGATCCCAGGACCCCAGGATCATGACCTGAGTCCAAGGCAGATGCTTAACCGACTGAGCCACCCAGGCATCCCAAAGGAGTGTATATTCTTAAGAAAACAGGTGGTACTTCTCCAACCAGGGTCCAGCAGAATGGCTCCCACCAAGAAGGATGGCGAGAAGAAGAAGGGCCATGCTGCCATTAGTGCGGTAGTGACCAGAGAATACACCATCAACATTTACAAGCTCATCCACAGAGTGAGTTTCAAGAAGCATGCCCTTCGGGCACTCAAAGAGATCCTGATGAGATGAGAACTCCAGACCTGTGCATTGACACCAGGCTCAACAAAGCTCTCGGGGCCAAAGGAATAAGGAATGTTCCATACCGTATCCCTGTGCAGTTGACCAGAAAACATAACGAGGATGAAGACTCACCAAACAAGCTCTACATGTTGGTCACCCACGTACCTGTCACCACTTTCAGAAATCTACAGACAGTTAACGTGGATGAGAACTAATCGCTGATTGTCAAATAAAGGTATAAAATAGAAAAAAAAAAAAAGAAAGAAAAGAAAAAAGAAAAAGAAAATTGGTGGTAGTGAGCACAAGTAAGAAAGCTGAAGTTATAGAAAAGTCCTGATTTAATCACTAAAAGGATATTAACCCTAATGTGATCAGGTCTGTTATGCCACTGAAATGAAAAAACATTTGCTAATGTCTCTGAAACATTGAATAAGATGTTTTCTTTTGTTGGGTAGCCTTAATTCTCATCTTAATCTTCCCGTAATTAACAAGAGCTTCTTTTTTCTATAATGCAAATGATTATAACATTTAGATTTCCACTAAATGCATGAAAAGGACTATAATATCTATAAGGTAAAAGAGGATGAAAAAGTTCTCTGACCTGGAGAACAGCACTGGAAAGGAGTCTGGGAAACAAATCAATCTAAAATGCTACTTTTAATCTTACTTTTTTTTTTGTCTGTCCAGTTCTCTAAAATGAACTTTTTAGAGAAAAAGTCAGTTAATCTTAATAACAATAATACAGGAGCTTTGAGTGAAATAGCTTGATATTTCCTTTTAAATTTTTTATTTTTAAGAAATAAAATGTAACAGATACGGTTGATACTCCTTTTGTGCTCCTCTCCAATTCCACTACCTTCTCTCCCTTTCTCGAGACTACTATCCTGAAAAAGGTGTTTATCATTTCAATGAATGCTTTAATACTCTTGCTTCTTACACATATATGCATCCATAAGCTACACAGTATTGCTTTACATGTTTTCATTCTTGATATAAATAGTACTGTATGAATCACTTGCCCTCTTTTACTCAAAAGCAGCATTTTGGGGATTTATCCAAGTTGCTCTGGTTCATACATTTTCACTGGAGAAAGTATTTTGTCATATGATAATAACTGCATGTCTTTATTCTCTAGAGGAATATTTAGCATGTTTCCCATTTTTCACTATTTCAGACAATATTGTAGCAAATTTTCTTGTACATGTTTCCTGGTAAAATGTGCAAGAATTTCTATAACTGCTGGGTTGAAATTGCTCTTTAAAGTCGCTACTCCAATTTATATTCCCACCAGTAACTACAAGAATTCTTACTTCTTTACATCCACACCACACTTGTCATATTTGCTACCTTTTGACAATAAAATGGACACATAATTGCGTTTTACCGAGGATTTAATTTTCATTTCCCTGATTGAGGTAGAATGTTTTTATATGTTTATTGGCCATTTGCTTCTTCTGTGAATAGCCTTTTTGTGTTGTTTACTCACTTCCCAATTTAGCTATTAGTCTTTTTCTTAATGATCTGTAGGAGTTATTTACATATTCTGGATACTAATTCTTGGTTTTGCAAATATCTTCTCTCTTTGTGTGGCTTGTCTTTGGCTTTGTTTATGCTCTTCAACCGGGAATGCATTCATGATCTGAATAATGATATTGCCGGCTTTCTTAGCATTAGAGTTCTTCATCTACTTCGGAATTTTTGTTTGCAGGCTTAGTTTGAAGTGGAGATTGTTTGCTATTGTTTTCGTTTTTTTCTTTTTCCCTCTCCCTCTCTCTCCTTGTTCACAGACACAGCTGCTAACATCCACTCCTAGCCCACTAAGAATCTGCTCTTACAATGGTCCCTCGGAGCCCTGTCTCCAGTGATCGGAGGGATGTCTTCCTTGTCCTGAGGCTTGATCTGTGTCCTGCTCCTGCCATGTCTCTAGACAAAGAGCTTCCTCCAAAGTGATAGCCTCATATTAGGGTAAAGAATACCCCCCAATTCTAAGTATTTTCTTGGCTATAGTGTGAATACGACCACTTTTCCCTCACTTAGTGGGGAAAAGGGAGTATCTTCCTGAACCAGAAGTATCTGAAATCATATTCCACAAGATTGCTCTCTGTTCCTGGTTAGGTGCCTTAATCATTAACTTCTAGACTACTGACAGCTGATCTTCAAAACATTCTGAATCTCTACCTCTACATTTCTTCTCCAAACGGCTACCATATTTTCTGTATCTGGAACCTTGGGATTCCTTGGAACCTTTGCTATTTGCTTCCTTTTCAGCTGAAACAATTACTTGAACAGACTCCAAAGCTTAAGACTTGGTTAGCCCTGCCTGTAGCAGCCCTTCTCCCTACTGAAACACACCAAAGAGAACAAAGATTTTCTCCAAACCAGTACCATACTTTGGGACCTACATGTTTCCCGACTAAGATCTCTGCATTCTTGTTCTGTGTTCTCATCACTTATATTTACTTTCAGTGTAGTTGAGGAGAAAACAACTTGACTATATATACAAATGTTCACTACATTTTTTGTTCACTTATAAGTTTGTATATAATTTTGTCCTGGAAACATTATAAATAAATAAGTAAGTAAGTAAATAAATAAATAAATAAATAATAAATAAAATTATTGAGATTGGGCTATACTATAGTATACACTATACTGTAATGTATTATACTATAATACATTATCAATCAATAAATGTATATATAGTAGCACATACAAATGTAAGGTAGGCATTCTGTCATATCTCATTCCAAATCCTAATCATATTATGTACCAAAAGATACATTATTTATAACTGAAATAGAAATAATAGAAACATGATTTGTTATTAATTCTAATATCTCTATAATTATATATTTATAAACACTCAAGGCATTTGCAATATTAATTTTTTTAAAAGAATCACTATCCCTAGGAAGCATTTAGATCACAAATATCAGTGATCTCATTATATCAAATTTTCCTGTAATGATTGCAGACACAAATGAGTCTTGGAAATAGCACAGGAGTGCTGAGAACAGCAATCTGCCGCGGGTCCTGAGTGTCCCTGCATGTGTTTGCTGGGTATGCCAAGAATGCAATGCTTTGACAACTCTCAGACCACTTCTCAGAGTTGGGTTTGCAGCAAGCAATCTTGAAGGACATTAATGTCATCCAGGACATCAGGCCCAGGGATTCCCAAAACTGAGTATTTCTTGAATGTCATGCAAACCCATCGTGTACCCAGGGTCTGTCCATGTCCTCTGCATTGTTTCCACAGTTCTTGGGGAAAAGGGAAACTGATGCAAGCATGCAAATGCTCATGTTACTGTGCCATCAGTAAGTAATAAAGCTTTTTTGTCTTTTTTGGTAGGCTTGTGTCTTCTGCTGGTACCCACAGCCAATTTACCACCTTGTAATAAGTTAGCATGCTAACTTATTAAGTTAAAGAAAAAAGTAGGGTAAAATTAAATCCAAGTCCTGACAGTACAGGCAATGAGGAAGGGATGCTGACAAAGACATAGTTTCCTCGAAGAGTCAGGAAAGGGCCCTACAGGCCAAGTTCAGGGATAAGAAGACTCTCTGAGATGGTACCCAAGTGGTGGGCAAGGTGGGGGAGGTAAGAGATCCCACTGTCCTATCTGTTAATGAATCTAAATGGTGGCGAGTAGAACTAAAACAAGGTGCCCAAATGGTGCCTTGGTCTCTGCTCACCTTCCTGTGGTCAGGCAGAGGAAGGGATATTAACATGACCACGGCATGGCAAGCTGAAGGCAATAGGGGTGTGGCTGCTGAGCCAAGGAACCAAAGTGGAAACTAATGGTGAGAGCAACAAGGAATGAGCAGCTGCTCAAAAGTGAAAGCAAATGCAAAGACTTGCCTGATAGCACAGAGCCAAGTGCATCGTGCACCTGATCCCTGCTGTAGCTTTATTTGTCTGACAATGAGGACTGAATATAGAAGTGGTCACTGCCTGAAGCAAAGCTCCTGGCTTAATGGTGCCCTTGATGCCCTGACTGTCTATGCCTAGTTTACTGATGATTTTACTAAGTTAAAACCTGATGGTGTCCACTAGGAGGCAGCCCAACCTCAATGACAACTTGGGAAGACTGACTATAGTAAGGGTGAGTCAGGCCAGTGGGCTGAAATGAAAGCCATCATCCGCACCTTAGACAATACTCTTAAGGACAGGGTATGTTTTTACTATCTCCTGGGTTGTTGCCAATGCTCTAGTCATCTGGTCTGCCACTTGGAAGACTATAGATGATGGTAGATTAAAGATATTCCTCTTTGGGGCTACAAATTATAGAAACAATTCTGACTACCATTAAACAGCCAGAGTCTCTCATGTAGATGCCCATAGTAAGGGCTCATTCTCCTTTAAGACCAACTGGGATCAGGTTGCTGAAAAAGCCTGCATTGCCCAGGTCATTGGCCATTTACCACCTGGATCCATTACTGTACTAAACATGGCAATGAATCTACCATCATAGACTAGGCATAAAGTAAAAGGTATGTGTTTGATGTAGAAGCTACCACTGCGTACCAAACTTGTGATTCTTCTATGTAGGCCTATTTTGTGTGTGTGTGTGTGATGAAGGAGGCCACATTAACAGGGCATTGCTCCTGCCCATTCCTTGCAAGGACTTTTGACAACTCCTTGTCAAGGTCACCTCATGCCTCGCCATTGCCGACATTTTTTAGGTTACAATATTGTTGTTCCAGTCTGATTAGTCTACACCAGCCACAGCACTGAGGCCACTGAAATGAAATAATTTCATGTTTTGGGGTTTCTAGACCATCTGACTGTCCTAGTCTGATTATGGTGTACCTTTTGTCACAAAGACCACTGAACAACAGGCCAATGGTTAAGATAGTTGATTGTCATTCTATGCTCTCTACCGCCCTCAAGAATCTGAAATTGTTGAGAGTGGGCATGGCTTTCTCCAAAGTAAAATCAAAAAGATTTCTGGCTCTACCTCAGTTACCTCCTCCTGGTCCATACAACTAAGGGAGGCAGTGTGACTACTAAATGTGGCCACCCCTAGAAAGAGTTCATATTCTCAGGGAAGCCTCCTGATAAATAATCAGAACAAAAGGAGTGGGGATTTGAAAATTTGAGATTCTTCCTTGCCCATTCCTTGTTACGATGCTTATTCCTTTCCCCTAAGACCATCCCAGCCTGGCCTGGTTGGTACAGCCCCTGAGTGGCAGCCTAGCCAAAAGGGGGTGCAAATCTCCAATAAAATTGGAGATTCCAATTTTATTCTGATTCAGCTACCTGGATTTGTTAGATGGACATAGTCCTAGATCAGAAACGTTCATAATGATTACCTGATTGAGTACTGCTTACCAAGTCTTCCTACAGTGCCCACATGGGCCAAGGTGGGGGATATAATGGGTCTCTGTAAATTTGTTCCATATGCACCTACCCTTCTAGATGAAGGGTATAGGTACAAGTAGTAGATGACTGGAGAAAAGGTGAAAAGTTATAGTCATTAGGATGAGATACACTTCAGTACTGGGGAAGGGAATACCTTAGATCTTGGGAGGTACAAGGAGGGAGAAAATAATTCATGCTCTCTCTGTCCTCTGGATCCAGTACTGCATCCTGGATATTGTTTTCTGCCTGACTCAAGGGCACCTGAGGCTAGCAGTATGACCTGTTTCTTGTGTTTACCACTGCCACTTACATGCTATGAAACAGAAAAGTTCAGGTGGACGTGGATGGTCTGAAAGTCTTCTGCTGTGCTTGACACCACCAATGGCAGCTCCTGAATGTGGATCCCCTCGTACATGTAGAAACACAGGAACTGGATCAACCTTACTTTAACCTATTGGATACAAATTCATATGTCTCTCTTTATGTCTGAGAAGCTTTGGGTTATGCCATGTATGATAATCAAGCTATAACTACTTGGTGATACTGCCCATGTGGCTTAGCCAAATTAATGTTATGGGGAGACCCAAGCTTAACGGCAAATCCTAAAGTTGTGCCTTGTGCTTTTTCAGGTTCTATGTTTGTATATCAGGGAGAAAGGACCATGAAATATGCCTCTATTGGTCCATCTAGTGCTTCCTGTAATTACTGGTAATCCCACCAAAGATCAGCAGGTCAATCAAACTCCCTTGCCTAAGTCATAATAGATAATAGACTGGTCTTAGAGTGCATCCTGATTGTAGAAAGTAAGCCCTACTGTTTCCCCTGGTACTTATTAACAGTTGACTTAATCCAGGACACTGAGGGCCATAGCTGAATCAATATTGCAGGTTGTTCTCATCCTGCTGCTTTGAGTCCTATTAATTAAATGTCATAGGAGACATATTAAACAGATTTGTTTTCAGCCTCTGCTGGTCAGATTAATCAGAGTAGCTGATGGAATAGCATGCTCATGTCAAGAACATGTAGGACTAAGTGATGGATTGTTGGGAGAGGCAATTTACCATGGACCCTAGTCATCTCCGCACTTTTTAAAAGATTTATGTATGTATGTACGTATGTATGTATGTATGTTGGTGGGGAGACAGAGAGAGAGTGAACGGGAAGGAGGGGCAAAGGAAGGGATAAAATCCCAAAGCAGACTCCATGCGAGTGTGGAGCCAGGTTCAGAGCTCAATTGCATGACCCTGAGATCATGACCTGAGCCAAAACCAGAGTCAGACGCTTAACTGACTGAGCCATCCAGGTGCCCCCATCTCTGCATGTCCTTATGCCAAAAATGCAAAGTCCTGATCATTCTTGGCTTACACAAGTTCTCAGAGATGTGTTAGCAGCAATTAACTGGACAGATGAGGTCATTTTTTACCTCTGTGCTTAGTTACTGCTTATTATAAAAGCAGTAGATCCCTCAGTTCTGATGGAAACCTACCATGTGTACATAATCCAACTGGGCCTTCTGAAACTCCCTCATCATTCTTGGGGCAAGGGAAATCAATGCAAACATATAGGTGCTGATGTTTTTTGTTATGCTGTGAATAATAAACTTCTTTGTCTCTGGCCCTGGAGTCTCTTGCCTATTGTCAGCATCCATGACACAGTAAAAGATCAACTCCTTACCTTGTTTGTAGAGTAAAATAAAATTTCAGACCCTGAAAATAATTCTCTATTATTGTAATATGAAATGAGGTATAAGAAGGCCTGGTACATAATTAGAAAGTTGGGCAGGGGATAGAAAACGGAAAGTCTAATACAGTAGGACAATGAGTCTAAAATTTATTGTGTAGGTAACAGGGAGCCAATGAGGAGTTTAAGAAGGAAATGACATGAGTGGATTTGTGCTTTTTAATAAATACTCTGGAGGCCACGTGGAGCATCAATCTGAGGGGGACAAGTCTTTGGCAATGAGATGGTCAGAAGGTTAGTACGGCAATTCAGAATAGAAATGTCGAAATGCTAAATGAAAATAAGAGGACAGATCAGTGAAATACACAAGAGGCCTCCTGCATGGGTACAAGATGACCAGTGGTATCAGCAACTGAAAAGATGGCAAGAAAATGGGGTTAGGAAGGAAGATTTTGAATTCTATTTTTTTTGAACATGTGGAGTTTGGGAATTCTGAGGAATATCAAGATAGACATGTCTAGAAAAAATAGCAAAAAATGAAAAAAATCCATATGGATCTGAAGACTGAAGGGGATGGCTAGATTCAAGATACAGGGTTATGAATCATCTATATTAATAGCTAATTCCTGGCATAAACAAAACTCCGTAAAATTGAAAAAATGAACCTCTATATCCTAACTGAAATATAAACGTAATTTAAATATTCACACAGATAGATCATTACAATGCAATCTAGTGTTATTCCTTTTCCTAGACCATGAACTACCACTACTACATCCAGTATAGAGAATAAGTGGATTGGAAAAGAATGGCCCTTCCACATTATTCTTGTTTGGCCATATATTCTTGTTTGCTTGGCTCATTTCCTCATTTCAATTGATTTGGGTATCTTCCTATACTCTGGTTTCTTGGTCTTTTATTTAATGTGACTCTATAAGAAAGCAAACAGTTACAAAAAGCACGTTTTCAAATGACATGCATTCACTGGGCTTTAGAACCGAAATTAAATCTGCACTGCTTCTCCCAGTTTCAGGTATTCCCCCTCTTTCCATAAATTTCTGATAGTCCAGTCTAAACAGTATGCCTCACAGCTAAAATTTCTGATTTCTTGTTACTCAACAACTATGATGGTGACGACCATCACAACCCTGCCATCTTCAGCAAATCTTTAAACGGTTTTTTAAAAGCTCTTTGAGAATTCGCTAAGCAAAGGCTAAGAATGGCACTTCAAAGACAGAATAGGAGCTCTATTTGTTGTTTTTCCAGTTTAAGATGTTCATCCGTCTGGCAGAGCAGCTACATAATACATCAGCCAAGAACATCTCCCTGGCTTGAAACAGATTCTGGCTCTCGAAGGGGATTTGACTGAAGGAAAGGCAACATCTTTAGTTGCTCTGTGGCTGAACTCTTCTAATATTTCTCCCCAGTGCCTCCTCCAAGCCTTGGCTCCTTCCACTAACTTGGTTTCCATAGGAATAGACAGAGCTATCAAGTGGCACACAGTCAAAGAGCATAACAGAAAGAGAAAATGTTACTGTCAAAAACAACACCCACAGCCACACGTACCGCCCCCCGCCCCCCACGGAGAAATGTAGACTTAGATTTTCTAAGAGAAGATATGATGTAAAGGTACCCTTGACTTTGGGACTTCCTTACCCAATGCTGTATTCGTCATGTGCTTTTTCTCTCTGTCTGTTATAGCCTATTATTTTTAGATTAATATGAAAGTTAGTCCCTTTGGTAGAGAACATTTCATACAAAAAATATTTTTAAAAAGTTATAAATTGTTGTGATGTGTATGTCCACAAGTACAATTCTGTTGTGCTTGTAAGGGACCCTTCTGTGTTTAGAGTGGTGTTTTAAGTTGGCACAACCTTTTGGGATGATTATAAAGTGCATTTGGGGGGCACCTGGGTGGCTCAGTAAGTTGAGTCTACATCAGCTCAGGTCATGATCCCAGGGTCCTGGGATCGAGCCCCATGTAGGGCTCCTTGCTCAGTGGGGAGCCTGCTTCTCTCCCTCTCTCTGCCTGCCTCTCCCCCTGCTTGTGTGCACGGGCTTTCTCTCTCTCTCTCTCTCTGTCAAATGAACAAATAAAATCTCTTAAAAAATGTAAAAAAATAAAATGCATTTTGTTTCCCATAGTTGATATTTTGTTTATGGGAAAACATTTATATTTTCTTAAATCAGTAGTTCTCAAACTCTAGCACGTACTGGGATTATCTGGAGAACTTGAAAAACTTGCTAAGGCCTTCCCTCGGAGATTTTCATTTACTAGGTCTGGTGTGGGGTCCAGGAATTTGCATTTCAAACAATTTTCTCGGAGATGCTGGTGCTGCTATTCTAGAATTCCATACTCTGAGAACCTTTGCTTAAAGGAAGAACCTAATATTGGAGTTTTCAACTCTAAGAAGCTTAAACAACAAACAAACAATAGAAAAACCCATATGAAAACAAAACATCTGCTCTATCCCAGATCAATGCAATCAGACTTTGGAATTAATATTTCTTAAATACTTTGCAAGTGAATAAAAATGATGTCAAGATTGAGAAGTGCTGATATAATTCAATCATTTATTTGATATTCGATAGTTATCTACTATATGAATACTCTGTATCCAACACTACATAAGAAGTTTGGAAGTTTGAATTTTTTTTGAACCATAGTTGGCACACAATGTTACATTAGTTTTAGGTGTACAACACAGTGATTCAACAACTCTGTATGTTACGCTCTGCTCACAAGTGTAGCTACCATCTGTCATCGTACAATACTAACACAATACCATTGACTATATTCCCTATGCTGTACCTTTTACTGCCATGACTTACTCATTTCATAATTGGAAGCCTGTATCTCCCACGTCCCTTCGCCCACTTTGTCCATTCCTGCTGTGGTAACCATCAGTTTATTCTCTGTATTTATAGTTTTGATTCTGCTTTTTGTTTATTCATTTGTTTTGTTTTTTAGATTCCACATATAAATAGCAGTCGTATGATGCTTGTCTTCCTCTGACTTATCTCACTTCACATAATATCTTCTGAGTCCACCCATGTTGCTGCAAATGGCAATATCTCACCCTTTTTTATGGCTGCATAAGATTCCGGTGTGTGTGTGTGTGTGTGTGTGTGTGTGTGTGTGTGTGTGTACCATTTCTTTATTCATTCATCTATCAAGGGATACTTGGTGTCAAGTGATATCTCACTGTGGCTTGGATTTGCATTTCCCTGATGATTGGTGATATTGAGCATCTTTTCATGTGTCTGCTGGCCATCCGGATGTCTTTAGAAAAATGCCTATCCAGGTCTTAATTTGATTATTTGTTCTTTTTGGTGTTGAGTTATAGAAGTTCTTTATATATTTTGGATATTAACCTCTTACCAGATCATTTGCAAGTATCTTCTCCCATTCAGTAAGTTGCCTTTTTGTTTTATTAATGATTGTCTTCACGGTGCAAAAGCTTTTTATTTTGATGTAGTCCCAATAACTTACTTTTGTTTTTGTTTCCCTTGCCTCAGGAAACATATGTAGAAAAATGTTGCTACTGGGGAGCCTGGGTGGCTCAGTTGATTAAGTGTGTGCCTTTGGTTCAGGTCATGATCCTGGGGTCCTGGGATTGAGCCCCGCATCAGGCTCCCTGCTCAGTGGGGAGCCTGCTTCTCCCTCTCCTCTCTGCTCATGCTCTCACCCTATTTTTGTCTCTTTCCCTGAAATAAATAAGTAAAATCTTAAAAAAAAAAAAGAAAAAGAAAAAGAAAAATGTTGCCATAGCCAATATCAGAGAAATTACTGCCCGTGCTCTCTTCTAAGAGTTTTATGGCTTCAGGTAGAGTTTTGGAAGTTTTAACAAACAATTAAAATACATATGTACATTCAGATACAATATAACAGAGTATAAGCAAGGAAGGTTAAGCGGATAAACAGTAGAAAAACAGACCACAGAGACAGGCTGGTAAGAGGATGTACTTTCAGCTCTTTGTGTGGAGGGGAAAGGAGTAGATCAGGAAAAGCTCATGAAGGAAAGGGCAGTTGAGTTGGATCTTAACTTAGGATCACCAATACTTTGGCATTTTTCTGTCTTTCCATTTTGCTCTCCTTCCCCATTTCTTTGATATGAGAGTATTTTCTGAATTTCATGTAGTCTTATACAAAAATAACTTCAGATTTTCCTCCCACCCCTTCTAATCTATTCCCATAAGCTCCTCCTATACCAAACTTTCGAGGCCAACATTAGTTAACTTGTATGTATCATGTCTTTTGTATCGACTTACCACACAATGCAGAAATTCCCACACCATCCCTCACTTTGGCCATTACAGATGCTGAAGCCGTACGTGTATGTTATTCACTAATGTCATAGGGCGAGTGAGGTAGGTCTTGTGTAAGGACAGACAAGAGTAAGAATGCTGAAGAGGGGCCCCTAACTCAGCCCTGAGGGGCCAGTGAAGGCTTCTTGGAGGAAATGGTACCTGAGCTTCGTATATACGATTAGGCTAGCTTAAGTGGGAAGGAAGCTGAATGTGCAAGAGCGCGGTGCATGCAGAACGAGGGTGAGGAAAAAGTGACTTGAATCAAAGCTTTAAGTAGTTCACACGCTTAAGAATGAAGTACAAAGGGGGACACAGGGAGCACAAGCCAGACAGGTGAGCTGATGATGAAAGGTGTCAGACCAAGGGGTTTGGCTTTACCCTTTGGGTTTCTGAAGCAGTCCCAAAGGATTTAAGTAAGGCAAATTGCCCTCACATCTGAAAGCAAATCACTGAATTTCTCCCAGACTCAGTTTCCTCCCATGTGAAAAATAAGAAGGGTGAATTATGATCTAAAGGCTCTTCCAGCTGAAGACCCACTCCACATAGCTATTTTAAAACTCAATGTGTTTTTTTTTTATTCAAACTGCCTCAGTAATAACTTCATTTCTAGTAAGTTCTATTTTTCCTGACCACAGGCTAATAATTTTTGAGTCGATTTCCTTTTTCCTGCTACAAAAATTAATTTTCCTAGCCTACTGAAGTGGAAGCTTCAGGGAATCCAGAAATACTACCTCATGGGAGGAAGAATGGTGTAATTAAATGAGAGTGTATTTCAGAACCAGTCAAATCTGGGTACTTCACTCGTTGTGTTAACTGTGAACATATTACTTCTCAAAACCTCAGATTTCCCATTGGTAAAAAAGAACATAACAAAACATAGTGACCAGGTCACAGAAAGTGCTCAATAAATATTGGTTTCTTCCTCAGATACCATTATTGTTCCCCTCTCATAAAAGTAAGTAGTTTTGGTAAACAAAACATTTTCCATTTGACCATGTTTGTTTCAAATACAGAAAAATAAGAAAGTATTTGCTTCTCGTGTTCTCATTATTTGATGTCCATTATAATCTGCCTGGCCTGTTCTCCTCACTGATCCTGAGCAGTCTGCTGAGTTACATTGCAAGTAGTCACTTTAAAAACTATATTTTAATATTAAATTCAAAAGCTAAATGCAACAAATCTTGTTTACCTCCCGGTTCCTTTGAAGCACCCCAGGTCTTGTGGTAGGCTCTATCTTTAGTTTTCCAAGAATGTACCTTAGTTTTATTGATTCTAACATGCAGTTTAAAAAAATCAATTCATCTACTCAGCTAAGATATGTGCCTTCGGGGGAACTGTTTCAAACAACTGATTGAATCCATCTGTTGCCTTTTCTACTTTAGTCCTACACTATGAATGGGATTTCTTAAGAGAGTGGAAAAGACAAATGTGCAGATAAATGTATTAATAAATTCAATTAAACTCAAAAATCCTTAATGAACCTACACATTAAAGGATTAAAGATTTTAATTAAATGCACTAACTAGTAATCTGACTCGGTAACTCTTACCCATTTTCAAAATGGTAGCCAAGGTCCTCACGTTGATGATGTTTGAATTCAAACCTGTATCTTCTAGTCTCAAGTCCACCCATCTGTTAAAAATCGTATCACAACCCACCCTCTATCTGCAAATTCATCTCTGAACTCTGTGCTGCTCCTTACCTCTCTCTTTTCCACCATTCTAAACCTTTTCTCTTTGAAATTAAGAGAGAGGCAACCAAGCTGGTAAAGAATAGTGCCCCAGTTTGTGGTAGGAGTAAGGAAGAAAGATTTGGAGATTGAAGACTATTTTAGATGTACCATTTTATATCTGTGCTCAGGTAGGTGTCCTGCTTGCCACAGCCATGTTTTTAATTCTAACTTAATGAGTTTTTCTAACTTCAAGAACATCACAATTCTTAAATCACCATCTTAGTATTTTCTGCAAGTCCTTGGCGGATCATTTGGAAATAAACATCCATTATAGAAAGCCATTCCAAAATTATGAAATACATATTTTGAATGCATTAAAAAATTTGGAAAATTATTGAAAATTGGGAAGATATAGTAAAAAAAAAATCACCTATAATTCACTACCCAAAGCCTAACACAAACTCTGTTAGCATTTTGGCACAATCTCTTCCACTTCTTTTTAGTTTATTTTTCAACATGGGAGGTGATTTTTACTGTTTCCATCAAAATATACAGCTAATTTTATATCTGGAAGAAGCAATGATTTTAAAAATAACTTCTACCACTTGGCACCCATCATAGAACTGATTTAGGTGGGAGTGGTCAAAGGATGCTAATGGTAGTGAGTGAAAGTTTGAGAACTAACAAGATACTTACATAGCTTAAAATTAGCTCTCTACAAAATAGTTATTAATTACAAAGGGGAAAAGTAACATTATAGGGAAGCAACCTGTCAGTTGCCACTTTATCCAAGTGATCGACATGAACATCACCAGGAGTGGGACAAATGAACTTCATGTACTTTCCAATATGATGCCCTGAGAAGAACACAACGTCAGCCTTGTGATATTCTTACCAAAAGTACATAATCTGAATCTAATTATGAGGAAACACCAGACAAATCCAAAGTGGAAGACAATACAGCTTGCCCCAAGGCTTGAGTCTGGGTTTTTATATGGATGACATTATTGGGACGATTGGGAAATCTAAGTAAGGATTAGATAATAGTCTATTATGTCAATTGCTTGATTTTGCTAATTGAACTGTGGTTATGTAATACCCGTGTTTTTAGGAAATATACACTAAACATTTGGGGGCAAAGGAGTATCATGTCTGCAACTTACTTCAGATGGTTCAGAAGACAGTATACACACATATATGAGAGAGGAAAATAAAGCACATGTGGTTAAATGCGCACATTTGGGGAATTTGGGTGAAGGGTACACTCTTAAAACTTTTTTGTCAATCTGAAATTATGCCAAAATATAAAGTTAAAAGAAAAAAGAAAAAAAAAACCTTAACTTTTATTATAAAAGTAATAACATATTCATTAAAGAAATTTCAAAAATAGGGGCACCTGGCTGGCTCACTGGAGTTATAGAGCATATGACTCTATTTTTTTTTTTTTGCATATGACTCTATTGATCTTGGGTCCTGAGTTCGAGCCCCATGTTGGGCATAGAGCTTACTTTAAAAAAAAAAGAAATTTCAAAAATAGAAAAAAAATTAATAAAGCAGTAAACAATGACCAACCCTCAATGCACAAACCTGAGGTAACTAGGGTTTACATTTTGGTATACACTCTTCCTGTCTCTTATTTTTCAGGAATGTTTCTTTTTCTTTCTTTTTTTTTTTTTTTAAAGATTTTATTTATTTATTTGAGAGACAGAGAAAGTGAGAGAGAGCATGAGAGGAGAGAAGGTTAGAGGAAGAAGCAGACTCCCCGCGGAGCTGGGAGCCTGATGTGGGACTCGATTCCGGAACTCTGGGATCATGACCTGAGCCAAAGGCAGTTGCTCAACCAACTGAGCCACTCAGGCGCCCTCAGGAATGTTTCTTATCCTCAGATTGCACTTAAATTTTGAAATCCTCCATAATCATGCATTAGTTAATATTCACAACATCCCTGTTGTGAAAGCAGGAATTACTGTCGCTTCATAGATGAAAAAACACACATTTGAAAAGATTAAACTATGGGTTTACTTTTAAAAAATCATCAGATAACATAGACGGCAGAAAAAAAAAAGTCACTAATAACTGGTCCTGTGATTCACAAACTGTGATTTGGTTTCCTGTAAAATGATAAGTTTGGAGATGGTTTCTGGGATTCTTTCGAATACTAAGATGCTGTAATTCTAACCTCTCCTATCATTGCCAACATTTCCTTCTGTATACAGAATCCGTAGTGCCTGGTCCAGTGCCTCAGACATAGCAGGCATTAGATAAATATTTCTCAGTGAATAACAAACGCATTACAAATTATAAAATGGATAGTTATGTTACGGATGCTATGAAGTTAAATAACACAAAGTGCTTTGTCATGTATAACATAATTGTAATTGATCTTTATTACTGGTTACTTGTAATAGAAAACAATATGAAAGTACTCATTCTAAAATAGAAATTAAAGTTAAGATAGGACAGCTTTTTTTTTTTAAAGATGTCACCTTTTTGTCGGAATCTAAGAAATTTACTATGAAGTTTATTTCTGTGTTACTCTTTGTTCAAGTATAATTCACCTTATTCGCATCAATAACCAATTTAACTGACTGTTTACAGACAGATGGAGAGACAAATGACAAATTAGTACTCCCCAGGTTTGTGGCATGGACATAAAAAGTGAATTTATTTTTCAAATACCTTTTATAGCCATAGCCTTGCAAGTAGAAGACATCTTATCTGGTTTACTATTGATCCAAATGACAAGGCTGAGCATCAGATTAAGGATATGTCAGAAACCTGAAAGAAGGCTACCAACGGATGCAGCAGGATGGCAGCTTCTTTCAAAATGATCTATTAAGGCGACGGTGTTTACAAAGGCAGTTGAGAAAACACAGCACAATATACTGGGTTGTATCAAGGAATCAGCAGAGAGCCCATAAAAACTTCTGATACTAATGTGAACCCCCATACACCAGATGTGATAAATGTTTATTTCGAGCAATAAAAACTATGCACAGATTTTTGATGACAAAAGACCATGCTTTTTCTTCACCCACACCGTTCTCCTATTGCCACAGTTTCCTTCTTGACAAATAATGGCATTCCTAAGAGATGATATCTGTTTTAAGATGATGGGAGATATTATCTAATTTAAATTGTCTGCCAAGAAAGGTCAAGTGTGATTCAAGAATTTAATTCTACACTTGATCTTAGCCAAAAGGCCAAGAAGCGATCAAGAATTTAATTCTAAAAAAAAAATTAAAAAAAAAGAATTTAATTCTAAGATATCTTTGATGATAGTGAACTATGACTTAGCTCAGTGTGGTAATGACCAAAAAATATTATGCCAAAATGGAGTCCTGAAGAATAAAAATTCCAAGAGTGTTTCTTATAGATAGTACAATATTCTGTGTAAAATGAAATGTCCCGGGGATAAAATACCACCATGCTAAAAAAAAAAAAAAAAAAAAATCTAGCAAAACAAAAAAGAAACCTGATCAGAGGTGGAAAAATCTGTCTTTTGTGATCACCTTGGGATTAGCACTTCTTTAAGGAAGACCCATTACTTTCTAGACTAGAATGAATTGAAGAATTTTGTGAGAATCATGGGAATAGAAAAAGCTTCAGAAAATTCCCCTTTCATATGGCTTTAGACATACTTCAACTGGTTTTTCTGAACCCAGAGTGCTCTAACCAATTTCAAGAGACCAACATTTGACATTGTTATAGACAAAAGAGAGCGGGAACTGTGGTCTAAAACTAAAACATCAGCAAACCACTCAACTTCTTAGTTTGTTTTTTTAGCTGTAGCAAAAAGCTGTAGCTGTAGATTCTGTAGCAAAATCTATTTTAATCTATCACCAGCTTAAAAAGTAGTGAATATAAGTTTAGCGGCATTATCATTATTAAATGCTGAAGATTTTAAGTAATTTCTACACCCAACATGGGGCTTGAACTTACAACCCCGTGATCAAGAGTCGTACACTCGGGGCGCCTGGGTGGCTCAGTTGGTTGAGCAACTGCCTTCGGCTCAGGTCATGATCCCGGAGTCCCGGGATCGAGTCCCATATCGGACTCCCGGCTCTGCGGGAAGTCTGCTTCTCCCTCTGACCTTCTCCCCTCTCATTCTCAGTCTCTCGCTCTGTAATAAATAAATAAAAATCTTAAAAAAAAAAAAAAAAAAGAGTCGTACACTCTACCGGCTGAGCCAGCAAGGTGCCCCAAGGTATTGTTCTTAGATGTCAAGAGTGAAACAACTTTCCAGTTTCCAAAGTGTTTTACTGATCACCAGTTCCTTAAGATGTTATTAGCTTAAGCTTGGAAAAGCCAGAAATCCTGCTTTAAAAAAAAAGTCCTCATTACCTGACTTCTCAGAGTCTTTAAGATGCTAATATGCACTATCACTTTCCAAGAAGGAGCACACAGTATTTCCTAGACTTATTTGGCGCTGGGACCCATTTTCACATAATATTTCATGAGAATTTTGTTCTAAGGAAAGAGCTTTGGGAAATGCTGCACAGAATGGTTTTCAAGGTCCTTTTATGCTTTTATAATTTTATTTGTTTTTTGGCTTTTGGTTAAGTAGCAAAAAGCTGCTTACTACCTAACCTCACTTTTCTTGGATAGAATAAACTTGGGGAAAAATGCTTGAAAAAAAAATTCTCACCAAGTCAAGAAAAAAATTACTGGAGACTACAGTTATCAACAAAAACAAGCTAGGATAAGGGCTAATCTAAAACATCGAGAGTGAATACCAGAAAATGTGGCAGAATAACAAAAAATCACAAAAATTAAAAAAAAAAAAGACAAAAATATCTGCATCCAGGATTCTTTCCAATCAAGCCTCCTTTCAACCTCCCTTATCAAGAGTATCCAGTATTTACTTCATAATGGCTAACCAAATGCCATAGCTGCCAAACATCAAATATATATTGGACTTTATGTTGTACACCGTAGGAGATAAAATTTGCCTATAGCTATGGTGAAACACCTATCCTATTACCCCTCGCATGCCTTGCATTCAGCCTCTTCAAGCCCATCATATTACTTTTATGCTCAAACTCCCAATCACATCCTTAACTCTCCTTTGCCAACGGATAAGAAATATTGCTTTGGTTAGAATCAGGTGACAGCAAAAGCTCAGAGCTTCCAAGGGCAGTCATGCACATCCGAGGAGGATTTCTGGGAGCACGCAATAAATCTAGTTAGTCCAAGGAGACTAGATTTATGAATGAGTCTGCTCAGCAATAGAGCCAAGTTCAAGAATGACTCTGCTGACCCAATAGTAGAATAGTCAATGGAAAGGACACAACTTTGGAGATGCAGCAACTTCTTTAATTCTGAAGGCCACCAAAATGAGTAAGCAATATCTATAGAAGCTACTATGAAAAACTGAAAGATTTAAGCTATAGACAAGTTCCATGGGGAGAGAAAGGGCGGGGAAGAGAGAGAGAGAGAGAAAGAAAGAAAAAAAGTAAAATAAGAAAAGAGGAATGAAAGAAATAAGGATTAGATAGAAAAGAAATTTGTACAATGGAAACTCTAATCTACTTCTCATTCTTTTCCGCAATTTCTTCAATGTTTCTAAAAAATAAAAATGCCACAGCCATTCTGCTCTCCAACCTTTGCTCACTCTGTTCCCTCTGCCTGAAATTCTGTCCTCCATTCCCGTTCCTTGTCCAAGTTTGACCATTTCATTAGGGCGTACCTGAAATTTCAATTCTACCATGTATTAGGCAGGTTGAGTACAGAAACCAGTAGCTATTTTAGGCATTCTGGGCAGGAAGAATTTTAACACAGGGAATTATATGCTTATAAAAGAATCAGAAGCACTCTAGCTAGGCTTTCAGGAATGACTCCCTGAACAATGCAAAGTCACCATTGTGACTATAGTATTAAGTTCAATGCAAGTCTGTAGCTGCGTCAGGAAGTTAGAATAAAATAAGCTGCTGTACTAATTGCCTCTCAACACCTGGAGGAAGAATAATAGACACCAGAATGGTCCATAAAAGCCTCCCTTGATGATTGTTCCCACCTGTGAAGCACTTACAGCCCGGCTTTCTTTATAAGGGACACTCAGCACACCAATGCTGTCTTGTAAGATTAATACCCTCTTCAAGTATAGGCCCATTCTCCTTATCTTGGGTATAATACCCTTGGAACGAGAATCACAGTGTATATCTCTAGTCTCTTCCTCCTCTGATAAAATATAACTCAATTCCTTGGGATAGTTGTTCAAAGTATTAATAAATTGCTAATTATAATCAGATAATGCCTTTGCCAGTCATACCTTTCCGGTTTAGTGTAAAGGACTATAAGTCCTAGACTTCCAAGGTAATTATGATTTTCAGCCTTGTATCTTATTGTGGGATGAAAGATTAAAAACCTATTGTAGAAAATTAAGGCTATAATTAACATGTGGCTGAGGTTTCTTTTTTCCATTGCAAATGGAAAGAAGGTTAAAACAACTTGGTAGAACAAATGGACACATTTCTATTACTTCTAAAATCACTCTCCATGCTCGACCAAAGGTAAGTTTGCTTTTATCTTTTACTTCTTTGGAGGTGATTCTCTGTAGTGTGCCTATGTATCTAGTATCTTGGCCGTGTTTTCAAGGATGTCTGCATAGTAAGTGGCCTTGGAAGCTAGAGATAGTATCTCCCTTCAGGCTGGAGGAGAGATTTGCTTGCTGGCCAAGATAATAAAGACAACTTCTCACTTAGGGGCAAAGGTTGGGCCAGTTTGCTCTAAGTCCTGATGTAAGATTAGGGGTTTTCAAATTTCAGGTTTCCTCAGGTGTGACACAGACCAACTGCCTGTGTAGAATCTACTGGACCTGTTTCCACATCACCCTTATAAGACTTCAGGGCAAGGAGAACTATTGCAAACATGAAGCTCATGCTGCCTGATGTACCGTGAGTGCTACATTACCTAAATAAATTGGGTCTTGTGGTCTCCTTACCAGTTTGAAATCATGTGGCAAGCCAACCTAATAGGCAACAGCTTCACTGCTTGACAGTATTGTCTTTTGGGTGAGTACCCATCAACTACCTGACAAATAAATGAGTGAATGAAATCTGGCTGTAGCAAGGAGAATGGTTTGAAGAGAAAAGGACTTGAATTAGAAAGACTGATAGGCAAGTTCAGTTGTTTAGAAAATAGATAGGTGGACTGGATTAGAATAATGCAATAACAAAGATGGAAGAAAAGAGCCAGAGAGGGAGACCTCAACTATGCATATAGACTCCTCTAAAATCCTCAGCTGAGCCCTGAATTTGCAAATGCAAATTTTGCAAGAAGGCTGCAGAAACCAACTAATGGAAGGTTGAAAAAGCTGATAAGAGATTTCAGCTACTTCCCAAGACAGAGGAGAGAGAATTTGGAGTTTGAGTCTCACCCAGAGAACTTGGTATACCTCTCGGGCTTTTCATTGAAACCTCAGAAGATCCATTCCTTAAAAGTATAGACTATGAACCAGCTCTAACATGTTCAGATGAAGACTATGGAAAAACTGAAACATTCAACAAGTTCAGTGTGATTAACCAGTTTTAACTGCCTGATAAAATGACTGATAACAGAAATCAACATTCTGGAGAGGAAGATAACAAAATGAAGATCCCTATAACGCATGATGCAAAATTCTGAGTGTACAATAAAAAATGACTTAAATGGTAGAAAAAACAGAAAAACAGGACTCAGTGAAAAAGAAAAAAACAATTAATATAGGGGCACCGGGGTGTTTAGGTCAGTTAGCATCCAACTATTTTTTTCGGCTCAGGTCGTGATCTCGTGTGTAGTGAGATCAAGTCCACATTGGGTTCCGCAGGCATCTGCTTGGAGATTCTCTCTCTCTGTCCCTCCCCCCACTCACTCTCTTAAATATAAATAAATATATCTTCAGAAAATATTTTAAAAAGTCAAGTAAAATTCTAGAACTGGAAAGTAGATCTAAAATGTAAAAATCATGGAATGGATTTAATATTAGCCTAGATAGCAGAGAAAAGGGCCAGTTAATTTCAACATAGATCATAAAACTATGTAATTTGAATAAAAAAAGCAAAAGATTAAAAAAATCATTAGAGCTTGAATGACCTATAGGATAATGTAGGAAAATCTTTGTTGGACAAAGTATTTAAGAAATAACTACTGGAATTTGGTTAAAAAAATCTACTTTTAGATCCAAGAATCTCTGTGAAGCCCAAGCATAGTTAATACAAAGAAAACTACTGCTAGGTGCATAATAGGCAAACCCTTGAAAACCAAAATTAAAAGGAAAATACTGAAAGAAATCAGAATGACAACAATAGTCATTACACACATGAGAACATTAGGAATGATGGTAGATCAGAAACAGTGGAGGCCAGAAAACAATGGAATGACATAATTTAACTTATGTTTTATAAGTAGTATAATATTCCAATGTGATAAGTAAAGAATTCATAAGGGCAACCCTAGAGCAAGCTTTTAAAAACAATACATAGATATGTATCACATGGGTGGCTCAGTCGGTTAAGTGTCTGACTCTTGATTTTGGCTCTGGTCGTGATCTTAGGATAGTGAGACTGAGCCCCAGGTCAGGCTCCCTGCTGGGTGTGGAGCCCAAGATTCTCTCTGTCCTTATTCTTCTGCCCCTCCCTACTCCCTCTCTAAAACAAAAACAAAACAAAAATAAAAACAAAACATAGATATAGCTAAAAATCCAATAATGGAACTAAAATGAAATATTAAAAAATATTTTATTCCAAAATAGTAAAGAAAACAGGTTGAGAGGAAGAAAATCAGATGGCTCAAACATAAAATGAAAATAATAAAATGGAAGACTGAAACTCAGCCATATCAATAATTCATTAAATGTAAATGGACTAGCATTCCAACTAAAATGCAGACATTATGTGACTAGATAAAATTGATTCTTGCTTTTTTATATCTAAACTTTATGCTGTCTATAAGCAGTGCTCTTTAAATATAAAGACACAGATAGGTTGAAAGTAACAGGATGGAAAAACTTATGTCTGGAATAATAATCACAACAAAGCTGAAGTGAGCTACTTTAATATCAGATAAAGTATACAATAAGATATTTACACAGTTTCAAAGTATCTCCCCACAAAATATTTATTAAAGACAAAGATGAAGGAGTACCTCTACACTGGAGAAAAGCAAACACTGCCTTAACTAACTGAGGAAATGAACATCATCGGGAATGGGAAAAATTTAAAAAATTGTGTGATATCTGATAGGATTCAATGAGAAGAACACAGCACCCCTTCCATAATATCTCTGTTGAGATGAATAACATAAATCTAATTATGAGAACATATCTAATATGTCCAAATTGAGGAATAGTGCACAAATTTCTAGCCATTAATCTTAAAATGTATCAACACCATATAAATGGAGGAAAGATAAGGAAATTTTCCAGATTGAAGGAGATTAAGGAAACTTCACAACTACAGGCAATGTGTGATTCTGAATTTAATCTTTAGGGATACTATTGGGATAATAACGGAATCTGAAAATTTGATGGTAGTACCATACCAATGTTAATTATCTGATTTTGATGTTTATATTATGGTAATGTTGAGTAATGTCCTTATTTTTTGAAAATATACACAAAAATAGTTGAAAGCGGTGAGGTATCAGGCCGGCAATTCACTGTCAAACCCTTCAGGAAAATGTTATAATATCCTTGTAATTTTTCTCTAAGTGACACTTTTCCAAAAAAATTATTAAAGTTAATTTGTACATAAAGGATTTGAACACCACTGTCAAGTACATTTGTTTAATATTTTATAGAACACTATACCCAACAACTGCAGAATATAATTGCACATGAAATGCTGACAGAATAGAAAATATCCCAGGCTGAAGAATAAGTCTTAACAATTTGAAAAAAGATTGAAATCATACAACACATCACAACAGAGTAAAGTTAGATAATACAGTATCTATGGAAAAACTCAAAATATTTGGAAATTAAGTAGTACTTTTAAAAAATCATCCTTGGTTCAGAGAAGAAATAATTATGGAAATTAGAAAATATTTCAAACCTAAGGACAACAAAAATACAAAATATCAAAACTTGTGAGTTGTAGCTAAAGCAATACTTGGGGAAATTTGATAGCCTTAAATAATTACATTTATACATTTAATTACATTATATAATGCATACTTAAGTAATTACATATAACATATTAAATATAAACATGATAATATTCTATAATTTTATAATAATTACTATTTTATAAAATCACTGACCTATGATTCCAGGATAGAAAAAGATGATGATTCCAGTTAAAAAAGATGAAAAGTTAAACCCAACGTAAGAAAAAGTAAGGAAAAGTGAATAAAAATGAGGAGAATTAATTGGAATACGAACTGCCAAATAACAGAAAAAATAAACAGAGGGCAAGTTGGTTCTTTGTAAAGATTAACAAAATTAATGTCTACAAGACTGATCGAGGATGGAAAAACAGAAAAAATCCACAAGTTACTAATATCAGCTGTATTCATTTTCTATTGTTGCTGTAACAAATTATAACAATCTTAGGGGCTTAAAATGACACAAATTTATTAATTACAGTTTTATAGGTCAGAAGTCTAACAAGGGTCTCACTGGACTAAAATTAAAGTGTAGGACAAGGCTGCATTTCTTCTAGAGGTTCTAGGAGAGAAACTGCTTTCTTGCCTTTTTCTCACTTCTAGAGGCTGTTCATATTCCTTGGGATGTCCAGCATCAATCTCCTCACTCCAAGTTTCTTGTTATCACATCCCCCTTGCTGAGGCTCCTGCCTTCCTCTTTCCCTTGCAAGCACCCTTTTAATTATTCTGGCCCTACCCGGGTAACCCAGGATGACTTCCAGTATCAAAAATATTAACTTAGGGATGCCTAGGTAGCTCAATGGGTTGAGTGACCTACCCTTGGTTTCAGCTCAGGTCATGACCTCACGGGTCGTGGAACTGAGCCCCACATGGGGCTCCCCGGTCAGTATGGAGTCTGCTAGAGATTGTCTTCCTCTGCCCCTCCTCCCTCTTGCACATGCTGTTGCTCTCTTAAATAAGTAAATCTTTTAAAAGATATATTAACCTGGGGCGCCTGGGTGGCTCAGAGGGTTAAGCCTCTGCCTTCGTTCGGCTCAGGTCATGATCTCAGGGTCCTGGGATCGAGCCCCACATCGGGCTCTCTGCCCGATGTAGTACCCAGGGAGCCTACTTCCCCCTCTCCCTCTGCCTGCTTCTCTGCCTACTTGTAATCTTTCTCTCTGTCAAAAAAATAAATAAAATCTTTAAAAAAAAGAAAAAAAAAACTCCAATGGGTCTGGCCAGATTAAAGTGCTTTCACTTCACCTGCTTTGTCTTTCCCTTCATCCCCCAGCCCAATTTCTTTAAAAGATATATTAACTTAATTACATTTGCTAAGTCCCTTCAGCCATGTAAGGTAACATAGTCACAGAATGTGAGGATTAGGAAATAGACATCTTTGGGGAGCCAATATTCTGTCTACCATATCAGGAATGAAAGAGGGGATATCACTACAAACATTAAAAAGGTGACAGGGAAAAAGAGAGAATAACTGCTTTCCAATAAATGTGACTACTTAGATGAAATGGACAAGTCACTGAAAAAGACAATGAACCAAAATGGACATAAGAAGAAATAAAAAATCTGAATAGCCTAGACTTATTAAAGAAATTCAGTTTGTTATCAAAAAACCTTCCCAGGGTACCTGGGTGGCTCAGATGGTTAAGCATTTGACTGTTCTTTTTTCTTTTCTTTTAAATTTTCTTTTCTTTTTCTTTCTTTTTTTTTTTTTAGTGTTATGTCCAATTAGCCAGCATATAGTACATCATTAGTTTTTGATGTAGTGTTCAACGATTCATTAGTTGTGTACAACACTTGATTACAGTTCACGTCAACAATTCATTAGTTGTGTATAACACTTGATTACAGTTCAGGTCTTGATCTCAGGCTTGTGAGTTCAAGCCCCACATTGGGCTCCGTGCTGGGCATGGAGCCTACTTTAAAAACAAACAAACAAACAAACCAACAAACCAACAAACCACCTTCCTACCAAAATTAGGAAGATAAAAATCATGAGGTCTAAGTGGGTTTACTGGTAAATTCTATACAAAATTTAATAAGGAAATAACACCAATCTTACTCAAGTTTTCAAATAGAAGAGAATGAAACAATTCCCAATTTATTTTATAAAGAGTATATAATCCTGATGCCAAAACCTGAAAAACGCATCAGAAGAAAAAAAAAAGAAACGAGCTAAACTGCAGATCAAAATTCTTTAACACTGCTACAAAAATCCTCAAAATATTAGCAAATTAAATTGAGCAATATATAGAAAGCATAATACTTAATGCTTTATTAAGAACTTAATCCCCAGAATGCAAAGTTAGTTTCACATCTAAAAATCAATTGATGTAATGAGCAAAATTGATTAAATAAAGGAGAAAAATCATATGATCATCCCAACAGATGTAGAAAATGCATTCGACAATGTTCGACACCCACTCTTGGTATACATTCTTAGCAAACTAGAATCCAAAGAAAATTTTCTTCATCAGTGTACCAATTGTCAATTATTTGACTTTCAACTTCAAATCAACTCTTTACCCTGATTTGTGATGCTAGAGTTAGTAGCCATTTCTCCTTTGCCAGCTACCATAAAATTTGGCTTTATTAGTAGAAGATGCAGTGGGAACTTTAAGTTTCCATCTGGTAGAATTTCCTTTCAGCCTGGAGAACATCCTTTAGTTTTTCTTATAACGTAGGTTTGTTTGAGATAAATTCCCTTAGTTTTATTTGTCCTTCTTTTAATTTCATTATGGAAAGATAGTTTTATTACATTTAGAATAGTAGGTTGATAGTTTTCTCACTTTAAATCTGTCATTCTAGTGTCTTCTTGTATCTATTGTTTTTGAGAAGTATGTAGTAATCTGAATTCATGGTTTATCATTTAGATTGTGTCTTTTGCTTTGGCTGCCTTCAAGATTTTCTCTTTATGTTTGGTTTTCAATAATTTGACTATGGTATTTCTAGGCAGAGTTACTCTCTCTTTATATTTTTGGTGATCTACAAGCCTCTTGAATCTTTAAATTTATGTCTTCATCAAGTTTGGGCAATTTTTGGTCATCACTTTCCAATAGTTTTTCGGTTCCATTCCCTCTTTTCTCTCCTGATCATCTCATTGCAAGTATGTGATCTCTTTCAGTATTGTCTCACAAACCACTGAGACACTCCTCTCTTCCTCCTCTTAATAATACATTCTTTTCTTTTTTTAGGTTGGATAATTTCTATCCATCTGTCTTCAAGTCCATTCTTTTGTCATCTCCAATCCACCAATAAGCCCTTCAGGTGAAATTTTTATTTAGATATATTTTTCAGTTCTAGAATTTCCATTTAGTTCTTTTATAGTTTCTATTTTCCTGTGAGACTATCTATTGGTTTTTCATTAAGACCATATTTTTCTTTGCATCTTTGAATAGAGTTAAAATAGCTGCTTTAAAATCCCTGTCTGCTAATTATAACATTTGGATCACCTTGTAAATTGTTCTCTGAAATTTCCTTTTCTTTTGAGTATGCATCACAAGTTCCCTGTTTATTCACATGTCTAATCAATTTGGATAATATTTTGGACATTGTAAATGAGAGTCTGGATTCTGTATATTATGTTGAAGAGTAATTTTTGTTTGTTTTAGCAGGTAGTTAATTTGACTGAACTCAAATTCCAAACTTCATTTCTTTTGCATAGTCAGGTAGCAGCTAAAATCTCTGATAGGTTATTTTAGCCTTAGCTTGGCTTCCTGTAGTTTTCCCTGTGTATGTTTAGGTAAGAGATCAGCCAGAGATGTTGGCAATTTATATATAGAATTTGGGGCTTCCCTTCCATGGGTCCCTCTATTTGGGAATCTCTTGCTTGACTTGCAGCCATTGTCCAAAATGCTGTATTCTGACTTCTCAACTAGTAAGAATATAGATTTCTCTTTAATTTTCCTTCCCCTTGAAGAACTGACTAGTCCCTACCATAAGAGCATAAATTCATCCAATGCCATTCTTTTCTTCTTCTAAGAGTTGATTCCTCCCAAATTTCTGCCCGCTCTGGTTACTCTTTAGTTCCTCCAGACAGTTGTTTTTATATTTTGCCCAGGGTTTTTAAATGTTACTTGTGGGATGGTTGATCCAATATAAGCTAGTCCACCATAACCAAAAGGCATTGTTATTTTTTTTTAACATTTATTTGAGAGTGAGAGTGAGAGAGAGAGAGAGAGTGAGAGAGCACAAGTACAGAGGGAGAGGGAGAAGCAGACTCCGCTGAGCAGAGAGCCCGATGTAGGGTTTGATCCCAGAACCCTGAGATCATGACCTGAGCTGAAGGCAGACACTTAACTAACTGAGCCACCCAGGCACCCCAACACATTGTTATTTTTAAAAAGCTCTCTAGGTAGTTAAGAACCATTGTACTAATCCTAATCCCAATGATGGGAGAAGTATTTAGTTAGTGTCAACCATCCTTATAAGTACTGCTTGACTATCTGTTTTGGATCTCATGCTGCCTTAATTAGAGACTACTATAATCTTTTACACAATTCAACATTTCCTCCTGCTGAGCTCCTATAACCATCTGGGTGACATACATTCTCTCAGAGTTGTCCTTGTCCATGCAAATGGGACCAGTATCAAGCTTCTGTCCTTTCTCATTATTAGTCAAATGCTATACTTCATTAATAATCCTGAAGTTAGGATAAAAAAGGTTTTGTAGGATGAGTAGTATTTTTTTTTAATTTAAAGATTTTATTTATTTATTTGAGGGAGAGAGAGAGAGCGAGCGTGCACGAGTGGGGTGAGGGGCAGAGGGAGAAGTAGACTCCCCGTTGAGCAGGGAGCCGGATGCAGGGTTTGATCCCAGGACTCCAGGATCATGACCTGAGCCGAAGGTAGACGCTTAACAGATTGAGCCACCCAGGCAACCCAAGAGTGGCATTTTTAACATCTCTGCAGAACTGAAAATGAGGGAATAATTTGATTCAAGAATGTTGGATATTAAACTGGATCCAGAGCTAATTTTGACAATACTAGCAAAGAATTCACTGTTTCATGCCCTCAAACACACAAATATTTACTCAGCGCCTATTATTTATATTTGTACTTAGCGCTGAATTACAAAGAGATACAAAAATAAATTTGAGGAGACTGTGTACTCTCTGAACTTGCAGAATCCTAAGAGAGGATTTGTTCATGAATAACCATAAGATAAGACAAAAAGTGCTAAGATCCATAAGAGAGAATCTAATGTTATTCTCAGAACTGTTACCTGATTGTCTTCTTGGTCATTGTCTCTTACTTCAAAATGACTCATTTGGTTTGCCTGAATACATTTTTTTTCTCCACCCAAAGTACTTAATCATTTTCAGATCCAAGTCAGTGTTCTTTAGACTATATGTCCTTTAAGAGAATCAAAGGGTCCTTTTAAATAAATTCTTTTGAATTCATTAATTTATTTGATGCCTGTAAGAACCTTTTGAGATAAGTATTGTCACTAATTTAAAGAATAGGAAACAGAAACCCAGAATGTTTATGCTTAAAACTTGCCCAAAATCACTGTTAGAAAGAAGCAGAACCTGTCATGAACCTAGCTCTTTTGACATCCAAGTCTAGTTCATTGCTTTTGTCACTTACAGGTAATATATAGCAGGGAAAGAAAGTAGATTCGTGGACAGGTTTATAAAGAAGGTCAAATGGACCGATGAAGTCAAGGATGAGGCCTGAGGAAAAGTATTTGAATTTGGTAATCAGAAAATCATTGGTGAGTTAGTGCATATCCCTTTCCTTCAGCCTGATATAATCAATTTTCACATTTTAAATCTAACCTTTTAATAAAATTTCAAATCTACTCACTGTTTTCCATGTAGGATCCTTTGTGGTTTGACTCCATTTTATTTGTCCAATATCATCCTTCCACATTTTCTACCTCATATTCAATGATCCATACACATTAAACCATATATTCTTTCCCTCCCTGAGAGCAATACAAGAATACTCGAAGGTATTCTTGGAGTGGCCTTTCCACTCCTTTCCCCTGTCATCTAGCGTAGATGCTCTGTTTAAGGAAGCCATTCCAGACCACAACACCCTAGGGTGGCTTGGGTGCCTCTCCTATATTTTCCCATGATATCCCCAGGCTTACTCCTTTTCTAGGACTTAACACAAAAATACTATAATTACCATTTACCCTGTCTGTTTTCCCCACTAAACTGTGAATTCCCTGAGAATAGGACTAAGCCTCATGTATGGAGTATTCCCAAAACATAGCACGGTGATTTTGCACAAATATTTGATAAATGAATAAATGGCAAAGATTTTGAGGTTTTGCAAAGCAACGAAATATTCTAACCTGACCTCAAGAGCAAAGACTTTGACTATAGGTCATAGACAGTATGCTCTGATCCAAGACCTTAATGTAAATCTAGCTATTTAGACACCGAACTTCCTTTGCCAGGATATCAAGTTTGTCTCTACCACTTCCTGTGAACAGTTCTGCTTAAGAAAACGTGGTCGGGACACCTGGGTGGCTTAGTTGGTTAAGCGTTGGACACTTGGTTTTGGCTCAGGTTCTGATCTCGTGGTTGTGGGACTGAGTCCTGCTCTGCCTTTCCCCCTGCTCATGCCCTCTCTCTCTAAAATAAATAAATAAATCTAAAGAAGAAGAAGAAGAAGAAGAAGAAGAAGAAGAAGAAGTCGTCATAATTATACTTTCACCGATATAGTTCCAGAAGAATTGCATGAAATCTGAGAGATTTTTGCAACCTTGGATAATTGTTTTGAAACTGAATTCTTCTGGCTTAGATCAAGCAAAACAAGTACTTTAGATAACCACAATTCTAAATGCTTACTCCATAGCACCAAGACTTGTGCTAATCTTCAGTGTGGACTACAAAATAAGATCACAGGATCTTCAAGCTAGACCTATATAGGGAGAACTTAATGAAATATTTGTAATGGTAATGAATCTCAGAATTTGAAGCGCACAATGAGGTCACTGGGTTCATCCACATAGTATATGGCTTGTACATCCATTCAGTTCTTTTAGAGTACTTTATGAGTTATTTCAAATTGGTGGGCAGGGCTTTGAGTGACTATAGAAAGGAGACCATATGGATATAGAGATGGGCTGAGTGCATAATCCATAACCTAGGAATGCCTATTCATGCACTCTGGACATTACTGTCAGTTTACCTTTATTCAAGGTCATCTTCATTAAAATATACCTACAGGGGCACGTGGGTGGCTCAGTGGGTTAAAGCCTCTGCCTCTGGCTCAGGTCATGATCTCAGGGTCCTGGGACTGAGCCCCGCATTGGGCTCTCTGCTCAGCAGGGAGCCTGCTTCCCCCTCTCTCTCTGCCTGCCTCTCTGCCTACTTGTGCTCTCTCTCTCTCAAATAAATAAATAAAACCTTTAAAAAAATAAAAATAAAATAATAAAATAAAATATACGTACATAAATAGATGATACTTACAACTGCTCTCCGTACATAGTGTATTTTAAAAACATTTAAAAATTGTATATGCTTTTGGGTAACAGCAATACACTAAATTTAATTTGTACAGAGAGAATGTATATATAGGAAAATTATAAATGTTACTTATAACATTGTATTTAGAATTTATCATGGTTAACTTTGTTCCATAGAATTTAGTGGGATTTAAAATCATATACTTGGCCAGGGGCACCTCGGTGGCTCAGTTGTTAAGCATCTGCCTTCGGCTCAGGTTGTGATCCCAGGGTCCTGGGATCAAGCCCCACAACAGGTTCCCTGCTCGGCGGGAAGCCTGCTTCTCCCTCTCCCACTCCCTCTGCTTGTGTTCCCTCTCTCTCTGTCAAATAAATAAATAAAATCTTTAAAAAATAAAATAAAATCATACACTTGACCATAAAGAGGTGGTATTAAGAGCTCTGTACATTGGAGAATAAGTCAACTGATTTCTTTCCAAATATCTTCTCCATTCATACTCCCGAATGACATTGTTACAGTGTTAAGTATATATATAGGAGTACATATAGAATAGTGTAAGTATGTGGGGGGATAGGAGAAGAGATTTTGAGACTGAATTGAATATGATAGCACTGGTATAATTTAAAGCCAATCTTGTCACTTGTTCTAATTTGCTAAGTAAAAAACAATAAAGCATATCTTGGAAAGAAACAACTTAGCCAACATATAATTCTTCTTTGGGTTAGTTCACGTAGAGATAAATAAATGAAAGGTTTTGTTTTATAAGGAACCACATTTCTAAATGGGTATAGGAGAAAAATATCGTCAAATAGCCACACTTCATTATTAACTCATCTATCCTTTTAATTGAAATGTCTCACTTATTTTTTTCTAATAATAGCGTTAAAGATGCTCATCACTTGTTAATTCTGGCAATCAGATGACAACTTCGGCCATCTCTCCCCTACAGTTTCGTTTTTAATCTCCGTTTAAGTGGGCTGCTTGCTAGCATGACCAGAGACAAAAGGAGCCGGTCTGGATTTGCACTGTGTGTGTATATACACGTGTGTGTTTTCTGCACATCCAGGCTCAGAGATAGCATTTAAAGTTACATAGATTTATTATCCAAAGAGACATCTAATTAAATAAAGAAGGGGGCGTATGTTAGCAGGGCTGACTTCAGGATCTGCTCCTTTGTATAAAAGGGCTTTCGCGTGCCTTCCTCCTCCATCCCGAAAGCACCGGGTTCCTTCTTCCCTTCACCATGAATAAGGCGGACATTTGACAGCTTCACAAGGCTGACAGGGTTACCCAACAGCCCACCCTCCCTATTCTCAATCCAATTAGACCTCTAATCCTCCAGATGAAAGGCCCAACTGCTCACGTTCCTCATGACAACGACAGCTATTGATTATTTGTCACTGCAGCTAACACCTTCCCTGTTGAGGCTGCTCTGACAGAAGCAAACCTACCAAATTAGACAGCACTTTATCTGCCCTGGAGGCCAAATGGCACAACAAGTAAAGGCTAATAAATGGTATAAAAATGAACAAATCATAACATTATGACAGGCTGATCGTTGCCAGCAGCCTCCCAGCTCAAGTTTGATGTTCTGCTAGACTCGCTCCTTCTCTTTCCCCTCTGCTCCAGCTCCAACTTTGACTGAATTAAAGGCCAGAACAATTAAGGCATTTGACCAGCAAAGATAAGCCAATTGAAGTATCACCAAGGGACATAAATGTCAATAACTGACGGCCATTTGTCAATACAAACGTTCTGGAGATGCAAATGCTCAGGCCTCTGCTCTCCACTAGGCTGCACTGACTGGCTTTCCAACAAGAGGCAGCTCGCAAAGCCGGCCTGTAGCTATTTAACCAGCAGGGGGAAAAAAAGGAAGAAAAGAAATAAAAGAAAAGAAAAGAAAAAGGAAAATCCAGTCCCAAGAGAAGAAGTATTCTCCGAAGAATAAGCAGGAGTCATTGGGTGGGGGTGAAGGGCTGTATGAGAAAAAGAGAGAGAACAGAGTAGAACTATTCTTCCTTAAAAATGCAGTCTAATGTTAGACAACTGGAATGTCATCCTACGTTTTTCGTCAAGAATACCTGCATAATGTGAGAGGTGCTAGACCACCTGGGAGAGTTAATAAAGCTGTAACTTCAGAAGTAGACTCATCAATTTAATGAATACTTTTTTGAGCATCAGCTGTGTACCAGGCACTGTTCTAGGCAATGGGGAGAAAGAGTGGGGAGAAAAAGGCCCCCCTAAATCCCCAGCTTCATGGAGTTTACGTTCTGGTGGGGGAAGAGACAATAAGCAAGGCAAACAAGAAGAACATACGGTATTTTAGACAGTGTTAAGTGCTAAGGAAAAAAAATAGAGTAGGGGGAATAAAATGTGTGAAATGAGGGCCTATTAGGTAGGACAGCGGGGGAAGGATTCACTGAAACAGTGACTTTTCAGTAAGAACTACTGAAAGTGAGGGAGTTGGGGGTGCCTGGCTGGCTCTGTCGGTAGAGCATGCAACTCTTCATCTCAGGGTTGGGAGTGTGAGCCCCACATTGGGGGTATAGCTCACTTAAAAAAAAAAAGGTGAGAGAGTTCAACATAGAGATATCTATAGGAACAGCATTCCTAGCAAAGGGAAAAGCAAATGCAAAAAAATCTCAAGGCAAGAGCATTTGTTTCCATTTAGAGGAACAGCACCGAGGCCAGAGTGGGCTTATGCAGAAAACACAAGGGTAAGATTAAAAATAAGGTCATCTAGGTAACTGGAGATTTAAAACATATAGGGCTTTATAGGTCATAGGAAGTACTTGGGCTTTTACTCTGATGTAAAAAACCCTTGGAGAGTCTGGAGCAGAGACTGACATGATTTGACTGGAGTTTAAAAGGCTCATTCTGGCTGATGTCACAAGCACAGACTGCACGGGGCATCAGAAGGCCAGTTAGGAGGTCACTACAATAATCCAAACGAGGCTCCTACTTAATCCAATCCAAGCTGCTGGTTGTTACAACCAGGGTGGTAGCAAAGCAGGTGTTCAGAAATGGGTGACTTCTGAATAAATTTTAGTACGTAGAGTTGACAAGATTTGCTGATGGACATCGGTCTCCCACACAAGACAACAGACATTTGCATAAAAAATGGGCACCCAATACATGTTAGTTCAGTTGAATTCTCTACCTGGCAGTTCAATTAAAAATGCTATGCCTTGAAGCAAGGAAACTGTGTCAAGTCAAAATTTTAAAAACCAATTCAAGGAAAGACTTTGGAGTCAGACAGATCTATGTATTGCCTTATCACTCTGCCACTTAATGAAAAATTACTCAAGCTCTTTTAGTCTTGGTTTCTTCATCTATATTATATTATGTGATGTTCTATTATTCTCAGCTGGGTGAGAAAAAGGAGTAGAGATGTAAGTTACAAGAGGTAAAGTTAAAAACAACAATAATATCTTTGTACCAAATTAAAATAGGAAGTGACAAAGTGACATTAAAGAAAAATAGTTCCAAGTGGTGACCACAGTAGAAGACTTAGAAATAATCACCAACCTTGTAAAAGTGAGCACCTCTAGACTCTAGACTGTGGTCTCCAAATACTTTCTCCTACTTTCAAGAACCATGGGTCCTTGAAGAAATGATGGATTCCAGGTCTGGAGTAAAAAATACAGAAATTACGAAACTAATATAATACTGTATGTTAACTGTACTGGAATTTAAAAGCTTAATAAAAATACAGAGATGAACCTGGAATTTTGGTGATAGCAGTTAGCAAGGAAGCTATCAAAAAATAGGATCATGTCGAAAGGATCCAGGAACCAACTTGAAGGACTTCTCATAACCAAAGATAGAGTAATGTGAATATCAATTAGGGATAACATCAATAAACTGATATGACAACTAGATTAAAATGATACCAAAGTATCCTATGCCTTGTTCATGATGATACTAAAAAGAAAAAAGGAAAAAATTAATTGGTCATCATGGGAGGACATCTTTCCTTATTTTGAAAACTAGTAAAGAAAGAGAAAGAATCAAGGATTAATTCTTCCTTTTCTGTATCAGTGAGTAATCAAATAGTAGGTAAGGGGAAATTCTCCTTTGATGAATTATTCCAGCAAACAATTGTAGAAGGGATGGCAGAATTAGAATAGCATCATTTTGCAGCTCTTAAAAACACACTGGCTTTAGCCACTGAACACCAATAACTGTGAACATCAAAAAAATGGAGACAATGGAACATTAATGTGTCTCCTGATGAGAAATGTAGCAAAACAGTGTAGTTTAGCCAAAAAAACTGAAGCAGAATCAGATCAAGCCTATAGATCCAATAACTAATTTATAGGAAATATGGAAGACAGAGGAACAAGTTAAGTAGACCTAGAGAGAGAATCAACGTGATCTAGACTGAGACCGTTTGGACTAAGACATCAAGTTATGGAAGAAGGTAAGCCACAATTACAAAAAACTGTAAGAAAAAAAAAAGAAAATAGAGTAAGAATTTATAGATTTAAAAAGACTTAAAAGACATAGGGTGCCTGGGTGGCTCAGTCCATTAAGCCTCTGCCTTGGGCTTAGGTCATGATCCCAGGAGCCTGGGATGGAGCCCCGAACCCCGGCTCCCTGCTTCTCCCTCTCCTTCCTGCCTGTGCTCTCTATCGCTATCTCTGTCTCTTTCTCTCTCTCTCAAAAAAAAAAAAAGACTTAAAAGACATAAATCAATGTCAGTTTATAAGTCTTATTTCAAACAAATTAAAAAAATCAAACAAATATGTTTATGAGACAATTTGTAATTTGAACATGGGTGGGCTATTTTATGATACTATGATATTAAATAATTCTTGTTAAATTTTTAGTATTACAGTGATCATATTTTAAGAGTCACTTTCTTTTTATTTATTTATTTTAAAATATTTTATTTTTAAGTAATCTTCACACCCAATGTGGGACTTGAACTTACAAACCAGAGATCAAGAGTTGCATGCTGGGATGTCTGGATGCTGACTAGCTAATTGTCTGCCTTGGGCTCAGGCTATGATCCCAAGGTCCTAGGATCGAGCCTGCATTGGGCCCCAGGTTCAGCAGGGAGCCTGCTTGTACTCACCCTGCTTGTACTCTCTCTCTCTCTCTCTCTCTGACAAATAAATAAATAAAATGTTAAGAAAAGGAAAAAAAGGTGCATGCCTTACTGACTGAGCCAGCCAGGTGCTCCAAGAACCATTTTTTTTTCTTTTCTTTTTTACAGATAAATATTGGTGTAACAGTATAACACCTGGGATTTCCTTCAACATGGGAGGGAAGTTTCCTTTAATAAAACATTTAAAAAGATATGAGGTTTAAAAAAAATTAGTGTCAAATTCATTGGCTCCTCCTACTTTCATAACTATAATCCCACAGTAAATTCAAAATACATTTGAACCTGGACCCCTTCTTACCACCTCCACCACTACTGGTCCAAGCCCACATCATCTCTCAGCTCCTAATTAGTCTCCCTCCTGTGCTCGCTTTGGCAGCACATACACTAATTAGTCTCCCTCCTCCTGCCCTCATCCTTTTGACAGTCTACCAGTTAAATGAGCTTTCAAAATATAGCTAGATCATATTTTCTGTGCTTACACCCTTCAATAATCTTCTCCCCTTGTGCACAGGAAGAGCTGAACCCTTCAATATCCTATAGGTCCTATAGGATCTCTGACCTCTTCCTCACTCCACAGTTAGTTACAGGGCTCTTCCTGCTGACTGTTTCTTGTAATACCATGCATGCTCCCATCTCAGGGTCTCTGCACTTGGCATTCGTCCCCCTGCAAGGTTTGTTCTCTCATTGCCTTTAGGTCACTTAAATGTTAATTGTTTGCTTAATGTTACTTCCTTAAATGAGATTTATCCAGATCACTCTATTGCTAATATGTAACCCCTTGGCTCCCTATATCTTTCACCTGCTTTATTTTTTCCAGAGCATGTATCCTCACCTGACATAATAGTATACCTATTTTATAATTTTTTTCATTTGTTGGTTTGTTTTATAACAACAAAATGTAAGTTCCTTGAAGGCAGGGAATTTTGTTTCATTTTGTCCATTGTTCTAACCCAAACATACAGAACAATGCCTTAAGATGAGCAGATACTCAATAAATAAATATCTGTTCACTAAATGAATTTTTTTATTTTCAACCAGTGCTCTTTACAACTATACTTCTCCATTAAGCTTGCCGGGGCAGGGGAAGGGTAGCCCAGTGTTGGGTTCCCTGCTCAGCAAGGGGTCAGCTTCTCCCTTCTTCTGCCCCTCCCTCATGCTCTCACTCCTACTCTCTCCCAAATAAATAAAATCTTAAAACAAACCAACAAACCAACAACTGCCTAATACCCAAATTCTTGCAGCCTTGTCCTTTGTGATTCTCCGAGGCAATGGTGTCCAGTCATTTCTTATCTGCTCTTTCATTTTGGTGGCTGGCTTGCTGACAAACTACCTACTTTTCTCATCCCCATAACTCAGCATGTTTTGTACTCTAGGTTGCCTTTAGCTCCACTGGCTGGGATACTGCCCACAATTTCTGGGTGGACTTTCTTTCATTTTCTGCCCATCCTAGGGATGTCCTCAGCCCCAACACACTCCAAGTCTAGCTTGTCCACAAGTTCTGCTGCTGATAGACCGTGCACCAGATTCTACACTTTTCAATCTGGGAGGTCATTTAAGATATTACATAAAAATATTTCTCATTACTTTTTATAGCTGTACTATATATAGTATAGTTATATACTATATACTATAGCACTACATCGTGAGGACACACTTTTTTTACTGAACCAGTCCTCCAACAGGACATTTCCCTTCATGCTCTCTCTATTACAAATAATGCTACAATTAAATAGCCTTGTGCATACATCACTTCTTATTTTTACCAGTGTATGCTTCTAGAGGTGGAAATGTTGGATCAAAGGTAAATGCATATTCTAGTTACTTTTGCTGGCTATTGTTGAGTTTCCCTTCATAGAGGTCACGCTATTTTTCATTCCCTTCAGCGACAGTTTTGCCATCAGAGCACTCTCAAACTTTTTGACTTTTGCCAACCTGGCACATGAAAAAATCTCATTGCAATTTTAACTTGCATTTCTTTTATGATGAACAATGTTGAGCATATTTCCACGTATGTAAGGGCCACTCACATTTCCTTTCTTGTAAACTATCTATTCATATCTCTGGCTCATTTTTAATAGACTCGTTGTTCTTTTTCTTCTCCATTTTATGTCTTAGGGCTATTAACCCTCTGGTAGTGACATAATTTGCAAATACTGTTTCCCAGTTTGTCTTTCTTCTTTCTCTTTGCTACAATGTTTTCTGCAGTGAAAAGTCTTTCTTATTTCTATGTAGCCATATTTCTTATCACTTCTACATTTTACTTTATAGATAGAAGGTTTTCCCTGCTCTTAGATTATGTACTGTAAACCTTCATGGTATATTTAACGCTTTGCAACATGTATACACATTACCATTCAATTAAGTAACAATGTAAAGCCGGCACCTGTGTGCGCATGTACAGATACATACACAAACTCACATAGATTGTATTAGTTCATGATGTGCACAACATTAACATGACCAGTTACATACATGGTTAGAAGTTTAGAGCCATTACTTCAAATTCATATTTTAGCTCAAATTCCTAACAAATGGCTTGTAAAGACTCAGCTTGATGAATGACAAAGAGACCAAAAGGATTTGAATAAAAATTTTAAAAGGATATAAACCGTGTCTCCTGAAACCTAAAATTGTTTGAAATAAACAGAGTATACTCAATAAATTTCTTGAAAATGAGCAGTTTTGTTGGTGAAATGTTAACTTTATGATGATTCAGAATCTGAAAGACTTTAAATATTTAGACAGAAGTTGATTTTAATGTTTTAAGATGATAGTGCAACACGATACAGATTAAATAATAAAAACATATTTGGTGAATGAATGGATGAATTACTCACCAGAATTGTAATGGTGAACAAGTGGACTGATAGAGTAAATAAAATTTTTCAAGGGGCCTAATTACTACTGATGACACAGTTTAGACAAGTAGAAGGAAAGCATACAAAGATCTTTTAAATAGGTGAGGTTAATTTTAGTAGTAATGTTTCAGTGATTAAGCTTTTCTGCAGGCAGGATCTATTTTGATATCAAAGATTAGGATGAGACTTCTGGTGACTCATATGGGGGAGAGATGGCAAATATACTGAATGACAGACTCAAGAATCTAGAGGACCTCCAAAGGTTATATGATGAACCCAATTCAATTCACCGAGTATTAATTGTTGGTTAAGTACTAGGCACTGGAAATAAAAAATATGACTATCACACTCTTGCTGATAGTAAGATGCTCATTGTTCCTGGGGAAATAAAATGTGTAAACAAATAAATATCTTTCGGAGGGATAGGTGATGTAACAGTGGTTCAGTATAGCAGGTATTGGAGGAACAAGGAAAGGAATGCTAAACTCTACCTAAGTAAGTCTGGGAAGTTCAAATAAATGAGTAAATACAGATACAGTAAGATGCTACATTTGGGTCCAGACTACAACAACATGAATATAGGATTAGTTTAAGCAGTAGCAAGCATAAAGCAAAATTAGAAGTTTTTTTTTTTTTGATTTTATATATTTATTTATTTGAGGGAAAGAGAGTGAGCAAGCAAGAGAGAGAGCACAAGGTGGTGGGGAGCCAGGAGAGGCAGAGGGAGAGGGAGAAGCAGACCTACTGCTTAGTAGGGAGCCTGATGAGCAGGGCTCTATTCCAAGAGTCCAGGATCATGACCTGAGCTGAAGGCAGATGCTTAACTGACTGAGTCACCCAGGTACCCCAAAATAAGAAGTTTTATTTGAAAAATCTTCAATAGGAATCAACCACATTTGGTTGCCCAAATGATAATGAGGAAAATCATGGCATACTCTGTGCTCTTCAGACTGGCATTGTATTCTATTCTAGGTGAGGAATTTAGGCAATCATATGCATATATGGTGAAAGGCATCAGGATGGGAAGGAGAGCATACATGAAGAAGGAATAAAGACACAGATAATAATAAACCTACAAAAAATTTTTTTTGCTGGTCTAGGATGATTATTTTATTAAAATATGTCAGATCGTGTCGCTCCTTTCCCCAAAACCCTACAATGCCTCCTCATTTCATTCAGAGCAAAAACATATTCCTGACAAATGGCCAAAAGGCCCTCCCTATAGGATCTGGCTACCACTCCTGCCCCCTCCTCATTACCTACTGCTTTCCCTGGCTCACTCAATTGAACCATGCCTGCCCTAGCCCCATTGTTATTCCTCAAACGAATCATGCATGTTCCCATTTTGAGGCCTTTGTTCTAACTCTTCTGTTTTGTCAGGAACAAAAGAAAGTTCTCTCAGCCATTCACATCGCTAACTTCCTCACCTCCATCAAGTCTTGTTTCAAATGTCACTATCTTAATGAAAATTATTTTGATGACCTTATTTAAATTTACACCCTCTCTCCCCAGTCACCTCCTCCCTGGCTTTCTGGATCCCCCTTACTTAGGCATTTTGGTTATACTGCTGTTATCATATTAGTAAATGATCATTTGGACTTTGTAAAAGCTTAACAGTCGAAGGAGGTATGTAAAGAGCCCTATGATTGGTCATAGGGAAAATGCTATTCCCAGGGGCTGACAATATTCATACTGTAGGAATAACAGACCCCCTGACTCCCTCTCATTCTCTTTTGAATAGTAAAATATAAGTAGGTTAAAAAAAAGGGAGAGAAAATTATATGAACAAATACAGTCCTATGGCATAAGAAGGCAATTATCAAATTAATGCTCAAATTTCTTTTGGAATTGATTTTATACACAAAATTAATTTTTAAAAGTTTAAATGAAAAGTAAATGGATCTGAAGTTCCTTTTTATCAGCTGTAAAAATATTCGCTGGCCCTGTGCCCAGAGTTTAAAAGAAATCAGCATGAGTCTAATGAAAAACAAGCTGTAGGTCTCAGGGAAATTCAATATATACTTTCTTTTCCTTTTAGTTTTTGATTGGTTTCCATGGGAATCTAGGCTTGTGGGGATCTCTAATCTATTCATAGAAAGCAGATGCTTGTATTTTCATGACAGTAAAACTGGGGGTCAGCAAAGAGATAAAGATGATTAGAAAATGGCCATGGTTATAGGAAACAGGAACATGTTACAAAATTTGGTGAGCCACAAGGATTTTAAAATACAATTGGCAAGGCTGCTCTGCTGTGTTTGAGAGGCATCATAACACTAAGGTAAAATACTAGCGTAAAAGAGGAAGCTCTGGGGGGTGCCTGGGGGCTCAGTTAAGTGTCCAGCTCTTTATTTCAGCTCAGGTCATGATCTCAAGGTCATGAGTTCAAGCTCCACATTAGGCTCCACACTGGACATGGAGCCTGTTTAAGATTCTCTCTCCCTTCCCCTTCCCTTCTTTAAAAGGAAGAAGAAGGAGGAGGAAGAGGAGGACGAGGAGAAGCAGAAGAAAAGAGGAAGCAGAAGCAGAAGCAGATGAAGAAGAAGAAGTAGTAGTAGTAGTAGTAGTAGTAGTAGTAGTAGTAGTAGTAGTAATAGTGGTGGAAGCTCTGGGTTAAATTCTGAATCGGGCCCATGAGAAGGAAACCTGTAGGTACTTTTTTGGAGGTTTGACTGGGAAACTGGATTTGGGAATGACTGTAGGTCAGAAGAATCAGAAGACTGAGAAAGTAAGCCTCCTGAAAGTATGTAAGTTTTCTTTCAGTAGAGCATTATTAGAAGCACGGAGCGGGGGAATCAGAAAAACTAGATAATTCTTGACTCTGTAAGTATCAAAGTGACCTAGAAGAATTCAGTCAAACTATACCTCAGTTTACTTATATGAAATAGATAATATTTAACTGTTCCAACTGCTATAAAGCTGCTATGGAACTAAACGAATGGTTTATTTACTGGAATTAGACTAGAAAAATTCAAAAGTGATTTTACTAAGACTTGTTGACATGTTCTTCCCTGTCACTATAAATCTCATCCATGCAAGTAGACATACATTAACTATTGCAAAAGTATTAAAGGACAATAGGTTTTGATTTCAATTCTCAGATTTATTTAAAAGCAGACCAGTTCTGGATTTGGTTGGAACACTCTTGAATCTACAATCCTAAATATTTGAAATCAGTTTCTAGGGACATCTGGGTGGCTCAGTTGGTTAAGCATCTGACTCTTGATCTTAGCTCAGGTCTTGATCTCAGGGTCGTGAGTTCAAGCCCCAAGTTGGTCTCCATGCTGGGCATGGAGCCACTTGGAAGGAAGGAAGAAAAGAAGGAAGGGAGGGAGGGAGGGAAGGAACCAGTTTCTAAATTGGAAAACCAAAGGGCAGGTTTAAAGATAATTTCTAAATACTCAGAGAACAAACGTAAAACTTATTTGGAAACCTCAGAAGTTGGAATATATTAAAGCAAAGATTCTTTAGCCTGGGACTTTCTGCCTGCCTGGAAAAGGCAGCCTAGCTAGAGTTGAAGTCAAATGGGGCAAACTCTAAGAGTTGTCTAACATCATGCATCTCAGTTCAGAGATTTCCTGAGAGATCATTAACATTTCAGAACGTAAGGGTTTCATACACTCAGACTTCCCTATGTTTCTAAGTAATGCAGGCATCACGGATGTCTTTTGGTGCCTTCTTTTAGGAACATACCAATGGGCAAAATCTCATTCATTTACTCTTCAGCTATCCATTAGGTATATAGTTTGTGGTAGAATGGGCACTTACTAAATTATTTTAAAATGAACTAATGAGTGAATACAGCCACAGAGAAGCCTAGACGTACCTACTAAACACATCCAGGTGATTCTGATGTATGCTCAAGTTTATAGGGTTTTCCTAGAGTTCCTGAAGCTAATGCTGTGAAATGTGACCAAAGTGCTTCAAAACCTAGAAACCATTCTTGATTCTGTTCTTCCTTATCCTACCTACAAATAATACTCATCAAGTTCTGGAATTTTACTATTTTTTATAAATAATTTTTAAATTGACGCATAATATATTTATACACACAATTAAGTGATAAATCTTAAGTATACAGACTGATAACTTGTTACGTAATCAACACACAGATCAAGATATAGATAATTTCCAGCATCCCTGAAAGCTTCCTTTATGCCCCTTTTTAGTTAATATCTATATATTGTGTAACCAAAAACCTGATTTGAATCACCATATAGTTTTGCCTGTTTTTAAAATTTGTATAAATATCTGAGTTCTTTTTTTTCTTAAATAGCTGACTTCTTTCACTCAACATGATGTCTCTGAAATTTATTCATGTGGTGCAATGTATTAGTAAATCATTATTTTTTATTGTGTAGTATCCCATTGTAGGAATACATCACAGTTTATTTGCCCATTTGCCTCTTGATACACATTTGAGTGGTTCGTGCTACTAAGAATGTTTGCTATTATAAATAGCACTATTATATACTCTCATACACGCCTTTTGGTAGAATGAGGCACTTATTTCTCTTAAGTAAATTACTAGGATTGGAGTGTGAATTGCGATGATTGTGCGTGTGTGTGTGTGTGTGTGTGTGTTCAGCTTTGTTAGAGTCAAACTGCTTTCTAGAGTAGATTAATCAATTTGTATTCTCACTACAAATGTTCTAGTTGTTCCATATCCTGACCATCAATTGGTATTATCAGACTTTTTTTATTTTAGACATTCAGATGGTTGTATAGTATCTCATTATGGCTTTAATTTGCATTTATCTAATTAGTAATGAGGTTGATCACTTTTGCATGTGTCTTTTGAGCATCTGTATATAATCTTTTGGGAATACAGCTACACATTTCAACATATACCTCAAAATCAAGAAATCTCAAAAACATAATGTTGAGTTAAAAAAGCAAGTTGGGGAATGACACAAAGTATAATACCATTTATACAATGATTTTTAAAATGTGAAATAATACTGTTTATGGTTATATCCATATAAAACAAAGGTAGAAAAATATGCATGGGAATTGAAACCACTAAAATTAAGATAGATTAAGAATGTAGAAAAAGAGGGGAATGGGATTTGGGAGGATAAATAGAAAACTTCAGGTGCATCTATACTGCTTTATTTCATTAAAGAATATCTGGAAGAAAAATAAAAAATATTCAATTTTATCTCTTCTGGATATTATATACCTGACTATTTTTAATGATATTCTCTATTCTTATCTATAATTTTAAAATAATTAAACATCAGGGTGCATGTATACCTTTGAATTAGTATTTTGTATTCTTTAGGTAAATACCTGGTAGTGCAAATGCTGGGTCATAGAGTAGCTCTATTTTTAACTTTTGAGGAACCTCCATACTGTTTTCCACAATGGCTGCACCAGTTTGCATTCCCACCAACAGTGTAGGACGTTCCCGTTTCTCTGCATCCTTGCCAACACCTGTTGTTTCTTGTTGTTGATTTTAGTCATTCTCTACAATGAGCTGATATCTCATTGTAGTTTTGATTTGTATTTCCCTGATGATGAGTGATGTTGAACATTTTTTCATGTGTCTATTGGCACCCCAATGTTTATAGCAGCATTATCTACAATGGCCAAACTATGGAAATAGCCCAAATGTCCAATGACTGATGAATGGATAAAGAGGATGTGGTATATATATATTCACACACACACACACACACACACACACACACACACACACACACACACAGAGGAATATTACTCAGCCCTAAAAAAGAATGAACTCTTGCCATTTGTGACAACATGGAGCTAGAGAGTATAATGCTAAGTGAAACAAGTCAGAGCAAGACAAATACCATCTGATTTCAGTCATACATGGAATTTAACAAACAAAACAAATGAGCAAAGGGGGGGAGAGAGAGAGAGAGAGAGAGAGGCAAACCAAGAGACAAACTCTTAATAACTATAGAGAACAAACTGATGGTCACCGGAGGGGAGATTGGTGGGGGATGGGTGAAACAGGTGATGGGGATTAAGGAAGCTACTTGTCCTGATGAGCAGCACGTATTGTACAGAAGTACTGAATCACTAAATTGTACACCTGAAACTAATATTACACCATACCTTAACAATACGGGAACTTAAGTAAAAACTTAAAATAAGACAAAAAACATTCAGGTTTAGGCAAAGGCAAAAAGAATGATGAATAATTTGCCAAGAAAAGAGAATTGAAAGGAGAATTGGCTCAATTTCTTCATCCAGTAACAAATTGGACTAGACTATCCTGAAGGGTTCTTTTATCTGTGACATCTACTGATTCCTAAAGAGTAGTTTGAAGTTTATACCTATATTGCAGTATGATGACTGGCAATAATATTGACAACCTACAGTCTGAGAGAGCATATTTCTCTACCAAACAAAATGCTTTATATCAAGGAAACATCATTCCTAAAAAGTAGACAAGGAGAAGTGTATTATCCCATTTTTATAGATGAAGAAACTGAGGCATACAAGAGGGATATTTGGTGGAAAATTAAGCTCACAGAGTCTTGTAAAACACTGCTAGCAAAATTATAAGGGGGTGGGATGGATAATGAAAAGGAGTAAGTAGGGTGCCTGGGTGGCTCAGTAGGTTAAAGCCTCTGCCTTTGGCTCAGGTCATGACCTCGGGGTCCTGGGATCGAGCCCTGCATTGGGTTCTCTGCTCAATGGGGAGCCTGCTTCACCCTATCTCTCTGCCTGACTCTCTGCCTACTTGTGATCTCTCTCTCTCTGTCAAATAAATAAATAAATAATATTTTTTTAAAAAAGAAAAGGAATAAATAAACAACTAATTTACACTTCAATAGTTTCGAAGATCATACCACTCATAATAAATCTATCTGATGTTCGAATTTACCGATTGATTCATTCCTTCATTCATGTATTCGTTAAACAAACATGAACTGAGTCTTTTTTAAATGGCAAGAGTTGTGCTAAGTTGTGCTAAAACTGGAACTAATAAATCAAATAAGACATAGCCTTTGCCTTCAAATAGCATTCATCGGGGGGAATATAGTTTAATGGGGGTAGGGAGGGAGTTAAATATAAGTGTGTGTATATATACATATACACACAGGAACATAGAGTTCCAGGGGACTGGGAGATGGATTGTGCAGTGTGTTCATGTATAAGGGTGAGTGTGTATAAAATAAGGGAATTCAATATCCTAATATTGTCAACTGGTATTAAAGTTTTCCTGAAAACTATTAGAGGCATTCTATTCTTCTCCTTTAATTTTTGTAAGTCATTAACATGGAAATAGCATATCTCAAAATTGAATATTAATTAAAATTAATAGTTTTCATAGATGAATTGAGAATTCTGCAGTGAATTAAAAAACACACACACACACAACACAACCACAGTCTGAAGCTTCCTTAGTTTTTGTGTTTGACATGATATAATTTTTCAGAGTGGGTAGTCTTAATCTTCTTGAAGCCAAATCAATAACCTCCTGAAAGATTAAAAATGCATAACTATTAACATTTAGTAAGATTGCTAAGGCTTTTTTATCCTTGTTAACAAATAAATGTATCTATGGAAGTCAGAGAAATAGTAGATTCCCTGGAGGAAAACATTTCTAACAATTATATATCTTTTGTGAGAAACCCAGAAGAGGTATGACTGATTGCTTTCTTGGATTATACTGAGGGTACAAATGAAAAACAAATTAGGTACAGATGTTCAGTATATTGAGATTAATTTTATTCTTGTGGGTACCATTTTCTTAGCTGCTTGGACTAACAGCAATTTGTTTCCAGAGTAGTGAATATATGTCAAAATAACTAAGCCAATCAGCACAGTTCAGTAAGTTTTTACCATATATATATTTTGAAACTGGATAAATGTTTCTAATAAACAAGTGTCTAGAATTTGTATTAATAATGACTTTCTATGTAAGTAACCCAAAGTGTATTCATTCATTCAACCAAAGCATGTCAGACACCATGTTAGATTCTAGGGAATTAAAAAATAAATAAAACAAGGTTCTTGCCTGGAGATCCAGTCTAGTGGGAAAGAGACAAGTAAGCAATAATTACAATACAAGGTAATGGGCTTCTAATGGAGACATGAACAAAATGTTATGGGAACAAGTTTTTCCTACTAATAAACTGAATGGAAGATAACATAATTAGTTCAGTATCACAAAAAAAGGCAAAAACACAACAAATAACATATGGGGATGGCTGATCTTCAGGTCAGTAGTGTAGTAAATGACTATTTGCATGGCATGGCTGTTAATATTTAATAAAACACTAAGATATATAAGGGAGACAGGCCAGCTTTAATTATCACTTGATATCTTTATCCATAATCTTTGTAAGCAATTTAAGAGCAGGAATCCTGTCTTTCGTCTTTGTATTCCAAGACCCTAGCACAGCACCTGTTACATAGTAACAGTATGAACATATGTTCAATGAATGCATTCATGCACACATATATGAATATTGATGATTACCCAAATAGCACACTTCTGAGTTCACAGATAGCAGAAGTAAGTGGGATAGACAATACATGGAAAGAATATTTGATACGTGATATATCAGAGAGGTTCACTAAACAAAGACAAATGGAAATTTAATAGGGATCAGCATGGAGAGTCCTTTTTAACGGCAGACATATGTGATTCACTTTTTAATATTTCCTCTAGGTGTTCCTCTACACACCTACTAGTACATAGTAGACATATGGCACCTACTTAATGAACTGATAATGAATGAACTTAATGAATGAACTGTTCTACCTCTACAATATATCTCTTGGATCAAACTCCTCCTCTCTGTTGGGCTGAACTGTAATAGCATTCTAAGTATCTCCTCTTCTAAGAGCTTTAGTTGCCATAATCATCTCCCTAAAGCACTTTGATGGTGTAACTTTTATTTTCATATTTCCTAAGTAGTTCCCTTGTATTAGGACACTTTATTTAAAAACCATAATTAAAAACAAAACAAAACAAAAAACCACAGGAGTATATAGTCCAAAAGCCTAATACTGGCACAGAGCACAGACTCACATGGCTACAAATTAATGAGCTAGGTTGTCCCGGGAAAATGAGTTATTCATACGATTTAAAATGAGAACGGACCCCTACATAAAAATCAACTTGTTATGTATTAAAGACTTACATCAGAAAGAAAATACAGGACAATTTTAAAACAATCCTTGCTTAGCTCTTTAGTCTACCAGCTGTTGTTTACTGCTGGGTTTCTTTGAGCCTCGCCCAGCACAAGCACAGTTTAGGAATCTGCTAATGATTTATAAGGAATTTGTACCCAGATTTTTGGGTTTCTTCTCTGTAGTTCTCTTCTCTCCAAGATTTTGCCCTTCCACATTCCAGCCACTGCTAACGCCAGACTCTACCTGTGGTTTTTCAGCCTACCAAGACAATTGCTTCCTACTAGGGTTGTATTCTTTCACATTCCAGTTTGGAAGATGCCTTAAAGGATACAGCCGGATAAATGTGGTGCTCATTCCCCATGCTTCTCTTCTCTGAATGATTGTAATTTCTTAGAGCCAGATTATGCTGACTGTTCTCAATGCCTTCAAATAATGTATATATATTTTGTTCAGTCTTTATAAATGTTTTTGGCAGGTGGGTTATTCTAAAATAAGTGGTCACTGCCAGAACTGATGCCTAGTCATGAAAGTCTTTTGTTGATTGCTTATTTTTCTTTCCTCGTCCTCCTCCCTCTGCTCCTCCTCCTCCCCCTCCTTCTCCTCATCCTCTTTCTCTTCTTCTTCCTCTTTCCTTTCTCTCTCTCTCTCTCCCCCTCCCTTCCTTCCTTTCTTTCAGAGAGCACATGCAAGTGCCAGAGGTGGGGGGAGGACAGAGGGAGAGAGAGAATCCCAAGTGGACTCCATGCCCAGTGTGGAGCCTGATGCTGGGCTCGATCCCACAACCCTAAGATCATGACCTGAGCCAAAATCAAGAGTCAGATGCTCAACCCACTGAGCCACCTGGCACCTCTCTTCTTTTCTATCTTTATCCATTCAATCAATTGTTATTTTACATTGTGTTTCTAATGATGCCAATATCGAAGTTTTCCGAGGGAATAAATTTGTTTATTGTTTCTGCTGATTCTCATTTGTGGTAGATAGCTTCCTCAGATATTTGGGGATCTTTCACTGTGAGAGCATTTGTTTGGTCTATGTCATATGGGGGAATCATGGAAGTTTAGGGTGAAGATGTTTTCTCTAAAGAGAATTTGTGTTTGTGTCTGCTCAGAGGCAGGGTGTGCTATAGACTTGGGACATATCTCCAACTATTCTTTGAGAGTTACTTCTAGGCTCTTCACAATCTTATTCCTGCTGGATCCATACTATTTCTGATTTTGAAAATAATGGTGCTTTTGGGCGCCTGGGTGGCTCAGTTGGTTGGGCAACTGCCTTCGGCTCAGGTCATGATCCCGGAGTCCTGGGATCGAGTCCCATGTCGGGCTCCCAGCTCTGCGGGAAGTCTGCTTCTCCCTCTGACCTTCTCCCCTCTCATTCTCTCTCTCAAATAAATAAATAAATAAATAAATAAATAAATCTTTTAAAAAAAAAAAGAAAAGAATGGTGCTTTTGCATAAAGCACAAAATGAAACGCAATACCCAGTTTTGATCTGGACAGAGTAGAGATTTATTACCACCCTTGTTCTGGAAATTCTACTAGTGCTAGTATTGCCTAAAGATAGATTGCCGCTTTTGGCAAATATGCAAACACAAACCACAACAGAGAGAAAGGGGGAAATGCGTAATTATCAGAGAGTCGAAAGACCATGAAATGTGTTATTTATGAAATCAGCTATGTAAATTGTGACATGTAAATCATAGTTCTATTTATTCTTTGATGCTGTAGGAAATCATAATTAAAAAACATAATGGAGAAACAAAAAGCAGAAGAAAACAATGCACCGCATCTTGTGGAGAGACTTATAACTGACCCGTTCTCTCACTTTTGGGTCACTTTCTACCTCTACAGAGATGACTGAAGAATCATCAACTCAAATCCACAGTTTTTTCACATGACCCACCTGATGTGAAGTTACGTTCCTCCAACCTACATTTCTGAAGTTGGGTTTTAAACCTAAATGAACCACAGTGAAAAATCTAAAGTGTATCAAATTCATAATACTGGAGCTATTTCTAATCTGAAATGTTTACTTTTTAATGATAACAAGTTAAATGGAGTTACTCTTCCTGACTGAATAATTTTAACAGCTGACAAGCCAAGGTGAAAGGTTATAAATACCTACGTGGTAGTTAAAACCGAAATTGAAAATGAGGGAGATTTTTAAAAAATTACTATAATGAAAAGCAAATTCAAGAGCAATAACTTCAGGAATAACCTGACAGACCTAAATGATCACAGCATGTAACTAGCATATTCAGTAGTATATCTTAATGTCAGTCTCTTTTTATGTATTCAACTAATGAGAAATGTATTTTTCTAACCCCTCAATTAATCAGCTATATCTGGTTCACATTTTTTAATGGGAAATAAGTCTAATAGTTTCTGCTGGATCTAATTTTTATTGCTTTTTATTCCAAAAATATAGGTCTAAAATAATAAAAAGGAAAATATCAGGCACTGGAAATATATTTTATACAACACAATTTTATGGAGGGAAAAATCACTTTCAGATAAATAAGTCTTTCAATAAATTTAGAAGCTTTCCATTTTAATTTTTTGATATATTTATCTTAAAAATCTTAGCTCTTAACAATACCTTTAAAAAACCTGAAATCCTTTTTGCTGGCAATATAGTTTTAGACTTTTTAAAAGTTGAAATACCTTTAGAAAATAAATTTCTTTTATGTTTCTTAATGCTCATACTTGAAGAGAGACAGCAAGTTTTTGTTGTAAAAGTAATCAATACTTGTCAGGGGAAAATTTTTAAACATTAAAGAGTACCAAATATTACCAACATTAAAACCCAACCACTATTAATATCTTAGTGTTGGGGCACCTGGGTGGCTCAGTCAGTTAAGCGTCTGCCTTTGGCTCGGGTTGTGATCCCAGGGTACTGGGATCAAGTCCAACACTGGGCTCTCTGCTCAGCGGAGAGTCTGCTTCTCCCCCTCCCTCTATGTTTTTTTTTTCTCTCTCTCTCTCTCAAATAAATGAATAAAATCTTTAAAAAATATATATCTTAGTGTTTTTCTTTGTGGCCTTTGCTTTGCCCCAAGCATAAATTGATTTGTAATGTGGTTTGATCATATTATACATACAATTTTGATTCCTTTTCCTTGACTTAACCTTAGATCATAAAAGGAATTCCATTGCTCAAGGAACTTGGATAAATGAACAGAACCACTGATGATTACCTACATTTTATTCTCTGCAGTTTAGACTGTTTTTAGAGAAAGCATATGAAACTAAGAGTCACAGACTTGTGATTTCTTTATCATCTGTCAATTGCATACTTCCATTAATCAACTTATAAATTCCTCACAAAAGGTTTACAGTTAAAAGTAATTTAACTTCTCACCTTTTGAGCTGCAAGATGGAGGGCTGTTCTCTGGCTGTGGTCCGTTTTATTAACATCTGCTCCTGCCTTCAGGAGAGCATCTGCACAATCCAGTCTGTCAGCCAACACACAATACATAAGTGGTGTCCTCCCAAATTGATCTTCTTTGTCTTTAAGGGCAGAGTTTCCTAGGAGTGCAAGAAACAGATAGTGATATCTGATAACTGCTGTTGTTATACTAATAAAACGAGGAGCTATTTTTACTAACTTTATTAGCAAGCTCTGTGCTAAAAGCATGAAATCCATGCCTTTTACTTACCCTATGAGATAGATATTACCATCCCCATAGTATAGGTAACTGAGACTCAGAGAAGTTAAGTAACCTGTTTGTATTACACTAAAAGTAGGTGGAGCTAAGATTCAAACTAATAATTGATTCTAAAGGCCATATCCTTAACTACTATATGTTATGCTGAATTAATATTATGAGATATGGACCTACTTGTTTTCCTCACTCACTCCTTTCTTTCGGAGACTAAACGCTAAGCATTGTGGCATGTTTTTATGAGAGATACAAAACTGAATCATGATTGGCTTCCCATCTTTGACAGTATGGAGCAAATGTATACTACCCTGATTCTCCTGCTAATTACAACGAAAAACCCCTGGCAAAATACATGAAAGGTGGAGAAAAGAAGGCAAACTGTCTAAGGACTATGGGACTCAGAAGAACCTGATGGTGAATTCCCCGTCTTTTTTTTTTTTTTTTTCCCTTCTAAATACAGTCTGAGGGCTAAAGTATCCCACTACCAGAAACACAAAAAAACAGACACAAAATTCCCCAGGAAGCCTGCTCTCTTTAGTCAAAAGATTGGGAAGAGGGTAGCCCTTGGAATACTTATACCTGGCTCTACTCAAAGCACATACAATGAAAGAAACTGTACCTCTTTTCCTACCCAATGGGCACTGCAGAGACTGTGGTGAGGAGCCCTATAAACCATCATGTCCTGAGTTAAGCAAAGGATAGCAATGAAATAGTATCTTACCCCTTCCCGACTAGAGAAGCCGGGAGGATTATGGAGAGAAGCAAGTTGGAGAAAGCAATTCTTTAAATTGGTGCATGAAGTCTTAAACAACTCTGAACAACCCATATGTGAAAGTAACCAGAATCAAAGGAGCAAAAGTTTTGAGAATTGCACTGTGGGTGGAATATTGCCCAGATTCTAAATGGCCTTGGGTAGCACACAGGTAGGGCAGACCGAAAAGCCCTGCAAGAGCTGTGAAAACTAACTTGACATTAGAACCACAGTCCACAAAACTGGAACAGAAAGCTCATTCTAAACCTGAACAGATTGTCAGTCTATTAAACAGAACATTTAAATCGGATCCAGAGTCTCATAACATAATATACAAAATGTCCAAGATATAACCCAAAATTATTAGACACAGTAAGAACTAGAAAAACATTAACTTAAACAAAAAAAGATAATCCACAGACACTAGTACTGTGATAATACAGATATAAGAATTATCTGACAAGGATTTTAATGCAACTGTAATAAAAATGCTCCAAGAAGTAATTATGAATACTCTCGAAACAAATGGAAAATACCAGGTCGGAGCAAAGAAAGGCAGAATATAAAGAAGAATCAAATGAAAATTTCATAATAATAAATATTTAATAAATAAGTAAGCCAAATAACTAAAATAAAAACCTCATTGAATGGAGATGACAGAGGAAAGAATGACTGAACTTGGTGATAGACCAATAAATATTATCCAAGCTGAATAGCTGATAGAAAACACAGAAACAAAAAGAATCCACAGAATCTCAGGGCTCTGTGGGACAGTAACAAAACACCTACCATTCATTGTATCAGAGTTCCAGAAAGAGAGGAAAAAGAATGAAGGGCTAAATAAATATTTGAGGGAATAATATCTGGAAATGGTATGCATTTTTGTCTTTCACCAAATGCAAATTTGGTGAAAGACGTGGACCCACAGATTTAAAAAGCTGAGCAAAACTCAAATAGAATAAACCCCTAGAAACCCCTATGTCAATCATAATCAAATTCCTGAAAACTAAAGAAGAAAAAAATCCTGACAGCAGCCAGAAAGAAACAATATATTATCTACAGGGGAAAAACAATTCAAATAAGAGTGTATTTCTCATGAGAAACTATAGAGTCAAGAAGGCAATGACACAACATTTTTCAAGTGTTGGGGGTAAGGGTGGGGATGAACTGTTGACCGAGATTTCTATATCCAGTGTTTGCTTAGGACTGGGGACAAGGGGAGGTATTAAAGGAGTCATAGCTAAGGGGGATAGGATTTCTTCCGGGGGTGGGTAATTGTTCTAAAATTAATTGTGGTGATGTTTCTACACTCTGAATATAGGAAATCCATTGAGTTGTATTTTAAATTGGTGAATTGTGTGGTATGGATGTATGGTCACTATCAAAAAAGCTGTTACAAATAGCCCTATTATATATAATTTAAAATGAAATATCAAAAACATTCAAGAAATTCAGAGGAAGACAGGAAAGAAAAAAACAGGAATGAAAAACAGAGCGAACAGTAAATGCATAGTAAGCTGGAAATCTTAAATCTTAACATTAATAATTACATTAAAGGTAAATGATAAAAACACACCAACAAAAAAAGAGAGGTTGAAAGTAAAAGAATGAGCACAGATATGCTATGTAAATATGAATGAAAAGAAAGCTGATTAACATCAGATATTAATATCTTATAAAATAGACTTCAGAGCAAAGACAATTAATTACCAGGGACAAACATAAACATTATATAATGATAAAGGGATCAATTCAGCAAAAATACTTAACAATCCTAAATGCGTATGTACTAAATCACAGAGCTTCAAAATACATATAGCAAACCTGATAGAATTGGATGAAACATTTGAAAAATTTACAATTATAATTGGTAACTTCAATACCTGTCTCTCAATAATTGCTTGAACTGCTAAAATGAGAGGCAGCACGGATGGAAAAGAACAGAATACCACCATAAAGCAGCAGGATATAACAGATATTTATTGATCGTGTCACTCAACAACAACCAGATATATAATCTTTTAAAACACTAATGGGACCATTCACCAAAATAGACCATATACTGGTCATAAAACAAACATTAACAGATTTAAAGAAGTGAAGTTATACAAAGTATATTCTCTGACAATAATGTAATTAAACTAGAAATCAGTAACAGAAAGATAATGGAAAATCACTGAATATGTAGGTATTAAACATCACATAGATAATCCATGAGTTACAGAGAAAATCTCAAGGGAAATTAAAAAACATAATCAAATGAAAGAAAATAATAGTAGTATTGTAAGGTTCCTACTCTACACATGAGGGGGCTTGGAAGGAAATATACAGCATTGAGTACTTGTATTACAGTAGAACAATAATTCAAATCAATGACCTATACTTCTACCTTAGGACACTAAAAAAAGACCAAATAATCCAAAACAAGCAGAGGAAGTACATAATAAAGATAAGAGCAGAGATCAATGAAATTAAAATTAGAAAAACACTAGTGAAAAATCAATGTAGCTAAAAGTTGGTTCTTAGAAAATATCAATGAAATTGATAAATCTCTGATCAGAGTGATCATTAAAAACAGAGCAGACTGAAATTTCCAATATCAGAAATGAAAGCAGGGAAAACACTAGGGAGCCTGAAGTTATTAGAAGGAAAATATGGGAATATTACAAACAATTTTATCCCTATTAATTCAAATTTAAGTTAAATAGCAAAAAAAAAAAAAAAAAAAAGACACACACACACACACATACAGATGAATAGGATAGAATTGAGAGTACTAAAATAGACCTATAAAAGAACTATAAATTGACTTTTGACAAAGGTGCAAAGGCAAACCAATGGATAGTCTTAGACAAATCGCACTGAAAAAACTGGAATTCATAATCCAAAAACAAAAAATGAACAAATCAGAAACTCTCAACCTATACTTTTCACCATATACAAAAATTATCTCATAGTCAATCATAATCTTAAATGTAAGGCCTCTATAACTTTATAAAACTTTTAGAAGCAAACCAAAGTGACAATCTCTGTGACCTTGGGTCAAAGATTTCTTAGACATGATTCCAAAGAACAATCCATTTTAAAAACTGATAAATTGGATTGCACCCACATTAAAAATTCTGTTTGTAAGAGCTGTTAAGAAAATAAAAAGACTGCCACGAATTGGGAGAAAATATTTGCAAAACACATATCTGGTAAGGTTTCTTACCTAGAATAAATCAACAAAACTAACAGGCAACCCACAGAATGGGAGAAGTATTTGCAAATAACATATCTGATAAAGGGTTAGTATCCAAGATACATAAAGAACTTATAAAACTCAGTATCGCCAAAAAAGAATTCTTACAACTGAATAGCAAAAAGACAGATAATGAAATTTAAAAATGGGCAAAAGTTTTGAATAAACATTTCCCTGAAAAAGCATATGAAAAGATGCCCAACATCAATACAGAGGGAAATGCAAATTCAAACTGTAATATGAAACAATTACATATCTATTGGAATGGCTAAAACAAAACCCAAACTGAAAACAAACCTGACAATAGCAAATGCTGGTAAGGATATAGAACAACTAGAACTCTAAGACATCACTGATAGTAATTCAAGATGGCACAGCCACTATAGAAAACTCTGTTTCTTATTACGTTAAACATAAACATACTACATAGTCCAATAATCTCTTTCCTAGGTGTTTACTCAGAAGAAACAAAAGCATGAAAGCTTATATTCACAAAGAAACTTGTACTTGGATTTTATGGAAGCCTCATTCATAATTGCTAAAAACCGGAACTATCCCCATTGTCCTAGTGGAGAATGACAAAAGAACTATAGTCTTCTATACAGTAGAACACTGCTCAGTAATAAAAAGGAATGAACTACCGATTTACTTAACAAGGAAAAGTCTCAAACACATTTATGCTAAGCGAAAGAACTCTGTTTCAAAAGATATATATGGTATTCATTTATAGCACATTTTGGAAAAGTAAAACTATAGGGAGAGATAACAGACCAGTGATTACCAGCGACTCGGATTGGGGAGGGATTGATTGTAAAGGGACACAGACATTTTGGGGTGTGGTGGAACTTGCCTACATCTTGATAGTGGTGATTACACGACTCCATATTTGCTAAAATTAAGTAACTGTATACTACTGAGGATTAAGTTCATTGTATTTACGGTATTATACTTCAATAAAGTGTACTTAGAAACAACAAAAGAGGGGTGCCTGGGTGGCTCAGTGGTTAAAGCCTCTGCCTTTGTTTGGCTCAGGTCATGATCTCAGGGTCCTGGGATCGAGCCCCACATCGGGCTCTCTGCTTAGCGGGGAGCCTGCTCCCCCCTCTCTCTGCTTGCCTCTATGCCTACTTGTAATCTCTCTCTTTCTCTCTCTGTCAAATAAATAAAATTAAAAAAAAAAACTTTAAAAACAACAAAAGATACCTCCTGGCTTGCACTTTAAGTGAAAAAATTTTGCTACTTTCATGACAGTCAATGATCAGGTATTCATATATAAGCTGAGGGTAAGATACAAGTTGAAAATGAGGGAAGCCCAGTTACTTTTAAGGTGCTTTGGCATAAACTCTGCTAATGTAGGAGGAAAACTGATCAAATGAAATATTTTTATTTTTATTTATTTTTTAAAAGATTTTATTTATTTATTTGACAGAGAGGGAGATCACAAGTAGGCAGAGAGGCAGGCAGAGAGAGAGAGGGAAGCAGGCTCCCTGCTGAGCAGAAAGCCTGATGCGGGGCTCGAATCCCAGGACCCTGAGATCATGACCTGAGCTGAAGGCAGAGGCTTTAACCCACTGAGCCACCCAGGCGCCCCAAATGAAATATTTTAGAGGGAAATATAAATGCTAGGGGAATAAAAAGAAGGTGTTGCACTTCCGTCTAGGTTGATTTGTACCTGGAAGTAAGCCACTGTGTTAGCTCTAAATATTTCAATATATATTTAAATCTTAGACCTAATAGGACCCAGAAGTACTTTATAGTTTCTTCAATAACTTGCTTTGCTGATCCATGTTCCCACATATTCTGGTAACAAATCAAGAAAGGTCACTGCTCTTGAAATCTGAAAGAGCCTTATAATTTGTGTGAAACTCCTGGAGGAGGCAGGTGTTCTATTTTAGAGTCTTGGTTCTGAAGATGGTGGCAAATTCTGCATTTGATTCAATGTATCTGATAACAGAAGTCCCTGTGCACAAGTCTTCTGAGCAGTAAAACAAAACTAGCCATCATTCCCTCCACAAGGGCCTCTAATGTCCAATCCAGAAGACTCTACAGATTCTACCACTGCATTTGTAGGTAAGGACTCATTTAAGCCCAAACTCCCTAACACAACTAAAACATATTTACAGGTAGAGCATGTTCCTTTTATCATGTGAGCCCCTGGAATCAGAATGATACTTGTAGAGCATATGTAGTAACAAGGGCAGTCTCTAGTTGTCTTTCAAGATGAAGGCACACTCTCTACTGGCACTTTGTCTGCCAGTGTTGAGCAAAGATGGTAGGACCTAGGATTAGCAAGGTGATGGTGATTCATATTTAATTTCTCACTGAAAACTTTAGTGAGGGAGAAGATTTAGGAACTGTGGTCACAAGAACAAATGTTGAGAAATGGAGGCAATCACCACATACCAGGATAACCCTAACTGATTAGGCTTCTTAGGGCCAAAGTGAAATCAGCACCATGGGGTTAATAGTAACTGTACCTCCTAGGATACAGGACTTTAGGCCCATTGCTATGCTTTTCCCAAGTCTTCTGTAAGGTACAGGGAAACTTCCAGCCTTCTCTTCAATCCCTGAAACACTTGTTTTGGGGTGACTGGTGTTACACTTTCTAAGAGAGAAGATTTATTGGGTTACCTCACCACCATGAATATGTTGGGCTTGCCTATATGGCAGAATTTGTGTATTTGAGGACCCTGAAAGCATGTCTCCCCTACTTACTATGAGAAAAGCAGAATTCAGCCTCCTTTGGGTCCTGTTTTGAGTTGCTTTAGGGGGATAGTGGCTTCATGGCCAGTTTCTGAGTCACGAGAGTCCTCTCAGGTTCTCAGCTTCTTGGCTAAAAGACAGTAACTGAGAGAGCCCCGTGCCTTTACCTGCCTACCCTACCCCCTTCCTCAGTTCCCTCAATTATAACATTTAGCCAATGCCATTCGGGTCTGCACAACAGCTGAGTTTGAGGTTCAAGTGAAATGCTTTCCCGTTTGGAAGTGTTTGGTAACTGCAACAGTTGTGCAAACGTAGTAGGGCTTGGGATGGAAACTAATACTCACTGGACGGCAGCGCGCTTGAATTTGAATTCCTGTCAGAAGCAGCTAATATAGAAAGCAGCTGGCTAGTGTGCTGTGTGGTTCTTAATTATTCTGGCAACTGTGGAGACAGCCTCTAATCCATGACCCACTGGGGCTTGCTTAATAGGGGCCGGCGTTCCCCAGGCGCTCGGCCTGAACACAGCTCCGAGAGCTGAGCTAGAGCCACGACCAGAAAGCCGCTGCCCCACTGCATGCAGTTATTTTAAGGCTGGCTGAAGCAGAAGGGTCTGTTTGGTTATAGGAATGGTGTGTGCCCAAACCAGAGCTCCAGCTTAGCCCTTAGCAGGCATGACGGCCACTTCCGGTGATGGTTGCACCAGTCTACACCAGGGCTGCTGCGCCACACGGTGCACCACAAGCCAGTCTAGCCTCCCTTACTAAAGCCTCCTCTTTTTTTTTTTTTTTAAGGTTTTTATTTATTTGACACAGAGATAGAGACTACAAGTAGGGAGAGCAGCAGGCAGAGGGAGAGAGAGAAGCAGACTTTCTGCTGAGCTGGGAGCCCGATGTAGGACTGGATCCCACGACCCCCGGATCATGACCTGCGTCGAAAGCAGTGGCTTAACCCACTGAGCCACCCAGCCACGTGGCGCCCCTACTAACCTCCTCTTTGCTGGTTCTCAAATGTCAACCTGTGTGTGGCATCAGAGATGCATTTCGTCTGCTTTCACCCACTTCCTACGTCACACCTTTTGTACTGTCACAATCTTGGGAAGGCGTTTGTGGTCACTTAAAAAGGATTTGCTGATTGTTATAAGGGCAACGGGGGAACAATGGAAAGAGCATAGGATTTGAAATCAAATAAGTTGGTTTGAGTCTCAGCTGTGTGGATATTGCAACCGAATTTAATTTCTGAGTCTCAGTGTCCTGACATATAAAATGAGAATTATAATAATAACAAAGGGACATATTACATTTCGAGGTCACTTAGGATTTTATAAAATATTTTTACATTTTATTTCAGTATAGTTGTTGGCATCTTAAAAATAGCATTTATACTCATTGCCTTTTTTTTTTAGATTTATTTATTCATTTTAGAGAAAGAGGGGACATGAGTGGGGAGAGGGACGGGAGAGAGGAAAAAGTGAATCCACAAGCAGATTCCTTGGCTGAGCATGGAGCCCAACTCAGGGTTTGATCCCAGGACCCTGAGATCATGACATTAGCTCAAATCAAGAGCTGGTGCTTAATGGACTGAGCCACCCAGGCGCCCCTATATTCATTGATATTTAGAAATTCTCATAGTTATTAGATCTACCATTAGACCTTGCTATTTAATGTGTTAATAAAATAAGATTGTAGGTATATTGCTATATTATAATTTTAGAATAGTTTAACATGTGTATTGCAATATAGTTGCTTTTCTTCGGATTCCTATATATAAAAAATATTTAAAGCTCTTAAAATATATTTTGAGAAGGGGTCCATAAACTTTATCAGATTACCAAAAAGACGTGTAGCACGAATATAGAAAAATCCAGCCTAGGGACGGCTGGGTGGCTCAGTCAGTTAAGCATCTGCCTTCAGTTCAGGTGATGACCTGGAGTCCTGGGATCGAGTCCCACATTGGGCTCCTTGATCAGTGGGGAGCCTGCTTCTCCCTCTCCCTGTTGCTCCCCTTGCTTATACTCTCCCTCTCTCCTACAGTCTTTCTGGCAAATAAAATCTTGAAAAAGAAAGGAAGGAAGGAAGGAAGGAAGGAAGGAAGGAAGGAAGGAAGGAAGGAAGGAAGATCCAGCCTAGATAACCATTAAGTTCATCACTCAAGATTTAGACCTAATCAGTTCTTCCTCTCTGTGCTTCTTATTCTCTGTGTTCATATATAAGAATGTGCATGTGACACAGAAATACCTCCCCTATGTGGAGGATCCACAGTTCCAAAGTTAAAAGCATGAGCTTTGGAATCAGACTTCCAAGCTTCAGTGTAAGTTCTGTTACTTATTAGACAAGTTACTTAATCTCTCTATACCTTAGTTTCCTCATGTATGAAATGAGGGTAACAAGAGCACCCAAAACTCTTTGTAGTATTTTGCTGTTTAATGAGTTAATGAGTGGCGAAGCACCTACACAGTGCCTGGCACATATAACATAACTTTATGAAATGCTGGCTAATTTCATTACTTTTATTAGTATGGACATATATACTTGTAAGTCCGTAAACACATATGTATAGGGGTGCCTAGGTGGCTCAGTTGGTTAAGCATCTGACTCTTGATTTCAGCTCAGGTCATGATCTCAGGGTGGTGAGATCTCAGGGTGATGTTGGTCTCAGTGCTCAGTGCACAATCTGAATCTGCTTTTCCCTCTCCCTCCCCCTCTACCCCTCCCCTGGCTCAGGCACGGGTGTGTGTGTGTGTGTACACGCTCTCTCTTTCAAAGAAATAAGTAAATAAATAAAAATCTTTAAAAATAACTACATATGTATATAATCTTTTATAAAACATTGAGTGACCCTAACATTTAAGGTCATTGTTGAGGTAAAGGAAGACCTAAGTTGAAATAATGTCACACTCTACCACTTGTGAGACTCCTCGCTGGACCTCACTACTGTGTTGGGAGATGTTGTAAACAAAGAGAGAAAACAACTTAGAGACTTAGACTTGTTTAGGACATCAATAGGGCATCAAAAGTTATGGAAGAATCAGAATGGTGCTGCCTTGTCATTTTACCACTGCAAACCATCCAAACACTATTAGCAGTGATGACAGGACCAATCATTACACAGTATGCATATCTAAAAATTATTCTGTTTAGTCTTCACAAAGCAAACAGTATTATTCTTCATTGCATTTAGTGATTTTCCATTTTGAGACATTTCTGAAACTATGTAAGACTCAATCATTTCACGGTTAAGTCCAACCTGACAATAACAGTAAAAAGGTCCTATTTATATTGTCTACTATGTGTCAGGTGTGATGCTAGATCTTTTTTTTTTTCCAGATATAGTTGGCATATATCATTATATTAGTTGCAGGTGTACAACATAATGATTTGATATTTGTATACATTGTGAAATGATCACCACAGTAAGTCTAGTTAACATCTGTCACCACACAGTTACAATTTTTTTTCTTGTGATGAGAACTTTTAAGACCTATTCTCTTAGAAACTTTCAAATAAATGATACAGTATTATTAATTATTGTCACCCTTGATGTTTTGCGGTCATTGTCCCGTTGAACTCTCACCCAAGCGAAGTATCATAGTCTATAGTTTTCAGATGAGGAATTGAGGCCCAGAAAGATTACGTGGCTTATCCAGGGTAATACTGCTAATAAGTGACAAAGCAAGAACTCGAAACTTGGGTTTATCTGATTCTAAAACCCACATTCTTTCTACGATACTACATTATATAGTATTAAAATGAATCTACTAAATTCCATTATCAACCATATTGCTGGTATTCAACCAAATTATTTGAATTAAGAGAAAAAGCTACATATCTACAAATGATAGCCACGGTATATGAGGAATTTACTGTGTATGTTTATGCTTTGACGGGCCAGGACTGAGCCCTAAGTCATCTGAATTAAGGATGTAATATGTTAAAACATTAATCTGTTGTATTAGGTTAGACACTAAAAATTGCTACTAAAATGATGTCTCATTCAGGGAAAGCCTCTTCAGTCCTCCTCTAGAACAATGGGCGGCATAGAAAGTGTTCGATTTAATTAGTTGTGTATGTAGAAAGAGATGCTCATCTGTTTCCATGGAGTCCAACACATCACTGACATACTTCTCCATGGAAACAGAGAAGGGAAAACAGAAAATGTGAAAGTGAATGAATTCAGTGAGCAGTTGGTGAGCAAAGATTCAGGAAAAAAATAATTCATCCTGTAGTACTATGTTACTAGTCTACGAAAGAGAAATAGACTATATTTAGAGATCATCAAAATGTACTACATAAAAGAAGACGTAAGATACACTGAAATTTAAGATGACACGGTTGTTATTTTGGCAGGGATATATAAATATTGGGAAATCCCAAGCGCACAGGTATGACTGTCTTTGCACAGGCAACATAATGGCGGAATTCTGAAAAGATGAGCCATGTTACAGCTCAAAGTCGGTAAAGAGACAAGGTGATAGAACACAGAGGGAACACATTTATAAAGTAAATTTATTGGCTCTGTAATAGTTTCACATAATCTTGTTCTGCTTTGTTTTTAAGGATTTTTTTTCTTTGGGGATTTGAAATTATAGGAATATTTCAAGTTTGTTATGTAACGCATTAGTTAATTTGCATGACTGAGCCTGTACAACCACTTTTAATTTATAACACCCTGCATGTTTTATTTCCTTTGAAGGTTATTTTTCAATAAAACCATTAAGAGTTCATTTCATAAGATATTTTTCCTTGAGGTAGTCTGACTTAAAAAAAAAATTTCCAGTGGAATTTAGAGCAAACCTGCCTCTCAAGTCAATTTAATTTAATTTAATTCGATTCAACTCGATTCACAATTAATCCCAGCCCTCAAGATGATTATAGGCTTCTTGGGAGGAAAGGTACTTAAAAGAATGATTACAACATTTATTGACTCTTTCAACAAATATACCTCATGTCCCTACTATGTGCCGCGTACTGTACTGGATTTTGCAGATACAGTGATGGATTAAACAGACCCCGTCTATACTCACAGAGGCTACTTAGCTGACAGTCATACATATAAATATACAAGTTCAATGAAGAAACACTGTAGAGTTCCAAGAGAGAACACAACAGATTTCACTGAGCCTGGATGATGAGGGCAGGCCTCTTTGAGGAAGTGACCTAGAAGCTGAGGTTTGAAGGATGAGAACAGTATTTCAGGCAAAGGCCCTGAGACACAAAAGGGCTCGGTGTGTTTGAAAAAATGAAAGAAAGCCAGTTTTTTTCAGAACAGAGTGGATAAAGGTGAAACTGGAGTGGGGAAGAGGTACAAGTGCACTTCTAAATTTTATTCCAAGTACAATGGGAAGCAGTTAAAGAAGTTTGAGCATGGAAATGACCAAATTATATATGGAACTTTCAGTTCACGTAAACATGGAACACAACAAAAAAAAAGTTCAAAAAGGAAAACTAGGTTATAGTATATGAGCTCCATATCTATGTGGTAAAACTACAATATAATTATTACTATAAAGGTCAAGATAGCAAATTACTCCAAGGGGGAATGAAGAATGCATTAAGGGGATTCTGGGGGAACAATGTTCTGTCTCTTGACCTAGTGGTGGTTATGTAGATGTTTGCTTTACATTTATATGTTAAACTTACGTAAGTTGTCTGTATTTCTCCATATGTATACTTCAAAATAAGTATTTTTTTTCGAAATAAGGTTTTTTAAAAAAGATTTATTTCTTTATTTTAGAGAGAGAAGATGTGTGCATGTGTGCATGCACAAGCCAGGGGGTGGGGTGGGGGAGAGGCAGAGGGAGTGCGAATCTCGAGCCGATTCCCTTTTGAGTGTGGAATCTGTCACAGGGCTCCATCTCATGACCCTGAGATCATGACTGGAGCTGAAACCAAGAGTTGGATGTTCAACTGACTAAGCCACCCCGGTGCCCCTTGTTTTGTTTTCTCTTAATAAAAGAGTGGATTGAGGAAAAGCAGCTTGGTTTTGGTGACAGTGATAATTGCCCCCCATATCCACTGTGATTTTTTTAAGAATTGAGCACCCTGAATGTTAGCTGGGCATGATGCCCTCAAAGGAGAGGCATGTCAGCCTTCTCTGTCCACGATGTGGCTCTGTGTCTAAGTCCTGTCCACCTCCTAAATGACAAATGGCTTTACTGAACTCTCCCTGCTCCTGCTGGGTGGGCTATGGCTACAACAGAAGCATCTGCTTTTGCCCCCCAGATGGAAGCCACATATCGACAATGGCAGAGCCAAGTCCTAGCAGCATCCCTGGATGATTTTGTGAAGCGGAGATGTCTATCCACCATAGACGGCCCACTTACATTTGCAATATCATGAGAATAAAATATATGTTTACCTTTCTTTTTTATTTTTTAAAAAGATTTTATTTATTTGACAGAGAGAGAGAGAGAGGAAGAGGGAGAAACAGGCTTCTTACTGAGCAGGACTCTGGGATCATGACCTGAGCTGAAGACAGATGCTTTTTTTTTTTTTTAAAGACTTTATTTATTTATTTATTTATTAGGAAAGAGAGAGAGAGTGAGAGAGAGCATGAGAAGGGAGAAGGTCAGAGTGAGAAGCAGACTCCCCATGGAGCTGGGAGCCCGATGTGGGACTCAATCCTGGGACTCCGGGATCATGACCTGAGCCGAAGGCAGTTGCTTAACCAACTGCCCCACCCAGGCGCCCGACAGATGCTTAACCGCCTGAGCCACCCAGGTGGCCCTATTCTTCTCCCTTTCTTAAGTCACTGCCAGAGTAGTTCAGCCTGTGACCGATACAATAATGATGGGAAGTGGAGAGATATGACAATACCTAGAAGGGGATGAAGAAAAGGGAAGGGATTTTTTAAATAATAGAGACAATAGATCATGTTTAAATGTTGATGGGAAGAATACGAAATAGAAGAAAAGGTTGAAGGGGTAATAATCACAAGTCTTTAAAAAAAAAATAGTAGCAAGTTTCCTGAGAAGATAGGAAAGGATAGAATACAGAGCATGTGTGGAGTACCTTCGGCAGAAAGGGATATTTGCTCTGTTTTGGCAGAAAGAGAGAAGACAAGTGCAGATGTAGGTTCATTTGTAGATATCATGCCGAAAGGTGAAGGAGTTCCTACTTAAAGTCTTCATTTTCTGTGGGGTACATAAAGCATTAGATGAGAATAGAAGGAGGGAGGATTGGCAATCAGAAGTTTCAGTAGAATGAGAAGGTATGAAATCCTCTTTATGGAGAAATGTGGTGTGGTGAATGGAAAGTGTTTAGTGCCTACTTAAAGTAGGTAACCACATTAGGATGTCACCAATATTTGTGACCAGTTAAATTGTTCAGGGGTTGGCAGAGGTTTATGGATTAGGTGTGTCCATGGTTGAGATTGCAACAGCCAGGTGTAACAGAAGGTGAGGAGAAAAGATGATTTTTCTAAGGTAAGAATTTTAACAGTAGATCACGGAATCAGGGCTGAATGGCAGGGAAAGTAAAGACAGAGGAAGATGGATAGTTGAAACTGCAGAAGAAAATGGATTGCAAGTCTCAGTGACTTGAAAAAAAATTGTTTTTTAAGATTTTATTTATTTATTTGAGAGAGATGGAGACAGCGACAGAGATAGTGAGAGAGCACAAGCAGGGAGGAGAGGGAGAAGCTCAGGGAGGAGAGGGAGAAGCAGGCTTCCCAATGAGCAGGGCGCCCCACGTGGGGCTCCATCCCAGGACTCTGAGATCATGACCCGAGCTGAAGGCAGACACTTAACCGACTGAGCTACCCAGACGCCCCTTGAAAAACTATTGTTCTCATTAGTAGGTGAACTGGAAGTAAGAGAATTTTTTTTTTTTTTTTAGCTTAAACAACAATTTATTTTCAAAATTCTGGAGGCAAAGTAAGAGAATTTTAACTGAATGGTGGAATGTTTGAATGAGTGACTCAGAGGTTACTGGAAGATATCCCATTCCAAGGAATAACTGTGAATACAGGTAGCTGATTTGAAGCTGAGTTATCAGGAGATAATGTTTCTGATAGAGAGAGAAACATTCAGAGTATATAGTAGAAGAATTTTGTCTTTAAAGATAAGTAGGAGTGTAGCAGAGAAGAGGATAATAAGGTGGGAGATAGAAAAGAGGAGAGGAGTCAGATATATAGAGAAAAATAAGACAAAATTCATGACATTTTGGGAAACAGAAAGCCTAGTCAGAGGTTAGGGTGCATGGATAGAAGTTTTTGGAGAAATTGGAAATGTAGGACAAAAATGAATTCTGATGGAACCAGTATGGAAATTCAAGTAGTATGGACTTTATTTTAGAGCCCCAAGTGGTCGATCATGTCACTAGACACTGGTGTGTAAAAAGGTTAAAAATATACAATTTTATTTCTTTTCGTCAAATAAAGACTAATGACTTCTGAATAGGTAGAAATGTGGTTTTTTACAACATCTAAAAAATTCTTACCCATTTTGTCCTTGAATAATCTCTCTGCTACTCAGTTTGTTCTCTCCTTCCAGAACTTTAATATCGGGCCTCTCTCTCTATGTATATATATGATAGGGAGAATGTTGAATTCATTGGAATCAATGATAGGGAGAACACTGAGTCAATTTTAAATCATTACAGTTTAAGTTCTCTGTAAGCTTCAGTACTTCGGGCATATACTGAATGTAAAAGATCACTATCCGCTATCTCATTCTAGACCTCTGTTACTATAAAGATGAATTAATCCTCTTAGCACCTTAGAGAACATGGCCAGATTCAACGTCAAGCACACAGATGTTTCTCAAGTACCTTTCACCTAATCCTAATCCATATTCTTAAGTTTTAGGACTTAATTACCTTCTTCAAATTCTGGAATGAAATATAAGTAATGATACATTGCCATTAAAATGTGTGAGTACATTGCAGTTAAAACGAAGATTAACATACTCCCTTCGGACAGAGTTATTTTTACCGTTTCTGTATTCATGGGGACCACTCACCTATGATGAGCCCGTGAAGAGTGCCCTTATCTCCATTAATAGCAGCAGCATGAACTTGGGATGCTAATAAGGAGCCAGGAAAGAACAAGTTCTCTGACTTGTTCATAGTCTTCTCAACAACTGGAGCACCCTGAAACAATGATTTAAACATGACTACATGCAGAAAACATTTCTGAAAGCTGTCTCATCAGTCCCAAGTGGGTATATTATAAATATGGCTGAATAGAAGTATTTGATGAGGGGGGTGTCTGGGTGGCTCATTTCGGTTAAGTATCCGCCTTCGGCTCAGGTCATGATCCCAGGGTTCTGGAATGGAGCCCAACGTATGGGGCTCCCTGCTCCGCGGGGAGTCTGCTTCTTCCTCTCCCTCTCCTGCTCCCCCTACTCTGCTCTCACTCTCTCTCAAATAAATAAATAAAACCTTAAAAAAAAATATTTGACGAGGATTCAAAAAGTCTGCAGTTCTGGTCCTATCTAGAATTGCCATAATGTGGCAAATTACATGACCCTTTGTACAAGTTGCTCATCTGTAAAATGAGAGGGTTGGATGCTCCTAAGACTCTTATCAGGGGTTATCTTTTTTTTTTTTTTTTTTTGACAGAGAGAGACAGCGAGAGAGGGAACACAAGCAGGGGGAGTGGGAGAGGGAGAAGCAGGCTTCCCGCTGAGCAGGGAGCCCAATGTGGGGCTCTATCCCAGGACCCTGGGATCAATACCCAAGCCGAGGGCAGACACCCAATGACTGAACCACCCAGGCACCCCAGTATCAGGGGTTATTTGAGGGAAAAAAGGGGAGGCTCAGTATTTAACCTTAGGCACAGGGCTCAAAAGCCACAGTGACTTTTTAAAAATATATATATTTATTTATTTATTAGAGAGAGAGTGAGAGTGAGAGAGATCACAGAGGGAGAGGGAGAAGCAGACTTCCCACTGAGCAGGGAGCCTGACATGGGGCTGGATACCAGGACCTGGAGCTGAAGGCAGATGCTTAACAGACTAAGTCACCCAGGCGCCCAAAGCCACAATGACTTCTTAATTGATGCCACATAATACTAAACATCAGAACTGATTTGGGAATAAAGATGATGAATAAGCCACAAAATGGGTATGATGTGAACTTAATTGTCAGGTCAAAATCAACTAGCTTTAAGTGCTAAATAGTGCATAGTTCTAAAAAATTAAAAATAAATAAATAAATAAATAAATAGTACTTCTTTCTCTCATGCTGACGAAAGGAAGAATTATTTGTTCTCTCCTTATGCTCCTTCTCTCATGCTGACTAAAGGAAGAATTTTTATTTGTCTCTCCTTATGTCTCTCAACTTTAGGATTTCGCTTGGAAAACTACACCATTAGGATCAACCATATTTCATTGGGAAAATTTTGTTCTGATTGGTAGTCTGATATGGTTTGCTAGAACCTTCTAGAAATGCATTACCTACATAGAAATCATGAGCTTTCCAGCATAAGGCTGTTGTAGCAGAGGCTATTATGCCAGAAACTCAGCATGAAGAATCAAGCACCTGATGGGAAAAGAGGTAGTTGCATCAATGATCTTAAACTTCCTTCCTAAAGGTAAGAAGCTCTATCAAAGTTGAATGGCTGCAAGGACCAGGAAGGTAAAAAGTTTAAGAAACAAAGGAAGTCATGGGGAGTGTGGCAAACTGGAGCATACATGCATATCTAAAGAAAGCAGCTGCTAATCAGCTAGTTAACAGCTGCCCAAAGGGCAGACAAGCCCTCTTCTGATTTCACCAAAAAGTGTCACTCCGGTCTCTGACTCCCAAGGATCTGAAAGCTTTGCAGGAGAAATTTATCACTACTGATGAGCTAGGTCTTGTGTTGTCATTGACAAAGATTATTGGTTCAAATTCTGCCTTAAAGTCAAAGTGTTTTCTTAATTTTGGTAAAGGTCAGCTCTTCATGTCTTTATTTTGCTGACAATTTGAGTTAACGTGCTGGCAGAAAATATGGGCTTTGTGAGACACTTCTGTCATGTCAGAAAAACCACTGTCACAGGCAGGATTATGTTAAAGTGATTTGAAAGAAGCTACAAAACGGGTAGAGGTAGAAACACAGGAAAGGGGGAATTGGAGGAGGGTTCTAGGTCTGATTCTGTTAATAATAAGCAGTGTGCCCTGAGGCTACCACAGCTCTCTAATTTTCTGTAAAATATGAACAATGAAAAAGGTAGACTATGTTGATTCATTCAATAAGTTGAGTGCTATGTGCTAGGCACTGTTCTGAACTCTAATACATGTCATTTCAGATTCTAAGTGATCAGAGTTTTAGGCGTATCACAATCACATACACACACACAAACCTCTTCATACCCTTTGAAAAATACACTAAAGTTTGATCTCAGTTATATACATTTCACCCCATGATTGTTAGCACTTAGCACAATAACAGGTACATAGCTGGTATCAGTAAATATTTGTCCAATGAAAAGTCATAGGCTGAGTGCTAAGTCCAAAGGGCGAGCAGGATCACAGTTTAATTTCTTGGACTAAAGAGGTCATACTCATGAGCATCTGCTCTTTTTAAATTTCCCATTTCTGTATCTTCTGTCAGAAAGGAAGTGAGTGGTCTACAGATAAAAACACAAGACTAGAAGAGAGAGACCTAACTAAAAGTCTTGGCTCGACCACTATCTAATTTTGCCACTCAGGGAAATTCTCTAGGGTCCTTTACTAGCTCAAAAAAACATATATATTTATACACACACACACACACACAGTGCTGTTTTTTTGGTAAATAATTTTTTATAGATGAACAGTAAAACCACTTCGTCAATTATAAAGTGCTAGAAAATGCACAGATACTATTAACTAATTATAAAACCAGCCAGTGTAATAAATGCTTCAAGAATTATAACTGTACAAAACTAGTGGTCAGCAGTCACAAGCAAAGGAAGAGTTATTCTGATTAGGACTAAAAGGTTTTTTTGGGAAGTTCTCAGAGATGGTGACACTTGAGATGGCATTCCAGATAGACAAAGAGCTAAGGTCATTCCATGGCAGCAGGAAAGCTAGAGTACAGGCAAGGAATAGGGATAACCTCAAAAAAAGCAGAATGCCTCCCAGGTACTTAGTACTGATTGTGTGGTTAATACGTGGGACACGTGGACCTGGCTCTGTGTTTGCAGATGAGGCTGAGGAGCTAACTAGGGCCAGATTAAGACCCTCAATTGCTTGGCTAATGAATTCCGTAATTATCCCGTAGGAGTGATCCATGCATTAGTAGCAATCACAGTCACACTCAGCTTTTCAGTTTACAACGTGCTTGCCCATTTTATCCCGCATCTACTCCCTACCCAAGCCCACAGAGACAATTAGGGATAAGTCATCGACTCATTCAACTGAGGCCCTGAGAGGTGGCGCCGACTTTATAATGCAGTAATTAGTGCAGAAAGAAGAGGCAGCAGGCGAGGAGGCTAGTGATGAAGGATCAGGCCACAGCCCTGGCTAGGTGGGCCTGGAGTCTGAGGCAGGGGCCAACGCAATACTGCAGATCGATCGGGAGTTTCCCCAGCCAGGCCCCTTCCTACTCACCCTCGCCTCCTCCAGGACTCACGTCCCGGGGGCGGCTCCAGGAGGCACGACCCCCCCAGTGGGCCGCTCCTCCCGCCAGGACAGTACACTACTTCCGGCTGGGAGAGACCCCAGCGTGCTGAAACTAGAAGAACCCCTCCGAAGGCCTCCCGGGCGCTCGACCGCACTTCCCTCTGGGAATTGTAGTTCCCCTCCTTTAAAAACAGAGGTTCATCGTCCTCCGCCCTTTCTATCCCACAGGACCCCGCGCGCGGAGGAGTCAGTGGACCTGGACCGAGAGCCTGATGGGAAAGAAGTTCTGGATGCCCGGTGACGTACTCTGTGAGAGTGGTGCGGGACTACATTTCCCAATATGCTCCGAGGTGGGCAGGACCCGGAAGTGAGGGCGTGCGAGGCCTCTCTGGAAGTTGTCCCGGGTGTTCGCCGCTGGAGCTCCGGGTCCAGAGGACGAGGTGCCGCTGCCGGGAGGATCGTCCGCTGCCGCCGGCTCCCGGAGCCCAGCCCTTTCCTAACCCAACCCAACCCTGCCCAGTCCCAGCCGCGAACCCCGGCGTTACCATGAATCCTGCCGTCTTCCTATCCTTACCCGACCTCAGATGCTCCCTGCTGCTCCTGGTGAGTGAGTGAAGGAATGACAGACCCTTCGACCGACTCTCGGACGGCCTCACGTCCTCGCTAAGGGGGAACACAGCTGCCCCCACCCTTGCCTTCCTATCTTTTCCTCCGGTAGCGAGGAGTGCACCCTCCCCCGCTGCCTTCACACTCTGCATCTGTCTGTAAGCTTCCCAGGCCCGCGGTACCCGAGGCCTGAGAAACCACGGTCGGAGGTTGGGACCTGTAAACTGGAGAATTAGCCTTGGGGGATGGATACGTGGGAGGGTCACGGACGAGGAGCTCTCCCTTCCCTCAGACTAACGGAGGTTGTTTAAGGCTCGAGGGCTCATAGACCTGGTGGTAGCTTGAATTGAAAAGGACGGGAGACAGACCTACTGTTCCCTCCCACCCCCTCCTTTTGGGAAGGCCGACAGGTGCTGGGGTCCTGTGAATCTCACTCTAGAGCTCTGAAACGGTGCCCGGGTTGGCAGAGCCGTCTGTTGTGGCTTGATGCGATTGGCTGGGAACCCGGAACTGGAGGCAGATTTGGAGTCCACCCGGGGAATAAAGGTTTGCAGGGTGGGGACAGTGATTATCTGAAAACTTCAGCTCAAGGCCTCCCTCAGATTTTGTCACACATCCTTCTCCCCGAAATTTAAGCAGAATTTTCAGTGCTCCTGATTTAAGAATGACCAGGTTTTCTGCATATATTTGCACTCATTCCTAAACTCCCTCACCTGCTTGGCTCCATCCCATCGTGTAAAGGAATGTTTCCCCAGTTTCTCTTCCTCTAAAGTACATCTCGAATGTGCAGCCTAAGTATTTCGGGCTGCAGGTCAAATTGAGACAAAAGTGAGGAACGGACTCCGTATGGCAAAATGATGTACCTTTAATCGAGCCGTTATTATCATGCAATATTTGAAAATACTTAAATTGTAGTGGGTTTTGGAAAACCGAATTTAAGAGGAACATTAGGTCAAACTCACTTTTTTTTTCACAATTTAAAAAGCGCAATTAAGTGACTCATAATTAAGTGACTTGTATAGCTAGTGGTTACTGGCAGAACTGGGACTTGAAGCCAGTCTCTTGACTTGCAATGCTTATTCCGCCATAGCATGTTACATTTTTAATATTTGTATTTGAAATTCTTAATTTCTCTCTCCCCCTTTACCAGCCCCCACCTTTTTTTCCTTCTCTCCGCTTTTTCTTTCTGATTTGCAAGTCCTATTAAAAAGCTATATACAGTATTTGGATCTTTTCAGAGAAAAAGCACAATGAAAAACTAAAGGGGATGTTAAAGTACTTTTGAGAACTAAAAGTTGAATGTAAACATGTAATATTAAATGATGAAGTGTCTTACTGCCATTTCTTATACAGCAGTGACTTTGTATAGAGTTAAATATTCTGTAGAGAGCTCTTTCTGGTAATTTCATTAATACACTGTGCTTCTCTTCCAGAAGTACTGGGATAAAAGTTATTGTTATTAAAGACTCCTCTCACTTTAAAGATACTAGATATTAATCTTTTCCCTATCCATAAAATGATAAAATGGTCTCAATTGTGAGTCGTCTGCCAGAAAATTAGGTTACAAAAAAAAAAAAAAATCAACCAAAACAAAGGACAAAAATCTTAAGACATTAGAAAAGTTGAAATTCTGAATAGGAAAACTTCATAAGATGTACTCACCTGGAATGGTATGTTTGCTTGTAGAACTTAGTTTAAGAAGGAGAAAGTATTTATTTTGAAATAACTCATACTTTTAATAGAAAGCCTACAAATCCATTTAAGTATAAAAAGATTTTTTTCCTAAAAAAAAAAGATTTGTTTCCTCTAATAATTCTAAAGTCTAGTTAACAATTTGTATATTTAAGTAAACGTAGAGGAATAGAAACTTAGAAGACATTTTAGAGAATACTTACAAAGTTAATGGGCTGGAAAATAAAGCCCAAGAAAAGGTTAATAAACCAGAATTACAAGTTAAGCTAGATTCAGTTTGAACACAGTGTTGACCAAAGCAGTTTTAATTATCATAGACTAGTTAGCAAATATTTATAAAACATCTGTTTAATCACTACTTGAGTTTGAGTTATCTATCCAACTGGTAATTCTGTCCTAGTGATGGAACCTGCTTCATCAGCATCCCACCTGTCTAAAAATATATCCTTTATCTTCCCCAATATACTTTCTTCTTCCTCCCTCCAACTTCCCCTCTCAGACTTCTAGTTATTCCCTCCCACATACAGTCATTGAATATCCAAGTTCCCACCTAGCTGAGGTCATCATTTTTCCCTCAAATGGCCTGCCCTAAAAAGCCATATGTTCTCTTACTACAGTATTTCTTTTTTCGGGCAAACTGTACCTCAGCCCTGAAGAACTAAATCTGTTCAGAGTGTTCAGAGTTAGTGGTATTCATAAGAAAATAACTGAAGCATTCCTAGTAAAATATTCCTAGTAAAATATTTTTCTTTTCCTTGGTCTCAGAAACACTTTGGAACATAGCAGTGTATGCCTAAAAAGCCTTTCTGGGATGGGTAACTAAACACACCAGCTCAATGTGGTAACTTTTCCTGGGCTTTCATATATATTTCATATTTGTATTTATGTATCATATATATATTGAAATGAATTTGTCTATATTTAAAGTCAAGGTCTTAGAAAGTGGGTTGTTTTATCTCAGGGTTGTTTTAAGAAATATTCCCATTGCCTTTAAATTATTTTTAAACTCCACTGAATTTGCAGTATGCCTTGGACAAAGTGAGGTAATCTACTTGCACTGATTTTGGATAAATAAGAAGAGAAATTTGAGTCACCTGGCAAATGCAGTGAGGCTTTAATGCTCCTCATACCTTTTCTGTACTTCACTATGTATGTTGTTTCTGTTGTGGTTTGGGTTGATTAATTGGATGTGTGTTTACAACTTTAGTTCTGAGCTTTATATAATCTGTGCCCCTCCCAACTGTTCTTCATATTTTGTGGGTGATTTGAATGCTGGAGACAGCAATGATTCTCTGTTACAGCACCGTATATATAATACCTGCATTGGGACATTGCTTCCACTTGTGTGTGCTTTTTTTTTTTTTTTTGAGAAGGCAGTGGTGGGCAGAGAGGGGGGGCAGTTGGCAGGGGGCAGACGATGGGGAAGAGTGAGAGAGAGAGAGAGAATCTTTTTTTTTTTTTATAATTTTTTTTCTTTTTTTTTTAATTTTTTTATTAACATATAATGTATTATTTACCCCAGGGTACAGGTCTGTGAATCATCAGGCTTATACATTTCACAGCATTTGCCATAGCACATACCCTCCCCAATGTCCATATCCCTATCCACCCCCCCACCTCCCAGCAACCCTTAGTTTGTTTCGTGAGTTTAGGAGTCTCTTATGGTTTGGAGAGAGAGAGAATCTTAAGCAGGCTCCACGCCCAACATCGAGCCAGATGCTGGACCCAATCTCAGGACCCTGAGATCATGACCTGATTTGAAATCAAGAGGGGAACGCTTAACGGACTGAGCCACCCAGACCCCCTCATTTTCTTTTCTTTTAATTTATTGTTGAGGAACTAGATCCTCTGTCATTCAGAATTTCCCATATTCAGATATTGCTGATGATATCCTCGTGTGTGGTTTTGTTTCTCTCTTCCTTGTGTTTTCTATAAATTTGTAATTAAATTTATGTGGTCTCAACCACCAACTCAGTGTATAGTTTGATATAGTGTAATTTTAGCTTTCATTTTTTGATTTTCAAAAACTTACCTTCTAGTGTATAATTATGTAAAATTTACTGCTTCCAAAACTAAATCTATAAAGCAAACTATTTGGATGAATCTAGCTTCTAATTCTGTCTGTATGTTCTTATCCCTCCTAACGTAGGAAACTTAAAAAAAATTTTTAAGAGTAGGCAGTCTGCTTGTATGTATATGTTTCTCCCTCCCTTTTGGTAAACCATAGCTTATTATACTTTACTTTTTTTTTCATTTTCAACTTAAAAAGTGTATGTAAGTGTTAAATCAGTAAGTTATACACCTGAAACTAATCTTACACTGTATGTTAACTAGCTGGAATTTAAAGAAAAACCTAAAAAAAAGTGTATCCTAGAGATCAGGATAGAAATACTCCTTATTCTTAAATTGCCTATTGCTTCACTTGGTAGGTGTACCACATCCACTGTTGTTTCCATTCTTCTGCTGTAACAAATAGTTCTGCAAAGATTATCTGGTGTATACATGTTTTTGCTAGTGTATCTTTGAGATAGACTCCTGTAATTGAAGTTACTAAGGCAAAGGGTAAATGTATATGTAACTTTGTAGCTGTTGCTAGAGCCTACAAAATTCCTCTCCATAAGAGTTTTGTCAGTTTGTGATTTTATCGACAGTGTAACAGAATTTCCATATATCCTTGTTAATAAGGTCTGATGTGGACAGATAGGATGATTGTCAATCTGATTGGTGAGAAATGGTATCTTGGTGCATTTTGATTTGTTTTTATGGGTAAAGGCCATTTGCATTTGAGTTCTTAACTTACTATTTCTTTAGTTGATTCTATGATGCAGCTAGATTAAGAGGCATGAGAATATACTACCCTCTCAATTCAGTAATATTTCTGGTGGGTTAAAACTTGTAAAAATCTTGGAGAAGATGTCTGATTGCTGCAGTTATTGAAAACTTTTTTTCTAGGGGTGCCTGAGTGGCTCAGTTGGTTAAGCAGCCGACTCTTCATTTGGCTCAGGTCATGGTCTCCAGGTTGTGGGATTGACCCCTGCTCCACCTCCCCAGTCTGATTTCACTCTCAGTAGGGAATCTGTTGGAGATTCTCTCTCTCTGCCCCTCCCCTCTGCTCCCCTGTGCATGTTCTGTCTCTAAAATAAATCTTTAAAAAAACTTTTTCTATACTGACTGTGATTTTTAATAGCTTTATGATAACTCAGCCTTTAGATGTACTTTAATTTATTTCATCTTTTAAGACATTTAGATTATTGGTTATTTCCGATTTTTCACAGAAAAAATGTACGGAAGATACATGTATGATGTTTACTGCAAATCTCCAAATACATCGTCAGGATACTTTTCTAGAATTATATTTCTTGGTTCATATGGTATGTCTATTCTTTGGGATTTCAGATACATCGTACCAAACTGCCCTGCTGAAAAGTTGTACCAATGTGTATACCTAACCAACAATGTATGAGTATGCGGAGTCCTCACACTCTAATCAACGGTGAATGTTTTTGTAATCTATGCCAATTTAGTAGACCAAATTGGCATCTGATTTATATTTACATTTCTTTGATTACAACCAAAGCTGAATATGTTTTTATATTTATTGACCATTTATTATTGTCTCTTTGTATGTGTTCATGTTATTTGTCCCATTTTCAAGAATTTGTTTACTCTTATTTCCTCCAGTAATTCAGAATAGATATTATTATAAGATACAGTTTAGGAACAAAGGAGAGTGTTATTCCTCTGTTAATTGGTTTAATGTCTGTTCAAGAGGTAGCAGAGTGCAAAGAATTCTGGATTTAATGTCCGGTATCACTGTACAAGTTCTGTCTCTTCCATGTACTTAACATCATAACCTTGGATAAATCACCCAACTAAATTTTTTAGTGTATAAGGTAAGCACATTGGATTCAATTATTCAGGAATTCTTTGTATAGTATATTTTGTTTTTCAGAAAGGATATTTCTGTACGTCCCCTAATTAATATATTTAATATGTAATTGGCTATCTTCTTAAGAAAATCTGACTTTTTTTTTTTTTTTTTTTTTTTTTTTCCCCAAAAGAAAATCTGACTTTTTAACAGGTTGCAGGTCTGTGTCTTTTCACTCTGATCCCGTGCAAAGAATAGCATGCTTTGGTCACAGCTTTTCTGATACTGACCATTGGTGTACTCCATTTCATCTAACCAAGGAAGTGATTACAAAGTTTTGTTTTTCATAGCATTTATTGATCTTTAGTCTAACCTTCATTCCATATAGAGGAACCATCTGTGGCCCAGGCTGCAGTATTATTCTTTCTTCTTGTCATTTGAATGCCTGTTTGCTCTCTGCTGTGGAAGAGAAAAATATAATGGAGATGCGTATTATACTTCCCAGAAATTTATAATTCATTTGGGGAGAGAAGATATGTATGTAAATAATTAGAATTCCAGAAGGAAAGTGAGAGGTGCCCTTAAGGTATTTGTGGAAGTGGTTTATAGACCTTGCCACCCAGCAATGTGGTTGTGAAGCCTAGGCATCTGCATCAGCTCCGAGTTTCTTCCAGTGTCCTCACCCTTGGCTGGATCAGTCTGCACTTTAACAGTGTACCCAGCGTCTTCATATGTGACCATTAACGGAGGGGAAGGACAGCTGTAGATGTTTGAAAAAGATTACCTCTCAGTGGAGAATCAGAGAAGTCTTCTTGAGGAAAACTGAGTAGGGTCTGGAAGGGTTAAATTGATGGGCTGATTTTCAGCCCTGAATGGAATGAATAAAAAAGGTTGTGCCTTTCAATAACTTAATAGCTGTCTTACTTGAATACCTATGGTGTTTTTTTTTAAAGATTTTTTATTTATTTATTAGAGAGAAAGAGACTGAGAATGAGGGGGGAGAAGGTCAGAGGGAGAAGCAGACTTCCCACAGAGCTGGAAGTCCGATATGGGACTCGATCCCAGGACTCCGGGATCATGACCCGAGCCGAAGGCAGTTGCTTAACCAACTGAGCCACCCAGGTGCCCGGTGTTTTTTTATTTTTTATTTTTTTTGTTTTTGTTTTTGTTTTTTTTTTAAAGAAGTCTTACACTCTGTCTTGCTGACACAGGCCGGCTGGATGTCAGAATTGGCCCTAAAGAAGTTGGCAAAACCGTTCAGCAGTTTCCTTTAAAACAGCTTGTTATTACCTCATCTGAAATAAAAATCATGGTCATTAGTGGATTCTAACTCATGTTCCAATTACTCCACTCAAGAGGGAGGGAAAATGCTACTTTTCCAAAAGCCTCTTCTGTAATGTTGTGGATCTCGGGTCTTGGTTATGTTGCTATATAAAGATTGAGATCAAATCCTAACTTTTGATTCCATTGAATCAAATACTGTGGTTAAGCTCTCTATGATTCCTCCAGATCTGTGATTTTCTTATTATGTAGAACCTTGAGTGTTATATTTAACTCTGTGTTTAAGTCATCTGAGTTTGTAGACATGAACATTACTAATAAAGAAAAGCATTGAAAGAGAAGAAGGAATCCAGCTCAAACATTCTAGTAGTATTTGCTAAAAAAAACTGTTGAGTGAATAATAGAGTGCCAATACCTTTTCTTCCATTAATCTTCCATTAAGATTATCACAGTATAGTAGTGGGAAGGTTGGTAATTGGATTTAAGAGATTTTAGAAAAAGTTCTTCCTTTAGGAATTAAAAGAGTTTTTGACCCTGGGAGAAACGACTTGGAGCTCTCTTTATTTCTGTGGTACTCGACCATTAGTGTCTTGGTTGATTTTTAGGCGGGAAGGGTTGTAAGAACCATGAGTGGATCACATGCAGTCGTGACTGGAGGTATATTGTCTAGAGTTGTGCTGTAAATTAAAATTAAAGGGGTACCTCGTGGATCATTCAGTTAAGCATCTGCCTTCGACTCAGATCATGGTGTTAGGGTCCTGGGATCTTCATCTCATAGCTCCTGGCTCAGTAGGGAGCCTGCTTCTCCCTCTCCCTTTGCCCCCCTACCAACTTGTGATCTCTCTTCCTTCAAATAAGTAAATAAGATCTTTTTTAAAAATTCATTAAAATTAAGTAAAAAATATAAATTCCTCTCCTTGGCCACAGTAGTCACATTTGAAGTGCTCAAAAGTCACAAGTGCCTAATGGCTACTATATTGAACAATGCAAATTATGGAATATTTCCATTATTCCAGAAAGTGCTATTGGATAGTGCTGGTCAGATCTTGTTCTTGCAGTCCCTCTCAGAAACCAAGACAAAATGAAATAAAGAGTGAGGAAAATGCCTCAAATAATGTTTCAAGGCTTTTGAGGAACATATGTCTTTTCCTCTCCAACAAGAACCTGGGAAATGTCAGTAATCTTATCAATGAGCACAGATTTGGCTTTTGGTTGCTTGTTAGCAGATTTAAGGAGGCACCAGAGAATACTAGTTAAAACTAGAAAGTAAGAGTTTATGTGTTAGTAGTATTGATTCTTCCACTAGTTCACAGGTCACTTAGGCAAGTCATTTTCTTTATCGAGGCCTTAGTTTTTCAATTGAAAATTGAGTAAGATTGAATAGATGTTTTGGGAATCCAATGGGCATTCTGATGGGATGTGACCCTGACCTTGGAATAAAGGGCTGCAGATTGTCTCTAGTAAAATCGCTTTTGAGGGCTACATCTTTAGAAATGATACTTTAGGGGTATTTTATTGAGTAACACACTTTAGTTAGTACAATTACCTGTAAAAAGATGGCCTGTTGATATCTGTTGTTTGTTTCAGTATCAGAAGGAGCTTCATGAAGCAGCTTAATCTTCTAATTTGATAAATCTACAGATTAATGTGACTGTCCTGCCTGCTTCAAAATGACCAGAAGTTATATGAGCTCATTAAGACAGACTAAAATCTAGTACTTATATTTAATGGAGTTAAAATTTGTCGGTCCTTTGGACAAGATACTCGCATATTTATGTGCCTACCATTCGGCTGTTGTATTTGAAGTTTTGGAAAATAGAGAGGGAAAATGCCCACATCACATTGAAGTCTGTCTCTTTGCTTAAAAGAACAGTTTCAAAGGTCAGATAACTGTTGTGATTTGGACTTATTCTGAGAAAAGAAATTTGGACGTTCTCAATTTCTTTGACTTCTCTTACTGTGGTTCTGGCCCAAGAGCAGTAGAATCTCAGCTGGCCGGTGACAAGCACACACTCTGTAATGACTTCACATTCTGAAAGCGCAAAGACTGAAGAGGAGCTGCTTGTTTTTTGTAGTAAAAATAATTTTTTAGAAAATTGTCTCATTTCTAAAGCTTTCTAGATCGCACCAGTTTTTACTCTAAGAATGGATACTGATTTTCATAGGAAGTCTTGTGATCTCCCCACAAGGAACAGAGGTCCTGCAGTGTCACACAATACTTAGTTCTTTGTTGGTTTAATCTTTGAATGAACAGTTTTAGAGACCCTAATTTTGTTTTAGAATTATAAAAACGGTGTTCCATTTTAAAAGCATGTTTTACTTATTTGTTTCAGAAACCATTCAGTTTATTATTTAGTTGTGCCTCTGCTCTAGTCTTAGGATATCTTCCAGAAGATTTGAATAACTTTTCCCGTAATGATAACTTGAAAGTATATTGACTAAAGAGAAAGCTTTTTAGAAAGACTCTTCAGTTTAGGAGTCTCAAGTCTTTGATCTGCTACTTTATCTTGCCTATTAACTTCTGAGGAATAATACAGGTATTATGTCCGACTCCTAGGAGGTATTGTTATTCGCACACTTCTACGATTTTGTAGAACAGAAAGTATCACATTTTCTTACTCTTAGATCTTAGTTTCTCATACAATACCTTATACATGTTAAGTGCTAAATAATAATTTTGTTAAGTGTATGGGAAAAAAATAGGTAGAGCTAGAGTAAGGATGATCAGGAATGCTTAGGGGAGTTATAGTTGGTAAGCATCACAAAGATGAGCCTTAAAGTAGGTGAGGGAGTCAGTTATTTGGATTTCTAAGGAAGAAGGCTTCCAGGCAGGGGTCGAGTCCCAAATGTGGGAGTGTCCCAAGCATGTTCAAGGGCCAAGCGGACAGCATGGTTGTCGTACCATGAATAAGGCATAGTGTGTTAGAAGATTTAAGTCACGTAGCTGAAACACGTTTTGCAGAGTTGTGCTTCTTATTACTGTGTATGCTGTTTGCTGAACCTCCCCTCCCTCTTTCTTTTCGTTCCTTTTCTCTTTTCCCTTCCCTTCTTCCTTCTTCTCTGCTTTATTTTTTAAAAATTGCTGACCTGACCCAATAAGGTAGAACTTCCTAATAGTGTTACTGGAAATAATGATCTCCTCAGCCCTGGCCCAGTTGCTCCTGCTGGGAATAGCGTAGTGTGCCAGTATTTAATTTACCCTAGTGGGCCCCCAGTATACTATATTAAAAATATTCTCTATATGTGACTGTGTGGGTCACAGCCTACAGTTGTAGTAACTTCTAATGTTAAAACAAAAGTTTTCCTAACATATTTTTTGATTCCTGAAAGAAGTATGCTTTCATGATATGGAAAAGCATAATGAAAATAAAAAAGTTCATATCCCAACTGCTGATAACATTTTAATATATGTTCTCCCAGTTTTTTCCTGTGCATATTTGAAAGGACTTTTAATAGTAACATGTATTTTTTGAACAAGGTAGGTTTGTGTTTTTTGCTTTTGTTCAATCCTGTCGGAGAGTGGTAGACCACTGTTTACATAGGAATACTTGGGAATCCTGTATTACGTAGGAATACAGAAGATGCCCCTATGTGTACATGTACTTGTATTCATGTACTTGGAGATGACTCCTAGCCTGACCACTTCACTTTACAAAGTATTTAACCTTTCTGAGAAATGTGGAAAAATGGAAATTTTCTCACACATCAAATGGGGATAAAGACCTCTTCTGCAGCGTTCTGGGAAGACAATGAGACTATTTGGAATGTGTTCATGGTACCTAGTAGACACTTCCCCACAGATGTTTGGATGAGAGAATCAGTGAGTGTTAAGTGGTTGAATACATTTGGTGGGAGGGGGGGCGTAATTTGTAGATTGTCCATCCAGTGGATTAAAATTGAATGCACTTAAGTAATGAGCCGGCACCACTAGCTTCCAGTTCTTGTGGTCTTCTGAGGCTGATAATTGCACGGTTATTATGCTAACAAGAGCATCTTAAAAGTCTGACTATTAAGTGAGCAAGTTATCTGCCTACCTCTTTTTTTTTTTTTTTTATGACTGTGCTTTGTTTTGCAAGTAAATTCAGTATACAATGATAACAATAGTTTATGAAGACAGCTGCATTTCGTTGTACAGGCCATTGGTTTTATAATTGAGAGTCCTGGGTTTGAACCTTGTTCTGTCACTAGTTTCTAGAGGTCACTTAGCCTATTTGAGGCTTAATCATTTAACAAATATTTGCATTTACTGTATACCAGATGCTGTAAAGTTTGTTTCTACATTATAAAACAGGAATAATATAATTCCTACTTCAACTGCAGAGTTGTTGATGTAAAAGAGATAATATATAGGTTTGCAAATAAAAGTTGTTAGACTGAAATATTTTTGCATGCTTCAGATGTATGTTTGTTACTTGGTTTCTCTACCTAGAAGCCTAGGTATGTGGTGTATATCCTTTTCAGGAAAAGTTGATGCATTATGGAAATAGTTCTAGGGTCGGATTGCCAGGGTAATGACAATACCAGAAGGTAGAGTGGCTTTGATGTTGGAAAGACCTAGCTCATTCCCAGCTCTACTTCTTTGTAGTTGTGGGATTTATATTAAGCAAATTTCCTTATCTTTCTGACCCACAAATTTTCCATTTTAAAAGTAGGGATGATTATTTTGTAAGGTTGCAAAATTGAGACATATGTTATATAGGATACTTTGCATCATATCTGGCATATAGGAGACATTTTTGTTTTGTAAGGCGATGAATAGAGAAGAAAAGCTTGTCAAATGGATGGAGTCATCCTCACGAAATGGAGAAAGTCTCCTGGAGGAGGACAGCAATTGTGCTGACCATCTTTCTGTGTTGGTACTACCTTTTCTTGACCCTCAGAAATGAGTAAATGGATGAGGCTTTTTATTCTAAAACTCTAATTCTAAATATTAGTGGTTTCTTAAAGTACTTATCAACTTGTCTCTTTCCTCTGGTAAGTTATGACATAGTCTTATCAAAATAGTGACAAATGTAACTATGATTGATAGGAATAAAAATCTAACTTGATGTGCATTTCCGCTTTTAATACAAAAGCAAATAAATTCCTGTAAGTGATAGAAATGAAAGTGGAGAAACATGCTTTATGCTTTGCTGTTTGAAAGGTATCATTTGCTCCTCAAAGGAAGGCATCATTTCTATTACTTTGTACACTCAAAATCATTAAAAAAAAATATATCCCTCATTCCTGTAATTGACTAGGTATTTGAAAAATGATGATGATTCTTTGGAAATATATACTCTTTCTCTTGTTGACTTTAGTAAGGGAAGAGAAGATTATTATAGCATATTTTTGGTCACTGAAAAGATGCAAAAATAAAAATCCTATTTGTATAGGTGTGGAAGATTTTAAATTGCTAGTTATACAGTTTGTTCCTATAAGCCTAACTTACATGTACGATAGTTATCTCTTAAATATTGCTTCTGCTGGAGAGTAAAGTTATTTACATGTATGATATTTAATACTTTCAGTAAGCTTTGGCCTCATACTTTTAGTGTTATAGATATGATGAAAACTGAGGCTATAGTAAATCTTTTTGAATTTGGATACTCCTGAAGGTATCTGCTGAGAACTTATTATATAAGACAGTTTATGTTGGGTATTTCAACTTGGATCAAGAAAAGCTCATCATATAGTCTTGCTTTTCTAATCTCATTAATATATTCACAAATCCCTCCAACTGGGAAGATTAGTACTTGGTTAGAAGAGGAGGGGAAGGGGCACCTGGGTGGCTCAGTTGGTTAAGCTTCTGCCTTCGGCTCAGGTCATGATCCCAGGGTCCTGGGATGGAGCCCCTTGTCGGGCTCCCTGCTCAGCGGGGAGTCTGCTTCTCCCTCCCTCTCTGCCCCTCCCCACTGTTCATGCTCTCTTTCTCTCTCTCTCTCTCAAATAAATAAAATCTTAAAAAAAAAAAAAGAGGAGGGTAAATTTTGTTTTCCAGTTCTACAACGCTTATATATACCTCCTTGATACATACCAGTTTTTATCGTGAACAGAAGAGTGACTTAGGATATATAATAAGATGAGCCCTCAAGAAATAGCTTTTAGTTCTGAGAAGTATCTAATATTCTGTAGGAAAATAATCAGAGTTTCAGTCTTTCTCATTGGCCCATGAGGCAAGAGAAACCACCTGGCTAGATATGACTGAAATAGTTAATTATGTCTACTCCTATTATGTTTGATGCTTTAGTGAAAGTCTTTCTTGCCTACTTTATTTGGGGGAATATTGATTTGTACAGTAGTATTAATTTCCCTGGGCTAACTTTAGCTGTTGTAACACAAAATGGATTTTGATATTTGAGGAAATTAGCAGAGAGCTTGTCTGTATTCCTACATGAGATGATTTTCCAAGTCTATCACTATTTTGTAATATTATTTTGGAGTGCTAAGTTAATAAATATCCCTATTATAAAGATGGGATCAAAAATATTTTCTTAATGGCTTAAAAGTTACTTTTATTCCGGTTGTTGAAATGATTTTTATTTTAGGGAAGGAATGAGGCTGTCTTCAGGGTACATTTTCTTCTTCTTTTTTTAAGATTTACTTATTTTAGAGAAAGAGAGAGTGTGGCAGGGTGGGGGGCAAAGGGGGAGGGAGAGAATCCCATGTTAAGCAGGGAGCCCTGAGGGACGTGGACTCCATCTCACAACCCTGAGATCGTGACCTGAGCTGAAAACAAGAGTCCAGTGCTTAACTGACTGAGCCACCCAGCTACCCCAGGGCACTTTTTCTTCTAGGAGAAATAAAGGATGGGGTACCTGGGTGGCTCAGTTGGTTAAGTGTCTGCCTTTGGCTCAGATCATGATCCTAGGGTCTTGGGATTGAGCTCCGAGATGGGCTCCCTGCTCAGCAGGGAGTCTGCTTTTCCCTCTCTCTCTCTGTCCCCCTGCCCCCCACTTGTGTGCTCTCTCTCTCTCAAATAAATTAATAAAGTCTTCTACAATAAGAAACAAAGGACATTTGTATTATCTGTAAAGCTTATCAACCCTTTGTTAGGACTGAGGTAATTCATATCAGTAAGTTATTTTGGTAATTAAAGCTAATACCATTCAAACAAACCATTTTTTCACTGGAAATCATTTAAAAGTATAAAGAAGTATTTCTCTCTCTCTCTCTTTTTTTTTTAAGAAGTATTTCTCTTTATAATGTGTCTCTCCAGAGGGACACATCATTCAAGGCATGACTTCTTTCATCCATTGGTGGCAGGCAGAATCTACTTGGTCTTGTTTGATTTACATCTGTGGAAACTTTTAAGTTTGTAGATTCAAAGTTTGTAAATAGAGGAGCCAGTGTCTGCTTTACTAAAGGCTAACAAATATGATTTAACTTTTTAAAAATGCTGATTATGATGTATTCCCTAGGTCACACTAGCTTCCTATTTGTGAATCAAACTATTTGGAAAGTCTTCTGCTCATCACCCTGTTAGCATTTCATACTGGTCACTACCCCATTTCTTCTTGAAATGCTGTTCTCCCTACTGCTTCTATGTTCTAGTAGTTCCTTCCTTCTCTCTCTGCCCATGTCCCACCGTGGGTTGGGGAAATAGAAAGGGCCTGCATATGAGTGACAGACGGCAATTAGGAAGTAAATGCGAATGTTCTTGACTGTACAAGAGCCGCCTTTCTCTCTTTCCCCCAACCCCAGTCTTGTCATCCAGTCATTTTAAACTCTCAGCTTCAACTATTGCCTTTCTAAAGTTTGGAATAGCTGAGGGAGTTTCTTAGTGCTTGGGTCAGTGCCTTGGGCTTAGTTATTTTCTTGGTGCTTTAGTCCTATTTATGAAAAGTAGCCAAATGCCAGCTTCTTCATACTGGTGGGTAGAAGGTACCTGGTCTTCTGTCAGCTGCTTTCTTATTGACTGGGCAAGGCAGAGAACTAGTGACGTTGAAGCAGATCAGTGATTGCACAGAAATTCTTTCTCTTAAAAGAGTCTTCTTCCCCTTTCAGTTAGGTCAGTCACCTAGGTTTATGGCTTTGGCTTATTGAATTGTTCACCCCTTTAGTTTGTCATCATGACCCGTTTACTTTCTTTTAAGTTTCCCAAATTTCCCCCACTCCAGTCTAGGCTCTTAGGTTCCTTCCCTGTATTACGTTTCACTCTTGTAACTGTGTAGTCTTACTTCATAAAATACGGACCACTAAACTTTCTTGAAGTCATCGTGCTCCTCACTTACGAGAAGTCTCTAGTGCCTTCTTTTCTGCTATAGCGGATATCAACTCCTTCTACTTTCAAGGGTATTATACTTACTCTCTTTATACCTTGGTATTTTTTTCTTAATCTGGCCCCACCATAACCTTCCAATGTACCTACCAGTACTGCACTATATGAACTTCCATAGCTAGGTTTTACTATTCACTTACTTTATCCATAGAAACTACTCTGCTCATCTAACCCATGGCAGTGCTCTCTGCTATTTTTCTGCTTGCCCTACATTTTTCTAAGGTACTTTGTGTATGCCTTAGAGTACTTGCATCATCTATCTTGTGTACTAGCTTTTCACATGCGGTCCTGAAGCTCTTGAAGAATGGAATGTGCTTTTGGATTCCCCACAGGCCGTACCTGCTTCAGTGCTTCTGTCCCCATTGGTTCTCATCCAAGGACTGCCATGAGCTTGTGGATATGTTCTCGATGAGCTGTACGTGATAGAATTGTGATGAATGTGTAGAAGGGAAAGGTGAGCAGATGCTCCTCCGAGGAAGGTAAAACTTTCTAATGGTGCTACTTCATCGTGGATTGGTTTGCCTTGTAAACTGTCTCTCATAGCAGGTGTTCCCTTGGAGGCTAAATGGCTCCTCTGCCAGGGATGCTGTCAGGGAGAGCCCTGCACAGGGTTGGGGGTGGCGGGAGGGTATTGGCGGTTAGATAAGCTTGGGCTCCTTCAACTTTGTCATTCTAAATAACTACTCTTTTGACCTAATAAAGTAGAGATCAGAGAGGCTGATGGGAGTTGAGGGGTTGACCAGGGTGATGTGAAGAAGTTAAAACAATAATACTGATAATTTATAGTTGAGTAATCATTATAGTTTATGGTCCTATTTTTCAGTGCTGTCTTTACATTTCATGATGTGGAAAACAAATTTCAAAATTATAAAATATGTTTTTGTGGCCTTCACGTTTATTTGATTACTGAGAGAGTTCCATTTAGAAGACTATCTAGCCTACATAGACTTTTTTTTTAATGTTTTATTTATTTATTTGACAGACACAGTGAGAGAGGGAACACAAGTAGGGGGAGTTTGTTTTGTTTTGTTTTGTTTTGTTACGGGCAGTCTGTGAAGGCACACTTCTTCCTGGGGCAATGCCAGCTAGAGATGGAGAGCTGTGACGAGGCCATTGCCAATCTGCAGCAAGGTGGGCCTACAGGTTGTCAGGTTACAGGGGCCTGGGACCAGGCAGATGGACTGACCAGGTGACCTGAAGCTCCTACTCCCTCAGCCTACAACCTGGCCAAGGAGCAGTGGCTCAGCTTTGGGGATGACCTCCCTAGTGCTTGCGCATCTCCAAGAGGAAGTGGCAGGGAGCCTGATGGGGGCTCCATCCCAGGACCTCAGGATCACTACCCAAGCCGAAGGCAGGTGCTCAATGACTGAGCGAGCCAGGTGCCCCTACATAGACTCTTTATTTGGAAACTTTTTTGAATTACTGAAAACAAAATGTTCATTGGAACTGTGCAGTTGTTTCACTTACTGGTAAACAGAATTATGCTTACAATTTCCACAATGATAGAGGATGTGGACTTCAACTGGTTGAAATTTGCTTTTTTCTCCCTCTTTTAATCAAATCCAGTGGTGAACACAGTAGTTTTTGTGCCTACTCTTTTTTTTTTTTTTTAAGATTTTATTTATTTATTTGACAGAGAGAGAGATCACAAGTAGGCAGAGAGACAGGCAGAGAGTGGGGGGGGAAGCAGGCTCCCCGCTGAGCAGAGAGCCCGATGTGGGGCTCGATCCCAGGACCCTGGGATCATGACCCGAGCCGAAGGCAGTTGCCTAACCAACTGAGCCACCCAGGCGCCCCTGTGCCTACTCTTTTGATTATGATTTGATTTGTCACAGTTCTGCTTGCTAGCTTGTCCTAAGGCAGGGCCAGTATTTTTCTCAAGTCTTTTGGGGGGACGGAGGTCTCTAGAATTTTCTGTATGTATGATGAAGTATATGGGTTTTTTTTTTTTTCTATTTAAAAGTAATCCTTTCACTGTCATAATTGAGTTCTAGTCCTCAAGCAAAGATTTCCAAAAATGCTTCCCATTCTGACTGCAAAACAGAGGTCATTCGTGGCCTCTCCCATCTTTAAGTAGATAGGCTTCTTTTGTGGTCTCATAGAATTGTGAAATGTCTAGAAGAACTTTAAAATTATTTGGTTCAATCTGTTCATTTAGCAAACGTTGTGTAGTCTCTACTCTTTGTCAAGCATCATACTAGGTATTAAGAAAACAAATGAATAAAACAATAAAACCGGGGCGCTTGGATGATGCAGTTGATGAAGTGTTCAACTCTTAATTTCTGCTCACGTCATGATCTCAGTGTATCCAGCCCTGTGTCGGGCTCCGTGCTTAGGGTGGAGCTGACTTGAGATTCTGTTTCCCTCCCTTTGCCCCTCCTGCTCGTGCTCTCTCTCTCTCTAAAATAAATCTTCAAAACAAACAAACAAACAAAAAAAACCAGTATAAAACCTCCACCTCCTTGGCAAAAGTAAAATAAAACAGGAAGAGAGGCATTTTCACAGTGAAATAACTTTCATTATTTTATAATAGTCTTAGGTTTTTCACATGCAAGGTCATTATCATATGAAAGGATCATAATGATCAAACTTGTTGCCAACAATATATTTGCTTTGCCAAATTCATATACAAATGGTCATAACTTCTTTGGTACGGGTACTTAGTTCTTAAAAGTGAACTAATATGATTTTGCCTCTTAGTTTCCTGTGATTCCCACAACAAATTAACACAAACTTGATGGCATAAAACAAATGTATTCTCTAACCATTCTGGAAACCAAAAATCTGAAATCAAGGTACTAGTATGGCCATCATTTCTCTGAAGGTTCTAGGGAGGTCCCTCTTTGCCTCTTGTAGCTTCTAGTGGCTCTGGGCATTCCTTGGCTTATAGATGCATCACCAATCCCTACCTTCATCTTTACATCATCTTTTCCTCTCGGTCTCTGTGTCCTCACCTCTTCTTACACCAGCCATTGGACTTAAGGCCCACCCTAAATCTAGGAGATTTCATCTCACGATCATTTATTATGTCTGCAAGAGCCCCATTTCCAAATAAGGTCACATTCTGAAGTTCTGTGTGACATGAATTTTGGGGGCACCCTGTTCAACCCACTGTAGTCTCTGTGGTCCTTTTTGACCCCAAATCTACATTTATGTAGATCCATAGGGAGAAAAAAATAAAATATTTGTGTGCATGCATATGTAGCTCAAATGTTATTCCTTAGGCTTGAAAATAAAAGTAGGAAATTAAATGTTTTTGTTGCATTAAAGATATTTAAGAAAATAACTTTATTTGCATTAATAATGAAATAAGGAATAACAAAATAGATTTTTTTATAAAACAATTTTAGGTTCAGAACTATATTAAGCAGAAGATACGGAGATTTCTTGTGTAATCCCTGCTTTCACATGTATGTAGCCTCCCTCATTATCAACATCCCCCACCAGAGAGGTATGTTTATTACAGTTGATGAATCTACATTGACACATCATTATCACCCAAAGTCCATAGTTTCCATTAGGCTTTACTCTTGATGTTGTACATTCTGTGTGTTTGGATAAACGTGTAATGACACGTATCTACCATTATAGTATTGTACGAAGTAGTTTCACTGCCCTAAAAATCCTCTGTCCTCTACTGATTCATCTGGCTCTCCCCTCTAACCTCTGGGCACTGATCTTTTCACTGTCTCAATAGCTTTACTATTTCTTGTTTCTCATGTGATACCATATAGTTGGAAACATAGTGTAGCCTTTTTAGATTTGCTTCTTTCACTTAGTAGTATGCATTTAAGTTTCCTATATAACCTGTCATGGCTTAAAAGCTTATTTCTTTTTTTAGCACTGAATAATATTCCATTGTCTGGATGTACTAGTTTATCTGTTCACCTACTGAAGGACATTTTGGTTACTTCCAAGTTTTGGCAATTATGAGTAAAGCTTCCATAAACATCCATGTGCCAGTTTTAGGTGAACATAAACTCTCACTTCCTTTGAGTAGATGCCAAGGAGCATGGATTGCTGGATTACATAGTAATCCAGCAAGAAACAGCCAAACTATCTTCCAAAGTGGCTGTACCATTTTGTATTTCCACCAGCAGTGAATGAGAGTTTCTGTTGCTCTGCATCCTCACCAGCATTTGATGTTGTCACCATTGTGGATTTTGGCCATTCTAATTTGTGTGTCGTGGTATCTCAGTCTTTTAATTTGCATTTTCCTGATGATATGCAAAGTATGTTTTCATATGTATATTTGCCTTTCATATGTATATATGTCTTTGGTGAAGTGTCTGTAGGGTCTTTGGCCCATTTTTTAATCAAGTTGTTTGTTTTCTTATTGTTGAGTTTTAAGAATACTTTATATATTTTGGATAAGATGGATATTGGATAAGAGTCCTTTATCAGATGTGTCTTTATCAGATGTATCAGATTGTAAATATTTTCTCCTAATGTATGGCTTGTAATCTTACTCTCTTAAGAGTGTCTTTTGCAGAGCAGAAACTTATTTTTGATGAAACCCAGCATATCAGTTCATTCTTTCATGAATCATGCTTTTGGTGTTGTACTTAAAAAGTCATCACCAGGGGCACCTGGGTGGCTCAGTCAGTTGGGCATCTGCCTTCAGCTCAGGCCATGATCCCAGGTTCTTGGGATTAAGTCCCCTCTGGGCTCCCTGCTCAGTGGGGAGCCTGCTTCTCTCTCTCCCTCTGCGTGCCACTCCCCCTGTTGTACTCTCTCTCTCTCTCTGTCAAATAAATAAATAAAATCTTTAAAAAAATAAAAATAAAAGTCATCACCAAAACCAAGGTTATCTAGATTTTCTCCTTTGTAAACTTCTAGGTGTTGTGTAGTTTTTTTGTTTTATGCCTAGTTCTGTGATCCATTTTGAATTAATTTTTGTGAAGGGTCTGTGTCTAGATTCATTTTGTTTGCATGTGGATGTCCAAGTGTTATAGCATCATTGTTGAAAAGGCCCTTTTCTCCATTGTATTGTTTTTGCTTCTTTGTCAGATCAGTTGATTCTATTTATATGGGTCTATTTATGGACTTTCTTTTCCAATGGTCTGTTTGTGTATTCTTTTGCCAGTATCACACTTTCTTGATTATTGTAGCTTTATAGAGAGTCTTTAAGTTGAATGTTCTTGCCCTTCTATATTGTGTTGTCTATTCTGGGTCTTATGCCTTTCCATATTAAATGTAGAATCTTTTTCAATATCCACAAAATACATTGCTAGGATTTTCATTGCATTTGCATTGAATTCATAGATCAAATTGGGAAGAACTGACTTCTTGACAATTTTGAGTTTTCTTATCCATGAACATGGAATAACTCTCCATGTATTTAGTAACACTGGACATGACTAAATAGTAGTGCTGTATTCATACTATTTCCCACAGCAGTCCAACCTATATATATCACTGTGTCTACACAGAGAAGTTACAAAGAGGGATGCTTGGTTGGTTCATTTGGGAGAGCATGCAACTCTTGATCTTGGGGTTGTGAATTTGAGCCCCACAATGGTTGTAGAGATTATTTAAATAAATAAAATAAATAAAAAAAGTTAAAAAGAGATACAGTCCCCAAAAGGACCTGGCTCAGACAATTTCATGGATTAATGCTTATAAATACTTAAGGAACTTATGAAAGCTTACTATGTGCTTTATAAGAATTCTGAAAATAACACTATGAAATCATACTGCCATCATCATCATCACCCGTTTCTTTGCCAACACTGTGGCATAAAATGGTTAATTTTAAGCCTAGTGTCAACCACAGATCTAGGATGTACATCCAGGCAGTCGGCCTCCGAAGGCTACACTCAACCACATTGCTATACTCATCTCTGTGCTATCTAAACTATTTCAAATCATAAGGAAAGGTGAAACTTGTCCAATTATTTTTTTAAAACATAAATATCTAGTGAAATACCTTAATAGCTAGTAAAAACAGTACAGAACTACAGAACAATCTCAACCATTATATTAATGCAGATATTCTAGTAAAATATTTGCAAGTAGAATTTTGTAGAATATTAAATCTGCAACTTGAGCAGATGGAGTTATTTTAAGAAGATAAGGATTATTCACTGTTAGGAAATCTATTTAAAAATCTTACACAGGTTGGGGCATCTGGGTGGCTCAGCAGGTTAAAGCCTCTGCCTTTGACTCGGGTCATGATCTCAGGGTCCTGGGATCGAGCCCCGCATCGGGCTCTCTGCTCAGCGGAGAGCCTGCTTCCCCCCCCTTCTCTCTCTGCCTGCCTTTCTGCCTGCTTGTGATCTCTCTCTCTCAAATAAATAAATAAAATCTTTTAAAAAAAAATCTTACACAGGTCAAAAGAGTAAAAACAAATGATACTGCTTAGTTAATAATTTTTCATATGATACAGGAAAATGTTCTCGATTAAACAATTTAATGTGGAAAGAAAAGTATAATTGGAAAAAAAATGAAAACTTAAGTCCCTCTTCCCCTTCCCATTCCTAATTTCCTTCCCCCTTTCTAGAGGTAGCAGTATCAGGTAGATCAGATAAAAATTTTTAATGTATTATGCAGGTCATCTTACAGCCTTATTGAGCTGAAAAGTGAATAAAAGCTATGCTATTATGTACATAATGTTTAATGTTCTGTCCTTTCAGAGGATTGTAAACTTTTTAGAACTGTGGAAGTTATTTTTTTTTTAGATAGTTGACACACAATGTTATGTTAGTTTCAGGTATACAACATAGTGATTCAACATCTCTCTGCCTTAATGCTCTGCTCACCACAAGTGTAGCTACTGTCTGTCACCATATAACACCATTACAATACCAGTGACTATATTCCCTATGCTATGCCTTTTATTCCTGTGACTTGTTCATTCCGTAACTAGAAGCCTGTATCTCCCACTCACCTTCACCCATTTGGCCCACTCCTTACCCCCTTTTTACTCTGGCAACCATCAGTTTAAACTTCTCTGTGTTTGTAGTTCTGATTCTGCTTTTCGTTTATTTATTTGTTTTAGATTACACGTATGAGTAAAATAATAGTATTTGTTTTTCTGTTTAGCTTACTTAGCTTAATACCGTCTAGGTCTATCCTTGTTCCTTCTTTCCTTACGTGTATCTCATGGCAGTTAAGCAAAGGGAGACATAAAGTGCACAAGGAAAATAGAGTCTTACATTCAGATTTCCTTTTAATAAGCTATGGTCATTGCCTGATTACTTTCAGTGGAAGTGCTTAAAAAGCTAAAATACTTTATGGTAGTGATGGAGATCATGAAGTAATGACCCTTAATATATATGAAAGCTTTGAGACCACCACTGGGGGGAATTTTACCAAAGGGGGAAAAGACAAAACCATTTGCTTTGCAAAGTTACTTAAAATTATATAAGGCCTGTGGGCAGCATTAAAGATTCTTTTTTTCTTTTTCTTTTTTTTTTTTTAAGATTTTATTTATTTATTTGAAAGACAGAGAAAGTAAGAGAGAGCATGAGAGGAGAGAAGGTTAGAGGAAGAAGCAGACTCCCCTGGAGCTGGGAGCCTGATGTGGGACTCGATCCAGGAACTCAAGGATCATGACCTGAGCCGAAGGCAGTTGCTCAACCAACTGAGCCACCCAGGCACCCAGATTCTTTTTTTCTGATGATTGAATTAGGATAAGTATTTCAGCAAGTATAAGGCCTTTCAAAGACTACTATTTTTTTTTTAAGATTTTATTTATTTATTTGACAGAGAGAGACACACAGCAAAAGAAGGAACAAAGCAAGGGGAGTAGGAGAGGAAGAAGCAGGCTTCCCACCAAACAGAGAGCTCGATGCAGGGCTTGATCCCAGGACCCTGGGATCATGACCTGAGCCCAAGGCAGACGCTTAATGACTGAGCCACCCAGGCACCCTGCGAAGACTACTTCTAACTGACATTTAGAATTGGTTTAGTTACAAGGAATAGTACAATTTTGAAGATACAGATTTTTTAAGAGTTTATTTATCTGAAAGAGTGAGCGAGCGAGCACAATGGGGGAAGGAGCACGGGGGGAGGGGCCGAGGGAGAGGGAAAAGCAGATTCCCCGCTGAGCAGGTAGCCCTACATGGGGCTTGATCCCAGGACCCCAGAATTGTGACCTGAGCCAAAGGCAGACGCTTAACTGACTGAGCCAACCAGGTGCCCCTGAAGATCCAGATTTTTAAAGTAAGCAATGGATTAACACATTAAGCCATATAAAAATGGAGTCATTCTTGGATTTGTTAATAAAATATTTTTATTGTAGAACATAGTACTCAGAAATAGGAAACCAAAAAGCCCTAGAGTCATCCAGAACTAAGTGAATGTTGGGACGCCTGGGTGGCTCAGCTGTTTAAGCAGCTGCCTTCGGCTCAGGTCATGATCCCAGCATCCTGGGATCGAGTCCCACATCGGGCTCCTTGCTCGGCAGGGAGCCTGCTCCTCTCTCTGCCCCTGCCTGCCTCTCTGCCTGCTTGTGTTCTCTCTCTGTTAAAATAAATAAATAAAATCTTTAAAAAAAAAAAAAGAACTAAGTGAATGTGGATAAGAAGAAACCAAAGATTTTACTGAAGAACAGTTTTTCATTGAGGACTGTTGACTCATCAAAAAGGGTAGGGTCACATGTTTAGTAGTGAAATAAAGACATTTTTTGACATAGTAGGAGTTATTTTCTTCACTTGGTGCAGTTTAGAAATATTTATGCCACCAGTAAAAACTGGTAAATAAGATAGTTGAGGAATTTCAGCCATACAATTTAGGATTTTTCAGAGCCTTTATGGTATAAACCTTGAAAAATTTTTTAAAAAGTGAAACATTGGCATTTAGTTCACTATATTATGTTGTATATTGGCTGTCTTCCCCAGGCTTCTTCCACATTTGTGGGTACTTCCTTTTTCTCCCACATAAACTACTTGTACTCAACTACTTGTCTCAGGATCCACTTCTTGGGGTTTGTCATTTTTCCTATAAAATTTCCTGTTGCTTGATGCTGCTGCTTGTATCCCCATGGTGTCATTTCATGTTTCATCCATTGTTTCCTTACAGTAGTTCTTGGGCTTGATTAGATTGAGATCAGGTTCAGTTTTTTGGGGTTAAGAATAATTCATGAGTGGTGCTTTTTATTTCCTATTGCATCCCATCAGTAAGCACTGGTTTTACTGGTTGTTCCGCTTTTAGTGATGTTAAGATGCTCACTAACAGTGTCAGAGTAGTTGTTCTGTGTTACGATTCACTCAAAGCTTCTTGAAAGCCTAGGCAAAAGGAGAGTATGATATACTGTGTAATTTTCATTGTTCGGTGCCCAGCAGTAGTTATCTTTGGAGAATAGATAATGACTTTGCTGAGAACTGTGGATAACTCTTCAATTAAAATACTTGAGAGAGAGGTGCCTGGGTGGCTCAATTGGTTAAGTGTCTGCCTTCAGCTTGCGTCATGATCCCTGAGTTCTGGGATTGAGTCCCACGTTGGATTCCCTGCTCAGTGGGGAGTCTACTTCTCCCTCTGCCCCTCACCCAGCTCTTGTGCTCTCTCTCTCTCTCAGGTAAATAAATAAAATCTTTAAAAAAAAAAAAAGATGTAAAATACTTGAGAGAATCTTCTCTCTTTTTTTAATATGAAAGAGAAATTTGATGATCTTGCTAGGTGTTGTGTGTGTGTGTGTGTGTGTATAAAATCTTATTCACATCCCTTTCCCTAGTGCCTAGTTACAGTGCCTGGCATGTATGTAATAGCTGACTCAGTGAGGTATTTGTGGAATGAATGACCTAACAAAAGAATGTATGTATGTAGATTCTCTTAAGGGAACTTTCTGTCATCAGGCATCCTGGGCAAGAATTATATTGTAGCACAAGAGTAGTCATAATTTTCTCTTGGCATATATTTGCAAGTATTTGTTCTGGACTGTTACCTATGAGATCCAGTGTTAGGTACTAATCAGGAGACAGTGATGAGTGGGATGTTGTCTCACACTGTGCTCCCCACCACCCGCCCCTGGTTCCAGAATGTGTACAGAAAAAGAAGGTAACAATTCTTATCTTAACTTTTCTCCCAATTCCCGTACTTTGTTAGTACCGCCATTGCTAGAATTTGGGGTTTTAGAGGAGTATGGGGTGATTTTAAGAGAAGAATCCTTTTTACACATTGAGAAGATCACTCCCGTTTCTAAAAAGCTTTTGACTCTTCTTTGAAGGTCAGGGAACTATATTGTCTCTTCCAGGTAAATTAGTTCATCCTATTTTTAAAAAAGTTTTTAATTTTAATTCTAGTACAGTTAACATGTAGTGATATATTAGACTCTCATCCCATTTTTAGAATACGGAGGAGAACAAAACACAGATGACATCAAATTTTTTTTAAGATTTTATTATTTATTTGAGAGAGAGAGAGAGCAGAAGCGGGGGGACAGGCAGAGGGAGAGGGAGAATCAGACTCCCTGCAGAGCAGAGAACCCGATGCTAGTGCTTGATCCCAGAACTCCGGGATCATGACCGAAGCTGAAAGCAGACACTTAACTGACTGAGCCACCCAGGGGCCCCAACGTCAATTTTTTTTTTTTTTTTTTAGTATAATTGACACAGTGTCACATTAGGTTCAGGTATACAGCATAGTGATTAGACAAGTTCATGCAGTATACTCTGCTCACCACAAGTGTAGCTACCATCTGTGCCCATACAACATACAACATATTACAGTACCATTGACTATAGTCCCTGTACTGTGCCTTTTACTTCTGTGCTTTATTCAGTCCATAACTGGAAGCCTGTATCTCCCACTCCCCTTCACCCATTTTCCCATCCCCGACTCTCTCCCCAGTGATAACCATCCGTTTGTTCTTTGTATTTATGAGTCTGCTTCTGCTTTTTGTCTGTTTTGTTTTTTAGGTTCCACATGTAAGTGAAATCCTGTGATACTTGTTGTTCTCTAATTTGTTTCACTAACATAATACCCTTTAGGTCTGTCCATGTTGTTACAAATGGCAACATCTCAACTTTTTTTTTTTGGCGGAGTAATATTCCAGTGTGTGTATATGTGTGTGTACACACATGTACACATACACCATACCTTCTTTATTCATTCATCATGGATGGACACTTGGGTTCCTTCAGTATCTAGGCTATTGTAAGTAATGCTGTAGTAAACATAGGGATGCATATGTCTTTTCGAATCAGCATTTTTGTTTTCTTTGGGTAAATACCAAGTAGTGAAATTATTGGATCATGTGATATTTCTATTTTTAATTTTCTGAGGAACCTCCTTACTGTTTTCTACAGTGGCTGCACCGGTTTGCATTCCCACCAGCAGTGCATGAGGGTTCTTTTTTCTCCACATCCTCACCAACACTTGTTATTTCTTGTCTTTTTATTTTAGCCTTCTGACAGTATGAGGAGATCTCTCATTGTTGTTTTGATTGGCATTTCCTTTATCATGAGTGATAATGAACATCTTTTCATAATGTTGTTGGCCATTTGTATGTCTTTGGAAAAATGTGTCTTCAGGTCCTCTACCCATTTTTAATCAGGTGTGTGTGTGTGTGTGTATGTGTGTGTATGCGTGCGTGCGTTGAGTTGTATAAATTCTTCATATATTTTGGATATTAACCTCTTATCAGATACACCATTTTAAAATGTCGTCTCCCATTCAGTATGTTGCCTTTTGTTTTATTGAAGGTTTCCTTCACTGTGCAAAAGCTTTTTATTTTGATGTAATCCCGGTAGTTTGTTTTTGTTTCCCTTGTCTTAGGGGAGATAAACCTAAAAAATGTTGCTACAGCCAATGTCAGAGAAATTACTGTCATGTTCTCTTCTAAGATTTTTATGGTTTCAGGTTTCACATTTGGGTCTTTCATCCATTTTGAGTTTATTTTTATAAACATTATAAGAAAGTGGTCAGTTTCATTATTATGCATGTAGCTGTCCAGTTTTCCCAGCACCACTTATTGAAGAAGATTTCTTTGCCCCATTGTATACTCTTGCCTCTTTAGTCATAGATTAATTGACCATATAATTGTGGGTTTATTTCTGAGCTTTCTATTCTGTTCCATTGATCTTTGTCCATTTTTGTGCCAGTACCACACTGTTTTGGTTAGTGAAGCTTTGTAGTACATTGTGAAATGACATCAGTTTTTATTTATTTATTTATTTATTTATTTATTATTATTTTTTAAAGATTTTAATGACATCAGTTTTAATGGAGATCCATGTATGATCAGATAACTAATGTGCAAGAAAAAGTATGAATTCAGCAATTTATTTTTATTTTTTAGAGGAAGGGGGGAGGGGCAGAGGGACAGAGAGAATCTTAAGCAGGCTCCACACACAGCATGGAGCCCACCTTGGGGTTCTCCTGAAATCATGAGCTGAGCGGAAATCAAGAGTCAGACACTTAACTTACTGAACCCACCAAGTGCCCCTCTTTTTTTTTTCCTGTGGTGGTTTTTACTGGCAGAATTTTGAGTTTAGGGGTTAAATTACCTGTATTTGAATGATTATTTGGGGGTATAGAATTTATTTTTCCACACATGTCTGCACCCACCATATCTTATTTAGTGAGAAATATTGTAATTGTCCTAATGTTTCTTTATAAAAGCACATTGGTTCTGACTTGCCCAAAATTTGTATCACTTGTCCAAAAGTTGTATCGCTGAGCAATTTAAGGGTTAAAGTAGCTTCCCAGTGTTATTCTATACTTAGTCCTATTTTTCCCCTTTCTTTGAACTTCTAGTTCATTATAATACTTCTGGGAATACTAACAGTGAGATGTGCCTCGATTGATACTCAGCTTCAAGGCTCTTACAGTGCTTGTCAGCCTCAGCTTTTTTTTTTCTCTGGGGACCTTTCATATCTCTCAGCTCCTTGCAGCCAACTGCAAATCTCTATGCTTCTGTTGTCTGCCAGCTTAATGCAAAACTGAGAGTCAGAGAAGTGGCCCCAGGGAGGAGAAACAGCCTGGGTCTCATGGCATCCAGACTTCAGGTAGTAGGCTGGTTTGTCAATTTGGATTAGAATGGAAGAGAGCTGTTGCCTGGTACATTACTTATTTCTTGCTATAGGACAGACACAGTTTGTAAAGGGCTTTGAGACTCTCCTGACAGGCAGGAAAATGAAAGATTTAGCACAAATACACTAAGCTATTATTGCAGGGTGCCTAGCAGATGTAATGTCAATTGAGAATGGTAATGCCACATGGAAGGAAACATTCTCTATTAAAGTATCTATTTTTTGCCAGTGATTTTCATGCAGAAATATCTATTCAGGCAGTAGGCAGCATACTTTAAAAAATTAACATCTTTGTAAATTTCTAATAAATTATGGACTCCACATTTTTCTAAAACCACAGTATTTTGCATGTCAATGCAGACTTCTCACAAATGAGTCTTACTTGTTTCTGTGTTCATATTTGAGGACTAAAAACATTGTACAGAGTTTAAAATGGTTTACATGCTTGCTTGTGGAGTCAGAGGCTTTACTCTCTAAAGCAGTGCTTCTTAAACGTTAAGGTACGTGGGAATCACTTGGGGATCCTATCAAAAGGGAGATTCTGACTCAGTAGGTCTGGAGCCTAATAGTTTGCGTTTTTCATAAGGTCCTAGGTGATGCCAGTGCTGCTGCATTTAGAGACCATTATCTGAATAACAAGGTTTTAAGGTATTATGCTTTAAAACAAATTCACCGGAAATACTTGTTTTCTAAACACATTAACTAAAATATATTAATAAAACACTTAAAGCAAAGCCTCACTAATAAATGCTTTTGTGACTTATCAATCTTGCTAACAGAAATAATACCTAATAACCTCTTCTGCCTGATACTTTATTAGATTATGGTCCTCAAAGTCCTAAATTATTTCTTTTCATGACTGATTTAACACCTTAAAATAAAACAATACAAGAAGTATTAGATTTTTGGGGCACCTGGGTAGCTTAGTCGGTTAAGCATTTGCCTTCGGCTCGGGTCATGGTCTCAGGGTCCTGGGATTGAGCCCCTCTTCAACCTCCCTGCTCAGTGGGAAATCTGCTTCTCCCTCTCCCTCTGCTACTCCCCCTGCTTATGCTCTCTCAAATAAATACACAAAATCTTTAAAAAAAACAGTATTAGATTTTAATCCACCAGTATAACGTAGCTATTCTTAAATGAGGGTGTTCCATGTGTGGAAGTGTCTGGAAATCATGTCAAAGTATATAGCTGTTGGGGAACCAAAAGAGGATATAACTAGAAGCTCAGCACAGCTCTTAGTGAGATGGAGGGCTTTCTATAGGAGTTAGGAAGATCACTTCTGGGGTTCCCTTTCCATCTAAGTCTGTAAATAATCACCTAGTGGTATACTCTTCACCATTACATAATTAAACACAAGTTTTAATAGACTTTATTCCTATTTGATAACCTTATTATCCTCAAACGTGTTAAAAATGTTTGTCGGGGGGCATCTGGGTGGCTTAGTCGATGAGTTGTCTGACTCTTGATTTCAGCTCAGGTCATGACCTTGGGGTTGTGAGATCTTGTGTCAAGCTCCATGCTGGGTGTGGGGCTTGCTTCAGATTATCTCTCTCCCTCTCCTCCCCCCCAACTCATTCTCTCTCTCCCTCTTTCTCTCTCTCCCTCTCTCTCTCAAAACAAATGTTTGTTGGCTGTTCCTGTTTCTGAACCTCTTTCCCCCATTTCTCACCTCCAGCATTGTCCCTCTATATTCTTAGTGTATTAACATCATCTACTTTCATTCACTTAGTACATATTTGAGTACTTACTGTATACAAGGTACTTACTGTACTGCATTGTATACTATTATATACAAGTACTTACTGTATATAATACTAAGTTATTGTAGTAAATGATCTATGCGATACAAAATTGAATAAGGTGCAGTCTCTCTTCCAAGGTGCTCAGTCTCTGGAAGGAGGTAAGATAGCATAGATAACCTGTGTGAATCAGTAATCTCTTAATACCCTCAAGAAAGCGCTCTGTGGGTTCAGAGGAGAGAGAAATGAATCCCTGGGTCTGGTATCATCAGAGTCTTCATAGAGCAGTTAGTTTTTGAATTGGGTCTCAAAAGCTAGCTAGCCCTGTTGCAAGCAGGATGTTCCAAGAGGAAACTGCACCAGCAAAAAGTGTGGATGCAAGACAGTAAGGAGATGCATTTTAGGAATCGCTTGTAATGTAGACTCCTTGCATTCTTCTATTTATAGCTTCAGGATATGGACTGTTTGTTTGTGAGTGACCCTTGAAGGGTTTTCCCGAGTTACTGATGTTATTCCCTTTTGAAGAGCTTAGTGTCTCAGTGAGTGAGTGAGGCTAGTAATTGGTTCAGCAGCATTCATATCAGAGTCCATCTTTATTCTTCTCTATTCCTCCTCATTCCATTTCTCCTTTTACTGTATATTATGTCGGAAAACATTATCTTTGTCTTAATAATTTAGGATTTGTGAGGAGTTTGTTATAATTCCTTTCAGTTGCCAAAAGTCTGCATATAGGGTGACCATATAATTTATTGCCCAAACTGGGACCCATTTGAAAGGAGTGGTGCTCTTAGTAATATTCCATGGCAACAGGCATAAATTGGGTTTGTCTCAAGCCAGCCAGAGTATATGGCCCACTAGAATGTTTTTCCCTCTGTACTTCGTGGTAGTTGGAGGATAGGGTATGGATTGGGAGCAGTAGGATGTTATTTAGGAAAGCAGGTCTGTGGATGGTCCTAAATGCTAGGTTAAGGATTTAGGCTTTTATACTGTAAACAGAGAAAAACCCTTGGATGTTTTTTTGTTTGATTGGTTTTGTTTTTATGTTCTTTTGGCATATGATTTGATATATGCAAAGCAGCATTTGGAAAGGTTAGTCTGACCTCTGTGGGCAGATTAGATTGAAGGGAAACAATTCAGGGAGTGTCATAGTAGTTCCCACTAAGGGTATTTTGAGTAACAGCCACTCAAATGGCCTTCATATTCAAGGAACATTTGTTAATTTATTTTTATAATTATGAACGGAGAAGCTTTAATACTTCACTTCCAATATGTATTATTATTACTGATGTTAGTTTATACTTCTGAAGAAGATCCTGTTGGATTAATGTTTTGTTCAGTTAATGTTTTCACAAGAGGAACAGTACTGGAATTAGCAGTGAGTGCCAGAGCACTTTGTATGTGCTAGCATTATAGCATGCACACACACACACACACACACACACACACACACACACGTTAATATTGTCACAATTAAAATTTGACCTAACACTTGAGAGTGCTTACTCAAAAAATCTTTACAGAATTTATTTCTAAAATACTGTCTTCTATCATGTAATTGGTATTTTATTGTATCTTGTTTCAATTTGATGTCTGTCGAGAAAGAATGTTAATTTCACAGTAGCTCCCATTCCTCTAGTGCATGTTTTGCCTTTTTCTATTCCCATCCCATGGAATAGGTTGGACTTTTGAGAAAGGAGAGTGATTTTCAACCAGGAGAACCAGACAGATCTCCATGGAAGAAGAAATCAATCTTTGAAGGATTGATTATGCAGTAGTGGAGGAGAGGACACTCAGGGTAGAGGAAACCTTGTATGCAAAGAGATGAGGAGGGGCGCCTGGATGGCCCAGTCGGTTAAGTGTCTGACTTGTGATCTCGGCTCAGGTCATGATCTCATGGGTTATGATTTCATGCGGCATGTAATCGAGCCCCACTTGGGGCTCCATGCTCAGCAGGGAGTCTGCTTGAGATTCTTTCCCTCTCGACCCCTCCCCCCACTGTGTGTGCTCTCTATTTCAAATAAGTAAATCTTTATAAAAAGAGAAGAAGGAGCAGAAAAATTGTGGGGTGTGCTTTGGGATAAGCAACTGGCTGCTGGCTGGCTTCAAAAATGCTATGGAAATAAAAGCTGGTGCACTGGATCACTAGCCAGTTAGGTGGTCATGGAGGATACAGGGAAATTGAAGGAAAGTATTTTAGTTCCCAAAGATATCTCAATTTTAAAAAAAACCTTCTAATGGAAGAAAATATTCTTTACTGTTGAAGAAGCTCCTATTTAAAGCTAGCCTGTCAACTCTTATTTTTTTTAATGAAGTAGGGTACAATATTTGACATCTCACTAATGTGCCTTTTATATAAGATCACATCACTAGATACATCTCAGATTGAAATGTTTAATATTTCAGAATGCACAAAAATGTTTAATATGTCAAAATCCACAAAAAAATGCATGTGGATGGAATTATCTATTGATTTCTAGGTGATTATAGTTGCTTCTCAAGGTTTCTTGGCAAAAAAAAAGAGCTAATGAGCTGAAGAAAATGACCAACTTATAAAATATCATAAGTTTACATCTGTATATATACCCATGTTGTCTAAATAGTCCATCATTAGAAGCTAAAATTCTCCATGTCTGTTAAGACTTCTATTCAAAATGTCTTTGTAGGTTTTGGTTGTTTCTTTTAAAGAAAATAAATTTAAAAGTTTACTTCAAGTCTTAATTTTAAAAAATGAATGATTATGCTCCCTCTCTTCCTGGTCTAGAGCTACTTGTCTTTATTTTACTTAAGCACTAAAGCATTTGACATAAAGATGTTTTCCTGGGAGAATTTTGTTTATGCTTAGGGCTGACATGAAAAGAAACAATTTGTCAGATTAGTGGAGCTTGCTAACAATTTAAATAAACAACCTGTCTTTCCCTTTATACTGCATATTAATAAAAATGTTAATGCTGAAACACCTCCTTTACACCCTACAGGGTGGAGAGATGATTGGGTCAGAGACCATTTTCTTGCTTTGGGCCCTCTTCAACACATTTGTTAGCTGAATGCATCTTATCAGCGCATGCTTATTAATAAGCACGATGTTTCTAAACTAACAGGTATTTAATGCAACCCAATTTGATTGTTGTCTCATTTTTGTTATCACCTGGCATGTAAATATATTTGCTATGTAAATATTTCAAAGTAAAAAGCAGTTAAATTTAGAATATACTTCTCTGTAAACAACTTGGATGGATTACAACTAACCCTTCAAAAATGGACTTCCTTGGATTATTATACAACCGAAGACAGTTATCTGTATTTGACATTTTCCCCCTTCTTTATCTCCACTATCTGAAGAGCTTCTCGAGGTAGAGCATACCATGCCTTCTGCATTTGTGCCCTCAGTACCTAGTAAAAAATGACTGTCAAGTCACTTAATGACCTGACTTTGATAATGACCAACTTTGTTGCTTTATGATATTTTTGCATCACCTTCTTGAATTTTCAACACAATTCACTCTGAAATCTTGTATCAATATAATTGGCTTTGTTAAAAATAAAACAACAGGCCCAAAATGGAATTACTTAGCTAATAAGCCCCATGTTACCAAACTAAGACTTAAAGTTTTGATTCTCCCAGAAATGGAATATTAATTAATCAATTTTTAAATTAACATATAAGGTATTATTTGTTTCAGGGATCCAAGTCTGTGAATCATCAGTCTTACACAATTCACAGGACTCACCATAGCGCATACCCTCCCCAGTGACCATTACCCGGCCACCTCATCCCTGCTATCCTCCTCCCCTCCAGCAACCCTGTTTGTTTCCCAAGATTGAGAGTCCCTTATGGTTTGTCTCCCTCCGGTCCTGTCTTGTTTCATTTTTCCTTCCCTTCCCCCCACACACCTCCACCCTGTCTCTCAAATTCCTCATATCAGAGAAATCATATGATAATTGTCTTTCTCCAATTGACTTCAGAAATGGAATTTTAAACCAGTCAACCAGGAAATGCCTGGTCTGCACTAGTTTGCTAATATGCCTCATAGACCCCTGCCATCCCCGAAAGGAAAGTGACTTTGCAATAACCCACGTTTTTTTTTTTTGTGGGGGGGGGCTAATAAATCTTCCTTTTTCCTGCTCACTTCTGCCTTTCATTTTATACAAGTCCTTGGAGCTCCTTTTCTCTCTGTTAGATTGGATGCTGCCTGATTCAAATTGATTTTTTCTCAAATGAATTCTTAAAAATTTTTAATATGCCTCAGTTAATCTTTCAGCAGGTTGCACAGCTGTTCATACACTGATGAGGGAAGGATCTGTTAATTGAGATATGGATACTGAGGAAATAATGATTAATGAGGGAATCACATCTTTCCAGTTAATATTTAGGGCATTAAAATAATGAAATTAGTTATATATGTCAATATATTCAGAGATTTTGACTTAGTTTACTTTTAGCAGAGTATAATTTATTGGTCGCTAGCAGAAATGGTAGTCCACTCTTGGCTGCACGATTATGGTAACTTGAAAATAAGACTAGTGCTATTTGGCTTTTTCTAAGAAAATAGTAAATTAAAAAAATATTTCAAATAGCTGGGCTTGTTTACATGTCAACATCAATATGGCTCTTTATACCATTCAGAAATCGAATTGTTGGTGAAGTAGACACTTTTTGAGTTAAAACAGTTGTGACTACTAAATTGTCTATGAAATGGGTGGGCACAGGGGTAGTCTTCAGTCTCTTGTCAGGGCCTGACTTAGTTGTCACTCTGTAGCCACGGTTCAGTGAATGGATTTGCATAAACACACAGGGTGTTAAAGGTGGAGCCTAAAAATAAAATACACTAAGTATTTTTAAACGAAGTGAACCATTGCTAGTTATCTTTTCTTTATTTTACCGATGGCGAGCTAATATTTTCTGATAAACTTGAACTTTGGGTTCAATGTTTTGGAAGTAGAAAATTCATATACTCTTTTTAAGAGCCTCTCACTTAACTACTTGTTATTACCAGCATGTGAGATGAGGCAGGAAAGACTTTTGATTCACAACTTGAAGTCTTTTTTGAGTTCTTCTCTTTAAATTATTTTGTTTTTTTTTTAAAGATTTTATTTATTTATTTGACAGAGAGAGAGAGATCACAAGTAGGCAGAGAGGCAGGTGGCGGGGGTGGGGGGAAGCAGGCTCCCTGCTGAGCAGAGAGCCCTATATGGGGCTCGATCCCAGGACCCTGAAATCATGACCTGAGCAGAAGGCAGAGGCTTTAACCCACTGAGCCACCCAGGCGCCCCTAAATTATTTTGTTTTATCTTAGAACTCTATCCATGGTAGGGATGGAGTCAGCAGACTTAGTTTAGTTTTGTATTCTTTTCAAATTAATAATAATCCAATAAATTTTTTCTCATTGCACCATAAAGTTGTTGCAGTATTCATTTAAAAGAATGAATCAATTCTTAATTTCTTAATTTAGAAACAATCACTTTTGTGTATTGGAAATATAGAAAGTTTTATTTGACCAGTTTCTAGGCTTAGAAGTTAGTACTACTGGGGCACCTGGGTGGCTCAGTGGGTTAAGCGTCTGCCTTCGGCTCAGGTCATGATCCCAGGGTCCTAGGATCATGCCCCACATCGGGCTCCCTGCCCAGAAGGGAGTCTGCTTCTTCCACTCCCTTTCCCTCTGCCTGCCGCTCCCCCTGCTTGTGCTCTCTCTCTCACCATCTCTCTCCTTCTCTGTGTCAAATAAATAAATAAAATCTTAAAAAAAAAGTTCTTCTATTTTATTTATCTAGTGAAGGGTTAGAATAATAGTAAAGATAAAACTAAAACAATTGATGAGTGATTTTGTAAATAAATGGAACCAGCTTAATAAATTTTCATTTTCTTTTTATTAGACTTTTTGCATTATTTGCCTTTTATGGAAACATTTACTAATTTTGCATTTTTAAAATTTCCAGGTAACCTGGGTTTTTACTCCTGTAACAACTGAAATAACAAGTCTTGATACAGAGAATATAGATGACATTTTAAGTAAGTACCTTGATATTTTTAAAGTACACTTCTTTATAAAGAGCTAGTTTATTTACAAAAACTAAGTTAAATCTCAATTACCAAAACAGCTAAGGAGCTGGCATTTTGATTAGTTTCATGGTTTCCTGAATTAACAAAGCACTTTTGTTTTTGATTTTTAGTAAAATTTAAAATGTGTAAGTCTCTTTTCCTGTGTTAAGAATAAACTTTCAGTCTTGTTATATTTCTTTGCCTTGTCATAAATAGCACTGATATAAAGTATTTTGCTAGAGTTACTTACAGGCCAGCAGTTCCCACTGTGCAATACTAAATGTTCATAATCTTAGGACACGGTCTAAAAATATTTTGTCTTTTTTAACTTTTAACTAATTCACTGACTCTGATCTCTTTTATTGTCATTGGTTCAGTTGAGTTAAATAAGTATTTTACTGAATGCTTTGTTTGCTGACAGTGAGATTGTGAATACAGTTAACTTGGGGTGGGGGAACATTCCTGTTTTTAAAAATAGTAGGGGGAAGGTAAACACATGGTTGATAGAAAATCGTAATTTAGGAGATTCAAGAAAATGTACAAAGCATAAATGATTTTTTTTTAAAGTACTCCATTTTATCCACTGATGTAAGCAGAACTAAACCAATACTTATAAAAGTAAAAGGAGTTATTCATTGAACATCATATACTGTTTTGTGTTCTTGGAACTGGTTTGTATTTTTTTTTGGAATTGGTTTTAAATGCTAAAAGTCTATCCCACATTCTGGGATCTCTTTAGAGCAATGATTCTATAAAGTTTAGCATGCATGAGTCACCTGGAGGACTTATTAATATCCATACTGCTAGGCCTGATTCCAAGTTTCTAACAGAAATTGCTAGCCCTACCTGAGAATTTGCATTTCTGTAAGTTTCTAGCTACTGCTGGTGCTTCTGGCCCAGGGAGTGCAGTTTGTGAACCACTGCTTCAGAGTGAAGAAGCAAGTGGATAAAAAGTGCTTTGAAGGTAAAAAAGGAAGAAGAGAATTGAAACTCACAAATCATTCTCCTTTCATTTTTCAAGTTCTAGAATATCTTTGTGTTTTATTTTTGTGAGTACTTGAGTTTCGTTTCTATGTATGAAGTTTAAGCAAAAGGAACAAACGTATCTTTCTTATGATTTCACATCCTCATATGCAAATGATACTGTTATTTTTGCAACAGAGAAGAGCTGTTTAATGGATAGGAACCAGAAAGTGTGCATGTTATGCAGCATTATTAGTTGTAGATTACATGTTGCAACTAGGTGAGACATCTGAACTTTAGAAATAGCTTAGTTACCCAGGTCTCTTCTGTGAAATAGAATTTTCTTGCAGAGCCAGTTCTCAGCTATTGATGTATATGGGAGGTCAAAAAATGGATTGGTAAGGGGCACCTGGGTTGCTTAGTCAGTTGATCATCTGGCTCTTGACTTCAACTCAGGTAATGCTCTCAGGGTCATGAGATTGAGCCCTGCCTTGGGGTCTGCTTAAGATTCTTTCTCTCCTGCTCCTGCTGCTCCCCGTCCCCACTCACACTCTCACTCTCTCTCTTAAGGAAAAAAAAAAAGAGTATTCAAATCCAAATCATTTCACTCCACTTCTAATGAGAGTAGGCTATATTTAGTAGTTTATTTTCCTGATCCGGCTTTGATTCCCCTTTTGTTTTATATTCATTCAATGAAGGTATAAAGATGGAGGATATAAAGGAAAGGATTGGGGATTCCCACAAATTATACGATCAGTCCCTGACTCTATGGGTTTCTCAGTGAGAGATAACTTAATTGTATTGTGTGTTTTTAGCAGGCCTTTACATGAATGAGAAAAAGACCATGATGGAAGCCATCTCGCTGATTATGTCAGTTATGTGGACACAATTAACTTAGATTGTTTGGTTTTGTTTTTCAATTTCAGACAATGCTGATGTTGCTTTAGTAAATTTTTATGCTGACTGGTAAGTAGTAATTTTATTTTTGTTTTTTTGCAATAGGGGGGTGAAGTTGCATTATTTAGTTTTTTTTTCTTTTATCTTGCTCCATGTGAATTTTTCTTTGCTTGAAAGGGTGAAGGGGGAAGCCTTTTTCTTATGCGACACAATATTCCATGTACAAAGTCAGTTAAGGTTCAGTCACAAAGGGAGCAGCTTAATTTCATGATCATTTGTATTTTAAGAGAAATATATATCTGATCCTATTATTTCACATCTTAAAAGCAGTAACAGAAACTCAAATCCATCCCCTCTACCCCAACACGTCTCTGTTTCTTTCTCTCACATTCTCTCTCTCTCTCTCTCTCACACACACACACACACACACACATACACACACACATACGTGTTGCAATGACTGAGGAAGTCGGGCAGTGTTTGGAGCTGAGGATGTGGGTGTTCTGAGTTTAGAAGGAAATTTACTGTTGACATTTTTTAAACATGTATCTTCTACTACTTCTAGGAAGCCTTTACCCTTTCCCCTGTCTGAATCAAACTCTTGTCTTTTGTGTTCATATAGTAGTTGATTCTACTTTCTTTTTCTTACTACATTATTTTATTTTTTATATTTGTGCAGATCAACACTGAGGCCAGAGATAATGTCTTACTCAGCATTCCCAACATCTAAAACCAGGGCGGAAACACGTAGTAGATGTTAATGAATGTGACATGGGGATAGGTAAAAGGGAGTTTGAGTTGGAGAGAAGTTGGAAACTCTCACATAATCCTTATTCCTAGACAATCTATCTTATTTGACCCTTTAAGGCTTACTGCCTACTAGTTGCCGCCACCCTACTTTAGGCCACAGTCCAGCTTACCAGGACTCCTGTGACAGGCTCCTTATTTATTTTCTTTGTGCCAAGGCTTACATATCTCCGCTCTGTTCTCTATAATGTAAGCCAGAGTGGTCTACCTAAAGTGCAAACTGAATAAGGTTACACCTCATCTTAAAACCCTTAAATGGTGTTCTATTAACTTTAGGTCTCAAGTCCCTTGCCTTAGCCTAGAAAGCCCCCAGTGACTTCAGACCTAAAGTTACCCTACCTCTACATCTTATTTCTGGCCTCTCTCCACTCCCACATTCTTTTCCAGTTCCAGTACTGAATGTATTTCAGTTTCTGTAATATCCTATACTCTTTCATCACTGGACCTTTACTCATGATATTTTCTCTGCCTGGATGGGTCACTCTTCTCTCACCCATTTATTTGCATAGTTAAGTCTTAACCATCTTTCAAGTCTTAGATTAGATGCCACTTCCTTCTGGTCACCTTCCTAGATCAATATTCCTACTGTATTCCAACCCTCTTTTTATCTTCCCATAACACCACATACTTAGCTCATCAGAACACTTGCATGCTGTAGTGAAGTTGGTGGCTACTTACTACAGCCTTAGCTTTATGAAAAGTTATCGCATCTTTCTTTTGTCAACATTAATCCCCAGGCACTCTGCATAGTACTTTGCTGATAAGTACACAACAGATATTTACTGAATGACTGATGTATAGCTGTTTAAAGAACTTCAGTAAAATGTTGAAGATACACAGAGAAAACGCCATTTCTAAGACGTATAACCAGGGTAGCATTTTCCAAGGGAAATTGGGTTTGTCCACATGTAACAGAAGCCACAAAACTGGGTATAAGATTATCTAGTCCAGTCCACTTTAAAAATAAAACTCAGACCCTGAGGAGTAAAGTGTCTTCCCAAGGTTAGCTGACAGTCATGGCAGAGTTAAAACTAGAATACATTTCTCTTGATTGAGGGATTTTGTGTGTTGTAAGAAAGAGAAATAGAATGTGCCATTGACCTTGTTGCAAAAGCTGAATTGGAAATGTGGACTAATTGCAGTTTTTTGGGAAAACATATCACCCAAAGAACACCTTGAGTTATTCATGAATTAGTATTCTTTCTTTCAACTGATAAAACTTATGTAATTGACCCTATGACATAGGTTTATACCGTGTGGCTTTAAAGGCTAGATTCTGAGTTGTGTGTGGAAGTTATGAATGTGGCACAGCTTAAGGAGGAATTCTTGATTAGAGCTGCCTGAAAATACTGTTTGCCTCCAAGAGTAATGAAACATAGTAGATATTTAGTAATGCTGTTATGTGCCAGGCTTTTTGTGTACATTGTTTTTAATGCTCAGAACTACCCTGCAGGTAGGTATTATAATTTCCATTTTAGGTTGAGGAAATTGAGGCTCAGAAAGGTCATACGGCTAGTAAGTGTTGGAACTGGGATTTAAACTCAGGTATGTCTGACTCCAAAGCTTACTCCCTCCCTGTCCCCACTAGGTCATGCTAGTAAATATACTAGTAAGTACCCCCAAAACTGTCCCTGCAAAGACTTTTACCCACTTGGTTGATTTGTAAAGGGTGAATTCAAACACTAGAATGGAGATTGGATTCAGATGACTCCTAAGGCCCTTTTAATAGATCTGTTGCTTTTGTTATATTTTATAAATGTAACTTTCCATATGTATGGATACATGTGTATGAAGTTATGGTGATATTGCAGTTGAACTTTTATTTCATCTTATTCCCATTCACCTTCTGGTATTCAAATTGATCCCATTTTAAACATGAACCTTTGTTTAAGTGCTTACTGGGCGGCAAACTGGACATTCCAGAAAGGAGCCCCTAATATATACCTTTACCTTGCCCTTAAGCCAGGAACCTGTGCACTAATTCTTTACTACGCCATACCCTAATTCTTCAAGAAACCATTCATTGGTTCCTACCCTTTGCCTCCCCTGCCCTCCAGCACCCTATTTTTGGCAAACTGTAAGAAATTACAAACTTAAGGTGCCTGACTGGCTTAGTCAGTTAAGCATCTAACTCTTCGATTCGGCTCAGGTCATGATCTCAGGGTTGTGAGACTGGGCCCTATGTTGGGCTCTGCACTGGGCATGGAGCCTGCTTAGGATTCTTTCTCTCCCTCTACCCTTCATGCTCGTGCTCGCTCTCTCTCTCTCTCTCTTAAATAAATAAATAAATAAACAAACAAACAAACAAATAAATAAATAAATAAAAGAAACTGCAAACTTGTGGACCTAGCCTTTCCTGTTCCTCCGTCCTATCAATTTAATCATTTAACAGACATATATTGAAATGCTGATTAGAATACATAGTCAAATAAGACACGGTCCCTGATGTCCACAGACCCCACCCACCTATCCCAGATGGGAGAGATTTAAGAATGCTAAAAGAGGAAAGAGCCACTTGAAAGCAAGAGATTGAAGATACAGATTGTGTCTCCTTGATATATTCTAGGACATCTCCTTAGGAAGTCAGGTGAGTGGGCTAGAGGAGATATCTATAAAAAGAAACAAGGAGGAAGGATATAGTTTACACCCTTTCACAGGCTTTATCAGACTTTTGTTGAGTTATACTTAATAGGTTTGACCTAATCACCTGCGGATTAAAAAGTTCACGGGCTTCATTTAAGTAAATTCCTTGGTGGAAAAGGACTCTGGAAGCAATAGTAGCAATTATAGTTGTGTTTTGTTTTGTTTGTTAACAAATACTCAGTACCTTTTCATACAAGAATGGTTATTCTAACCCAGCTGGCTGTGTGCTGATTCTGATTCTTCTTTTTGTTATCAGGTCTCTTTAATGATCTACAATGTATTTGTGAGGTAGTTGTCCGATTAAGGGACAGTCAGAATTCTGGACAGTCCAGAATTCCAAGTTTCTGGAATATTGTAGGGTCAGTGCCCCTTTTTAAAAGTGAAAATAGAACAAACAGAAACGACAAAGAAAACATGAATAGAAGTCTTGTTTAGGAATTGCACATTTTTGCTCCTGAGCTTAATATATTTAATATGTTCATAGATGTGAAAGCCTATTTTAACCAGGAGTAAATTTTGAGGGGGAGCATTGTATTGTATGCTATATATTCTTTTCATGCAACTTACTTATTTAGTATACTAAGTTGCCTGTGAAATTTGATTGACCTAGTCAGGTGAATCAGTCTAATATTTGCAATAAACTTAACCTCTTAAAGATTTTGTATAGTAGTCTAAAAATATGTTCATTATTTAGAGAAAGCTAATTTCTTTTATAAATATCCAAATCTTTCTAGTTGCAAATCCAAGTGGAGATACATCCTCAGGGCTTATGTTCGACTTGTTTCTTGGCCTCTGTGAGAAATCCTTAGCTGTGTGCTTTGTAATATTGGCCATTTTCTTAAGGTGCAAATAACAAATCTTTTAATTGTACAGTCTGATTTGGAATAGTCTTTGAATTCAAAATTGTCTTCATTTTCAATGAATGACATCCAGGTCCATGACTAAATTAAGTATGAGATTGTCTCAAAAGCTGTTTATTGTTCATATACTACATATCAATGGATAATAACTGAAATAGGATTTTATTGCTTCTGCTTTTCAGCTTTAATTGATGTCCTTCTTTGTGCATAGGTGTCGTTTCAGCCAAATGTTGCATCCAATTTTTGAGGAAGCTTCTAATGTCATTAAGGAAGAATATCCCAATGAAAATCAAGTAGTGTTTGCCAGAGTTGATTGTGATCAGCACTGTAAGTACCTCAGTAGGAAGTCTGGAAGAAATCGTCCTATCCCCACCTCCCCTGCACACACACACACACACACACACACACACACACACACACACACTCTCGCTTGCTCGCTCTTTTTTTTCTTTTAATGCTAAAAAATGTTTGGTTTTAGATAGAAGATTCTAGTGACTTTGGATAAATGTTAATATTTAATCTTTATGTACTTATAATACTACTTTGCATTTTGCCTGCAAAGTAATTACTTTTTTAAATTAAAATATAGAATAAGCATACAGGTAGTAAATCATTACTAGCAAGATTTCTGCCAAAGCGAATACTAAAATCAATACTTAAATTTTTAGGAAAAAAATGGATTTGTTAGATTTAGAATCCTCCAAAAATACCATTTGTAGTCTTTGCAGACAAAACTACCTTAGATTTTTGTGTTTCTGTTATTTAAAAGATTCCAGTAAAGTTGGCTTAGATTGTCTTTGAGGTATAATTAGCTGTAGTTATAGATTACAGTTATCGAGAGTGTTGAGAAACTTAGAGTAGACTCACATATAGTCGAGCCTCTTGGATTTCACTGGTCCCAGCGGAGCATGGTTTTCCACGTCCGTGACAGTTCTCGCTAGCTTGAGCTAGTGAGCTTGCAGCACTGTTTCCTCCCGGGTGCGTCCATCACACGTGAACTCTCCTCTGCCCTGGTCCCAGACTAGCCTTTGTAGTTTGGGTTCATTGTGTGTTAGTTGTCTCACCCATTGCAATGTCAGTTCTTCAAAGGCAGGAACTTTTTTCTTTTCATTTTTTTTAATTCTCCCTTTTAAGTGGAGAACAAACTATTCATTAATCTTTGAATCTCATGCATCTGACAGTTTCTGGGAGACAGAGACTGCTTGTTAAAAGCTTGTTGCATTGAGTTACTGGTGAGTTGGCCTGAATACAGAACTCTCCATAGTGCAGATTTCTGACCCTTTGCTCTTAGCCTGATAATTAGAATTACCGTGTGCGTGTGTGTGTGTGTGTGTGTACACTGACTTTTCATTTTACTGATGAGAAATGGAAGTAAAGTGACTTAACCAGTGTCAAACAGCTTAACATCAAACCAGATTTAGAATCCAGATCTCCTGACCAAATACCTTCACACACCCATTTCCTTCTTTTCTGTTCAGTTTAACAAACATTGGGGGGGGGTTACTGGTACAGAAATGGTTAACAGCAGAACATTTCAGTATTTTCCAAACCGTAGCCCTCATTCCTGCATATTGGGATTCATAACTAGATAAGATGAAGGGAGCAGTAAAAGGTTGTCGGTACAATCATGGACTGCCTTTTCACACTGTGCTCTAGATCTTTCCTCCCACTTTTCACTGGCAGGCATGGTGTTTTTTGTGTGGGCTCTCATTTCACATCTTTCTATTTTTTATGTATTTAATTAGACATTAGAGTACAGACAGTAGTCCCTAACTTTCACTAAATTTGGACCATAAAATCTGAAATTGTGCTCTCAGACTTATAGTCATTGGGAAGACAAATTAACTATTGTTGAACCATAAATATCATTTATTCTTATGTTTAAACAGATTAACTTCCTTTTGAGATAGTTCTGACATTACTACTATTCATCGGGCTCTCTTTTTGTGGGAATAAACAGCCATAGTTCAGATGCTTTTTGATCCACGAGAGATCTACAAAATTAATTTTTTACTAATGAAAGTTATATCTGAGACATAATATAATCTTTTTAAGTATTTTATTCCTTCTGTGTAATTCTTCGCTTTTTGAAAGTGATATTATGAAACCCTTACTGATGATTTATTCACATTTTCCACTCTGTCTTAGAGATTGTAAGACAGAGTCTTACAATCTTACAACCCCTGGGTCACTCTTTAGATGCCAGTTGGAATGTAGAGGTTTTGAACTGGAAGCTCCTTAAGAATCCTGTGGTCTGGGGAGAGATGTCTGTTAGGCAGGTGGTTCTTTGGTAGGATTTGTTTCTTTTTAAAAGGAGATTTATGGAGATATAATTAAGATAAACTACATAAGTTTAAATTATACAATTTAGTGTTTGACACATGTATACACCTGTGAAGCCATCGCTACAATCAAGATACCAGCATATCTGTCATTCCCAAATTATTCTTGTTCCCTTTGTGGTCCCTTTCTTCCCCCATCAGTCTCAGGAGACCATGGAACTGTTTTTTATTATTAGAGATTAGTTTGCATTTTCTAGGATTTTATATAAGTGAGATCCTATGCTGTGTTGTGTGTGTGTGTGGTGGTTTTTTGCTCAGCCTCATTATTTTGAGATGGTTGCGTGTATCGCTCATTTTTATTAATGAGCGGCATTCTGTTGGATGGCTCTGCGCCAGTTACCTTGCACGCTTATGTACAGTCAGGTTGTTTCCAGTTTGGGGCTATTACAGATAAAGCTGCTATAAACATTGAGGTATAATTCCTCGTACATATACTTTCATATTTTCTGGGCAAATACTTAGCTTTGAAATACCTGGGTCATAAGTTAGTTTATGTTTAACTTTGTAATAAAGTGCCAAACTGCTTTCCAAAGTATCTGTACTGTGTTAATACCGACTAGCGAGTAGACGTATTCTAGTTGTTCCATGTTCTTACCAAAACTTGGTATGGTCAGTCTATTTAATTTAACATGGCCGTTAAATGATGAAGGGTATAATAGTTTCTTACTGGGTTTTGAGAGCCCTTTATATATTATGAATGTAGGTTCTTTTTTAGATGCGTAATTTGCAAATATTTTCTCTCATTCCCCTCACTTTAGGAGTGTCTTTTTCATTGTAAAATCCACAGAATATAAATTTGCCATTTCTACCATTTTTAATTGCACAGTTTTGTAGCTTTAAGTCTACTCACATTGCTGTACAACCAGTGTCCAGAACTTCGTTCTGTAAAGCCGAAACACTACACTTGCTAAACAACTCCCCATTTCCTCCTTCCCCCAGCCCCTAACAACCACCATTTTACTTTTTATGTCATGAATTTGACGACTCTAGATACCTCACATATGAGGAATCATACAGTATTTGTTTTTGTGTCTGGCTTATTTCACTTAGCATAATGTTAATGTCCTCAAGATTCATCCATGTTGTAGTATGTGTCAGAATTTCCTTCCATTTTAAGACTGAATAGTATTCCATTGTTTGTTATATACCATATTTTGTATACTCACTCATCTGTTGATAGACACTTGGGTTACTTCCACCTCTTGGCCGTTGTGAATAACACTATGAAATATCTCTTTGAGGCTTTGCTTTCCGTTCTTTTGGATATAAACCCAGAAGGAAAATTGCTGAATCTTATGGTGATTAAATTTTTTAATTTTTGAGGAACTGCCATACTGTTTTTTCCAGTAGCTATCCCAATTTTACATTCCCACCCGCAGTGGACAAGGATTCCAGTTTTTACCACATCCTTGCCAACACTTGTTATTTTCTGTTATTTTCTGATCACAGCTATCCTGAAGGGTATGAAATGCTACTTCATCCTGGTTTTGATTTGCATTTCCCTGATTAGTAACATGGAGCCTCTTTTCCTATGTCTGTTGGCCATTTGTATATCTTCTTTAGAGAAATATTCTGTTTGAGGCTTTTTCCTTGTTTTTAATCAGGTGAATTTTTTGTTAAGTCATATGAGTTCTTTATGTACTGTATTCTGGATATTAACCCCCTATTAGATAAATGATTTGCAGCTATTTTCTCCTTTTGATTATGTTCTTTGCACAGAAGTTTTTAAGATTTTGTATTTATTTGAGAGAGAGTGTGTGTGAGGGAGATCACAAGCAGGAAGAAGAGGCAGAGAGAGAAGCAGACTTCTCGTTGAGCAAGGAGCCTGATGCAGGACTCAATTCCAGGACTCTCGGATCATGACCTGAGCCAAAGGTAGACACTTAACCAGCTGAGCCACCCAGGGTCCCCAAAAGTCTTAAATTTTGATATCCAGCTTATCTGTTTTTACATTTGTCTCCTATGCTTTAGGGGTCATAGCCAGGAAATCATTGCAGATCCAGTGTTCTGCAACTCTTCTACATTTTCTTCTTTGAGCATTACAGTGTAGGTTGTATGTTTAGTTTTTATCCATTTTGAGTTAGTTTTTGTGTAGAGTGCAACCTAGGGATCCAATTTCGTTCTTTTGCATGTGGACATCCAGTTTTCCTAACACCATTGGTTGATGAGACTATCCTCTCCTCACTGAATGCTCTTAGTACCCTTCATCAATAAACATTTGACCACATGTGTGAGGATTTGTTTCTGGGCTCCCTGTTCTGTTCCATTTGCCTGTATGTACGTCTTTGTGCCACAACTTTTTGATGACTATAGCTTTATGGTAGGTTTTGAAATCGAGGTGTGAGACCTTCATTTTGGTTTGAGAGTGCCTTTTGAAGGTCATATATTCTTAATTTGACCAAGTCCAACTTATTTATTTTAAAAATGGATTATGCTTCTCGTGCTGTATCTAAGAAATCTTTGCCTCACCCAGGATCACAAAGATCTTCTCGTATGTTTGCTTTCACAAACTTCGTAGTATAAAGTTTTACATTTTGTTCTGTGATCCATCCGGAGTTAATTTTTACATGTGGCACAATGTATGGATTGGAGTTCATTTTTTTGCATATAGTTATCAAGCAGTTCTGATATTATTTGTTGAAAGGACTGTTCTTCATTGACTTTGCATCTTTTTCAAAATCAACTGACTATGTAGGCGTGGATCTATTTCTAGTCTGTCCATTCTGTACTGTTGATGTATTTATCTGTGACTGATTTGTCTGTATTTATACCAGTGCCACACCTTCTAGATTACTGTAGCTTTATTAATAAGTCTTGAAGTCAGAAATATATAAATCTTCCAACTTTGTACCTTTTTTCAAAGTGGTTTTGCTATTTTAGTTGCTTTGGATTTCTGTATGACTTTTAGAATTGGCTTGTTAATTCCTAACCGAAGTGAGGGGGAAAAGTTGCAAAAATAATACAGAGTTCTCTTATAGTCTTTATCCATTTTACCCTAATGTTGACATATTACATTACCCTGGTACATTTGTTACAACTAAGAAACTAACACTGGTATATTACTATTAGCTAAACTATAAGCTTCATTTAGATTTTATCAGTAGTTCTACTTATGTCCTTTTTCTGTTCCAAAATCCAGGATATTGCATTTAAATATCAGGTCTTCTTTTTTTTTTTCATTTATTTTTTTAATTAACATGTAATGTATTATTTGCCCCAGGGTACATGTCTGTGAATCATCAGGCTTACACATTTCACAGCACTCACCATAGCATACCCTCCTCAATGTCCGTAACCCAGCCACCTTATCCCTACCCCCCTACCACCAGCAATCCTCAGTTTGTTTAGTGAGTTTAGGAGTCTCTTATGGTTTGTCTCCTTCTAAATATCAGGTCTTCTTGACAATTGGTAATTTTGAGGAGTTATTGGTCAAGTATTTTGTAAAATGTCCTCATTTTGGGTTTGTCTGGTGTTTTTTTCTTAAGTCTCACACATCTTTGTGAAATCTGTCCCTAAGTATTTCTTTTTTGGGTTGCCATTCTAAATGGCATTGATTTTTAAATTTTAATTTCTGACTGGTCACTGCTAGAAATAAAACTGATTTTTGTATATTGATCTTATATCCTGGTACTTAATAATTCTAATAGGTTTTATGTAAATACAGTAGGATTTTCTACATAGACAATTATGTTATATGCAAATAAAAAGTTTTATTTTTGGTAGTCTGTATATCCTTACAGTATTCTTTTTGGCAAGTGTACCTACTTGCTGCTTTAGTATTAATTTCTCCAAGGTGGAAGATTTATATAAAGCTTTCTAACAAAGGCAGAATGTGACCTCAGATTGAAGATATCATTCTGCCCACATGTGTCTTGTTCTTATTAATTACCTCTGGCATTGTGGCAGCCTACTCTCTCCTACCGTCTGATACTTTGTCTGACTTGCTTCTGATGCACTGTGTCACCCAGGCTTTCCATCCAAAGTAAGAGTGTTATTCTTGGAAAAGTTCCTGTGAAAAGTTTCTAGTCATATTGCCGGGAAAAAAAACTATGTGTTTATAGTGTTCACTTGGATTTAGACATGCTCTTATACACATTATTTTCGTTATCTTCACCATAGCCCCTTGAGTCAGATAGTGTTATTCATTCTCCAACAAAAAGTTTATATATACCTTTTGTCATGCAATATGCACAGGTTCTAGACATATAGCAATGAGCCAGATATACCCAGAAAGGCAAGAGCAGTAAATACACAATTGCTCGTTGTGAAAACTTCTCTGAAGAGAGGTGTCGGATGCTATGAGATAATCCAGGTCTGACTTAGTCTGGGCCAGTAGAGAAGGCCTTTCTGAGACAGTGCTGTGAGGCCTGAAGACAGAGTAGGAATTTTTAAGGGAAATAGAGGAAGAAGAGTGTTTTAGGCAGAAGGAAGAGTAGGTGCGAAGTTTCTGAGGTGGGAAGGAACACTAGACTTTCAGAGAGCAGGAGTATGTGATCCCTTTACCGATGAAGACACTGAAAGACATAGAAGGTGCTGAGTGATTTGCCAGGTTTCAGAGCAAGTGCGGGGAGCTAGACCAGAGCCCAGGAGGAAACAGCTTGTACCAGGTAGCTTGGGTATTTTGAAGGTTAAAATAAAGTAAATTGGATTTCTCATAGAAACTGAGAATTCACCCAATTTCTATATAAAAATGACTAAAAATGTCTGTTACAAATTATATTACAGTCTGTTTATCTCCAGTGGGTTAGTGTATGAGCAAAATTGAAATTACGTATATGTGGTGTTATTATTCCTGTACTGTGTGGCCCAGCCTCCACTAAGGTAGAATTCTCTGTTCTAATACCACAAGCCTACTGCTTACCAAAGTTATATACAGTTGGACAAGTTACTTGAAAAATCACTGAACTTGAGACAGCACTTGCCAGTGTGTGTGTGTGTGTGTGTGTGTGTGTGTGTGTGTGTGTGTGTGGCGAGAAAGAGAAAATCTGGTAACCAGATGTGATAAATTGTTAAATCTAGGTGAGGGTATACAGGTGCTCATTACATTACTTTTTCATATTTTATGTAAGTTGGAAAATTTTCAAAATACAAAGTTGGTATAAAAAGTCTCTGAACCTGGAGCACCTGGGTGGCTCAGTCGGTTGGTTAAGCGTCTGCCTTTGGTTCAGGTCCTGATCCCAGGGTCCTGGGATTGAACCCTGTGTTGGGCTCCTTGCTCAGTGGGGAGTTTGCTTCATCCTTTCCCTCTGCCCCCCCCAAATAAATAAATAAAATCTTAAAAAAAAAAAAAAGACTCCTAACCTGTACTTTGTCTTTGGTTAAGAAAAGAGCTGGAAGGAGTATCTTGTTGCTTGAGAGTTTTTGAGAAAATGCATGTGGAAGAAGCTTGAAATCTGTACAGGTGTTGCTTGTGGTATTGTTAATTGTAATTTCTGTTTGTTTTCACTGTGATAAATGGCCTTCAGCACAATCATTGAATTTGAAAAGAATTTTCTTGAATAGACTTTTCCTGGCATTTTGAGGATGACTTATAGCCACTTGGTGACTTCTGGAAACACCCAGTTCTCTCAGTGGCTGTCGGAATTTTTCATCGTAAACCTCCTGTGAGCAGGTCTGGTAGTTGAGGCCATTTTGTTGGTCCTGAAACTGCCTTCTTTCATGAGTTGTCACCTCCTGGGCATGAGCATATCGGTCTCACCACTGCCTGTCATAGAAGGTAGATATGCCTTTGTGAGGAGTCTCCCATTACCAAGTGTCATTTATGCCCCTAATTGCAAAGATGGCTTAATGTTAAGAAATAGAATAGGGGCACCTGGATGGCTTAGGGGGTTAAAGCCTCTGCCTTTGGCTCAGGTCATAATCCCAGGGTCCTGGGATCGAGCCCCAGAGAGCATTGGGCTCTCTGCTCAGCAGGGAGCCTGCTTCCTCCTCTCTCTCTCCGTACTTGTGATCTCTCTCTCTGTCAAATAAATAAATAAAATCTTAAAAAAATACATTTTAAGAAACAAATCCCCATCAGTAGGTAAAATAAAGAACACCAGTTTATCTTATCAATATATGCTGAAAGGCTTGACAAAACCCAGTGTAGGTTCTTGGAAGAAATTAATGTGGCCTGCATTTCCTTCTCTCTCCCTCCTCCACCTGTCAGCATCCTGTGGACTGCTTTCTGCCTTACCTGGACCTCACTTCTTTATATGCCCTTCCTAGGACTTGGTTTGTTCAAATGTTCAGCTAAATAGGCCAAGAACATAGAACAGGAGAAAGAAAGAAGGCGAAGGTAGAGATAATAGGCTAATTTCACCCAGTCCGTCTTTTTGCTTCTGTGTATAAGCTAGATGCAGCAGCTTTGATCTCCCCTCCTGTCCCCTGACCAAAAAAAAAAAAAAAAAAAAAAAAGGGCGGGGAGGGAGTGGGAACTATGGAAAGAGAATTTTGAACTCAGACTGACACTAGAGTATCATCAGGAAGCTTTCCATGTTTTAAGCTAAGGCATATATTTTTGAAACCCTAGTGTAAAGCTGGTAGCTTAAATAACCCTCATCTTAAGGTTCAAATTTAATTCACCTTCTGAGCCCCTGAATTCTCCATTGTTGCATTTAAAATAGGGAACGGGGGCACCTGGGTGGCTCAGTGGGTTGGGGCCTCTGCCTTCGGCTCGGGTCGTGATCTCAGGGTCCTGGGATTGAGCCCCACTTCGGGCTCTCTGCTCAGCGGGGAGCCTGCTCCCCCCTCTCTCTTCTGCCTGCCTCTCTGCCTACTTTTTATCTCTCTCCTCTCTGTCAAAATAAATAAATAAAAATCTTTAAAAAAAATAAAGTAGGGAACGAAGTAGGAGGAGAGAAGTAGGAGGAAGAGAAAAAGGAAAAAGGAAGTCAGGGCAATTAAAGAGAATCAAGAGGCAGAATGTTGTGGAACAACCTATTCCCCACCTACTGGGCATCTATGTCTGAGTTCTGATGGCAGCAGAAAAGGTGTCCTCACTCACCCTGCACAGGACTCAGGTGTCCAGTTTCATCCATGTCACAGATCCGACAGTCACTCATTCTTTTAGGTTCTCCCGTCTCAAAGGCGGGGTAGTCCCCTACAAGGAATCTCTACATCTCGGGTGAAGATATGTTTATTGCTGACTTATCATAGAGGTTGTCTCTTGTACTCTACTTAGGGTAGAGTACATGTACCATCTTTTTGGTACATGTATTATGTATTAAGAGTTTTATGAATTTCATTTAAGATTCTAGCCTGTGGAAACAATTAGTCACAGCAGTAATCATAATGGTAATGATGATAATAATAATGATAAAATGTAAACTCTGTGTTTGCAGGGACCCTTCTGTCCCCAGCACTGGAAGGGTGCCTAGCTTGAAGGAGGTGTCCCATTATAGTTGTTGAACAGATGGGTGGATAGATGGAATGAGCAGTAACCAGCATTTATGAACTGTTAGTTTTGTAGGTACTCCATTAAGTACTTCATATGGGTTATCTCATCTCCCAACCATATGATTAAGTATTTTCTACAATATTTCATTAAGTCTAATTTGTCATTGATTCTAAGGCACACTTTTATGTGTAACAGAAAAAAAAACCTAAGAAAAAACTGGGAAAAATTGAAGTACAACATAGTGCTTTTCACTTAGAATTTTTATCATGAGAACTATTTTAAAGATTTTTTCATCTTATCATTAGTGTGTGTACCTAAATATAAATTGTTCAAGTAATCCTGAAAATTTTCACATTCAGAATCGGACTTTTGTACATGACTTTCCAATTCTGAGTCATTAATTTTTGTGTTTTTTCCACATAATACCGACTTGAATGTAGGTAGTGCTTTTGATTAGAGAGCATTATTCTGCTTTTTCTGGGATTTTCTTCCAAGCTGCTGATACCCATTCTGCAAGTATTGATGCTGGTGCTTAACTATTTGACTCAACCTAGAGTTTATTTTTTTCTCCATTGAAACATGTCACTGCTTGTTAAGCAACTTTTATTCAAAATCAGCAAGATATAATCAAAATTTTGGGGTGTCTGGATGGCTCCGTCAGTTGAGCGGCTGACTCTTGATTTCGGCTTGGGTCATGATCTCCGGGGCCTGGGATCTTGTGCTCAGTGGGGAGTCCGCTTGAGGATTCTCCTTCCCTCTGCCCCTCGCGCCCTCTCGCAAGTAATTAAGTAAATCTTGGGGAAAAAAATTTACCAGTGATTTTCCCTAGCGGTGGTTGGATTACAAATGGTTCTTGTTTTCTTCTTCGTGATTGTCTTTGTTTTCCAAAATTTCTACACATACACACAATTAAACTTGCCCTTGCTTCAGCTGCTGATCATGGTCTCCCTTTAACTCACCTTCTGTGTCCTCCTGTATGGGGAGTTTGGAAGCTGAATTCATCACCCTGCCCTGGTGGTCTTGCTGCCTTAGATGTGGAAAGGCCCGTCAATCTGCCCCTGGGGGGACCAGGATCTCTGCTGACCTCCAGTGGCTCTAGGGTGCATGGCATGCAGCAAGAGACCTTTCAGACATTTGCTGGGAAGTGCAAAACATTTACACTCCCGCTCGCATTTTTAGGAAAGTACTTTGTCATTGTCCTTGAACTACACAGCACTTGCTCCCAAATACAAGAGTTAGTCTTATCTGTGTGCCTTCCGGTGCAGCTTGAACCTTCCATAGTGGAAATTGAGAAGCTTTTATAAGAGCTATGTGTAAATGAGGCATTTAAGAATAAGAAAATAATTATAGACAACAGTATTGTATTAAAAACAACCTTTCTAGGAGACTAGAACTTAATTATTCTCACTATAAAAAGTGATAATTACTGAAGTGATAAGGCGCTAGCTAGTGCCATAGTGACAGTCATATTGCAGTAATCGTAATAGTAATGATATATAAATGGTAAACAATAGTTATGGTATATAAATAAATGTATCAACGTTGTAGACCCTCAACTATACAGTGGTATATGTCAAATATAATTCAATTTAAAGAATATAAAAAAGAAAATGTACACTGAAGAATTCATGTGCACAAAACAGAACTTGGATGCCTAACTTCTGAGTAAGCTTCTAGGCTTTGTTTATAATTTTTGTTCAGGGTTTTATTTTGTTGTGGTGTTTCGTTGTTGTTGTGTTACCCTCAGTGTGGGGAAGGCATGTTTTGGGGATGGAAAAGCGTACAGAGGCAGCAGTGGCCCTCATCCCTGAACCAGAAGAACAGTGAGACCTTCCTGTTGAAATCATGTCATAGATAATCACAGCAGGGAGACACACTGCTGAGAGGGGAGCGGGAGGCCCTTTCCCCACGTGGAGCCCTGCTGGGCATGAGTGAGGAAGGTGGGCTGGCGGGCGGGCAGGCAGGCAGAACCCATCAAGGGAAAGTAAGTGACCATTGAAGCAAAAGTACATGCTAATTTTCTAATCAGTGAGCTGTTAACCTTCTGAAATTTATAATTCCTCTGACATGCATTTTAACATTTGATCCTTCCAGTTAATTAAAAAAAACATTTATTATACCCCTTAAATCATTCTTTGTTATATTGTCAAAATGTCACATTGTAATTATCTTAAAATTATTTTTGACCAAAGCCTGTAAAAAGTCACCTTTATGTCTGAGATTATTGATCAATGTAATTTTAAGGTTTTTGCTTCTTAATAATTAAAAGCCACCTCATTATGCAGCACACCTGCCGCCATGGTGTTGTTTGAGAATTAAGTGGGCAAGTATCCATTCCTCTAATAGTCTTCAAGTATTATTGAATCTGTTTCTATCCATAACTAGAATTTTAAGGCAACCTAAGGGTTGTAATGTTAAAGTTTGTAAACAGACTCTTGTTATTTCTGCCAGGACTGTTGCAGTAGCTTCCTTACTAGTCTCTCTGATTCTCCCTGATTTACCGCCAGGTGAATATTTTTAAAGCCCCGTTCTACTGCTTCAGTGGCTGCCTGTCACATATCAGGTAAAATTCAAACGCCATTTACCTAGAATTTAAGACTCTCTGGAGTCCACCTATAACCTTATTTTACTTCTGGTTTATGCATGTTTGCTATCAGCACACTATTTTCCCATTATGCCACTAATTTAAGAAAGTTAATTATTCCAGCAGTGTATCTTACTGTCCATTTTCCTACTGGTCCTTAGGCCACAAATAGAAAATGGATGTTTCCAGTTAGACTAGTTCCTTTCTTAATGGGTCCGTCATAAACTTTCTGCCAAATCCTTTGGGGATTAGAACAATTCTGTGGCTTTCTGCTGCCAAGTTAGGCACCAGCTAGGCTAGTTTAGCTTTATTAATATTGAATGTGCACCTGAGTTGGAATTAGTAGGAATATTTTCCCTTGGTAGGGCTTGATATTAATGAATTGAAAAACTTTGAATTATTATTTTGCAAAGAGGATGGACAAAATGTTATCTGGTAGTTTTAATTGGTAACTTCTTGATTACAGATGAGCATTTTTTTTTACACGTTTACTTGGCGGTGTTTCTTTTATAAATCAACTGATACCTTTAGCTCATTTATCTTTCTGGAGGTTCTTAATTAATGGGTTTTAGGTATTTTGAATATTATTAATTAGTCTCTAATATGTGGCACAGATATCTTCCAAGTTGTCTTAAAAACTCGTAGTGTTCTTCAACATCTAGGTGCTTCCTTGCCTAAACAGCTTCAAAATCTGGCAAATATCTTGGTTATGTGTTCGATGCCAATGCAGGCCCTTTCCACAAGTACACATTGTTTCCTAAGCACCATAAGGCCGTGAGGGATGTTATTCTATTTTTGTGGCCCAGCCTCCAGCTTCCTATGTCACCCATGCATTTAGTAATGTCCTCTGGGGAGAACTTGCTGTGTGTCTCAGGGTCCTTCCAATCCCCCAGCCCAGCCCAGCCCAGGTGACTGTGAAAAGCTTTACTGAGTTCTCTTTCTCTCTGTCTATGCAGGCATGATCCTGAACCCTAAATCGGCACAAACTGCAGATTTAATTTCTAAGAGGAAGTTCATAGGCAACATACAGGAAAGGAAATAGCCAGTGGGTGATTTTTGCTCACTTAGGAATGGTCTCTTCCTTTCTAAGATTTCACTTCACTTATTCTTCATTGGTTTCATGGTGGCCAATAATCATTTAAAATGTGATTTAAAAAAAATCTATTTTTTCCCTAGTTGTCACAACAGGACTAGTAGATTTCTGCTACCTATTACATCCTGCTTGGAAATGGAAATTCTTTAGTAGGTTCCCTTTTGGGTTTTCTACGAACCCAGTAAGATCTCCTGCAAGTAATAATATTTTTACTTCTTTTTTAGTAATATATACTCTTTCTTTTTCCACTGACTGGGAACCCCAGTATACTGTGATACAGAAGCCATAGCAGGCGTCTGTGCTTCTTTCCTGATACCGGCTGGATAGCTTTCAGTGTTTTACTCTCAAGTTGCTTGGTATTTGCTTATTTGGATAACCTTTATCTGATTAAGGAGGTTCCCTTCTATTTCTAGTTTGCCAAAAAATTTTAAGTGTGAATGGATTTTGAATTTTGTCAAATGTTTTCTGCTTTTGAGAGGTATGGCAGTCCTGCTTATCTGCAGTTTTGCTTTCCGTGGTTTCGGTTACCCGCTGCCAACTGCAGTTCCTTAACAGGTGAACTGTCAAGGGGGTCGGTACGAGCCTCACGTTATGTCCTTCCCCTCACCTCATCTCTCCACATAGGCATGTATCATCTCACATCACCACAGGAAGGGGGAGTACAGTACAAGAAGGTATTTTGAGAGAGGGAGGGACCACATTCACATAACTTTTATTACAGTATAATTGTTCCATTTTATTTATTCCTAATCTCTTATTGTGCTTAATTCATAAATTAAACTTTATCATAGATATGTATGTAAAGGAAAAAGCATAAGATATAGAGGGTTCAGTACTATTCACGGTTTCAGGCATCCACTGGGGGTCTTAGAACATATCCTCTATGGATCAACGGCGGGGGGGCCACTCTAGTGGAATTTTTCTCTTTTATTCTGTTAAGGTCATGAATTATATCAATTGATTTTCAAACATTAAACTGAAGTGCTAGACTAAATCTAGCTTGTGTGATGTATTATCCTTTGTACACAGTGCCAAAGTTAGTTTAGCGTTTTCAAGTTTTGCATCTGTGTTCTTGAGTGAGACTAAAATACACTTTTCTTTTCTCATCATTTCCATGTCACATTTGGCAGAAAGATTATGCTGACCTCATAAAATTAGTTGGGAAATATTCACTCTTTTTGTATTCTCTGGAATGTTTGTATAAAAAACATTATTGGCTGCTTAAATTTTTGATAGAAGTTGATGGGGAAGCTTTCTAGAAATGGAGTTTTTCCCCGTGGGACAGCTATAGATTATGGATTTAATTTTACTTAATAATTTTAGGACCGTTTATGTTTTCTACTTATTCTGGTGTCAGTTTGGTAAATTGTGCCTTAATGGGAATTTTTTAAATTAAATTTTATTTTAATTCCAGTATTGTTAATAAGTAATGTCATATTCATTTCAGGCATACGGTACAGTGATTCAACAACTCTATACAGTACTCAAGGCTCAGAATGATGATAAATGTACTCTTAATCCTTATCCCCTATTTCACCCATCTGCCCATTCTCCTCCCCTTTGGTAACTATCAGTTTGTACTCTATAGTTTAGTCTCTTTCTTGGTATTGTCTCTCTCTTTTTTTTTCCTTTGCTTGTTTGTTTTGTTTCTTAAATTCCACGTATGAGTGAAATCATATGGTATTTATCCTTTTCTAACTGACTTATTTTGCTTAGCATTGTATTCTAGCTCTGTCCATGTTGTTGCAAATGGCAAGATTTCATTCTTTTTCAATGTCTGAATAATAATACCACTTCTCTATCCATTCATCTGCCAGTGGACACTTGGTCGGCCTTCATAATTTGGCTGTTGTAAATGTTACAATAAATATAGGGTGCATATATCCTTTTGAATTTGTGTTTTTATATTCTTTGGGTAAATACCCAGTAGTGTGATTATGGGATTATAGAGTGGTTCTGTTTTTAAAATTTTGAGGAACCTCCATATTGTCTTCCATAGTGGCTGCACCAGTTTGCTTTCCCACCAGCAATGCAGGAGGGTTCCCCTTTCTCCAAATCTTCGCCAACGCTTGTTTCTTGCGTAATTGATTTTTAGCCATTCTGACCTGTGGGGGTGATACCTTATTATGGTTTTGATTTGCATTTCCCTGATGATGAGGGATGTTGAGCATCTTTTCATGTGTTTGTTGGCCAGCTGGATGTCTTCTTTGGAGAAATAACAGGAATTAAAAAACTTTATCTAGGGGTGCCTGGGTGGCACAGTTGGTGATGTGTCCAACTCGGTTTCAGCTCAGGTGGTGATCTCAGGGTTGTTGGGCTCTGCATTCAGCAGAGAGTCTGCTTGAGATTCTCTCTTCCTCTCCCTCTGCCCCTCCCCTCTCTCGTTCTCTCTCAAATAAATCTTAAAAAAGAAAAAAGTTTTTCTAAATCTCCAAACTTATTGTCATCATGTTATTGATAATATTCTTATTATCCGTGTTAAATATTCCTGCTACATTCCTTAAATTGTTTTCTCTCTCATTTTTCCTTGATCAGTCTTTCTAGTAGTTTATCAATTTTATTAGTCTTTGCAAAGAACCAGATTTTGGCTTTTTGATATTCTCTATTATATATTTGTTTTCCACTCATTAATTTTTGCTTTTACCTTTTTTTTTTCAAAAGATTTTTAAAATTTATTATTTACTTGGCAGAGAGAGAGATCACAAGTAGGCAGGGGGGGCAGGCAGAGAGAGAGGGAGACGCAGGCTCCCTGCTGAGTGGAGAGCCTGATGTGGGGCTCAATTCCGGGACTCTGGAACGATGACCTGAGTGGAAGGCAGAGGCTTAACTCCCTGAGCCACCCAGGCGCCCCTGCTCTTACCTTTTTCCTTCATTTCTTTATCCTTTGTTTTCTGTTTGTTCTTTTTATAATTTTTAAAGATGAATGCTTAGCTCTTTGTTTTTCAGCCTTTCCCCTCAGACATCTCTGTTTTAATGTCATAAATTCATTTTGCGTGTCACTTTGGCTGCATGCTGCAAGTTCTCATAGGTATTTTGATTATCATTCGGTTCATATTATTTTCCAGTTTCTCTTTGTGGTTTCATCTCTGATCCGTGTCTGTATAGTTTTTAATTTTCATTATGAGTTGAATCATTGAAAGTTGTTGAGAATTTTTTTGCGACTCATCGTGTTTGTTTTTTATATGGTATATACACTTGCCAAGAATGTGCATTCCACAGCTTTGGAATACTGTGTTCTGCGTGTGTCAATTTAGTTGTGTTTCTTAGATGTGTTGTTCAGATTCTCCTTTATTGATTCTATTTGTTGTATTAGTTACTGAAAGAAGTGTTAATAATTTCCTGTCATGATTATAGATCTGTCTTTATAGTACTTGTAAGTTTTTACTTTATATATTTCTAGACTGTTATATATACAAATCACGAGTTGTTGTATCTGCCTGGAAAATTAAACTTTTTATTATAAAGGGTCCCTCTTGGTCTCACAGTGCTTTTTGCCTTAATGTATACTTATTTACTATTAATATGGCTGTACACGATTTCTTTTGATTAGTTTTTTGCACAATATATTTTCCCTAGCCTTTTTCTTTCAAGCTTTGAGCATCCTTATGTTTTGATGCGTATTTTATAAGGATATGTAGTTAGATTTTACTTTTGCACCTTTGTCAAAGATCACTTCTGTATGTATATGTGGGTCTATTTCTGGACTCTACTCCGTTGATCCATTTGTCTATCTGTATGCCAGCAAAACACTGTGCAGAGTCCTGTAGGTTTACAGTAAGTGTTGAAGTCCACTGGCTTAAACCCTCTGGTTGTGTTTATCAGGGATATTGGTAATTTTCTTAAAATGTCTTTGTCTGGTTTTGGAATCAGGGTAATGCTGGCCTCAGAATGAATTGTAGAGTGAACACTTCTCTTTAATTTTCAGGAAAACTGTGTGTGGAAGTGGAATTATTTCTTCCTTAAATATTTGGTAGGATTGGCTAGTTCTCATCATTTTTGCTGAGGTTTTTGCTGGTAGTTCCAGTTCAGATTAAACATCACAAGGCTTTTACTTAATTTTCTTAATTTTCTGTTTGTATCCTTTTTTCTCATATGCTAAAAATCTTGACTCTTAATGGCATTAGCGTAATTATTCATGTGCTTTACAATATGTGTGTTTATTTCAAAATAACAGTGCCAGTATTAAGATTTTCTTACGACTAATTTTATTTTACTCTTAAAAAATTTTCCATAGTTCCAGAGTTAAAACTATAAAACCAAGGTATGGTCAGGGAAGTCTAAATTCCATCTCTGACCTTTTCTTGCTTTTTCTCCCATTGGTGGTGTATTTTTGGAGGGAGGAGGGGGATGGGCACAAAGATTATGTAAACATACATATATACACGTATACTTGCTGCTAGCCACACACATACACACATGTCATTTGTCTGTACATCTTTATATATGTGTGTGTGCATATTTTTTTCCCAAGTTTCTTCTCTGTACTTCTGATGCAAAATAGCATACCTATACACATCTTTCTATACCTGGCTTTTTTGACTTCACAGTGTTATCATTGGAGATGGCTCCTTAGCAGAATAAAGAGATCTTTTTCATCCCTTTATGCAGCAACCTCGTACTTCACTGTACGGGTGTACCATCCTATACTTAAGCAGTCTTCTACTGATGGTATTTGGGGAGGAACAGTAACTTTTAAAAAGACATTTTCCATATTCCAACCACAGCACTGTGGCACTGGCCAGAATTACTTAACCTCATTGTAACAGCATTTTTATTAAAACTGTTTTCATTTCTACGTCACTGCAGACATTCACTTTATAAAATGCCAGGTTTCACTGTGTGGTGTGCTGGGGACTGAAGGGGTTTTTTCATTAGGAAGCTAAAGTTCCTACTTTTTATTATATCTCTGGGCTGGTGTTTTTATTTTTTATTTTATTTTTTTTAAAGATTTTATTTATTTATTTGAGAGAGAGAACATGAGAGGGGAGAAGGTCAGAGGGAGAAGCAGACTCGCCATGGAGCTGGGAGTGCGATGTGGGACTCGATCCGGGGACTCCAGGATCATGACTTGAGCCGAAGGCAGTTGCTTAACCAACTGAGCCACCCAGGCGCCCTGGGTTGGTGTTTTTAGATGTAGGGTAAGCCTAAGCCTTCGTGGCCTTTGCCTTACAGCAGGTGCTTCTGTTTATCTTCAAAGACTTGTGCATGCTGACGGAAGCACTCCCACGCCTCCGTTTGTAGCACCAGTGTAATCCCATTAATTCCTTGCTCAGCTGATAGAACCCACCATTCTTTTTTTTCTCCCCAAATATGTTTAATTTTTCAGTGTTATAAGATTGATTGTTCATGCACCAGACCCAGTGCTCCATGCAATACGTGCCCTTCTCAATACCCACCACCAGGCTCGCCCAACCTCCCACCCCCTCCCCTCCAAACCCCTCAATTTGTTGCTTAGAGTCCACAGTCTTTCATGAGAACCCACTATTCTTATAGCAACTCAGAGATAGTGTTCTCCCCATAACTTATCAGGCTGAAAAAGGGCGTGTAGTGATCTATCCACTAGTCTTCTGCTTCAAGAAGTACCTGCTTCTAAATAGATTAGTGTCTATATTAAGTATGTGTATATTAAGATACCTTAATATTATTTCAGATTTCTGTGATTTGGTGAATAAAGTATTCTCCTTGGCCTCATATATAACCAGGGGTCCCTTCTTTTGCTGAGATTTGTCTTCTGTTCAAAGGATTTTAGTAGTCAAGCACTATTTCCTCCTTTATAGATTTTCCATGGAGTTTGCCAACGTGTTACATGCTCTTAATTACTGAGAACCCATATTCTGTACTTAACCCCTAATACATCGGTTTAGCTCTCTCTGATTGTTTATCCTAGAGAAAACACGAATACACCGGGACTTACCAGATATTCTAAGTACTTTTCTCCCTTATTGAGCAGTGCAAAGACCTTAAAATACTTAGAATCATTAACCTGCTCATCACCTCTCCTAACCCAGCTTATATGCTCTTGGTGTCATCATGTGTTTTAGTTTGTGTCAAAGCCCACGAGGCATAACTGTCATTGTTGTGTATAGTTAGTATTCACTTAGATTTTTAAAACCGCTATATTGAGGCATAATTGACATACAATAAACTACGTATTTAAAATGTACAAATTGGTAATTTTGACCTACGTATACACCCATGAAACTACCAGCACACATATGTGTATATTCTCTAGTACACTTGTTTCTACCATAGACTCTCTTAGAAAATTAAGGTGGGAAAACAAAAAAAGAAAGAAAGTTAAGGTGGTCAGCAAAGCCTTATTGCTGTTCTGTTGGTTTGGTTTTGTTTTGTAGCTACTAGAAATGGGAGGCCAGGTAAGAGAATTTTCATGGTTTCTTGTGCCACCATTTTAGAATTCTGCCCCCATTTTACAACTCAGTTAAGAAAACAAAAATGTGGGGCTCCTGGGTGGCTCAGTCGGTTAAGCGTCTGCCTTCAGCTCAGGTCATGATCCTGGGGTCCTGGGATTGAGCCCCACATTGGGCTCCCTGCTCAGTGGGGAGCCTGCTTCTTCCTCTCCCTCTCCCCCTGCTTGTGTTCCTTCTTTTCCTGTCTCTCTCTCTCTCTCTCTGTCAAATAAAAAAATAAAATAAAATAGAGAAAACAAAAACGTTACCTGTCTTGGGCTACTTCAGTCCCCTCTCTGTTCCCCTCCATTTTAAAAATTCATTGTATCTGTTATCATTTTCATCCATGTGAGTAGTATAGCATTTGAAGTTTTCCAGTGCCTAGAAAATATTGATTTCTTGTATTTGCCACCTCTTGGAAAAAGCAGCAGAAATATTTAAAGGCTTTTCTATCCTGATTGAGTCTATATCTTAGTAATTGTGATTTCTACAAATGAGATCAGTATAAGTTCTTATTTTGAGACTATATGTACTAATTTTAAGGATGTGTGTGTGTGTGTGCATGTGTGTGTTTGTTCTTTTTAAAATCTATACTGCCTGAGCATATACTGATAGGTCATACTAAGGGACTTTTTTTTTTTTTAGTGTATACTGCTAAATTTTGGGTTTTATTCTGTTAGCTTACACAAAATTTGTGTATTTGGATTATGAATTATTTTTCTAGCCAAAGAATCTAATATTCTTAGCCTTTGAACATAGTTTTAAATTTAATTTTCCTTTGTTAAATGCTGTAAGAGATTCTCACAAGTATAAAGTGAGTTGAATAACTTTTCAAAATGGGAATTTTGTGCATTCTAATTATTTTCTGACTGTAATAATATTAACTAACACTAAACTTACAGGGTCATGCATTTGTATTATCTCATTTAGTCCTTACTACAACGCTGTGTGGTAGAAATTATTATCCTTATGTGACAGATGAGAAACTAAGGCAGAGAGAGTTGGTACAACTTACAAGTTCATGCAGCCAGTAAATAACAAATTTGGGATTTAAATCAGGCAACATATGTCCAGAGCCTGGTCTTTTAATCAATATAAACTTGTCATGATAAATTTTTTCTCTTAACATTGAGAAGGAATTATATGAACCAAAATACAAAATGTAAGATTTTTGACTGTTGGGCTAATGGACTCACCTAGACCCAAATACGAGAGTGAAGTTAATTTTGTTTTTCATTCTTTTAGCTGATATAGCCCAGAGATATAGGATAAGCAAATACCCAACCCTCAAATTATTTCGTAATGGGATGATGATGAAGAGAGAATACAGGGGCCAGCGCTCAGTGAAAGCTCTTGCAGATTACATCAGGCAGCAAAAAAGCGACCCCGTTCAAGAACTTCATGACTTAGCAGAAATCACCACTCTTGATGTAAGTTGTTAACTTTTACTGGATCAAATGAACATACCTGTTTAATTAATGTAAACAAAGTCTTATGCAATCAAAGAATCTGGACATTTTCTTAGAGTTCATTGCAATAGATCTGCCATCTACAGACTTAGTGAGTTGAATTTTTCTTGAATTAATTCTCCAGGGAAATGCTCATGTTTTACTGAGTCTTTGAATAAAATGTATAGCATACAGTAGAGCTGCACTAATTTAAATTAATTGAGGGCAAAGAATAGCTTTAGTTGTGAAGACGTGGAAGTTAATGTCAGGCATACACAACCAGAGCTTCCATATCTTCCTGAATGCATTCAGGATATCTGTTCTAATGAGTCCCATATCAGCTCTTCGTATAACTTTTAGTGCCCTCTGAAATAGTCCTCCTTAATAAAAACCCTTCCCACTGTATACTAAGTAATGTTTAAAAAAAAATGTACGGAGTTGGAGCTTTAGGTTGTCATTGTCAAGTTTGAGATTTGACTCTTACCCTGCTTCCACGCTAAGAAGTTAGTTAGCCTTTCATGGTTGCTATCAGAAGACACAAGGCTCCTGGGTCAGAGATAAAGGACTTTATTGCTTACATCCCAGCAAACAATGGGAGCATGTTTGCGTTTGTCTCCTCAGTCCCACCCCCACCCCCAAGTCCCATGGAGGTGACACGGAGGGCCCAGATGGATGCCTGCACATGCTGTGGGTTCTGTGGCAGGAGAACTGGCCTCGGAGATCTGTGGTTTCCCAGCCGGCAGTAAGCCTGCTCTTTGTCCCTGAGGGAGATTACGTCACACTTCGGGGCCACAGGCCGCAAGCACAAGCTTGAGGAACGGCCTGGGTAAAGAGTGGTCAGGGTCCCGCATTTGGCTGCGCCTACCTGCGACGAGTGTGAAAGACCCATGGAGGAGTCTCTACCAATGGTCATACGATAGGAATCTGTATTATTTTAAGAATAGTCACCTAATTTAGGAATTCATCACCTTATTTAGTAATAGATTTTCATTGATCAGTTAAAATGCTAGAAAGAAATGTTTATGATTATATTAGATGGGAGGTTATATTATTTTCAACCTAATGTAATCTTTAATAGCTTTGGACTAGGTGTTAAAATCCAAATATGTATTTAGAGTGCTGCGCCCTTTGTAGATAATTGAACAACTGGGTGAATGAAATAACATGTTTATAGCATATCTATATATGTTTGTAAAATAATTATATACTTTATTTTACAGCGTAGCAAAAGAAATATCATTGGATATTTTGAGCAAAAGGATTCAGAAAACTATAGAGTTTTTGAAAGAGTAGCAAATATTTTGCACGATGATTGTGCCTTCCTTTCTGCATTTGGGTAAGTATCTTCATTGAGAGTGTGTTAGGGGGTCAGCTTGGCTGCCATGTGACATTCTTGTTGTGTGTGGGTATTTTCTGAAGATGACCTCTCCGGACACTCCCTTAAAGTCACCAGTCAGTCTTCCTTACACCTCTGACCTCTTTGTAAGAGTTTAAAAGTCTGTTTATTCTTTCTGTACTATATTCTATTTCAGAATTTGGGTGAGTGGAAAAGAATGGACAAGTTAGTTAACAACTACCTCTCATGCTTTTATTCAGCTCATTTACTAACACTCTTCTGTGTTCACACAAAGTACTAACATGTGGGGTTTCCAAGCTGAAACAGCTCCTAGTCTTTCTCATGAAGAAGCCTGGGCTTTGTTGTCTTGATTAATCCCCAGCTCTCCCCCACCTTGTCTTGTGTCTTCCCTGTCCCAGAGGAACAGTTCTTCAAGGTTAGCCTCTTTCCTCCTGTCTTTGTAACCATCCCTCCCGGATCCTCTGTGACACTCATCCAGCAGTTGTCCTCGCTCTCCTGTGTTTTCACCCTGACCCTTTTCAGGACCTACTTTCTTTCTTTTGCCAAAAACATGATTCTCTCTTTCCTGATGTTTCTGTTCTATCTCTCGAGCTATAATCTGGTATCTTTTTTTCATTTCTATTTTTTTTTAAAGATTAGTTTATGCTTGGCTACCTTGAATTTCTTAAACTCCAACCAGTGAAAAATCCTTACCCTGTGGGAAGCTGACTTTTGCCTTCGTTACTCTTGTGAGACTTGTCTCTGCACAGTCACGAAAGGCTTCTTAATAGCCAGGTCCAGTGGCCTTTTTTCAGTCTTTAATCCTCTTCAGTTTCTCAGAAGGCTGGGATAGTCAGCTTCCCTTGCCTTTTTCTGCTGTGTCTATACTTAGGCTACCTTGAATCCCCCTGGGTTGCTCCTTACTTTTCTGACGTTCCTTCCTGTTTTTTCTTTTCTCTCTCAAAATGGAATCATTCTATAGTTCTTTCACTTTCTTTTCACTGGGGGTATTCGCCATCGTCCTCTGACTTTTGGCAGTATGATTTCTTTCTTTTCTTTGGCCTGTAACTGTTAGACTCCATTTTAGTGCCGAGCTTGAGTAGAGTCCAGGTTTCTGGCCCAGTCTGTTCTTTCCATTTTGTGACCTTTGTCCTTTTTGTAGTGCTTCTGCAGATTTTGTGTGTGTTTTCGTGTGAACACTATCAGTGATCCTGGGAGATCAGTGTAGGGGGAAATAAGAGAACTTCTCCCGGCCCACGCCCCCTGCTTTGTGGGAGGCTGCTCTCCGGACGCCCGGGCCCCTGCTGGCTTCCTCAGACACAGCAGGCGCTTGTGCAGCGGGGCCCTCACCCTGACTGTGCTCGGTGTCTGAAGTGCTTCTCCCCGATCTCGTCTCCTTAGGAAGCACTTTCCTGATAACTTTCTGTAAAATAGCACTGCCATCATCCAACTTGTCATTCTTTCGCCAGTTAGCTTTCTTCAGAACACCTTTTTTATTGGTGTTTGATCATCCAAAATATATATACCTATTTGCTTATCTCTTTCCACCAAAATGTAAACTTTATGAGAACACAGGCGCTGTCACTTTTGTTCACTGCTGTATGCCCAGTGCCAAGAACATTCCTGGTACAAAGGAAGCACCTATTAAATAGTGAGTGAGTGAATGAATGAATGAATGAATGAATAAAAGGAGCATGTTCTTCCTTTTTGTTCCACTAGCTTCAGTCTTGGTTAATATCCCTTGCACCTCCCTCCTGTACTGCTCTAGTCAGAAACTGGAGATAAATCAGTGTTCAAGTAATCCAAGTATAATTTAGAGAGAGAAAAAAGGTGCCATTCAAGTTGCCATTCAACTTAGTGTTTGTTGTAGAATTCACTCACCAAACATTTATCGGATACCTATTACATGCCAGATACTATACTGGGGCATAGGAAACAATGGTGAACAAATAAAAAAATTGGTTATTGTAGAATCATATTCTAATGATGGAGATGATTTCAGTTCATCTACTTTTTTTTTTTTTTACAAGTTTTGGTTTTAAAAAGCAAAAAGTAGAGAATTCTGATTGAGTCTTAGAAGCAAATAATATGTTTTTGTGATTGATCTATATGACCACATCAATGACCTTGACTCCATTACTCGAAACAGTCTGGTGTCAAAAATAGCTTTTTAGTGCTAAAACTGCCAATCCAAACTTATAAAATATTGAGTCACAAAAACAGCTAACTAAAATTTTCCTTTAAAAAAATCTGCCTCATATTAAAGTTTTCCTTTAAAAACATGCGTTTGTTGGTATGTATAGTCTTAAAGGAGGAAAGATGATGCCAGGTATATATTTCAAGTCATTATAATACATACATGGCAAAACAATCAGCTAATTCTGTTTCATTCAAGTATATCACTGCTATTATTATTCTTAAAAAGTATTATTACTACTTCTCTCTTCCTATTAGAGCTGTTTCAAAACCAGAAAGGTACAGTGGAGACAACATAATCTACAAACCACCAGGGGTAAGTTGCAATTTCTTAGTGTATAGAATTTTAAATATAATTTAAATACATGTATAATATAAGCTATAGATTTATACTTGTTAATTCACAAAATCATTGAATTTTAGTACAGAAAGGAACCTTAAGGCGTCATCTTGTACTAATTCCAACCTTTCAAAGTAAAGATGGAGACACTTAGGCCCAAAGTTACATAGGGATTTAGTGGCCGAGATGGGACTAGAGGTCTCCTGATCCCCAGGCCTTATCCATCTCTGTGTTTTACATTCATTATGAGACCCAAATTCCAAAAAACGCTCCAGTGGTCTGTGATCCTCACTTCTACCTGGGTCAGACCAGCCAAGCTCCCAAGTCCTCTGGGGTTTAAATTAACCTGATACTTGCCAGACAACAGGGAGCAACTAGGTTGCTGTTAAGCCTTGGCTAAGAAGCTAAGTGTATCTAAACTTCGAAGTAGCTCCTTAGGCCCAGACAATGGCACCCACAACCAAGAGGCAAAAATCACGGTGTTTGCTGTCTCAGTTGACCTTCTGGTCTGTCGTTGCAGTTTTTCGTACACACACAAATGGAAAACTGTTGATATTTTTTTGATTCATAGTTTTCATTTTAATGTTGTTTGCAGTGTCTTGATATACTGAAGGTTTTGATTTTTATGTAGTCCAGTGAATGAATTTTTTGCTTAGAAAGCTCGTTTCCTGTTCTGAATACAGATAGGTATTTGCCCGTATTTTCTGCAAGTGCATTTCATTAATAGCAGGTTACATAGTGGGACTGTCTCCAGATTGTCAGAATCCAGTACCGTTGGCTCTTAAGTGCACGGGCTCTGGGATGAGACTCCATCTTAGTGTCAAATCTGCCACCTTCCCTGGTGTGTGACTCCAGGAAAGTCTCCTCTCTGTCCCTCGGTTTGTTCATTCATAAAAATAGCTGTGATTATAAGGGTCCTTGCCTTATGGGGATGTTGGAGGGGTTCATTGAGTGAACACATAGAAAGTGCTTACAGCAAACAGTGCTTGGATACAGTAAGTTTACTCAGTTAACGGCAGATATTATTTTTGTTGTCATTTTAAGCACTTCATAAATACTGATTTTGAGTGAATTGTGGAAAGAGATACTGTAGGTAAGTAATATTAGAGATAGCAATGCCTTAGATTTATATAGTATCTTATATTTCTCGAGGCCTTTTCCCTGGAAATTTCCAAATTTTCTTCTAACATTTTCAACTCTAAGGGATAGCTAAATTAATTTGGATAATTATTTTTCACAGTGCCCGCCATTGGTGAAGATACTGATAAACAATTAATTGACTCAGATCTGAGGAAAAGCAGAAGGCTTAAACATCACGGGTTAGATTATTAGGTCTCTGATAAATACAGAATTTTACAGCTCTCTTTCTTGGAAGTTCCATGGTTTTTGTTTTTGGGGGGGTTTTTTTTGGTTTGATTTTTGTACACTCTGTAGATTTTCTGGGCTCATAGATAGCTTCGAGGATGCGTTTTTGCTAGCACAGGTTAGATTTGTTTAATTTTTTTTCCCCACTTTTGTAACAGCATTCTGCTCCAGATATGGTATACTTGGGATCTATGACAAATTTCGATGGGACTTACAATTGGATTCAAGATAAATGTGTTCCTCTTGTTCGAGAAATAACATTTGAAAATGGAGAGGTATGACTTTCTGATGTGTGTTGTCTTTAATTCAAATTTCTGAAAGAGCAAGCTTCCTCCAGCCATCTTCCTATTTTACTGCACATTTACCACTTGTAACAATCATACAGCAAACAGAAATATATCATAGCCATTTCTGTAATAGAGGCCACTGGTTCTTAGCCTTTGCAGTCCCTGAACCCCCCCTCTTTGTTGCATTTCAAGCAATAGCCTTGAAAATGAATTGGACCATGCCTCTCAGGTGATTCTGATACTCCCCCTTGGTTAAGGGGATGCCCTATAGAAGCAGCGCTGTGCAGATTTTAGTTAGAATTAATTATATACAGTGAATAATCTTTTGCCATAAAAAAGGTTTTTCTGATTCCCATCTGTCCTAAAAGAATGAAATTGTGTTCTTTCATTGTAATAATGCAAGCAGTTATCAGATGTTATCTTATAACCGTCCTCAGTGATCCCATGCTCCTGAAGTAAAGTCCATCCAAACTCTTATAACTCCCACAAAAACAAAACACAAAAGTCTAATATTGGAGGAACACGTACAACGAGCTATGTCTGTGAAGCACATAAGAGAGCTATGCATTACCTGTGAAAGACTTTTAAGTGTATGGTTCAGACTTTAAATACATAGTTGAAATTTTCACATAGCTGTATAACCACCACCTAGTCAGGGCTTGGCAGCTCTTTCAAGGGTCAGGTGGTAAATATTTTAGACTCTGCAGTTGTGGCCCCGAAGCAGCCTCTTATGACACCTGTGCCCATGCGGGGATGCTGCAGTAAAGCTTGCTTGCGTCTTTCCTGGTTTGTCGAGGGAACATCCCTGCTACTTTTCTCAGTTCTTTAGGCTTCGGGTATGTTTAGCCGAATATATCGGTTTATTGCATTAGCCTATTTAGTCTTCAGAGGCTTGAAAGATTTAGTAACTTGTCACAATTGCTCACCTGCTTTGGTAGTTCTTTCTTTCTTTCTCTCTCTCTTTTTTTTTTTTTTTCAGAATGCACATTTATTTTTTAATTAATTGATTTTTAAAATTATGGTATGATTAACTTAGTTTCAGGTGTACAATACAGTGATTCAGTAATTCTGTACATCATCTCATGCTCATCACAAGTGCCCTCCTTAATCCCCATCACCTATTTCACCCATCTCCCCACCCCCTTCCTTCTGCTAACCGTCAGTGTGTTCTCTATAGTTAAGAGTTTGTTTCTCAAAAAAAAAAAAAAGTTTGTTTCTCGATTCGTCTCTCTTTTTTCCCTCTGCTCATTTGTTTGTTTCTTAAATTCCACACATGAATGAAATCATAGTTTTTGTCTTTCTCTGATTTCACTTAGCCTTATACCCTCTAGATCCATCCCTGTTGTTTCAAATGGCAAGACATCATTCTTTTTATGGCTGAGCAATACTGCGTTGTGTGCACGTATATATAAATATATATATACACACATATATGTATGTGTACCACCATACACACGCGCGCGCGCACGCACGCATGCCAGCTCTTCTTTATCCATTTACCTATGGATGGACATTTGGGTTGTTTCCATAGATAGTTTAGTTTGGCTGTTGTAAGTAATGCTGCAATAAACATAGGGATGCACATATATTTTCAAATTAGTGTTTTGTTTTCTTTGGGTAAATATCCAGTAGTGGAATTACTGGGTCATATGGTGATTCTATTTTTAATTTTTTTTTTTTAAAGATTTTATTTACCTATTTGACAGAGAGAGAGATCACAAGTAGGCAGAGAGGCAGGCAGAGGGAGAGGGGGAAGCAGGCTCCCCGCTGAGCAGAGAGCCTGATGCGGGGCTTGATCCCAGGACCCCGAGATCATGACCCGAGCCAAAGGCAGAGGCTTTAACCCACTGAGCCACCCAGGTGCCCCTCTATTTTTAATATTTTAAAGAACATCCATACTGGTTTTTGCTTTGGCAGTTCTTACAGGAATAGTTTCTAAAACAGTCAAAATATATAGACCTGGAAAAATCTTAACAATAAATAGGGTTTCCTCTGCCCACCCCCATAGTAGTTGGCACATTTAAAATTCTTTAGATTTTAATTACATGTTGTAAACCACTATCTAAAATCATTTAAACTATGAGGAAAGGTTTGTTAACTTCTAAAGTTGGTTGTCTGGCTAGCCCTCCCCTGGGGTTATCTTTTAAGACCTATTTCATAAGGAATGTGTCGGTGTGGACACAGGGAAATGTGGGAGCCCAGGCAGCATGAACTGTCAGCTACTGTGTTAATGTGTATAAAATGATATATAGCAAACTAATTGACATGGATGTATTCAAACTACTCATGTTCATTACTTCTCTCCTAATAGTTGTTAGTGCATCCATACTTTTGCTTAGTTTAATAAAGCAATATGTTATATTTGTTTTTACTTTTAACCTTCTAGCTCTTAAATTTTCTAGAAGGTGACTGCTGAGTCTTATTTCCCAATTAGTCTTTATTCAGCAACATCTGTCTTCATTTATTTGGCCATAGGTTGATTGCACATTAATCTGTGAGCAAAAGAGAAGTAAAGTGAGATTCTCTGTTTTTAAGAGGTTTTCGATCCAGTAGTTTGCATCTACAGGTAATGTAACATTAAAGACATGCCCCATGCCACATGAGTGGCACTCTGAAAATGTTCTGGGAATTCAGAGAAGAGAATTCATTTCTACCTTTGTCGGAAATGGGGTAGGACTCGGGGATGACTTTCTTGAAGAGGCATTTGGGTCTTGTCACAAAAGGGCAAAAAAGAAGTAGATGTACTCATGGAAATAGGGAAGTAGGAGGAGGGGTCTGTGCATTACTGCTGAGTGTTGAAGGCACTGTTTGGGCTTTGAAATGGCGATCTCGAGCAGGAAGTTGGGAATCCAGACTTGGACTGTGGACTGGAACAGGGCTTGGAGATAGAGAAGAACCAGTTAGTGATGATGGAGATTGTTGGACTAGTCAAAGTTGCCAGGCTAGAGCAGAGGAGTCCAAAGACAGAACGTGGGAGTAGAAGCAATGAATGTGTTGGGGAAAGAAAAAAAATTGTGAGCTGAAGAAATAAAAAGTGAGGAGGAAGAAGTTGTAAGCTTGCTAAAAGATCAGTGTGGCGCGGGGGCTGCGGGGGAAGAGAGAGAGCAACTGCTCACGGGCGAGTGCGGATTTTCCCCTTGGAGTGATGCAGACATTCTGGAATTGGGTAGCATCGATGTTTGAAAACCTTGTGAATATAATAAAACCCTCCAAATTGTACACTTGAAAATGATGAATTTTGGGACTTCTGGGCTGCTCAGTCGTTAAGTGTCTGCTTTCAGCTCAGGTCATGATCCCAAGGTCCTGGGATCGAGCCCCACATCGGGCTCCTTGCTCAGTGGGGAGCCTGCTTCTCCGTCTGCCTGCTGTTCCCCCTGCTTGTGTGCGTGCTCTCTCTCTCTCTGACATATAAATAAAATATTATAAAAAATAAAATGATGAGTTTTATGGTATGCAAATGATATCTCAATCGAAAAAGGCAAACATGACAAGAAGCTTAATAATTATTCTGTATATGAGTGTAATGGGCTTCAACACAGGCGGAAACCATAAGCAAACCCATGCCTTAGAAGATAGGTTCCAGTTTCAGTTTTTTTTAGCATAAAGGATGTTTGTGTTTTCTGCTGCTGCAATTCCTAAATTACAGAGAGACACGCAAGAGGATAGTTGATGGAAACAATTTTATTATAATAATTTTATTATGAAGCCCTTTCTGGGCTTTTTCTTAGGAGTCTGAACTTAACATTTGTCAGAGAGAATAAATGATGAAAATCTGCTGTCTACTCATCATATTTCTCTTGATTTTTTTCCCAATAGCAATAATACAAGTTTTTAAGGCATTCAGTAATTTTTTGTGGTGCCCTAACCTTGTACAAACACATACACATACATAGTGGCAGGTACTTGTTAATAATGTCCATACGTTGTGTATTGGTTAAAAGCTGGCTGTCTTGTGGGGTTTTTGTCTTTTGCTCTGAATCAAACACTTTTCAGCGTTGGGTAATTCTCATGTAAGTGGCGTGGTTTTTGCAGTAAACGTTAGAAAAAAACCCATGTTTCTCAGTCAGTTAGATTTATTTGTTCCTGGTACACTCACTCAATTTTCAGTATTATTTGTGAAGACTGAAAATACTAATCATGTTTACCCCACCCCTAAAGTCAACATCTTGATAAAGAACCAGCATAGTTCCTCCTGCGGTTAACTCATTTCTTAAAAGTCATGGTTTCATCAAAAGGAGCTGATAGACCAGCCCAGTGGTTACTTTAAGGCAGATCAGTTCCAGCCCTAGAGCAGGACATGTGAGTCCTCTGATTGCCAGGGTACTTGAGGGAGAGGGCATGGGTCCCTTCTTCCCTTGAGGCTGTTTGTTTACACCATTGGACCGTTTTTGCCTGGCATGTTGAAACCATTATGCATGTTACGTGGGTTGGGTTCAAGTTGTTCCTACCTAGAACAATGGGAAGGCCTGGTAATTCTTATTGAATACTTCTATATACAGGAATTGACAGAAGAAGGACTGCCTTTTCTCATACTCTTCCACATGAAAGAAGATACGGAAAGTTTAGAAATATTCCAGAATGAAGTAGCCCGACAATTAATAAGTGAAAAAGGTAGACAAATTAAGGTGTTTATTTTCAGCCTTTCTTCTGTCCCTCCCCTCCCCCATTACATTCATATCCGTGTAAACATATTTGGGTTAAAAATTTAAAAAGTAATGTTAACTCTATTCAACCCCTGAATTGACATGTCAGTGTGGGGGTGGGAAGCATTAGTAGAGATATTATGGAGTAGTGGCTTTTAAAACAAACACATGATGATCCCCAAAATCAAATAGCATGAAAAGTGGGGTCATGGGTAGACAACGTTAGTTTTAGGTACTTTCTTCCAACATCTTGATACTTGCCTGGTCCCTTTCTAATTGATAGCCCCAGAGAGATCACTGAGAGAACTTGCACAGTATAACATTTATTTCCAAATGAGAGGAAGTTGAGTAGTTCTCTGTAGAGGTCTCCAAACCATCAGAAAGGAGTTTGAGTTTTCACCCACTTTTCCTGTGTAGTGAAGGAAGAAAGTCAAAATAAAGTGAGGGCACTCTATAGAGCGCTGCTCTTACTACTCACATATTAAGTATTTTGGGAGTGAATTATATTAAATGTCAACCAGTAGGGACAGGAAAGGGCGTCCTTGATGAAGTGAAGATGGGCCCTTGAGAACAGCTCATCTGTCAGTTTCATGAACTTGCTCACAACTGAGACCTGGACAGGTAATTGCCCATTGAAGGAAAATAAAAAAAAATCACCATAGCATTTGAAGGTTGAGTTCATATCATTTCTCAAGAAATTATACTCTGCCCAAAGCACTAAATTCTACTTCTTTCAAATGTCATATTTAGGTTGTAGTTTTTGTGATCTATATTACTCTAAAGCATGTTGTTTTTTAATTAATTAGTTAATTAGTATGTCACTTTTCATGAACTTATAATCTTATGAGACTGCAGTCAAGAAAATTCTAATCTGCCTCTCCGAATTCTGTTTCCTGTAAAGGTACGATAAACTTCTTACATGCGGACTGTGACAAGTTTAGACATCCTCTTCTGCACATACAGAAAACTCCGGCAGATTGCCCTGTCATAGCTATTGACAGCTTTAGGCACATGTATGTGTTCGGAGACTTCAGGGATGTATTGTAAGTATTCTTTTTTTTCCTTCTTCTTAAATTACTGATCTGTGTCTCAAAAATGACTTACATTGTTTGAATATTTTAAATAATCCTTTGTTGAACCAGTAGTACTTTGGTATTTGGATGGAGAAGGTTTGATTTTTCACTCCAGAGTGTGGTATAATTGACTGTGAGAATTGTGATATATTCCTAGAGAATGCCAGAATTAGGTGATCTTAATGCTTGGAAGTGAATCTCTGAGAGAAAATGTGTGCCCTTCCAGAAGCTAGTTCTGAGTTGAGTGTGGTGTTTGTCGGCATGTCGAGGAAAGCATATTCTAGTCCCAGGTCAGGTTAAGGGAACCGGTAGGATCGCTGCTCACCGTGGTGTTTTAGACCCAGAAGGTGGCCGCGGCCAGGCCTGTCTGTGGGTATCGAGCTGCGAACCTTTCTGGGAACAGGTGAGCTTTCTGACTCTGTTCTCTGTTCTCCATTCTCAACTCTTCATAGTATAAATAAATACGTTACCCGTGTCTCTACAACAGATAGTAGATTTTTAGCTGCTTTCAGAGATGTTGAATACAGTGGTTAAAAAATGGAGATGTTTCTTCATGTATGAAAGTTTTAAGCAACAGGTATTAATTCAAATTAGACCCCTTCTTTTAAATTTATTTAAGTACCCGGTTTTATGTCCAGAGATTAAATTACACAGAGGATGATTTGAAATCCTACTACAGAATGAATTACCTCACTCACAACTCAACATTTCATTATAGAGTTGTAGTTGTTTGGTAGAAGATTCTCAGTCTTACTGCATAGCAGACCTAGATTTGAGTTCTGCCTTGGGAAAGTCACTTAACTTCTCTGTTCTTGTTTCTTTACACTTAAAATATGGTTGGTGGTATGATTTACCTGATGGGATTGCTATTAAAATTAATGAGAGATGACGGTTGTGTTAGGAACCATGAAATACTAACAAATATTTGTTCTTTTTACTTTACCTACACTCAAAAGAATACCGTTTAGCCTGTTAACTCATTAAATACTTATGTAGGTCTTTTGTAAATTCTTATTGTAAAATATATCTAACATAAAATTTACCATTTTAACCATCTTGTAAAGAGTAAAATTTGGTGGTATTAATTATGTTCACAAGGTTATACAACCATCACGAGTGCTATTTCCAGAACTTTTTCATCATCTTAAACCGAAATCTCATAACCCATTAAGTAGTCACTTCCCATTCCGCCTCCCCTCAGCCCATGGCAACCACTAATCCATTTTCTGTTTGTGTGGATTTGTCTCTAATGGATATTTCATGTAAGTGAAATCATAGAGTTTGTGATCCTTTGTGTCCGACTTCTTTAACTTAGCATAACTTTTTCAAAGTTCATCAATATTTTGGCAAATATTGGCACTTCATTCTTTTTTATTACCAAATAAAACTTTACTATATAGATCTATCACATTTTTTCTATTTTTTTGTCAGTTGGTGAATTTTTTAATTGTTATTTTTTTAATTTAAATTCAGTTAACATATAGCGTATTATTAGTTTCAGAGGTAGAAGTCAGTGATTCATCAGTCTCCTGTAACACCCAGTGCTCATCACATCTTGTGCCCTCCTAATGCTCGTCACCCGGTTACCCCATTCCCCCACCCCACTCCCCTCCAGCAACCCTCTGCGTGTTTCCTATGATTGAGTGTCTCTTAGGGTTTGTCTCCCTCTCTGTTTTTGACTTGTTTTGTTTTTCTCTCCCTCCCCCTAGGCTCCTCTGTTGTTTTTTTTTCCTTAAATTCCACATATTAATGAGATCCAGGTCTTCTGTATGTCAGTCATTGTATAATATAAACCAAGTCATATAAACCAGTGGTTTCAAGTTTGCTAAGACTGGGTCCTTGCCCTCAATGAACTCACAGCCAAGTAGAGAAAGGAGACAAGTAGGGCAACAGGGAGTTGTGTTTCATGATGTGAGAAGGGCTCTGACAGAGCCCAACAGGCTCTGGAGATGTAGATGCCTAAGGTGGTCCCTAAAGTTCTGTACGGGCTTATCATGGATGGAGGAGGAGGCGGGGCTTGGAGGAGGGGGATATTGGCAGAAACAAGACTGAAACTGTGGCCGAATATGTGTGGACAGGAGGGGCAGTGCTGAGGGATGAGGCCATGAGAGGCACGCAGCGGTTAGCTCACGAAAGCCCTACGATGGTTAGAGCTTTGACATCCTGAGAACTCTGAAGAGTCAATGAAAGGTTTGAATCTGGAGGTTATTTTTTAAAAAGTCCCTCAGGCTGTAAACTGGAAAATAGATGAGAGGGAGTCAATAGAATCAAATAGATTCTCCAATAGAATCCAGGAGACTGTTCAATAACCCATACAAAAGTTGATGATAGACAATGAGTTGGTGAATCTTGAATGAACAAATTACCTAAACAAATTCTGGCAGTGGAACTAAAGCTAGAGAGATGCAGGAATCCTGAGGAATTTTGTAGGTGGAATAGGACGACTTGGTATCTTAATAAATGGGCGAAGAGAGCTATGAGTGATGGCCAGGAATCTGACTTGTACAGCTAAGTGGGTTAGCCATTAACTGAGCTGGAGAACTCAGTAGAGGAGCAGCCTTGTGGTAAAGGAAATGAGTTTTCTTTCCTGGCACACTGAATTTCAGGTGCCAGGGGCCATGAAGGAGGAGGTTTCCAGTAGGGAGTTTACTTGGCTCCAGGATTCAACAGGGAGATAAGGGCGGGGTCTCGAACACAGAAGGATGTAGCTGAAGTTATTGAAACAGATGAGATGATTTAGCACAGGGCTGAAAATGGAACCCTGATGAATGCCAACCTTTAAGGAGAGGACAGAAGGGGTGCCTGAGTGGCTCAGTGGGTTAAAGCCTCTGACTTTGGCTCAGGTCATGATCTCAGAGTCCTGGGATCGAGCCCCGCATCAGACTCTCTGCTCGGCAGGGAGCCTGCTTCCTCCTCACTCTCTGTCTGCCTCTCTGCCTGCCTCTCTGCCTACTTGTGATTTCTCTCTGTCAAATAAATAAATAAATAAATAAATAAAATCTTTAAAAAAAAAAAGATTTATAAGGAGAGGACAGAAGAAGGAACATGAGTAAAAGACTTAGGAGAAGGAGGAATCAAAGAAATGAACGAAAAACCAGAAAAGAGTAATATGATAATTGAGGGAGGAGCACTTTTAACAGGAAGGAATGCTCAATCAGAAGGATGAAAGATCTGTTAGATTTGCCCCCAAAAAGGCTGTATTGCAGTGAATCAAAGAGTACTGTTGGTGAGGAGATGAAGATTTGACGAAGAAAAATTGTTGCAAGAAGCTAGCTTCTAAATAGAAAGAAAACAAAGGGGATAGGTCCAGAGAGACATAGGTTAAAGGGAGGTTTGGGCTTTTCTTTTTTTTTTTTTTCACCCCCTTAGGGTACAAGAAACTAACCTTGATTAAGTGCTTGTGGGAAAGAATCAAATGGATGGAAAAGTTACTGAAAAGATAGGACAAAGAGGGGCTAATTGATCCAGCAGAGCCGTCAGGAGCACAGAGCGAATGAGAAGCAAAGGAAAGAACCTTCCTCTCCCGTGAGAAAGAGAGGAAAGGAAGGCTGCACTCCCTTGGGCGTGTTGAGGGGTCCTGGTGTTAGTGACAACAGCGGCAGACCACAGACATTCCTGTCCAGTTCTTGTCTTTAACCGTGGCTGGGGAAGCAAGGTCCTTTACTGAGAGTGACGAGGCAGGGAGATAATGAGAGGCGGGACTGTGCTGGATTTTACAAGGAAGAGGAGTTGACCCCGAAAGCCACCTGGAAGGTCCAGATCTCCCTCGCATCCCGAGGGAACTCCTACAGTCCCCTTAGCAAGCGTGAGCATTGCCTGCTGGGCTACATGGAAATGTCTTACCTGGTTGGGGGCTCCTCTTCCTCTCATTTCTTAGCCTTGCCTCCCGAAGCTACAAGCTCAAGCTGAAAGGATGAGCTTTTTGAGAGAGGGTAGTTCTGGTGTCTGGTCTCGCCGCAGGCAGAGAGACTGTGCTTGTCTTCTGCGTGGGTTGTTCATATGAACTTGTTATCAGCACATTACCTCTCGCGTGGCTCAGTCTCCGGTGGTTTACCTCTTTGCTTTCACTGCAGACTTGCAGTAAAGTCTCACATTAGTGCAAGTCAGCAGGATACTGACTTTACTACTGGGCGGCAACCAAACTGTGCCCCACTTTGGCTTTTGTTCCTAGGAACCCCCTGTTACACAGCAAGGGACATCTGTGAGGATTTCCATGTTGGCTGTCTTACATTTTCTCCTCCAGTTTTGAAGTCAGATGTAAGTGCTCCTTTGGCACTTTCGATCCCATCTTGGTGTCTGTCGATCAGAGAACCCAACTAACAAAAGTAGGTGTCGTCTTTATCACATGACCCGGTCCCCCTGTTCTCCAGCCCTAGTTTACTGGACCAAGAGGTGGGCCCCTGACCAAGAAAAACTAATCTGTCGGCCGGCAGCATTCTGCTTATGGCCTGGCATAAAAAGAAACTGCGCCAGTGAGAGTCTCCGAAGAAATCTGGAAATGGGAAGCAGTCCTTCCCTGTCCTGCAAGTGTTCAGTCCTGTGAGTAGGGAGGGAGGTAAGAGAATTGACTGTACTTTTGAAGCTCTTTGAAACAAATTACCTCTTTAATTTCTCCCTTAGGTGCCTGATTTTCCCTCCCAGGCACTGTTCACTCCAATATATTTTTCATTGTACGGAGGCACATGCTGTGCGAGCTACAGACTGAGCCTATGTGAATAGATGTTGGTGTCAAAAATCAAAATATGTAGCAGAGTAAATCTGACACAGTTAATGGCTTGCATAATTGTTATTGTGCTGCATGGTAATTAAGGCTTAAATGATAAGCAGTTTCCATAAATTACTGTAATTACTATTACTTTTAGTAACTCAGCATTTCTGGGGTCAATTGGAGGAAGTGTGGTTGTGGTAAGGAGCAAGAAAGCAGGTTGATGGTACACAGTCTCCTGCCATGCCAGAGTTGGCATGGGGTTGGGGGAGGGGCATGCTACCTGTGTTCTAGTGACCTCTCCCTTATTTCAGAGAAACCGAGCCTTAGGGAGGTAACATAACAAGCAACGCCATACAACTAACTAGCGGGAGGCCTGGGATTCATGTCTGAGCATATTGAACCCAAAGTCCCAGGCTCTTAACGCACCCTATCAAAGTGGTTATTACATTTTCAGTACCTACAGAAAGCAGTGTAATTGTGAATGTCAAAGATGTTTGAAGAGACAGTACTTGTACCTGAACTAAATCAGAGATCTGCGAATCTTTGTTTTTTCTTTTTTCCTATAGATTGACCAGATTGATTTCTTGCCAAATGTAAAGGAGTAGATTTCACACGTAGAGGAAAAGAATGGGGGGTCTTAGGAAGCTAAGAGCACCTAATGGCAGGTCTAGGCAATGGTCTACCGTCCCAGGAGGAGAAAATAGTTGGTGGTGTATGGCAGAAGCTACTGAAGGATTTTCAAGAGAAACTCACCTTGTAAAAAATTGTGATCAGCAGATGCCACACCGCTGTACCTTTGCTGAAGTGTGTGTACGTGGTGCTGCTGGAGCCCCGGAGACGGGAAAAGGCAGACCAGGCCTCAGATCCCTCCTGGGAAAATGGAGCAGGCTACTGTAATGCCGAGCCCCCCAGCTCTGGAGTCTAGGTCATTTACCCCAGATCACTAAGTCACTGAAAATTATCATAATTCCTTAACCTACTTGGTCTGGGAAACTTGGCTGCAGCTGATGGGCTGCATTAGGCAGCTGGAGGGGCGGCTGCCGTGAGAGGGGAGCAGAGGGGTAGTATCTCAGTAATGAGCAGCTTGGTCATCTGCTATGACAAATTAGCCTGCCTCTGTGAGCTTGGAGAGAGCAAACCCGGAATTGGGTGTGATGATAAAGAACTTGGAGGGAGAGTTAGAAGAAGCTTGTGAAACCGGGTTACCATTAGGTCTCTTTTAACACTGAGAACTTCATTTTGTTCTTCATGATTTAGGTGCTCCTGCCCCGCCGCCCCCCCCAAATGAGGCTTGTGTCAGTGGAAAAAATAGGTACTGACAAAGCTTCTTAAAAGGCAAATTTTATTTATTTAGTTTTTTTATCTCTTGCTATACCAGCTGCTTTGTGACATTAGATGTTCAATAAATGTTTCGATTAATTTGCTCTTAATCTGCTTATTTTACATTTAAGAGTTTACTACTTTGGATAAATATCTGCCGATCTGGAATATATCCTGGAATCGGTCAGCTGGCCATTCGCCGTGTGGTCGGCCTCCTGTCCTAGTCACCTCTGGGTTGTGACTGTTCTGAATGTGTCTCCCTGCAGTGGGCGGGGCCCTCAACACCATTGTTACTCTGGTGTGATGTACTTACCATACAACTGACATTCAGTCCCTTCTGAGAAGTACTTTATATTTTACAGGTCATTACATTTTACCTTATTTGGACCTGCCAGCAAGATAAACCTAAAACTCGAACAGAGGCAGGCTCTGTACCAGCTTCACTTTATACTTTGTGTTCTCAGTTTCTGTAAGAAGCATATAAAACACTATTATTTCTGCTTTTACAATGAAGAACTAAAGCTCTGAAAGACTGAGTAACTTTACTAAAGCCAAGTCACTAAAGAGGCAAAATAGTGAGCAGTTAGGTGCTCAGATTCTAGATCCAGACTGCTTAGATGCTAATTCCAGTCTGTTACCTACCAGGTGTATCACTCGGCAATTTCTTACCGCCTCTGTGCCTCAGTTTCCTCATCTATAAAACGGGAATGCTAACAGTGTCTACTTCATAGGGTATTAAAAGAATGCATATATCTATAGCTCTTAAAACGGGTATCTGATACATGGTAAGTACTCTGATAAGGCTATGTTGCCTGTTATAGGAAATAATCAGATTCAAATATAAGTCGTTAGACTATTAAAATACTACAATTAAGTAAGCAGGCGTTTTCATTTTACAAATGAGAAAGCTGACGCTCAAAGAGGTTAAGTAACTTTAAGGGCAAAATACTGTTTTCTTGCTACTACAGTACATTATTGTATAAGTTAAAAAGTAAACAATACTAGGAAATCGAATCCAGCGATATAGAGAAAAAGAACAATATACAACTAAGTGGGCTTTATCCCAAGTGTGCAAGGCTAATCCAACATTCAGAAACCAGCGTAATTCAGCATATTAATAACAAAAAAATTGATCACATTAACACATGCTGAAGCACTTGACAAAATTCAACATCCATTCGTGACAAAAATGCTTAACAAACTAGTAGTATACGGAAACTTCCTCAGTCTGATACATTTATAAAGAAACTGCAGCTAATATCGTATTTAATAGTGAAAGACTGAATACTTTCCCCTTAAGATCAGGAACCAGGCAAAGATGTTTAGTGTTTTTGTGTATGTGTGCATTAAACATATCATTTGTTCCTTTATTTCTGAGTATAAAAAATTTATGTTCTCTGTGAATAATTCTGAAAGTTAACAAAATGCCAAAGAATAAAAAATCATTCATAAATGCACAAACCAGAGATCTAGACACGTGTGTGTTATAAATGTAATCAGGGCCATGCCATTTTAGGAATTGTCTTTTTAATTTGTCCATACATTATAAACATCTTCCCATGTGATTAAAATTTTTACTTTTAGTGGCTAGTTTGCCTTTGTATGGGTTTCATGATTTAACCCGTTGTTTGAATCCAGGTTTTCCTGTGAACAAATGAGTAACACACTGCTACTAATGGGACTTTACCAGACTCGTCCTCATTAATGTTCTTGCCATTTTTGGTGCTGTGGTGCACCCTCTCCTTGAGTTCTGTGACACACACCATCATGGTTTTCTTTTTTTTTTTTTGCTCTTGGGTTGTTTTTTACAGATTGTGCTTCTTGTCTTTGACCCCGTGCGGTAATAATCCTAGAGCGGTGCTGTCCGGTATGATAGCTGCTAGCCCTGTGTGAATACTGAAGTTTTAATTAAAATGGCGTAAAATGTAAAAGTCAGCGTCTCGGGTGCTCTGACTGCTCAGTGGCCACATGTGGGTAGTGGCTACTGTATTTGACAGCACAGATGCACAACAGTTTCTGTCTTCTTCGGAAGTTCTGTTGGACGTTCTGTTGCTATGCGAGGCCTGCAGTCCGAAGGAACAGAAACTCACACCGCGGAGCTCGACAGGGAGGGGTCTGCGCGGGAGACGACAGGAACCCGACCGGGAGCTGAGCTGCAGGAGGTGCGGCTGGCTCGCAGGGCTCGCAGGGGCAGCTACTCCCCAGCACTCCCCTTCCTCCGGGGCCCAGAAGCTCTTCTCTGGGCTCCTCCCTTCACAGCGGCTCCATCCTGCTCTCCCAATACCAGTTTCTCCCTCTGCTGGGCGGTAACTTCTGCGTGGGTGGGGCTCTGATTTACTGGTGTAGCCTGAACCTGGCAGGACTTTCAACTCTAAGCATCTGATGGTGCTCCTTACCTCTCTTAGTCCGCATTCTCCAGATTATCTGGCTCAAGCCACGGAGATTGGTTCCTTCTCTACCCCAAGGTATTTGTCTTCCACTCCGTTTTTCGGCTTTATTGAGGCATAGTTAACAAAACTGCTTATATTTAAGGTGTATAACATGATATTTTAATGTATGTATACACTAAAATAATTACCACAGTCAAGCAAATTAATGTATCCATTACCTCACCTTTTTTTTTTTGGTGAGAACAATTAAAATCTACTTATTCTCTTAGCAAATTTTAAATATATAATACAGTATTAATAACTATAGTCACCATGCTGTACATTAGATTTCTAGAATATACTCTTCCTGTAGCTGGAACTGTACATTTAACCAATTTTCGCATTCCCTCCCACGCCCTCCCGCTCCAGTCCTTCGTAACTACTAGTCTACACGGTGCTTCTGTGAGTTCTGCTCTTTTAGATTCCACACGTGAGATCATGCAGCGTTTGTCTTTCTGTGTCTGGCTTATTTCACTTAGTTAATGTCCTTCAGGTTCATTCATATTGTTGTAAACGACAGGATTTCCTTCTTTATTAAGGCTGAACATTCCTGTGTGTGTACGCACCGTATTTTTCTTCTCTGTTCATCAGCAGATGGATCCTTGGGTTGTTTCTCTGTCTTGGATATTGAGAGTAATGCAGTGGACATGGGACTGAAGATAACTCTTTAAGACAATGCTTTGATCTCCTTCGGGTATAAATCCAGAAGTGTTGGGTCATATGGTAGATCTATTTTTAATTTTTTTCGTAACCTCCATCCACACTGGTAGCAAGTGTACCAGTTTACATCCCCACGAACAGTGGACAAGGGTTCCGTCTTCTCCATATCCTGGCCAACGCTTAGCTTTTGCTTGTTTGATAAAAGCCATTCTAACAGGCGGTAGCTCATTCTGGTTGTGGTTCCCATTCCCCTGAGGATTAGTGATACTGAGCACAACGGCCCCAGGTACCTGTTGGCTGTTTGTATGGGGTTTTTTTGAGAAATGTCTTCTCAGGTCCTTTGCCCATTTTTAAATCAGGTCGTTTTCTTGCTCTTGAGTTGTTTTCATTCCTTTTATTTTTTGGATATGAATCCCTTATCTGATAGATCGTTTACAAATAGTTTCTCCCAGTTTGTAGGTTATCTCTTCACTCGGTTTTTTCCTTTACCATGCAGAAGCTTTTTAGTTTGATGCAAAGACGTGTGGTTGGTGTTTGGTTTTGTTGCCTGTGCTTTTGGGGTCATTCCAAAAAATTGTTGCCCAGACCAATATCGAGAAACTTTTCCCCTACGTTTTCTTATAGTGTTAAGAATTGGCCAGGTCTCACATTTAAGTCTTTAATCCATTTTGAGTTGACTTTTGTATATGGTGTGAGATAATGGTCCAATTTAATTTTTCTACCAGTGGCTATCCAGTTTTGCCAGCGTCACTTATTTATTTTTATTTTTTAAAGATTTTGTTTATTTGATAGATGACAAGTAGGCAGAGAGGCAGGCAGAGGGGGAAGCAGGCTCCCTGCTGAGCAGAGAGCCCGATGTGGGGCTCGATCCCAGGACCTGGAGATCATGACCTGAGCTGAAGGCAGAGGCGTAACCCACTGAGCCACCCAGGCGCCCTGCCAGCATCATTTATTTAAAAGACCATCATTGGGGTGCCTGGGTGGCTCAGTCAGTTAAGTATCTGACTCTTGATTTTGGCGTGGGTCATGAGATTGAGCCCTGCATCATGTTCCGCACTGGATGTGGAGCCTGCTTGATTCTCTTTCCAGAGGTGCAAGTGGGTGGCTCAGTCGGTTAGTTAAGTGGCTGACTCTTGGTTTTGGCTTGGGTCGTGGTCTCAGGGTCATGGGATTAGCCCTGCACGAGGCTCTGTGCTCAGCACGGTATGTGCTTATCTCCCCCTCCCACTCTGCTCCTCTCCTTGCACACACACTGCTCCCAAATATTTTTTTAAAAAGATTCTCTTTCCCTCTGCCCCTCTCCCCAATCATGCTCGCTCTCTCTCTCAAATTAAAATACTGTACTTTCCACTGTGTGTATTCCTGACACCTTTGTCAAAAGATCAGTTGACTTTTAATGTGTGGATTTATTGCTGGGCTCTCTGTTATGATCCATTGGTTTAGGTCTTTTTATACCAGTGCTATACTGTTTTGATTACTATAACTTTGTAGCATATTTTGAAATCACACAATGTGATGCCTTTATCTTTGTTCTTTTTTCTTGAGACTGCTTTTGCTTTGGCTATATTTAGGGTCTTCTGTGGTTCCATATGAATTTCAGGATTATTTCTATTTCTATGAAAAATGCCATTGGAATTTTGATAGGGATTGCACTGAATCTGTTTATTGTTTTAGGTAGTATGGACATTTTAACAATATTAATTCTTCCAATCCATTCACTCAGAATATCTTTCCATTTATTTGTGTCTTCTTCCATCAGTGTTTTATAGTTTTCAAATATACAGCTCTTTCACCTCCGTGGCTAAAATTTATTCCTAAGTATTTTATTGTTTTTGATAAAGATGTCTACTCTCGGAAACACACGGAGGGTTGCTAGATGGGAAGTAGGGGGATGGGGTAACTGGGTGATGGGCATTAAGGAGGGCACATGATGTAAGGAGCACTGGGTGTTGTTATATGCAACTGATGAATCACTGAACTCTACCTCTGAAACTAATAATACACTATATGTTAATTAATTGAATTTAAAAAGAAAAAAAATGCTCACCCTCACCAGTTGTATTTAGTATGATACTGGAAGTCATAGCCAAATACCATAGGACAAAAAGAAGAAGTGTTTGGAGAAACTATCTTCCTTTGTAGATAACATGATTGTGTGTAGTAGAAATGCTCAGTAAATTTATAAGAAAGCTCCTAGAACTAATGAGTTCAGCAGGATACAAGGTCACCTTTTAAAAAATCACTTTTCTTTTTTTTTTTTAAAGATTCCATTTATTTGACAGAGAGAGATCACAAGTAGGCAGAGAGGCAGCCAAAGGGGGGGTGGGGGGGAAGCAGGCTCCCCTTTGAGCAGAGAGCCCAATGCAGGGCTCGATCCCAGGACCCTGAGATCATGACCCGAGCCGAAGGCAGAGGCTTTAACCCACTGAGCCACCCAGGCGCCCCTATTTCTATATTTCAATACAATAAACATTTGGAAATCCAAAAACATTTAAACTACCATTCATGGGTGCCTCGGTGGCTCAGTTGGTTAAGTGACTGCCTTTGGCTCAGGTCATGATCCTGGAGTCCCGTATCGGGCTCCCAGCTCCATGGGGAGTCTGCTTCTCCCTCTGACCTTCTCCCCTCTCATGCTCTCTCTCACTCTCTCTCTCAAATAAATAAAATAAAATCTTTTAAAAAAATAAAAAAATAAACTACCATTCATAATAGGCTTCAAAAGAAAGAAAAAAGAACTATGTATACATCTAACGATAAAAATTACAGAACACCATGAAAGAAATCAAAGATGACCAAAATTAATGGAGGAACATACTGTGTTCATGGATTGGAAGACTCATTACTGTTTAGATGTCAGTGCTCCTCAAATTTATCTATAGATTTAACACAATTTCAATCAAAATCTAAGATTTTTTTATAGATAAAGCTGATTCTAAAATTTACATGGAAAGGTAAAACTAGAATAATTGAAACAAAACAACTGAAAAAGAAACAAAGGACTCGTAATACCTGATTTTAAGACCTACTATATAGCTAAAATATTTATGACAGTGTAGTGTTTGTTAGAAAAAAATAGGTATGTGTTGCTGTGGAACAGAATAGAGAGTGTAGAAATAGGCACACAGATAGTGATTTTTTTAAAGATGCAAAGACAATTCAATGGAAGGAGGTCATCTTTTCAATAAATGGTGCTGTAGCACCTAAACATCTCCATAAAAGAACCCGCTCTTATAAAAAATTAACTCGGAATTATTGATGTCAAAGGTAAAACTATAAAACTCTTAGAAGTAAATGTAGAAACTCTTTTTGACCTTAGTATGCCCAGAGCACTATCCATAAATGAAAAAATGGATAATTGGCTTTCAATGAATTAAAAACTTTTGCTCCGTAAATACTGTTAGAATGCAAAGAAGATATACGAATGGCAAGTAAGCACATGAAGAGACCGCTCAACATCATTAGACACTAGAGAAATGCAAATTAAAACCACAGTGAGACCCCATTATACATTTTTTTAGAATGGCTACATTTAAGTACCCCAGGTGAGAATATGGAACAGCTAGAACTCTTATACATTGCTGGTGGGGTTGCAAAATGATACAGCCACTCTAAACAATTTGGCAGGTTTTTTAAAAAGTTGAACATATGCCTTTTCTATAGGCTCAGTCGGTTAGTTTCTATAAGTCAGTATTTTTCTATATAAGTCAGTATTTTTCCTAGAGAACTTAATGTTCACACAAAAACCTGTGTACAAATGTTCGTAGTAGCATTGTTCAGAATCACCAAAATCTTGAAAGAACCCAAATACTCTTGAATGAGTAAAAGGATAAACTAATTGTGGTATATCCACTCAATGGAATGCTGTTCAATAAAGGCACACTTACACGTGCAACAGAATGGATGAATCTCAAAAGCAGTATGCCAGAAGCCAGTCTCATGGTTACATGCTGTATGATTCCAAGTACAAGACTTTTTGGAAAAGGCAAATTATAGGAACAGAGAACAGATCAGTGGTTGGCAAGAGTTAGGGGGAAGTGGAGGGTCTGACCAAAAAAAATCGTTCTGTATCCTATTTGTGGAGATAGGAACTAGATGCTATGTGCATATGTTAAAACTCAGAACTATAAGCCTAGAAGACTGAATTCCATTGTATGTGAATTAAAAAAAAATGCTGTGATATACATATGTCAGAGTTCATTTAATGATACTTAACATTTGTGCATTTCACTGTCCCTAAATTTTTGCATCACCTAAAAATCAAAACTGAAAACAAACAGAAAAGCCCTTGAAAGGTGGGAAAGAAACACTTAGGTGTTTTAATTAGAAAAATTGTACGCTAAAGTGTGAAAATATAATTGAACTTATTATGGCAAGGAACCTTTATTTTCATTTTTAGCACATAACTATGTTTTCTGCTTTCTTGACAATATACTGGGATTCACTGTTACTTAATGATGGATATTTTCTAGCCACAAGCTAGATAAGAGCTCTTTTGTAATCTGTTTTTCTACCACATCAATTCAGATTCATCCTATCTCCCTTTGCCTTTTGCTCACAATTCTTTCATCTGTTGACAAGGGGAAAGAATCGAGTTAGGAAAAAAACCTGTTTTAGTGTTCTCTACGAATTCGTTACATTTAAGATTTAATTATAAATTATTTTTTGACTATCAAAAGCAAGTCACACTATATTGGTTGCTGTCATCTTCGGACTTTATAAAATAACAAACTTAACAGGGGCTTTATCTTAAACATTAGAGACGATTTGTGATTCTTTGATTTGAATGGATATATTCACTTGGCCGTGGGTGACAGTAGATGATGTCATATTAAATTTAAATTGATCTCCTCTCAGTGTTTCTCTTCAGTGCATGTGCAATTTCTTCGGCACCACAGAACCTTTCAGAGGCACTTCTGTCAATACGGCTACCTGACAGTCATTTGTATTTGTAAACTGTGCGTTCGGCGCCTGCTGGTCTCTGCTGCGTCGGAGCTAGTGGGGAGCCAGAATGGTGTACGGTCAGGTTATCGGCTGGCACATCTCCGTGGGAGTTATCGAAGGGAAGAAACAGCACTTGCAGGACCTCAGGAGAGGATAAAGGAAACTAGCAGCGTGCTACCAAAAAATGATGATTTAAAAAGTGAGGCAATTCTACTGAATTAAAGTGTTTGTGGACCTGCCTTTTAATTATTGTAAGAGATATGAAGAAAGGTTTCTATTTAAAATATATACTGAATTTTCAAAATGCCAAGAGTTCAGTAGAAGACTAACAATTCATATGAGCAGAAAGGTAAATTAAAACGGTGGAAAAAATGCTTAATTTCTGAAGAAATGAAAATTAAGATGCAGGTGTCTTTTGTTAAAGTAGTGAAACAAATTTTATTTTTTTTAAAGATTTTATTTATTTATTTGACAGAGAGAGAAAGATCACAAGTAGGCAGAGAGGCAGGCAGAGAGAGGGGGAAGCAGGCTCCCTGCTGAGCAAAGAGCCCGATGCGGGGCTCAATCCCAGGACCCTGAGACCATGACCTGAGCCACCCAGGCGCCCCTAAAACAAATTTTAATGAAGAAACATGTTGGCAAGACTTCAGAGAACAGGTAGACAAATAGCAAAAAGTGACTGTTTTGTAGGTATAACTTGCCCACACTTAGTCAAAAGTTATTTACGCAACAGACCCTCAACTTAGGATGGCTTGACTTAACAATGTTTTGCTTTTTGGTGGTGCAAAAGCAATACACATTTAGTAGAAACTATACTTTGAATTTTGACCTTTCCCCAGGCTGGTGATGTGCACTAAGATACTCCCCGAGGTGCTGGGGTTTAGCAGTGGGTCCCGGCTCCCAGGAAGCCTCATGAATACAGGCTTCAGCCATGGACACACTTACTGTACCCGTGCAACTGTTGTTTAGTCTGATACAGAATGCAGTGTTACATATTAAGTACTTTATTATAAAATAGGCTTTCTTAGATGATTTTGCTTACATAGGGTATTAGAAGGGTTCTGAACGCGGTTAAGGTGTGCTTAGGATTTTTCAGTGCAGAGTAGGTTTATTGGGCTGTATCCCCCTTGTAAGTTGAGGAAGATCTATATTCCTACTTTATTGAATACAACTCAAGGAAATGCTTAAAAAAATGCTGATACGTACTTATAATGCTTATAATGGCCCGTTTTACTATAGTGCGTGTCTCTGTATACATTCACTCACAGCATGAGTGGTAGTTAGGGGAATAATGTTAATATAAGTGAGTTGTGTTGGTTCATGTTATTTCCTTCAGAATGTTTTGAAGCCATCCAAAAAAGTTTTTTCACTGTTAGAGTGATTTATAGCCACCTGGGTGGCTCGGTCAGTTAAGCGACCAACTCTTGGTTTTGGCTGGGGGGCATGATCTTGGGGTTCTGGGGGAAGTCTGTTTCTCTCCCTCTGCCCACCCACTACTCACATGCGTGTGCACTCTCAAAAATGTTTTTAAAAAGGGAGAGAATGCTTTAGTGGTGTATGAAGACTTCCCCCAACCCAAAAAGCGGGGGAGGGTCAATTTCATGGCCTTGAGAAGTGCTTTGCTTTTCACAGTATTAAGCTATCCAGCGGAGCAGCCCATGTGGTTGAAGACGTTGTGAGATTTTTCTCTTATGCTTAAGGAAAAAAAAAAGATGAAAAAGCTACACTCTGATTTAAATTATTATTTTTTTTAAAGATTTTTATTTATTTATTAGAGAGCGAGAGACTGAGAATGAGAGGGGAGAAGGTCAGAGGGAGAAGCAGACTTCCCGCAGAGCCGGGAGTCCGATATGGGACTCGATCCCGGGACTCCGGGATCATGACCTGAGCCGAAGGCAGTTGCTCAACCAACTGAGCCACCCAGGCGCCCTAATTTAAATTATTTTGATAAAATTGGTTCTACTGGGAGTGAATGCCCTCAGGGACCACAGTTCATCTCTCAAAAAAGGACCTCTCGGCTCTAGGTTAAGGCTGCAGAGGATCACCTGGCCTACAGGGTGGTAGAGGCTGAAACAGTGCTAGTGTTTTTGTTTGAGGCTCTTTGTAGTACTCTGCTTACAAAGCTACATAGTTTTAAGTGGTGAGGCTCTAATGCTGTTTTTCCCTTGAGCCCTGTTATTTTTAGCGTGGTTCTGCAGAACATGAGGTTTTTTAGTTACATATATTCTGGAAAATATATAAAATGCCCAACAATAAGGGATGGCTAAGTAAGTTTTAGGACAACATCCTGATCAACTCTAATGCATCTGTTAAAATAAGTGTAGGAAAATTTCTATGAAACAAGTGCAAGAATTGGAACACAAAAGTGAGCGTCTGCGTTTCATGATTACAACTGTATAGCGAAGTTCGGCACATACCAGGCCTCTGATAGTTATGGTAGGATTGTAGGTAAGATTTAAAGAAAAACAAATTGATTTTAATGTGTGAAGTTGGTAAAATAGAGGTAAGTCCATTTTAACAGTTTAAGCTAAATTTTTATTTTACTTTTGTTTTAGAATTCCTGGAAAACTCAAGCAGTTCGTATTTGACTTACATTCTGGAAAATTGCACAGAGAATTCCATCATGGTCCTGACCCAACTGATACAGCCCCAGGACAGGTAGGACGCTTGTTTTTCAGTGGGAACTCTTTCTTCAGTTAGCCTTGAAGAGGATCTGAAGCTCTTGTACAGCCTTGAGTTTCTGCTCATAAAGATATTTATAATGAAATTCTGAATAGAAAATTGTTCCTTTTGACATTTTTAAAGTTGCAGAGCTTCAGAAAAGTTCCAAAAATGATACAACATAGTTTCTTGATCACATACACTGAAGTGGTCTGAGTATGTCCTGTGGAATATGGGTAAAAGGATTAAATACAGTTGGCTTCAAATACAGAAGTAGGAGGTAAGAATTAGAAGTAGGTAGATCAGTGAAGAGGTCAGTGGATTCATTAACTGGTCAAGTCTTCTTCTGTGCCCAGGAGCTTGACCACACTACAAAGAAAATAATGATCTGGAATTCTTGCTAAACCATCCTAAGTACCTTCATCAGTACAATATTTGTAATTTTCAAAACTTAAGGTTTAATGCAGCTTTTCATTTGAGATTTAGAATGCTCTACAACTCTTTATGAAAATTTTGTATTTGCTTTTTATGTAACTTTTAGCCTGAGAATTTGACTGTTTCTACCTTGTAACTTCTGTTACAAATAATTTCTATGTTCCTACTTTGTTAAACACCTCTAAAAATTGCATTTTGATGCATTATTGATTTATATCATGTCTGTTGCCATTATACTGAGAGGGAAGATGATACGTAACAAAACTCTTATTTCATATGCCTAGAACTTCATTGTTTTGCCTAAGGAACCTCCACATAGAAAAATAAAAGCTAAGTCAATTTTTCCTAAAGAGTCAAGTTAAGTTCGGTGTCAGGAGTTCCCTTTAGGAGTCCAATGACATGCTTTTTCCTTGAAGTCTGAGGTCAGATTTTTTTTGATAATTAAGCAACTGTAGAAGCAAACCGTTTGTTGGCAGTAACCCAAAGGTGATTATTTTCCTCAGAAAAGTAGACCTGCTTAATATTTTATCAGATTAGAAAAAATGTTACTTACCATTATTGTATTATCCTGGTTTATTTCACCTTCTCCATTAGACAATGAACTTCTTATATTTTATAGTAATATAATTATGGCTTAAACCAAACATATATCTCAGTAAAAATACAAATAAAAAATGTATTAGGGAAGGGGGACATGACAAAATAAAATGGGAAATTTGCAGACATTGCTTTCCCATTAATAATGGGAATGAACAGGGGCCCCTGGGTGGCGCAGTTGGTTGAGCGACTGCCTTCGGCTCAGGCCCACATCGGGCTCCCAGCTCCATGGGGAGTCTGCTTCTCACTCTGACCTTCTCTCTCTCACTCTCTCTCTTTCCTAATAAATAAATAAATAAATAAAATCTTAAAAAAAAAAAAAATAATGGGAATGAACCAGTATCTGTGGTATGTAACATGGGCACTTTGTTAACTACAGGGGATATTAAAGGAGTGACAGTTTGTTTGGTCGTGTGGCGATAAAGGATAGACTACACACTGCCTTTTCTTTGAAATTCTTGGAAGTCACTCTTCTAGTTCTGTGTATTTTTGTCTATTGTTGATGCACAAGTAAAAGACTACAGAAATTAATTTCTTACAGTGTGGAAGTGTTTATTTTCCTCCTCATGTCTACTAAATTCTGGTATCCAGGTAATCGCTAAATGAGAGTAGGTGCCTTTAATCTTCTTTGTGGTCATTTTTAAGAGAGGGGTTTGGGCCATCTTAGGCATGGTGGTGCTGCCTCAACAAAATGGTCTAGGAAGGCACTTAGGAGTCTACACCTCAGGAACTGTCGACAGGTCCAGAGGTGGTAAGGGCTCTGGCAACCCTGCCCCAGAGACTATTAGTAAGGGCATTTGAATGGGGAAAGTGAGATTTCAAACTTAACTCTTGTCTTTGGCACACAGTAGCTATCTTTATTAAGCAAATAATTACAAGATAACTATCATTCATCTGATACTTTTATTAAAACAGTTTAACTCCACAAAATATATTGATATAAACGTTATATTCCTTCTCTTGCAGCCAGTCCAAGACGTAGCAAGCAGTCCACCTGAGAGCTCCTTCCAGAAATTAGCACCCAGCGAATATAGGTATACTTTATTGAGGGATCGAGATGAGCTTTAAAAACTTGAAAAACAATTTGCAAGCCTTTCAAACAGCAGCGTCAACTTACGTGGTGGAAATAGTAAACCTATATTTTCATAATTCTATGTGTATTTTTATTTTGAATAAACTGAAAGAAGTTTTGGGTTTTTAATTTTGTTTTTCTCCCCCTGACTCAAAATGCATTGTCATTTAATATAGCCTCTTTTTAAAAATCTGTTAGGGATAAAAAAAAAATAAAAATAAAAATCAGAGGCCTATCTTTGCTTTAAATCTGTCCTGTAAAATTTTTATAAATCAAGTGGAAGGTGACATTGCCAGAAACATACCATTAACTTGCACTGCTAGGTTAGGGAGGACTTAGGGATGTCTCCTGTGTAGTATGTGCTTTTCTTTATATACGATCAATCCTGTTGGTATTTTCATTGTCACATTTCTCAAAGCTAAGAGGGTATATATTCTGGATACTTGGGAGGGGAATAAATTAAAATTTTCACACTGTGTACTGTGTTTTACTGATTGGTCGGATATTGCTTATGAAAATTCCATAGTGGTATTTTTTGGATTCTTAATATGTAACTTAAACATACTATGAAGAGGAGGAGAGCCATAAGCCAGAACATTTGGCAGGAATTGTCCTTATGAATTAAGAAAAAGAAAATGAAGTGTTATTAAATTTCTTTGTGTTTATCTAACAAAATGGCATATGGATGGCATTTAAAACTTTGAATTATACCTAAATCTGAGATACTAGTTGGGCAGGTTACCAGTGTTGAACCAGATGACTTTTAAGGCTCTCCTATCATGACACATTAATTTTCAAAGACAAAAACCAGCAGAGAAATTGTATTTCAGTAATCCTAATCTTCTATCTTGTAGAGTCTTGTTAGAGTTGTATAGATCAAAATCAAAGACAATAAGGCACATACTGGTTTTTTTTCCCTATTGTAGAATTATCAGAGGACCCTATCCCCTCTAGATCCCCTCGTTTCCCAGGCCTGCAGTGTATAGTCAGATGGGTCCCTGTGCCAGGCTCAGTGCTGCCAGGGGACAAGACCAGAGGGAGAGGACCCTCAGTGTCACATCAGGAGGCCCAATGCCAGAGGACAGACACGTTCAAAATTGGCTTTCCTCTGGGCCTGGGTTGGTGCTATAGGCCAAGAGTCATTTTATACTTGGAGTCTAAGTCAATCCCAGTTTGGGGAAAGAGTCTTTTTAAGCTTAAAGGCTGACATGTGCCATTATATGTAGTGTGTAATATATGTAACATCTTCCAATTCTTTTAAAATAAAGTGAATATTTATAATGCATATTTAATGATTGTTATTTTAAAAAAAAATCAGCCTAGAATTCGTAGTTATGCATGACTTATCCATCATTTCATTCAGAATAATAAGTGTTAATAGGGTGATAAGGGGCATGTTTAGTATATCTTACCAGATGGTTAATTAGGAAAGCAGGACAGCGCTTCCTCAAGGTTGAGTCTTAGTTCTGTTCAAGTCATTGCTTCTCATTAATAACTCTGAAATCAAAGTTGTAGTCTTCAGGTCAGATGATGGACCTGAGGCAGTTAGAATGAAAATTTGTGAACATTCAATAGGGCAGCGAACACCACCAAAAGCAGCAGATGCAATTAACTGGAATAAATTTATTATCCTGTCATTGGTTTTAAAAATACTACAAACAAAAGATAACACTCAAATATTGGATTGCAGAGAGCTGACTTGAGAATAGTTATTATGAAAAAGGCCTCAAGGAACACATGTTGAACGTGATGGAAGATAACGGAGTGGCTGTGAAAATAGATTTGAGGCTGCATGACTTCGCTTTTATGCATATTAGGACTTAAATGTTTACTGAATGAGTGAGCTGCAAAGTGGTGTTGGGTAATTTTTGTACCCTTCAAGGGCTGAGTGCTCATCAGGACTGGGTGCCCAATTTTATAAAAGGGGGGGAAAAAAGCTCTAGTGCACAGGTGGCGGGCAGTGGTGCGGAGGAGGCCTGCGGCTAAGAAAATGTGAAAGGAAGTTAGAGAAAGGATGGGAGCTGACTGTCCAGGGGTTTGAATACCAAGCTAAGAGGTTTGTACTGTATCCTATAGGCAGCAGAGATCCACTCACAGATTTTTGAGCCAGGGAGTATGTTCATATTTAAGTTTGAGAAAGAATATTGGCTAGAACCAAGAGATGGAGAGGAACAGATACGATAGATGACAAAGGTGTAGATTGCTTAGGGATGTCATCAGCTGGACCAACAAAGACGACATCCAGGAATCTAGAACTTACAATTGAGACTTCTTCCCCTCTGAACCATGCATCAGAAAATGTTATAGGTGGAAGCCTTCTCATTTATCCAGTCTACTTTGGGCCTCAGGCTCCTCAGCCTGTGAAGAGAGGATGCAAGACTGAAGAACAGTTGAGTTGCAAAACCCAAACTAGAAGCGATACCTTCTGCCTGTCAACCTGCTATCTTTTCGAATTTTTAAAAAATTGCTCTGGGGAGGGGGACCATAAAAGGATGAAAACTTTCTTTAGATGAAATTCTAAACATGTTTTAAATAGTTAAATGAACCTGGAGAATAGGCATGTAAACCATCTCATGGAACTCCATGACGAAGTTGTCAAAGGTTACATAGAAAAGGAAAAATTGGCATGATAAAGGCCGAAAAAGGAGAGTGAAATATAAAAGTATGCTGAAATATTAAAGGTCAATGAGCTTAACTTTGCAGAAAATGCTGTTTGCCCAGAAGGCATTAAAAAAAAAAAATAGAAAAACCTGAGGGCAGAAAGAATAAAGAGTGTAATAGATTAACAATTAAGAAACGCAGAATAACTCCACTTTTATTTTTTCTCTGACAAGGAGATGTAGTCTAGTGGAGCTAAAATAAAATGTCATTAAACAAAAAAGCAAAAATGAGAAGTAAAAACAATCTTGCCACCCTAAATAATTTCAGGGCTCTTTGGACCAGAGTATCCCAAAGAGCTGCTGGAAGTTACAAGTGTTTTCTGTTAGCAACTGCTGGAAATCATGAATGTATGGTGACAGAAGACTGGAAATGAGCATACAGTACTCCAGTTTTCAAAATAACTAAGTTAATTTGCTTTAGCTATTTTTTTAAATAAAACATCTTGTGAACCAAACTGAAATGTTAGTAATCTATATTTGGGGAAAGGATTTAAATAGGTGGTAAGAATAAAACTAATCAATTTTAAGCCCAATATTTAAAGACCCTGGAGACAGTAAGTTGTTTCAGGACTTCAGTCGTTTTATGCTGATTATAACTGTTTTATGTGTTCATTAAAACAGGCTGGATAGGACCTCTGCTTGGCAACTGTTTTTTAGCTGTGTTTGAATTTTTGTATGTATTTCCAAGTAATAAAGCTATATTTATAAAATATTTCTATATTTTAGACTTTTTACTAATTCAGTCCGTCATAAATATCATAATGTGAACATTTTACTCTGAATCCAGATGACCCGTCACTGCTTTTCCAGTTTTTATTTTTTAGATTTAGTACTTGAATCAGAATAGGAAGCCATAGGAATCCATATGCTGGTAGCTCAAACCTGGCCTTTAGGTGAAGCACCAAGGCTCCACATTGTAGAGCACTTTAGGGGGTGGGGGCTGGCCTGCCCTTAGACAAGAGGTTTTGGAGAGGAAGAGGAAAAGTGCAGCCTACAAACTGCTTTTATAAAATGACCCCTCTCAGGACGCCTGGGTGGCTCAGTCAGTTAAGCGTCTGCCTTCAGCTCCGGTCATAATGCCAGGGTCCTGGGATCAAGTCCTGCATCGGGCTCCTTGTTCACCAGGTAGCCTGCTTCTCCCCCTGCTTGCACTCTCTCTCGCTCTCTCTCTAGCAAATACATAAAATATTTTTAAAAAGTAATAAAATGTCCCCCCTTCTCCTCCCCTGCCTGGCCGAATAAATTCTGTCTGTCCATCCTTCAATGCCCAGGACAATTATCACCCACTGTGGTCCCACAGCCCTTTGTGTATGTTAGAGGATCCAGTCTAATACACAGTTGGAAGTACATGTATCCCTTTTCCTTACATCACGTGACTGTCACAGATGCAGGAACTCCTCTACCTTTGTATTCCCAGCAAGCTATAGCACTATAAGATCAATAATTCTTATTAAAAAAAAAAGCCAAGTCATATAATAAATGAACAAAGGACAAGAAAATATCACCATAACTAGAATGGACTCTGCTCCAGGAAAATTAATAGAGGCTGTCACTTTTCTCTATGAATATCTATACTGTAAGGATGCCTAGGTGGTGCAGTCAGTTAAGTGTCAGCTCTTGGTTTAAGCTCAGGTTGTGATCTCAGGGTTGTGGCATCGAGCCCTGCATGGGGCTCCACGCTCAGTGGGGAGTCTGCTTGAGGATTCTCTTCTTGTGCCCTCTCCTGCTCTCTCCCTCTCAAATTAATAAATAAAATAAAATACCTTGCTGTAATAGCAAAGCACTGCTAGGAATCGCTGCCCTGTTTTCCAGCTCTGGGCCACTCAGAAGGTCGTGCACTTGCTTATTTGTGCTGTGTCATTTTACTTACTGGGACGGTAACAGGAAGGAAGCTGCACGGCCATTCTCCTGACGCCAGGTGTAAACTTTGTACTTGACGCAGGGAGGATCAGATCGATCTTGGAAACCTGATACTACAATTGTTTTCTTGCCCTAACCACTGTCCAGAGGCATCTGTTCTGGCTTACCAGTTCTTCCTATCTTCACGAGCATGGCTTTCTGATTTAACAGGTTAATAGTCCATTTCAGAATTTTTCTAGATTATAAGGTAAATTAGCTGCTCTGTGGCTTCTGAAATAGAACTTTACCCCTTAAATTTTAAACTTTTGCCGAAGCTCTGTGTTCTGACACCTTTTCTATTTTCTGGTCCCTCACGAATTACTGGTAGTGCTTTACAATCAAATCTACAAGTTCCCACTAACCTTAGAGGATGCTTTTTATCTAACCCTAGAAACAATAAATTATTTTTAACAAACATGCTTTTTTGAGGGGGAGGGAGGGAACAACTCTGCACTTTCTTTCATTGCCTTTAGAGCTAAGGTGATCGTGTAATATTTTCATCCAAACCGGGACATTGGAGAGTGAAAAGCAGCATTAGTAATAATTGCACTAGGACGCAGATGTAAAAAAAGCCTGTCCCAGACAAACTGGGATGTATCATCACCCTAGTCTCACCTGGACGTGCTCTACAATTTCATGTTTGGATAGCATTCTTATCAGAGATGAAAAAGATTTACTCCCAACCAGTCACATGTCATCATTATACCACATTCTTAATAAGCCTTTTTAAAAAGTCTTTTTAAAGAATTCTTGAATTCTTTAAGAATTTTAAGAATTCTGTTTCTATCAAGTCTCCACTCATTTTAGGTGTTTCCCTAACATTATTCTTGCAGATCCATTTTTCATTAACGTGCTACTCCTTTCAACTTTGGGAAGAAATAGTAACAATTACAGTAACAGGGGCCACTTCTGTGTACAGTTACTACGAGCCAGCCTCCATTCTAGACACGTAACATGTATTAATTTTTTTCATGTTCACGACCACCCTGTAAAACAGGCTAGATATCCACAAGGAAGGGGAAACTCGAGAAGGGGAAGGCTACAGAAGTCCTGAGTTGTTGACCCTCACCCTAACCCAAACAACAGGCAGCAGTCTGTTATGAACAATTAAACCCAGAGAGGAAAGGAAGGCAACTAATGTCCATGAAGAATTACTAAGTGCCAAGCACTCTATTCCTTTTCACTCCTATCAACTCACCGAGAGGCTGTTTTGTGGGGAAAGCACATGGGTAATGGAGACCCTGGTCAAAATCCTGTCACACGCCTACCTTTTAACTTGCACTCTGCCCTTTCTTAATTCCAGTCTCTGCCTGCCTAACGAAGCAATTAAACTCCTGCTGCTACTCTGTTTCAATACTAGGCCATCAGATTATAAATCCTTCTTGGGGGCCTACTGTTCTGACCTCATCAATCCTATGGTAAGATAGAAGGTAAACCCAACTTTTCCACACACTTCTTCAGGCCCTATATCTTCTCTAAGTCAAGACTTTTAGCTGGAAAAAGATAGAAATATCTTTACCTCCGAATTCTTAAATTTCCAATTAATGGCTCCCAAGTCCTGGAGGTGTTTTCCAGATTTCTTCTGTTACATCACTCGGTCCTAGGTTAATATACAAAAGTGAGTACGGAGCTAAGGTTTGAAATGTCTTAGAAGGCCTTTTCACATTTCCATATGTAACCCCTGAAACACACATGCCAGGCCCTCATCATTCATTACCTGGAAGTCTCTCTTGGGGCGTATCATTTCTTTTCCCCTTCTCATCACTATTATTTCATGCCATAAAATATTCCAAGAAGCATCTTGTCCCTGCCCTGAAAGCAGCTTACAATCTAGTTGGTGAGATCATACCACCACAAATCAAAGAAGTTTATAGCTATGAAGTCATAAAACATTGCAGAATTCACCACAAGGGAAGGAAGCCAATGAACTGCAGTGGTTAAGAAATCCTGTAGAAATGGAAAACTGGACCATGAAAGTCTTGGACACTACCAGGTTAAGTTTCATGACTATTTTCTCAGTGGGTTTTCAATAAATATTTATGGAATGAATAGCACGACAGGAAGAAAACATTCACTATGAAGCAGGAGATCTCACAGCGGAGAGACAAGAAAGCACAAATCGCTTCTTGAAAGTGGGAAAGGAAAGCAAATATGCCAAGTATACCACAAACTCCGGCAAAGGTGAGGCTTACTAACTTCCTTGGCAAGGCAGGCAAAAGGAAGAACTCCTAGGGTTCTAACAGTCTTATCTGACACAAAGCAACATATCTATTCCTTTAAACAAAGAATTATTAAATTAAAAACATATATAACCACCCCAGTCTGTATTTCCGTCCTACCAGCTTCATCACTCACAGGTTTAGTTCCTTGGTTTTCTTTGAGCACACTATGCTTTTTCATGTTTTCAACCCTTTGTACACTGAATTCCTCTACCGCCTCAAAGCCCGCAACTCTCTTCAGTCAGTCATGACCTTCTTCCAGGTACTAAGAAAAGTCAAAATCCTATCACATGCCTACGTCTTAACACATGTCCCACTAAGCCTTCCCCTTCTCTTCTAGGCAGCAAATCACTCCATCTTCTGTTCCTTCATCCTACTTTGTTTTTTCTTCTTTTAAGGTACTTACCATGTCTTACTGTGATTTACTTGCTTTACGTACCTGAACTCATTAGCTTGAATGATTTACAAGGGTAGATTCTATAGGCCTAATATTTTTCTATGTATGCTTGCCATGGTATGCAACACACAACAGGCATTCGATTCAATGTTTGTTAAATGAATTTATTGCATGTTTCCTTATACAAGCACCACTCGACAACATAATTAATTCAATAAGCTTTACAGAATTTGTAGAAATTCTCACCACTGGGCCTTTTCTTGTGCTGACCCTTGCTAACATCAAGGGTTTAACAATAAAATGGAAAATATCTTAGAGGGTTTAATTAATGAAACCCAGGTAAACATCTTTTTAATGATTAACCATAATACAAGAAAATCTCAAGTACTTGAGAAATGTATGAATAACGTATAGTCGAGTTGTTTTCCTCAAATATTTATTAGTCAAGTTTCTCACAGGAGCTGGACAATGGTCCATTCCAGGCTGGAGTATCTATGCTGCTGAAGAGAAATCCCCACGCTCTGGTTATCAGATGCACAGGTGACAAGACGGACACTGTTTCAGAGGTTAAGAAATTAAATGTAATTTCTTCTGGGCAGGAGACACAAAAGATTTTCCTTAAGAAACAACTTTTAGGCTGACTGGTTGTGTATAATGTAGTATTACAGAATTTTTGTCTAGACAAATGTAAACAGTTTAGTACCAGTTCGTAATTTCACCATGGAAAAAAAAACCTTAAAATCATTTTTATGGAATGTCTGATTCTCAGTGGCACTGTCAGTTGGTGAGTAGTTGAGTCTGAAGAGAGAAAGCTGGGGCCAGAATATGGAAAGCTGTGAATGCCAACCTAAGGGATGTGAACTTTATCAAGTATTCAGTGGCAGCCACTGAAAATATTCCAGCAAAAGAAAGGACAAAGAGACCTCGTTTCCGTTCTTGTGGCACTGATGTGAGGAATGGCTTAAAGTTGGGGGAAATGAGGTAGGGGGTGTGAGGTAATATAGTCTTTTACTAGAGTGATGACTACGAATATATTTAAAAATAGGGGGGGGCGAGCCTGGTGGTGGGTATCGAGAGGGGCACGTACTGCGTGGAGCACTGGGTGTGGCGCGCGAACAATCAATCCTGGAACACTGAAAAATTAAAACAAACAAATTTGGGGAGAAAAAAAAACAGATGCAACTAACATTCAAAGTAGAGCTGACAGGCCCCAGAAAGAGGCGAGAGAAGAAGAATGAAGAGTGTCAAGTAGCTAACCACGGAGGTTTATGGTTGGCAAATCCCCGGCTGGAATAGGAGAAGGAAGCCACCACTGAGAAAAAGCTTACCATGGAGAGAAAAAGCCAAAATTAGCACTCTGTTCTCCTGATCCCCCATCCAATTTTCTTTTCACTATAGCTATTGCCTGATCGGGGATTTTAGCTGGTCTGAAAGACCATAAGCCTCAGCATGCAACTTGATATGGCATAAGAAAACCTCAGTTGAAGTACTTTGAGGGTTTTTTTTTTCCTTAGACCTTGGTATGATTCTAACTACTGTGCCAACTAGCTTTGATCTTGGGCAAATCATGTTTATTCATTTTTTTATTTCTTTTGTTAAATTTGCACAGAAATATCTATCTCCAAAAATAATTTCTTTGAGAGTGGCGATGTGGACAATCATATTCATCTTTTGCCTTTGATTATTTATAATACCCAAGAAGTTCCTCTGTAAAACGGTGTCAAATTAATGAATATAAATAGCAAGAACCACCTGTTAGAAACAAAACGTTGTTAAAAACACAAACAGAACCTGAATTGCTTACATTAAGTTAGGCTCCCAGAGAAGCTTTCCTACCTTTTATTAGTCCTATGACTCCTTACGAACATTACCTAACATTCATTAAGTACCTGAGAGCCAAAGCCACACTGTACTTTAAGAGAACACATCCATTTCACAGAAGAACCTTTTCCCCAGGCTTTTCATCATCCTTCCTCCCAGATTTTATGTGGCAGCAATGAAAGGCAAAGGAGACCCTGAGAAACACCTTTCAGTTTTAAGTTAACACAAAGCATGACCTGGTGTGGTTTCTGTCCTTCACTGCAGAGAAATGCTGTACATTCCATACTTACATTTCAGGCTTCCTCACCTTCCTGTAATTGGTATTACTGCATTCAGTCCTTACTTCTGTGCAAACTACTTACGACACAGGCGGCCCACAGAGAAAGGTTTTTAGACTGAAGGAGTCTCCCTTTACAACGTTCAGCTTCAGTATAAACTAAAAGTTCTTGCTCCAGGAGCTCTGGCCAGTACACCCCCCATCCGGGTACCTGTAGGTTATCAGCTCCAATATAGGGAAGTAGGAGAGCTAAACCACCAGAAGAAAAGCAAAACTAAGAATGGAAGAGAGGAGAGGTCATGAGGACAAGGGGGTGTAATCCGTGACTATAAACATTGAGATGGCTCTTCTATGTGGTTTGCAAAATGTCTTTGGAGGCAATTCCAAAAGAAAAGTTTCAAAAATGTTCTACGTAATACTAGTATCATTACAATAAGTACATGGCTTCCCAAGAGTACCATTTTAAAAGACAGTAATCATTTGATTCTATGAGTTATGATAGATTAAAAAAAAGATTTCATTTTTAATATAAAAAAGCATTGCTGAAGAGATGGCTATAACCCATAGAATAAAAGGAAATTTGTAGGATGCGTAGGCGGGATAGAAACATTTTTAATTTTATAGTCTAAGGACCAAATTCAGCACTAGGTACTTCTGCGTGAGCCACTATTAAAAACTTTGAGGCTGCAGGACACTTCATGACAAAAGATTAAAAACACACACACAAAAAACTGCAAATGCACATGTAATTTCACAGCAAGCCTGTCTTATAGAATAGATCAGTTTGGGTGAAGCAGATGAATGGCCCACCTCAATTTTATATACAGAAGTAGCACAGTAGGAGAGTAACCAAAATTTTTGTAGCTCAAGAGACCTAGTTAACATCCGCCTGGTTTCAATCTTTCACAACTGAATAACCCTTTGCAAGTCACTTAACTTCTCTGAGACTCAGTTTCCTTACCTGTAAAATGCCTAGTGAAGTGCCTGGAAAACAGAAGATATTCAATAAATATCAGTTCCTCCATAGGGTGTTCTCTTCTTTTTAAATAAAGGGTCATGACCCATTGGTAGATTATAAAATCAATTTGGTAGGTTGCAACCAGCAATATTTTAAAAACTGAAATTAGAAAACATCAGAGTACACTATACATAATGGTATTCTTCATTATAAGTAAGCTGAGTTTTGATATAAATACATTTTTTACTGTGGGTTACAACCACAAAGTTTGAAAGTCTGCTCTACAGAGAAATTCTCAGATTATTATATCACAAAGTCCTTAGAAAAACAAAAAAGGTCTTTAGGAGCACTGCCTTTATTCAAATGGACCTCTATACACTGCCCCCCCATTCTGTACTTTTCACCCCTGTGATTTAATTTTATAACCGGAAGTTTGTACCTCTGTAAATTTTAAGGACTTAATCAAAGTAACCCTTACCTTCTAACTTGAATCTAGTAAAAATAAGACATGAATCACAGAGAAGAGGAAGTTAATCTGATACCCCAGGGCATTAAATTCAGTTTAAGACTGGTTTCTGTGTCATATTAACTAATTCATACCTCTAAACACTTTATAGTTTATTATAGTTGATTAAAGACTTCTAGAAATTTCTACCAAAAGTTAGCTATTAGTTTCTTTTATGGGGAAATTAAATGTAATTTCTAAATGATTTTAAATTATAAGACTTTTTAAAAGGACTACAATTTGCCTGAGCATGAAGACTGGTAGAGTAATATTCCAATCCTGATAAGTAATAAAAATCAAAGGCCTACCTGAGTACATACAGTGGTGTCCCAAACTAGCTGATGAAAAATGAGAGATCCTCGAACAAAATGTAAGCTTCGATTATAGGCCTCCTCTCTCCTCCAGTTCCCAGCGTAAAACTAGCCTGACAGGATGACTCCCTAGTGCCATTAAGACGGTGGGCTAAGGGTAGGGGAACCTGGGCGGCAGTCAGTTAAGCATCCAACTCTTGGTTTTGACTCAGGTCGTGATCTCAGGGTCGTGAGATCAAGCCCCACATCGGGTTCCACACACTCAGCGTGGAGTCTGCTTAAGCCTCTCTCCCTCTCCTTCTGCCCCTCCCTCTCATGCTGTCTCTCTCGAAAATAAATAAATCGACCTTTTAAAAAAAATGGTGGGCTAAAAAGCATAGCCAATTGTGGGTTGGCAAAGTCGTGATGATATGGAGCAATGAAGACTGGACCATTGTGAAGGGGAAAATACTTAGAAATTACAGAATTCGATGATTACAGCTGGATCTTGATGGAACTGTATCTTAAATTTATAATTTTAGCCGACCAAGCCAGATTGGCCATTGTTAGAGTTACCCTATGGGACTGAAGTTTAGCAATCTTGTTTTAAACAAGCACCCTGGAAGAGTCTGATCCTCATTCTGGTTTGAATACCCCGTGTTAAAAGGACAGCAAAGATCAGAAAATATTTTAAAAGGTGGAGTTCCAAAGTAATTATCCTAACCCTTACAGGTATCCAGTATCAAATACTGCATCAGAATCGGACACTTACTCAGAGCACTTCTTTCTTGGCAATATACTGAAGACACAAGTTAGCAGATAGCAATACTTGATATTTTCCAGTTATTTAATGCCAGTAAGAAATGGTGCTTTCTCTTCATTAGAATTCATTGGTAAGAGTCAAAAAGTGTGAAAGGTCTGGCTATATTAGACAAAGAAATAAAAGGTAGCAAGCAAACAATAAAAATTATTAAGAGTAAACTCAACAAGAGAGAAATGATAAAGCCATTCAACCACCTGAGGAATCTGGCTCCTGAGCTCACGCATTTTGTGGTATAGGTGCCCATTCCTCTGCTCTCAGAAAACAGGGAAGATTAAGGCAAAAAGTGTCTCTTTCCTATTTCAAGTGAACTGGAGGTACAGGATGAGGCTACCTGTGATTTTCAATTCTTTTTCACAAAATTAAAACCTTTTTGTTATTTGAGACAGACACTGGGTCGGGCTGGGCCATGCTTATTGTCACTGTCAAGTGTTGGGGTTAGCACCACAAATCCTTCATCAGGATCACTCTTGGCACCAGGCTTTGTCTATCATCTTGAATATGAGGAGAGGCGAGCAAGAACACCATTCTTGGGAAGAAATAACAGCTGGGAAAAGTAAAGCACAGGAGACGGCAAAGCCTGGGGAAAAGGATGGTGGTAACAGAAGTGAGGTAGAAAGGTAGTTCTTAGCTTCCCCAAAGGGCCAGCTGAAAAGACTTAGGGTCAGAGACCCCCTGTGTGACCGGTACATCAGTCTCTTGAAATTGTAAGATGCCCCAAGAAATGATCTGGTATCCCCCTGCCATCTGCTTAATTTTTACCTCAAATTCTAACAATGTTGGAAATATCCGGAGAATTCCTTTCTTTCTCTCTTTAGCCTAGAGGTTATGGGAAAGGATGAATGGAGATGGGAGACAATACAAGAAAGCAGATTAGGAGAAAAGTCCTCATTACACATGGGTAGGATTCACCCCACAAGTCAAAGAACTTTTCTGAATTACAAGGGAGGGAAGGCAGAGGGCACTAGATCTTTGAGGTGTTAAGAGACGGGCTGACAGTCCAAGCTTAGTGACTGGCTTAAGAGTCTCCTATCACTTGAGACTCTGGGTTCTTTATTTAAAGAGAGAAGTAAGAGTTCAAAGAAGCCAGTGTCACAAATTAAGATATCTCAAAGAGAAGATGCACCTCTCTTTCCATTTTCTTACATTATTCGTGTCCTTCACCAGAAAATACGTGGACCAAACTATAATAGGGTTCACCAAATGGACCCCATTACGTAGTTCACCTGTGCCCCTCACTAGATCCTGATTTCCTTTTTTCATAAGAAAGGCTCCTGAACTCCCCATTCTTTTCTTTGTTAACAGACCTAAATAACCTCCTATATTTAGGAGATAAATAAGCATATTTATAATACACTTAGTCTTAGGGTCTCCAAGTCAGGGTTATGAAATACATTAGTTTTCCATAACCCATCATGTACATACATCTCTGTCCTTATCAAAGTTAAAAATTCATTTTTCACATTTCTAGGCAGAAAATCTGCTCCTTGGCAGTCTTTAAACTTTACCTGACAACATTACACACCCTCAGCCCAGGCTCCTCAATCTCTAACATCTCCTTAACACTCCAGCAAACAACAAAATATATCCACTTATCACAATTCAATCCCATTTGAGCATCTACAGCCACTATCTTGACATAATCATGTTCCAAAAGCTGAGTGTCCAACAACAGCAAAGGTCCTCATTAGGATAGATACGTTGGTGCCAGTAATACTGAAGTTTGGTTTTTAACTGCATTTTTTGTCAGCTTGGCTGGGAAGATCTGGACAGCTGGAAGTGAGCTTTTCCATCATTTTCTGTTTCTTTCTTTGTATCAGTTTTCCACCTGTAAAGCCCAACACCCCACCACCAAGTGCAGCTGCAATTCCTGCCACTTTGAAGCCTGCAAGGAGGCCAATCGGACCCCCCACAACTCCTCCGATGAGTGCACCTGCCACAGGCAGAGCTGCCAGCTTGTATTTTGCAGCCTGTAAAAAAAAAAAAATTCAATTTAGAAATTGAGTTGGGAATATCCGCCTGTGGTGATGTGCATTTTCCCCTCATTACTCCTGGCAATGCCTCTTTAACTCTTGGTACATAATTAACCTTAGAGATCAGGAGTGGGGGCGGTATTCCACAGGTACTACAATTGCTCCCGATCTCAGAACCTGAAGAAACGAGTTACAAAAAGTGGACTACTACAAATTGATTTTACTTGCAAAACAATCAATCCACTAACTATCTAGCAAGCTTATTTAAACAGTTTCAGCTGCTACAGATACCCCCAAAGCTTTTATGTTGCATAGAGATTATCCGGTGCTGCATACCTGGGGTTCGATGGGAAATAGATGGTCCCACTCCACACGTACTGTCACATCCTTACACTCTTGCCCCTATTGGATTCTGGCGACACTTCACTCCCTGAACCTCTGCAAATATTCCCTTATAATACCAAAATGCCTTACAGTGGGGCTTTGGTTTATCCTCTACAAAATTTCTCTCCCGACAGAATGACTCTTAGAGTAGAATATTACAGCAGTCATTGATTTCGTGCACTACCAATGTGTCATTTGTTCCTTATTTCCTTAATTGCTAGTTCCCTCCACATTAAAGAGAGCAGATCAATTGGGTTAATACTAGAGATTCCTGGGAGCCAGAGTACCATTGATTTGTCAGCAGGAACAGAATCTTACCTTCCCCAAGTTTCTGGTTCCTTCTTCAACATTCACAGCAGCTCTGTTGACATGGTCTTCAATGCTGTCAATCTTCTCCTGCTGAGACTGGATGCAAAGGAATTATGAGTGAGCATTCCTGCTGCGGAGCAGCAGTCAGCCAATACACACTATTTTAATTCCTGTAATCAGGATCCTGTGTACTGCAGCCCTGCAGTCTGAATAGTGGTTCACTAATAGAGTCTGATAAACTATGCCGAAAGTACAAATTCTCATATATAAAAAAAAAGAGCGATTTAATTATTAGATAATAAAAGGGTGGCACTTTTTTTTTTTTTTTTTTTTTTTAAAGATTTTATTTATTCATTTAACAGAGAGAGAACACAAGCAGGCAGAGAGGCAGGCAGAGGCAGAGAGAGGAGCAGGCTCCCTGCAGAGCAAGGAGCCTGATGCGGGACTCGATCCCAAGAGGCTGGGATCATGACCTGAGCCAAAGGCAGTTGCTCAACCAACTGAGCCACCCAGGC
>CM052813.1:52953414-53183712 GCA_028533885.1 Nasua narica | reverse complement strand
TTTTTTTTTTTTTTTAAAGATTTTATTTATTCATTTAACAGAGAGAGAACACAAGCAGGCAGAGAGGCAGGCAGAGGCAGAGAGAGGAGCAGGCTCCCTGCAGAGCAAGGAGCCTGATGCGGGACTCGATCCCAAGAGGCTGGGATCATGACCTGAGCCAAAGGCAGTTGCTCAACCAACTGAGCCACCCAGGCGTCCCTAAAGGGTGGCACTTTTATAGGAAGAAGCATCTCACACTAACATTCATTCAAACATACAAACATATTATTCTCCAAATGAATCTACTTTGTAAGAGAAGAAAAATCCAAATAAGCATTTACAGGTCGTGTTGAGGTTGATGATAAAAAACAAAAACAAAAGCAAACAAAAAGCCTCTTTAACTTTTCTTCTTTGAAGATTCAAAGATTTAAAACAGGCAAATTTGCTTTAGTAGTAAAATGCCCTTGGATCCAATAAATACAAATGATTGCATTTTAAAAATGAGAATACAATTTGGTTTGATCTATCACGAAAACTTTCTACTTGTGATATGCAGTAGGGAGCAGTGAATGAATTTAGTCTTCTGAACTTCACACCTGTACACTTTAATACATTTTAAAATCATGACAAGTTAAAATGTTTCAAATCAAAGATATTAATTAAGCATTCTACAAAAAATGGCAGCACCCATGCTGACACAATAAAACTTGTGATTCATGGAACCTCCGGGTAGAAGGAATGACTTTCCCCCTCAGAGGTGTGAAGCCTCACACATTCTCACAACTGGTTACTGGACCTCAGCTCAAACACCTCCAGTGATGGGAACTCATTACTTGCCACAGGAACACAATCCCATTTTAAATGAAATTTAGACAGAATTTACATACAATAATATACACCTAATTTTAAGGGTATAGAATGAATTCTGTCTGACAAATGTATAAAACTCAAGTAACCACCATCACGTCAATAAATAGACAAGGGTTTTTGTGGGGTTTTTTGTAGGTTTTGAAAGATTCATTTATTTATTTTAGAGAGGGAAAGAGAGAGCACACATGCACTTGATGGGGAGGGATAGAGGGAAAGGGAGGGAGTCTTAAGCAGACTCCGTGCTGAGCGCAGAGCCTAACATGGGGCTAGATTTCATGATTCTGAGATCATGACCCGAGCCAAAGCCAAGAGTTGGATGCCGAATGAGCCACCCAGGCACCTCAAGGTTTTTCTTTTTCTTTTTAATTCACTGAAAAAAGAAGAGAATCCCTCTTTGATCCCAGCTAAATCCCACTTCTATAGTAACTGTGAAACAATTTAACTTTAATCCTAAAGCATTTAATTGCCCTCTTAACTTAAACTAAATCGGATATGAACACTCTTCTAACTCCAAACATCATACGAGATCATGAAACAACACAGCTAATTTTTTCCCCCACAGGTGCTTCCTATCAGCATTACTGACATCCTTCCCTTCTGATACACCAAGTATGTATCTTTTCACTGGTAGACCTTTTATGGTATCCCTTCATTCCTGTATTCTCCACTGCTATTCTTGACATCGCTAACACACCCCTAAAAAAAGTCCTTTATCTGTTTTACTTTTAACATTTCTGTCAGAGACAAGTACAACAGTGATTCTCACATGTGAGAATCCCCCATCACAGAATCTCACATGTGAGAATCTCACATCACAGAATTGCCCAGAGGACTTCCTAAAGCATGGACTGCTGGGTCTTACCCCACCGCACCCGAGTTTCTGATTCTGTAGACTTCAGGTGAAGCCTGAGAATTTGCATGTCTTATGAGTTCCCCGGTGATGCTGCAAGTCCATGATTCTCACACTTTAAAAACCATTAATATATGTACACAATCAGATTAAGGGCACAACCTTCTTGCCCAGATGTCCTGTGTTCAAGGCCCAGCACTGTGTGCCCTTGGACAAATTACTCAAGCTCTCTGGGTTTCAATATTCTTATACCTCACGGAGTTGAAGTGAGGATAAAATGAGATAGGGTCTGTAGAGTGTGAGGAGAAAAACAGAAAAAGTCATCCTGATAGTCTCAAGAAAGCTTAGCTCCCATCTTTCTTTTCTAAAAAGTATATTAAACTTTTTCTTATGAAGCTTGAAAATTCTTGGGCATTAAAACATTAGATCTTTCCTAGGCATTCATTCATTCAGTTTTCATTTTCCTCAGACAATAAACTTATTTAATGTTAGTTCTCTTCTTCCAACTCATAGAAGCGTAAGTGCCAACACTAGTAACATCCAAATTATTCGGATTTCTGACACTGAATTTCTATCACTGTTTCTATTTGGGACACCCCTAACACTTTCCATTCTTGCCTGAAAGTCTGTGCTAGCAGATAAATCACAGGTGTGATCACCAAACTCCATCTCCAAACTCATCTTGATGAGCTGAGGGGTAGAGGGAAAATAGCCAATACACCCTCCTTTCTCTCAGGCCCCAAATAATTTTCCTATACCTACCAACCTCCCCTTTTTGCTTCTGATTTGCTTATGTTTGCTTTCATCTGTCCGGGCCTCCCACACTTGACAATCTTCAAACTCTCTTCCTGACATTTATACTTTGGCAGTGAGCCTCATATATGTTCTCAGCATCCCTTTAACAAGGAGTTGAACCACATATGAAAGACACTAACATAAAGACTCTTCCCTTTGTAAAGGGAAATAATTCTCAAAAGACTCTAAGGATATGTCTATGGATTTCATTTAAAAAATAGTGAATTAGGGGCGCCTGGGTGGCTCAGTGGGTTAAAGCCTCTGCCTCCGGCTCAGGTCATGATCTCAGGATCCTGGGATCGAGCACAGCATTGGGCTCTCTGCTTAGCAGGGAGCCTGCTTCCCCCTCTCTCTCTGCCTGCCTCTCTGCCTACTTGTGATCTCTCTCTGTCAAATAAATAAATAAAATCTTTTAAAAAAAATAGTGAATTAGGTCCCTTTGTCTTCCTAAAAAAATAAATGAATCTTAATAAGCAGTTATAAGAGCATCTAAGATTCTGAAAAAAAAAAAGTGATTTATTAAGTTAATATTGGTTAAGTAGAATGCAGTTTGGGCATTTGAAGTCAAAACTAATGAACTGTTTTTCCCTTGAATGCTTGTTGTAGACACTTGTATACCCGGCATCCTCTCTATCAAGCAACAGTAATACTTTCAACAAATCCACTCCCAAATCTATTTACATCAATAAAAATGCTCTTGCTTGGAGAATCTTGCTAGTAGTTGTATAGTTTTATTAATGTGGTAAAAGCTATGGGTTTCTTTAAGAAGCTATTGCCAAAACTGGATATTTTCCTTTATTCCTGATTCTCAATTACAACCATCTTTCAAGGCTAGCTCTAGTCTTAGATCTTGGCCAATCCAGGTTAACACAGAGCTATCCTGGTTCTGAAATCCAAAAGTATGTAATCTATAATTCCTAATCATACACAATAAATAATAAACACAGAAAAGCTCAGAAACATACAAACACTACTATATACAGAGTCCAGGATTATACTGGCCTAGAGTAGGCAATAAACAGAGTAAGTAGGATGTTGATATCATGGGATTTGGGAATAGGAGAGGCGACTGTAGGGACTATAGTACTAAAATGTCTAAAGGTGGGACGCCTGGGTGGCTCAGTGGGTTGAAGCCTCTGCCTTCAGCTCAGGTCATGTTCTCAGGGTCCTGGGATCGAGCCCCACATGGGCTCTCTGCTCAGCAGGGAGCCTGCGCACCCCCCCCCCCCCCGCTGCTCTCTGCCCGCCTCTCTGCCTACTTGTGATCTCTCTGTCAAATAAATGAATAAAATCTTAAAAATAAAATAAAATAGAATAATATAAAATAAAATGTCTAAAGGTAACAGTGGTAGAACTCTAAGCAAGGAGCCAAAGAGGGAATCCTATCAGAGAGGGACAAAGGCAGGAATGCATTTGGGGTCAAAGGAAGGAAAGGGGATGGGAAGTAACAGATATTATCTCATTTAGTCCTCTCATCAATTTTACAAAGCTCATTGTTGTCAAACAACACCCTTAAGGTCAAGTGGGTAATAAATCCAATTGATCTGATCTAATCCACTGCAACCCAATTTTTATGCATATGGAATAAGGTAGAAGGTTCAGACAAAATTGGACCAGCAGCAAGGTGACATGCCACTGAGTGACAGGCCCAGAATTCTTTAAATGCCCCTTGACAAGAAATAGTTCCATAAGTACAGGAAGAGAAGAGGGCACCTGAACAATAAAGGTTGAAGAAAACTGAAGTAGGGCGCTTAGATATTAACCTATTATTGGACCACACCTGGATCTCTCAATAGCTTTGTAGGTTCATTTTTATTATGATAAAAAAATATATAATATAAAATTTATAAATTTTAACCATTTTTAGTGTGCAATTTAGTGGCATTAAGTACATTCGCAATGTTATGCAATTATCAAGACTATCCTATAGGTTTGTGTTGTTTTTTTTTAAACTGTTCTCTAGTGTTCACTGAGCTTACTTAGCACAGTCCTATGCACATAGAAAGTGCTCCAAAAATACATGGTTAATTTGTCTAGATACTATCATGTCCATGTGACAAGGATGTGGTCTCTCTGCTTATGTTCCCAAGTCACTGGTGCCTAAATGGAGCTTCTGTGAGTCCTGACCGTGTGGTCATGAGAACTCAATCACCCTGGGAATAGTAATCAGTGGTTCTCCTTTGAGCTTTTGCCTAATACATTCTGTTCCGTGTCCTCACACAGATTATTATAAATAGGACATTTGTATAGAACTATGGCTATAGCCAAAGTCTTCCTACACAAATCTTCCTTAGATTAGGGGTTAGGAGCTGCTTACGTAAACTAATCGGATATATAATTATTAAATGGCCACAAGCCCTCAATTTTCCTTTCACGTGCCTATCCCTCTGGAAGGGAAATTTATTTGTCTGGAATGAGAAGAACTTTGTACATGTTTGTATGTTTCTTAAATCAACTTTACTGAGGTATAATTTACATACATTATAACTCACACATTTTAATGTGTAGATATGACTTTCAACAAATGCACATATTTGTATATACAAGTACAGATTTTACAAACTACATTATATCAGAGAGTTAGAATAATTGAATAAATCTCAATTCTAAAACAACTAATATTCAGGGATTCTTGTATCATTCCCTTTTATATGCAAGTATATGGATAGATAATACAGATATCCAATCCAGAAACTTCAAGCATTTTGCTTCTTTTGATTTAACAGCATCAAAAAAGGAAAATGCTTTAAACAATTTAATGATGTTCAATTTTAGGCATTAGATTTCAAGAAAAAATACAAAAACTAGAAAACAAGCAGATGAAGGGACTAGCACTGAAAAGCCTAGAAAATCATATTCTAGAAGGAACACATTAAAGAATTAAGAGTTCTTAAAAGAAAAAAAATATGATGTGGTTGGATAGGGTGAGGAAGTATAATGTTGGTCTCAAAAAGTTGAAAAATTTTATATAGAGAAAAAGACAAAACTTGTTCAGTATATGGCTCCAAGAGGGTGAAAGTACCAGAGGGAAGTTACTACAGGGCAGAGTTTATATAAGGAAGAACTTCTAAGAGGTAGAGTCTCCAAATGGAATGACTGAAATATAAAGTATCCCTGCGCTGTAATTGTTCAAAAAGAGGCAAAAAACCATTTATATGAGAAGCTGGGGCAAGAAAAGAAGAATTAGATTAGCTGGCCTATAAATTCGGTCCAATTCCAGTTCTGAGATTGTGTAATCCAGGGACTTCTTATACTTGAAAGCCAGATGTCAAGAAAACCATTAAGTCAAAGATGTAAAACCCGCAGATCATGGTTTGATCAAAAACAAAGAACTAAACCTAGACAGAAGCATGAGCAGACACAGGTTTGTGCCTGGATACGCATACACATATACACGCATACGTCCAACCTTCCCATACATCCTGAGAAGGAAATATAAGAATAATTTAGAAAAATAATGACAGAAAACCTATTCTGTCTTTCCCATCAAATCTACTTTATGTTGCCCCATCTGTTAACAATATCATTGGCTACCCGATTATACAGAATAAAACCTTAATGTTTGACTCTTCCATCTTCCTCCAATTTCTACTAAGTCTACCCCAGAAATACCTCTCAGCTGTCCTTTCACCTTTATACTTGCATTGCCATTGTTCTTGGTGAAAAAAATTTTTTTTAAATAAACACTTATTTGACAGAGAGAGACACAATGAGAGAGGGAACATAAGCAGGGGAGTGGGAGAGGGAGAAGCAGGCTTCCTGCTGAGCAGGGAGCCCTATGTGGGGCTGAATCCGAGGACCCTGGGATCATGACCTGAGCCGAAGGCAGACACTTAGCAAATGAGCCACCCAGGCGCCCCTGTTCTTGGTGAGACCCTTGCTGTTGATTCCTAACTAGTCATCCTGCCTATTATCTCCCCCTTCCCTGAGCCATTATTCACACTGCTAAAGGTAATCTTTTTCAACCAGACTGGATCATATCACTCTAACCTGCTCAAAAACCTATATTGACTCCTTAACCCCTATCAATTAAAGTTCAAATTCTTTGGTATGGCCCTCAGTGCCATCTCAATCAGACCCTCACACTCCTTACTTTGCTTGCCCACAATTATCTCCCACTTTGTCATTCTTGAAAGGCCATACACTTCTCTACTCCATGTCTCTGTTCAGCTGTTTTCGAATGCCCCCTTCCCCACTCCCTTCTGTGTATATTTTACTGTTTTCAAGGCTCAAGCAAATGCTACCTATCTCGTGAAGCTACCCTTAATGCTACCACCTCACAACCCCTGCCTCCCTACCTTGGAATTAAATGCTTCTGTTAGAGCTGATAATATTTCCCTTCATACCTCATTTTTGCATTTAATAATTATGCTTGAAATTTCAGTTTTGGGGGTCTAAATTTATCTATACCCACTGTAAATCCTTAAAGGCAGAGAACAGGCCTCATTTATTCCTATAGCTAACCTTGTCAGACCCTGGTGCCAAAGTTTAACACAGTACCTTTCATATAACAAATGCCTGATAAATGTTTATTAAATTGATCTGGAGGTTGAGGACTATTAGACTTCTATCCATGGCTCAATACTTAAAAATTATAACTTCTATTAAAATTCTAATCAAAAGTGTAGGAATTAATAAAAGTTTCTTATCCTATTAATCTAACATCTCTGAACCAAAAACAATTCTAATACTTACATTCACTAGAAGAGAGAAATCAGTGACCAGTTGGCTAAGTTCAATTAAGTCCTTAAAAAGAGAAAGAAGAAAAGGAAGTTACTTACTTTTATGCCTCACAGCTACCAAAATGAAAATAATTTTTAACATACCGCTTCTAAGGTTTCCCATGATTCTGCAGCATTTTCATCTCGAGGAATTTCAGGCAACGCATATACCTGAGTCATATTCTGAGGATCAGCTTCAGCCTCAGCAGTGTGAAATGTTCCTGGATGAACACAGCCTCATGTTTAGGGTTTATGAGCTTTGTTAGAAAGCAGACAGCATAAATCAATTTTGTAAAACAATACCATGCTAACTAGCTGAATTCAAGTAAATTGATTATTCTATAGAAATAGATATATCTACGGGCAAATTGTTTCCAGGTTAACAAATATTTTTTTAATTCTACAAAGTCATCTCAAAAAAACGGCTACAAATGCCATCTACCCAATCTGAATAACTATAGCTCAACGTGGAAAAAGCACTGAAGGAAAACTATTCTATTTAGCCAACATTCCACACAGAGATAGCCACTAGAAATAGGTTTCACACTTGCAATGTAAATCATTAACCTTTTCTTTGGGGATTTTAGTAGGTATTAAAAGTAGGAAAGTGATTTTTTTACAATGAAAATCAGTCACTTGGGGTAACAATAAATCTGTCATCAAATGAACACCTCTTACTACGTGGATCTTTTTGTACATATTGCCATCCTTCTTCTGAGAGTCATTTTTCTAGCCCCTGTCTCCATTGCTTCTATTTCTTTTCTGAGTTTTAAAAAAGTCATCGACCCACTAAGGCCTTCCTCAGTAAAACTGGTATGATAATGAATTAATTCACACTCCAAACCCCACCTTCAAGTCTTTATTTCCTTGTATTGGTTTTACCAACCATTCATTCATTAAACTGATATAAACTGAATGTCCACTAAATGCCAATTAGTGTACTCAGGTACTATAGACACAATGGTAAACCACAAAAATAGCTCAAGGGAGTCAACACAGTACAGTGGTTAAGAGCATGGGCCTAGTCAGAAAGACCTGGGTTAGAATTCTGGCTTGGATAATGACTAGTTCATTTTCCTCATTTTTAAAATAAGGTGAAAGGGGCACCTGGCTGGCTCAGTTGGAAGAGCATGTGATTCTTGATCTTGGGGTCATGAGTTCGAGCTCCACGTTGGGTGTAGAGATTACTTAAATGAATAAAAACTTTAAAAATAGTAAAAATAAAATAAGGTGATAAGTATTTATTTTGCACTGTGCCTGGCTTAAATGTTGAGTATAAGTGGCTTAATAGTTATTACTACAATAAATAGCCATTGCTACTGCTGCTATTATTAATGGAACTTACCATATTATATACAATATATTATATTAACAGGCAAGTTCAGTACAGCCTGATAGCAACTATGATATGAGTAAATATGAAACACTATATGAGTACAGAAGAGAGGTATTTAACCTAGACTTGGGGAGGGGAGAGTAGTTGGAGCGGTTTTTTTTTTTTTTTTAAAGATTTTACTTATTTATTTGACAGAGAGAGATTACAAGTAGGCAGAGAGGCAGGCAGAGAAGAGGGGGAGGCCAGTTCCCCGCTAAGTGATGAGCCAGATGTGGGGCTTGATCCCAGGACCCTGAGATCGTGACCTAAGCCGAAGGCAGAGGCTTTAACCCACTGAGCCACCCAGGTGCCCTGTAGTTGGAGGTTTTGAAGCAGAAGGCTGAGGATGAACAGAAATTACATATGTGAACTGGGGCAAAGATGGAGGGAAAAGCAGAGAGTATTCAGGTCAGGGAGAATAATATGTGCATCAGTTTGGGAACTGAAAAGAGTTCAAATGAAATTCTGACTACAAAAGAGAAAATCAAAGACTGAGCTTTTCAGGAAATCAAAGGTGACATTATTCATGGTATTATAAACTATGCTAAAGAACTTTGTTTTTCTCGAAGATCAATGTGGAACTATTAAAAGGAGTTAGGAGACTATTGGGAAGCTGGAGGGTGCCTTAATCAGATTTCAGATTCAGAAAGGGAACCATAGCTGTAGTGTGAAGAACAGATTAAGGATGAAGTTGAAAGGTAAAAAATTAAAATAAAAAAATAAAAAAACAATTGGAGAGTGAAAAACCAGTCAGGAAGCTTTGCAATATATCCAATGCAAAATGATGATGGTCTGCTCCAGGACAGTGGCAGTGGAAATGGAAAGAAGATATCTGAAGGTCCAATTCCTTTTGTCCCCCTTACTTCAAGCTCAAAATACCTACCACCTTAATATTATCTGGTACCTGTTACGTATTGTGTTGGGTACCAGAGATGAGAAAATGAATAATACAAAGGAGATGTTCTCAAGGAACTTATATTCTAGAAAAGTCAGACATACATAGAGACAATCCTAAAACATTAAGAGAGTTTAATGGTATTTAGATAAACAGATATAGATACAAATGATATTTTGTGGGTGTTCCAAGCTTGGGAAGGCATCTGACCCATCTTGATGTGGTGTGCAGTTTATGAGACAACTTCCTTAAAAAGATTATTTTTTTTTTTAAGATTTTATTCATTTATTTGACAGAGAGAGACACAGCGAGAGAGTGAACACAAGCAGGGCGAGTGGGAGAGGGAGAAGCAGGCTTTCCGCTGAGCGGGGAGCCTGAATGTGGGGTTTGATCCCAGGACTGTGGGGTCAATATCTGAGCCCTTCGAAGGCAGATGCCTAATGACTGAGCCACCCAGGTTCCTCAGAAAAGGTCATCGTATGAGAAAAAGAAAATAGGAATATAAATTCTACATAGAGAGACCAGCACAAAAAAGACCCTCAAGGAAGAAAAATTAAAGCTTAACATAAAATCAGCAGGTTGGTCTTGCCAAAGGGTAAAATAAAAGACAGAGGTACAAACACAGAACATTATATAGACGGATAGGTATAGGTCTAACTATAGACCAGTTAAAGACTTTGGACTTTATCTGGCCGACAGTGGAGAGTTACTTCAGTGTTACATGTAAGAAATGACAATGATGTGTGACACCTGATCTATTAAAAGTCCTAACTCTAAGTTCATCTTCTCAATTTTTTTCACCCTAGCATATTTTATAAAACTGCATTGCTTTTTTACTTTTGAAATTTATGGATGTTTCTATCTCTCAAGGAAAAGAACCTCTTTGAATTGTTTAGGAAGGTTATAGTCAGTTAACTAAAAAATATTTTGTAGGTTTATCAGAATTGATAGTGTTCTTTTAATTTTAAAATTTAACTTATCTGAATACATTTCCTTATCTTAAAAGAAGAGCAAAAACACCAGCTAGAGTTAAGTTTTACATTATAACACTATGGCAAGCATCCAATATTTTAAAAGCTCTCTGATTTTTTACAAATGTTTAAAAGAGTTACTTACCCTGTGTCCTAACTTATCACATGAAGACACTTTCATTTTCACATCAGTCAAGATAAATGAATTATTCTAAGACTGCTCTTCCACTTAATATTTCTATTGTAATAAGAACTCCAACTTCTTTAACAGGATGATGAATAATGACAACTTCATCATTAACAGACTAAATGTAAAGCAGACTTTTACAACCACAGCATCCACTCAAAGGATTCTTATAAGCCATAGCTTTTATACTATTATAGAGAATTTAAATGAAGTATGCCAGGGTATATAACAAAACGAGGGGAGATTGTTATACATAAATTCTTTATCTAAGAAATGAAGAAAGGGTGGGAAATGTTTGGCATTTTAAGCAAACATAAAAGATTTCCCCTGGTAAAAAAGAATAAGTGTTTAAGTCATTTATGTATCACTTGAAACCAAACTACGTATGCATCTTAGTTCAAATGGAGTCTTAAAACAAAGAAATCTGTTCTATTCCATGGAAAATCTTGCTGTAAACTTACAACTCTGAACATCACTAATCAATTTGAGGCATAACTAACAAGAAAGAAACCCTTTAATTTCTACAACTTCTAGAATTCATTTGTTCTAGCTTATATTAGAAATCACTATCTCAGTGAACATCCATTGACTTTGAACTTTTAGGAATTGCTACAGACGTGATGAGGGAAAACACTGAGACAGATTACAGCTGCAGGAAAGAAGGATGAAGAACTCACCCTGTGCACAGAAGTCAAATTGCTATTGTTTTATATGATGTAATCATCTAAGATAGTTCCATCCACATGCAAACAACTGCAAGTGTAAAGGGCATGAAGAATACATATTATCACTTCCCACTGTTTTTCAAACTCTAGTTTGAAAACCTTATTATTGACTACGAATTCAAATAACCATGAAGATATTTTTAGTTGAAGCTAATAACACAGATCTAAGACTTTTCCCTTCTCTGCATACATCCAAACATTCTTTGTCTTTCTTTCCATATTTCATGAAAGGCAATGATTCTAACTAAAAATTATAACACAACATATAAGAAATTTCCACTAAGCTTCAATATGTTAGGAAAAGTTTCATTATAAGTCTAAATTAATTCAAAGGCATTCCCTGAACTTTTCATATTCTGACAGCTTAAAAATAGTGAAATTAATCTCTTGATCATCTATACCAACCTATCTATCAAAATAAAATGACTTCTAAATCATGGCTTGACTTAGCTGCAAAAGAGGATTTTTAAGAAAATTAAAACCAAGAGAAAACATATCTTCTGAATAATATACAAAACTATCCACCTGCTTCACAAAACTGTTCACTACATGTATATATACCTGTGATAAAATCTGATATTTCATCAAATTCAATATGCGGTCTGAAGTTCCCAGCGGTTTTAAGATTGGATTCCTTTCTTTTGTGAATATTTGCTTAAAATATGTAATAAGATTCTGTTCCTATTGCCCTGGTGAACTGTATGTGCTAGATGGGGAGTAAGAAAGACAAAGATGGAGAGAAGCACTGATTCATTCTATATATGACTTGATACACACCTTTCTAAATACAAATCAAATTTGTAGGTTCATCACTTCTCCTGGTGGGAAACAATATGCTAAAACTAGATACTAGTGAAACTAGATACACAAGTGAGACAGAAGGGAGTTTCTCAGATCAAGCAAGATTGGCAGAGAAGATTTGCTTTAGGAACTCTAGGAATCCGGACAAAAGCAGCAGCAAAATCATCACAGCTTCCCCCGAAACTTAATAAGCTTCCTTTACTCTCCAGAGAACATAAAACATCCTATTCTACTTTTTATTTCTATCTGTAAATGAAAAACTATTTTTGTATTTTGATCTCACTCATGAAAATGTGGCAACATTGCTCCTGAATCTCTGCTGATATTTCCAACCAATTTATTTAGAATTAGATTGAATTTTTAAAGGAAGAAGTATTTTAAGGCACTTAACTTCTATGCAAATCAAACACATTTTTTTTCTGTATAGGCTGTCACTACTATAATGAGTATCTAAAGAAAAAACAAAGAAAAACCAGAAAGCACAGGATAAAAACACGCAGAATGACAAAAAAGAGTCCATAACTGGAAGAACTCAATTCCTACCCTACATGGGGCAAAATCAATTCCTACCCCACTATTAAGGCCTTATGTAAATTAGTTGCTCTGTTGTCTTCTTTCCCATCCTCTCCATTACTTGTTAATATTTTTGGATGTAAGGCAACCTAGTAGAAACTCACATTTGGTGAAACACTCAGGTACTTGGTGAGACAGTTCGTTTTAACTGCTTAATGTTCACAATGGATTCAAAATCAAAGCACGATTTCACCAGTACACCATTTGGAATTTGAAATTCTATACATTGTTTTAGGTGTAACTTAGGTATTTTATAAATAGAATGACTGTCTCAATCAAGTCAGCACTGGCTACAGAGATTTAATCTTGTAGTTTCTCCCAGGGGCAAGTGATTAGGTCTTTAGTTAATTTGATGTTCCATGAATTGAAAAATCTGAGAATCAAGAGTTGGAAAATGAATTTCTTCGTTTCTTCTCCTTCATTCTCTAGCTCTGCTTCAATCTTTTTCATGTTCTCTTTATACGTGCTTCCTCAAATACTAATTTTATATATATTATATATATGGGTGTGTGTATATACATGTGTGTGTGTATATACATATATATAAATACATAACACCATATATTTTAACACTAGCCAGCTTACTACAGAAAAATTTAATTGCCAGCAAACTGTTCAACTGCCTTCTTCTAATAATCACCCAGTTCCTCTGATAATATGTAAAGCCACGTTTGTTGAGCCCAAACAGTCCTACTGGCAGAAACTCAAATAACACAATAATAAAATGCAAATTAAAGCAAGTATTAGAATAGCATCATATTGTGAGAAACTCTCAGAACCCCAAATTTTTGTTTGCTAGGGAATTGCTGGTGATGGGCAATTCAAAACTAACTAGCAAGAGAGACTTGATGTCAGCAACTCCAGAAATTCCAGCCTATCTTCACTGCTGTTACCACCATCACAACTGTTACAATGTCTAGGGAATTAAGGTGTCTAGGTGATTAGGCAGGACAGCTGCTTTTCTATACATGCACATAAAGTATCAGTTCACACTAAATGATATGAGCAGCATTTATCCTAATCAATATGGTGGTGATAAATATATATGGACAGAATAACATAAATAGTAACTACAAACTATCAAGCATTCTTCCCAAATACTCTTCAACCAAGGGGCTGAGTACTAACATCTCCTTCTCTACAAAACAACACTTTAGGTACTGGTTATCCATAGAGTGCAGGGAGTATAGTGCATTTGAAATTACAAAACTGTCTCTAAGGGACGCCTGGGTGGCTCAGTTGGTTGAGCAGCTGCCTTTGGCTCAGGTAATGATCCCAGCGTCTTGGGATCGAGTCCCGCATCGGGCTCCTTGCTCCGCAGGGAGCCTGCTCCTCTCTCTGCCTCTGCCTGCCTCTCTGCCTGCTTGTGTTCTCTCTCTGTTAAATAAATAAATAAAATCTTAAAAAAAAAAAAAACTGTCTCTAAAAAGATATTTGTTCATTCACATTTATGAAACATTTACATAGGGCCACTATGTGCCAAGCACTATGTACTATATGCTAGGTAGTAAGGATACAAGAAAAGCAAGATTACCAAGAAACTGTGGGGTGATGGCCTATTTCCTCTAATTTTTTAATTTCAACTTCCCTATAAATTACTGGATCATTAGCACTGAAAATATAACGTTAAAAAATAATCTGGTTTTGGAGACAGGGAATGGTTTAAGAGCCTCCTACATAAATATTAAGATGAACACTGAGCAGGTGTAACATCTCTCAGATTCTATTCTAATTTATACTTATGCCCCACCTTTATCATTAAGATTTAAAGCATCTTAGAGCATACGTAAAATGTACCAAGATCACATAAATTAAAAGAGAAACAAAAAAGGAAATATGAGGGCAGTAATTATAAAATAAAGCCAGCACAGTTAAAAACTTTGGCTTTTGGTACTTAAAAATATTCAGATGTCAGCATTCCAGTTAATAACTCAAGTAGAGAAACCTTATCAGTTATGCCATCCAATACCCACAGGATTAAAAAAAGACAAATGCTTTCAAGTACTATTATGTATTAAACCAATAATTTTTTTTCAGGATTCCTTATAAAGGCATTACTATAATGCAATTAACAATTATCAATTACATCCTTAAAAAATATAATGACAAGTTTTGCTGGACTGTTTCTTAGAGTATCACTTCATAAAAGCTGATAGCATGACCCCTGATGCAGATATATTTTTTTTAATGTTGTCAGTTAAATTCACAAAACTGAACTTGTGAATCTAACATCCCCTATGAAAGAAAATTAGAATGCCAAAGAAAGAGGCATGCCTGATTAGGCTACTCCTGCACCTGGACATGAAGGGGGCATCCTCTGAAATCAAGGATGACATTCTCCTTAGGGAATGTTATAAACTTTATTTTCAATACATAGAACAAATAGGTACTTGAAGCCCGGAAGTTCCACTCTATACAGCATAGCTTCAAAATTTTTATCCTACAAAACTTCTAGGGTATGCATATCTAGGCACACTCAGGGTCCAAGAATTCAACATACTGAAAGAGAAGGTGATCCCTGGAAACTTATGTATCTGCAGTAGCTATACAACATGGTGAACTTTAATGAACTGCATTACTACGATCAAGAATAAGAGTACATTACCACCAACAGTCATGGATCTGGTCAAAGAAGGCTGTAATAAAGTTTCTTCATCATTAAACTGTTTCTTAAGTTCTTCTACAGATTCCAGATGGAGTTGAAGAAATTCTGCTGTTGCTGCTGATGCTTCTTCTTTAACAGGATCTATCATTCTCTTCAGAAGTACCAGGTCATCCTTTCGGACTTTCAAACAAAGTTTCTCCATTTCTCGGATATTGGAACGGAGTTGCTATAAAAGATAAAAAATCATTAAACCCACCATCTGTTAACCTAAAATACCTTCATTTTCAGAGGTAATCTGTGATAATGGTTATGAATGGAAATGATATCAAGTATTCTCCACAAGAGGAGGTATATAAAACATTTTTCTATTTTTCATATCTCTAGCCAAATCGAGCTTGAGAACTCATATCCTCATACTTTGAATTTATTTAGCATTTTTTCCTTCGCTAAAGGTGACTATTACAAAGGTAACAAATGCTCTTCATAATAAATCAGACGCTGTAGAACATATCAAGAAAAACTTAATGATTTCCCCTTTCACCAATACAACCACCTCTCTTAACCCAGTCCTTTCCACACATTTCCCACTGCTCATGAGAACATTTACATAGACTTTCCTTCTTTTTACAAAATAAATGGACTACATTGTGCATAATAATCTATAATTTGTTATTTCTCACCCCAATAATATAACAATATCATCATGGAAATCCTTCTTGATTAATGAGTGTACCATATTCCATGGTACAGATGTAAAATAATTTATTCAATGACCCCTGCAAGTGATCAACAGTCATTCATGTTGTTTCCAAAACAGAAGTCCTTGAATAGATCCTAATATACCATACTAGTATACATATATATTAGTATTATAGTATGTTCTATACTACATTTTCTAGAAATGATTCCCAAAAGTGAGAGTACTCAAAGGATCACGTGCATTCTTATTTCAATAGCTATTGTCAGGTTTTTTCTAAGTAACAATTCATACTACCTCCAAAGCATGAGGGCCCATTTCCCCACATACTGCCAGTACTACATTTCACTGTTGCTTCAATTTGCATTTCTGAGTGTAGCTGTCAGATTTATATCGAATGATTTCTCCCTCTTTTTAGAATCATCTACTGACATAATGATCAATTTTCCTCTAATATGCTGATATTATGAGTTATGGGCAGGTTTCATAATATAGAGCCATCTTTACTTTCCTGAGATAAACTCTTTCTAATCACACATATAATTTTTTGGATTCAATCAGTTAATAAGTTATTTGGACTTTCAACACATGTCTGTCTATACGTGTGTGTGTGTGTCTACATTATCTTTACTAGATTTAAACTCACTTTAAGAAGTTTAAGGTTGTGCTAGCTTCACAGAATGAACTGGGGAGCTTTCCATGTTTTCTAATGGTCTATACATTGAAAAACATAAAAACCGACTATTCTTTGACAATGAAATAGAACTATCTTGCAAGAATGATCTGAGTATGATGCTTTTGAAAAATGATGATTTCTATAATATTTATCATATAATTTAGAATATATTCTGGGGCACCTGGGTAGCTCAGTTGGTTAAGTGTCTGCCTTTGGCTCAGGTCACGATCCCAGGGTCCTGGAATCAAGTCCCGCATCAGGCTCCCTCCTTAGCAAGGAGTTTGTTTCTCCTTCTCCCTCTGCCCCTCCCCCAGCTTGTACTCTCTCTCTCTCTTGCTCACTCTGTCTCTCAAATAAATAAAATCTTTTAAAAAGTAATATATTTTAATATTTCTCAAATAATATTTTAAGCTCTTCTCCCCTACCGCACTTTCACAGGTACTAATGCAAATTCTGTATGACAGGACAGAACGTATTAACTTCTTTTATTTCTCAAGTACCTATTCTGGGTGAGATGTTTACATCCTGTATTATTACATTCCACATTATTACATTATAGAAAAATCAGAACAAAGAAAACTTGTTAAGGATTTACTTAATTTTATCTAGCAGCAAAGCTCAATTAAAACCCAGGTAATTTTTATTAAGTTTTAATTTTAATTCCAGCACAGTTAAGATACAGTATTAGTTTCAGGTGTACAATATAGCAATTCAACAATTCCATACAACACCCAGTGTTCATCACAACAAGTACACTCCTTAATCCCCATCACCAATTTCACCTATTCTCCCACTTCCCTCCTCTCTGGTAACTATCGGTTTGTTCTCTAGAGTTAATAGTCTGTTTCTTGGTTTCTCTTTTTTCCTTTGCTCATTTGTTTTGTTTCTTAAATTCCACATGAGTGAGATCATATGGTATTTGTCTTTCTCTGACTTATTTTACTTAGCATTATACTCTCTAGCTCGATCCATCTTGTTGGAAATGGCAAAATTTCATTTTTTTTTTAATGGTCGAGTAATATTCCGGTGTGTGTGTGTGTCCAACATCTTCTTTATCCATTCATCTATCCGTGGGCACTTGGCCTGCTTCCATAATTTGGCTATTGTAAATAATACCACCATAAACACAGGGGTGCATGTATCTCTTTGAATTAGAGCTTTTGTATTTTGGGGGTAAATAACCAGTAAAGCAATTACTAGACTATAGGGTAGTTCTATTTTTTAAAAATATTTTATTTATTTATTTGACACAGAGAGAGAGAGATCACAAGTAGGCAGAGAGGCAGGCAGAGAGAGGGGGAAGCAGGCTTCCTGCTGAGCAGAGAGCCCAATGCGGCTAGATCCCAGGATCCTGGGATCATGACCTGAGCCGAAGGCAGAGGCTTTAACCCACTGAGCCACCCAGGCGCCCACAGGGTAGTTCTATTTTTAACTTTCTGAGGAACCTCCTGTTTTCCACAGTGGCTGCATCAATTTGCATTCCTACCAATAGTGTATGAGGATTCCTTTTTCTCCATAAACTCACCAACACTTATTTCTTGTGTTTTGATTTTAGCCATTCTGACAAGTGTGAGATGATAACTCATTGTAGTTTTGATTTGCATTTCCCTGATGATGAGTGATGTTGAGTATCTTTTCATATGTCTGTTGGCCATCTGGATGTCTTCTTTGAAGAAATGTCTGTTCATGTCTTCTGCCCATTTTTAACTGGATTATTTGTTTTGGGGGTGTTGAGTTGTATCGGTTCTTTATATTTTAAATACTAACTCTTTATTGGATATGTCATTTGCAAATATCTTCTTGCATTCAGTAGGTTGCCTTTTAGTTTTGTTGACTGTTTCCTTCACTGTGCAGAAGGTTTTTATTTTGATGTAGTCCCAACAGTTTATTTTATTTCCCTTGTCTCAGGAGACCTATCTAGAAAAATGTTGCTATGATCAATGTCAGAAAAATTACTGCCTATGCTGCTCTCCATCTAGGATTGTTTTTTAAAGATTGTATTTATTTATTTGACAGAGAGAGAGAGATCAGAAGTAGGCAGAGAGGCAGGCGGGGTGGGGGGGAAGCAGGCTCCCTGCTGAGCAGAGAGCCCGATGTGGGGCTCAATCCCAGGACCCTGAGATCATTACCTGAGCCGAAGGCAGAGGCTTTAACCCACTGAGCCACCCAGGCGCCCCTCCTCTAGGATTTTTATGAAAACCCAGGTATTCTTAAAAGTCCAGCTATCTTCCCATTAAACTATAACCATAATTCTTACATACATATGTTCATATATATGTTCAATAATATATATTCATATATGTTACTATTATTTTCATTCATATATTCATATACATGTTCATATATATGGTTCCTTAATATAATCAAAGGACCTATTTTATTCTAGCAAAATTAAAAACAATTCTGGAAAGAATACTTTAGGGACAACCTAATGTATCTAGAAGGATGTTCCGGGTGAATAAAAAAGTTGTGCTTCTATCCTGCCATGACTCTATACTTCCTTTAACCATCTGTCACTCTTATGTGAACTAAAAAATCTAAGGATAACTGTACTGTAAACTAAAAGTATGTGATATGCAAGCATTAATATAGAAAAATCACAGAACCTATAGGCGTATATTACCATCTAGTCCAATCTCAAGATTTTACAAGAGGGAAATTGGACTCCAGATGAACACAGTGGTAGAATTAAGTCTAGTGTCCAGTTTTCAAGTGCTGGAACAATATTATTTCCAACACACCACCAACTCTTGGCTGTACAATTCCTTCCTGAATTACAGTTGTAAAGCTTGGTTCAATAGCTGCCGTATAGTCCATAGAAATATTTTAGGCAGTACTAACTTGGAGAAGCATTTAAGTTTCTGCAGCTAATGAACATCTGCCTATGACATATTCTTCCTATTTTATAGAATTTGCACATATGTTTATGTCCCCAAATTATGGTGTCCAGAATTCTATTACTAAGGGTGGAGAGGAAAATATTAAGAGAAAGAAAGAAAATACCCACTAAAATATAAAATCTGATACTATAGTATCAAAAATACAAATGGCTAAATTTTTATTAAAACTATGAGTTGTCTGGGCGCCTGGGTGGCTCAGTTGGTGGAGCGACTGCATTCGGCTCAGGTCATGATCCCAGAGTCCCCGGATCGAGTCCCACATCAGACTCCCGGCTCCATGGGGAGTCTGCTTCTCCCTCTGACCTTCTCCCTTCTCATGTTCTCTCTCACTCTCTCTCAAATAAATAAAAAAAATCTTTAAAAAACAAAAACAAAAAAACTATGAGTTGTCCATTGTACTACGTATTTACCTTCTCTTGTTTTACCTTCAAAACTTACCTTTGAAATGAATATTACTATTATTGTCATTTTACAGAAGAGAAAATTAAAGCAAGACACTTTTTTTTAAAAGCCTAGGATTACACTTCTAGTAAAAAGTACAGCTGGGAATTAAATCTAGGCTACCGAGCATATGTTCTCAACAATTTTTCTACATAGCTATACTACCCAACAGAAATATAATGCAAACCACAAATGCAAGGCATATATATAGCTTTAAATTTTCTAATAGTCACATTAAATAGTAAAAATAAATAGGTAAAGGTAATTTTAATGTTTTATTAACCCACTACATCCAAAATATTATTATTTAAACATATAATCAATATAAAAATTATTAAATATTGTACATTCACAGCACATCTCATTCAAACTAGCCACATTTTCTCAAGTGGGGCTTGAACTCATGACTCTGGGATCAAGACCTGAGCTGAGATCAAGAGTCAGGCATTTAATAGACCAAGCCACTCAAGCGCCCCAAACTAGCCAACATTAAGTGCTCAACAATTACGTGTGGCTAGGAGCTACCATATTAAAACAGCTATGGAATCTCTCCAAAATCAAATAAAAGAAACATATGTGAAAAATATAAAGTAGGTGTTTCTGCTTCTGGGTGTAGCAAGGTAGATAATTCAAACTAACCCTCCCACCAATGAATAATTAAAAAGCTAACGATAAAACAAATCATAAAGAGACACAATTCAAAGGCAACAAAAAGCAAACAAAATAGTAAGAAATTAGTAGGCCAAGAATTAGACAAAGGTGAAAATCCAGAGTACTGAACTCAAGGCCACATTTGCTTGGAGGTATTTGCTTACCAGAGTGTTTGACAGCCTCATAAATTTCTGGGTAAAATACTCAATGCTGGGGCCTGGTAAATAGAACCACTATGGTGCTTTGAGCTGGGATCTGAAAGAGCTGTACCCCAAGAGCCCAGGAAATCCTGAAATAAATCAATCAGCCCTCATATGCTCTCTCGTGCTCTCTCAAATAAATAAATAAATCTTTAAAAAAACTCCAGAGTTACTCAATCTCACTAAGAGTCTGGTAAATGTAAATTAGACCATAATTAGCTACCCACCAGAACACCTAAAATTAAAGTTTGACTTTACTAAATATTGGTGCAGATATGGAGACCACAGGAACTCACATTCATCACTAGAAGGACTGTAAAGTTAGTACAACTATTTTGGAAAATAGTTTGTCATTATACTACAGTTGAAAATAAGGATGCCTAATGAACCAGCAATTCCTGTCCTAGGAATACATTTAACAGAAATGTATGCACACATATACCAATGTATGCACATGTATACCAACAAAAATATACAAGAATGTTAATATCACCTGTAATAAACTGAAAACAAAAAAAACTAAAAATAGGGGCGCCTGGGTGGCTCAGTTGGTTGAGCAACTGCCTTCGGCTCAGGTCATGATCCTTGAGTTCCGGGATCGAGTTCCGCATCGGGCTCCCAACTCCACGGGGAGTCTGCTTCTTCCTCTAACCTTCTCTCCTCTCATGCTCTCTCTCACTTTCTAAATAAAACACACACACACACACACACAACTAAAAATAACCCAAATTATCATCAATATATCAAAGTAAATGTTTACCATACACTATGGTGTAAGGCAAACTCATACAATGGATTATATACAATAATGAAAATGAATGAATGCTGCTACAGGCAACAACACAGATAAATCTGAAGCCAGACACAAATCTCAAGCCAGACATATTGTTTATTTCAATTTACATTATGTTCAAAACAGATTAAATTAATCTATAGCCTAATGACATTTTGGTGGTAAAACTATACTAAGAATATAAACTATACTCAGAAATACTAAGAAGCAATTACCATATAAATCAAGATAGTGGTTATTTTTGGGGAGAGGAAGGTGGTTGTTATAGGGAAGACGTGATAAAAGGCTTATAGGATGCTGGCAATTTTCTATTTCTTGATCTGAATAGTAATTACACGAGTGTTCCCGGTATAATAATTTGTTTAGGTGTGTATTTATGCTGCATGCAACTATAGCACATATGTTATATTTCACAGTAAAAAGTATTAATAACATTTTTAGAAAAGAATATTATATTAACCTGTACGGACAATTAAGCTAAGGATAGAAACAAGTGTGAAGGCATTTGGGTAGGGGTAAAAATGAGTATCAATCTCATTGTGGAAGTATATTACCTAACATCTTGTTGGATAAAAGATACTCATTCATTCATTTGACTAAATTGTGAAGTTTATAGGGACAGAGACTTAAGCCTAATTTCTTTACCACTGTGTCCTCAAGGCTATATTTGATCCCTGATACGTGGTTTGATTCAATAAACATGGTAAATGAATGAATGCTTTCTTAATATTTTCCATAAGATGGCAAAGCAGTAGTCCAACAATAGAGATCTCCGACTCTCAAGAATGCAACTAGATTTGTTCCCTAGGAATGCATAATGTAAGTCACTAAGCATTTGAAACATTTCAACTTTCATTAGCTGGGCGAAATAATGAAAGGAACCATGTTTTTGGAATTAATTTGGACATACAAGCATAAATAAAATAGTGAAGTGGATATGAAACCCATGAGAAAAAGCAACCATGCCATCATGGAGTTCTTAATAGTTACAAAAGGGAATAATGGAAGCACTAATACTTTAGGGAAGTGAATCACGTTTTTCTGGAGAAAACAGCTGTGTGATGCCATAGAAATTTTATTGTGATAGGAAGATCTTTTTTGAAAGAGAAAGATAAAAGGTGAAATTTTTCACCTTTTAGAAGGTTTCTAAAAGGTAAATTCTGACACTATAAACAAAAAAATTAATCTGAGAAGAAAGGGCATCTGAAGAATCCAATGTTGTTTTGTATGGTATGCTAATTCTAATTTAGAATTTTAAGAGTTAAAAAAAAAAAAAGGAAGGTATGTGAACAAGGATGAATACAAAAGAGTGGTGTGAAACAAGGAGACTCATATAAGTAAAGTAGAAGCCCAGAATGAGCGGAGGCTGAAGAAAAATGTTAAGAACAATAAAAAGAATTTAAAAAATACATGTAGAGCAAGAACAAGAAAGGAGGAATAGGTCTACTGCTTGGGGCAGATGGTATAATGTTAACAGATGATGCAGAGAAAGCAGAACTATCAAACTCCTATACTGCTTTTAATTCTCTATTAAGGAGGAATACTCTAAATTCAAAGGGGCATAAGAAACATGCTCAAAGGAAACTTGAAATATCTTACTGTAATAATCTAGACAGGCTTCATGAAGAATATTAGGAAACAGAAGATATTAAATAGGCCTACATGGGGAAAAACAGAGGCAGAGTAGAAGGATAGAAGTTTTCTAAATACTATATTTTATCAATTTTAGGACACAGTATCTTTCCCACATTCTAACATCTTTGAAATTGGAATGCATCTTAAAATAAATGTAAAAAAAAAAAAGCGATCAGCCATTCTTAACTGGCAGCACTTTTCTTTCTTAGAGATACACAAAACAAGGATGTGTCCTACAACAGATTTATTTTTAATTTAATTTCCTCCCTGAGGTTCTATAGTCATGCCAATCAGAGTAGGGGGTCAAAACCCCTAAATCCCAATTAATCAACTCGTAAATATTTCAAAGCAAAATTAAATTTAAATTCAGCTGAAGCTCAGCAAAATAATCTAAAATAATTTATCTTCTAATAGCATTCATTTTTGGAATCTATTCTATCTTATCTTCCATTCCTTACCTGGCCCTGACTCTCTAATCTCTTCTTCTGTTCTCCAATTTCTGTTTATTATCCTCACATTTCCCTTTTCCCTCCTCATCCCCTCTCTTTTCTACTGTTTCTCCCTTTTAAATTCTCCTTAAAAATTTTAAAAATTAAAAATACATAGCTCAACTGTTCTATATGTCTTGTGGTAAAATTATGAAAGTCATGTTTAAAAAAAAATGAAAGTCATGTTTTACTCTTATAAATCCCAAGGCTGATTTTATTTTCTTATTTTCATTGCCTATAGAACTGGGATAGACTCTCTGTAGAGCAGTATCTTTCCTTTTTTTTTTTTTTTTAAAGATTTTATTTATTTGAGAGAAAACGTGTGTACACAAGTGCAGGGATGGGCAGAGGAAGAGGGAGGAAACTCAAGCGGACTGCACTGAGCGCAGAGCCCAACTCCAGGCTGGATCTCATGACCCTGAGATCATGACCTGAGCCAAAATCAAGAATCCAGATGGTTAACCGACTGAGCCACCCAGGTACCCCAGGAGCAGTATCTTTCTAAATGCGGTCTGAAATCTACTATCTCAGAATCTCTAAGGTGAGAGTCCCAGAAATCTGTGTTCTCAACAAGTTCTGTATCACCACTGCTATGGGGACTAGGCTGATCAAGTTTCTTCTATTAAAACTAAGTTAATATTCTTCAGTAAATTATTATAGTAGTAACAGTTTCCACCTTTTCCACTTACTTTACTTTCAAAATTTGATCTACAAATCTATCTTAATGCTAATGTTTTCTTATCCCAGAGAAGAAAACTGTTAAACTTATTCCACTTGGAGTTTCAAAACATAGTAACAGACCTCTGCTTCTGCAGAGTTTGCAGAACAGAGCACTGAAGCACTGGAGAAGAGAGCTGCACAGAAAGAGAACCCTCCAGATATGCAGAGGGATAACCTTCCAGTATTTAGCAGAGAACTGACCAGAACATGCATGTGAGAAAACTACCTGAGGCTGGAAGAAAAAAAATCATCCCAAAACATTAGAGGAAACAACGCTTAGTACTCACTCAAATTTTTAAACAGTCTCTGTTCCCACCAGCTGAAAACTTTTAATTCCCAGGGCATTGGGTAGAACATTCAGAAAGGTTTTATTATAATACTGGGGATTGCTACAATCAAGCCTAATAAATTATAAAATTAAGACCCGAAAGAGTCAAACTGTTTCCAAGTATCTTAACTATATTTCGGAATGAAGCTCGAGAAGATTTATAGGAACACGAAAATACCTAGCACTCCAAAAAAAATAAATTAAAAAAAAAATCTAGCTCTCAGCCAGGCAAAGGCTTCCCAATCAAAGATCACCATACATACAAAGAAATAGGAAAATATGACCCATAATAAGGAGAATAATCACTTGACTGAAATTGGCCCAGAACTGACATAGATACATTTAAAAAGTTAAATAGAGACACGGAAGTTATAAAGAGACCCAAATTAGGGCCTCTGGGTGGCTCAGTTGGTAGAGCATCTGACTCTTGATCTCAGGGTCCTCAGTTCAAGCCCCATGTTGGATGTAGAGTCTACTTAATAAAACGAGAGAGAGGCGCCCAAATCAAAGTTCTAGAAATGAAAACTACAATATGTGTGATGAAAATGCCTTGAATATATTAACAGCAGATTGGATGCTGCTGCTGCTAAAACTAGTAAACATGAAGGCTTAAAAATAAAACTACCAAAAATTAAACACAAAGAGAAGGAAGAACCCAAAAAATTTAAAAGTACATCAGTGAGTTGTAAGATAATGTCAAGCAGTCTAACATGCATGTAACTGGAGTCTCTGAAGAAGAGGAAAGATGCGAAGAGACAGAAAAATATTCAAAGAAATAATGGCCAAAAATTTTCAAATTTGATGCAAACTATAAACGTAGAGATCTGACATGTTCTGCAAATTGAAAGCACAAGAAATGTGAAGCAAATGCCACCAAAGTTCATCATAACAAAGTACTCAAAGCCAGCAAAAAAGGGAAAATCATAAAAGCAGCCAGAAAATAAAGACATATTACACAATGAGAATAAAGATAAGAATGAAACAGATTTCTCACTGGAAAAAACGCAAGTGGAAAAAAGTTGAAAACACATTTAAAGTACTGGAAGAAAAAAAATCAATGTGGAATTCTATATACAGCAAAATTCCTTTTAAAAACAAAGGCCAAATAAAGCCTTTTCAGATATACAAAAGATCAAAGAATTCATCACCAGCATAACTGTGCTCCAAAAACTGTTAAAAGAAATCTTTCAGGCAAAAGGAAAATTATACCAGATGGAAATACGGGTTTACACAAAGGCATTAAGCACATTAGAAATGCAAGTGACACAATATGTAAGATTTTTTCCCCTTAATATCTATATCACTTGAAAAAGATAACTGAGAGTTAAACATTATGAAGTATATAACATATGTATAAGTAAAAATACAACAATAGCACAAAAACTGAGAGGGGAGAAATAGAAGTATATTTTAAGTTTCTTAAACATACGTGAAATAGTGTATCACTTAAAGATAAACTGTAATAAGATGTATACTATAAACCCTAAAGTGACCACTAAAATAACAAAACAAAAAGTTATAATAGCTCCCAAGGCAAGGAGATACACAGAATAAAAAATACTCAATTCAAAATAAAACAGAAACGTCATAATTAAAACTAAAATCACAATGAGATACCACTACAGGCTGATAGAATGGATAACATTAATAAGACTAACCATATCAGGGCGCCAGCGTGGCTCAGTTGGTTAAGCATCTATCTCCCTTTGGCTCAGGTTATGATCTCAGGATCCTGGAGACAAGCCGCAAGGCGGGCTCCCCACTCAGCAGGGATTCTATTTCTCCCTCTACCTCTCCCTCTGCCCCTCCGTTTGCGTTCTCGCTCACTCTATCTCAAATAAATAAAATCTTAAAAAAAAAAAAAAGACTAACCATATCAAATGTTGACAAGAATATGAAGAACTGGTGGGAATGTAAAATGGTACAATCATTTCATAAAACAACTTGGCAGTTTCTTAAATAATTAAGGAATAACAACTACATGATCCTGCCATTCCACCGACAAGTATTTATCCAAGAGAAATGAAATCCTTTGTCCATACAAAGTCCTTTACTCAAATGTTCACAGCAGCTTTATTTTTAATAACCCCAAACTGAAAACAACCCAAATGACCACCACAGATGAACAGATGAACAAGCCGTGGTATACTTATACAATGGAATACCTATTCAACAATGAAAAGGAATACAGATACACATCATAACATGAATGGACCCCAAAATATGCATGCAGAGTGAAAGAAGCCAGACAAAAGAAGTGCTTATTTCATGATTCTATTTATATAAAATTCTAGGAAATCCAAACCATTGTACAGTAGTTGCTTGGGTACTCAGTGTGTGTGTGTGCACATGTACACGGAGGGTAGAGTTGGAACTGGGTGCACATGGATGTGGGTGCGAGAAGCCAGAAGACAGCTACAGTGGGGTATGAAGGAACATTATGGGGCTATGTATATATTATCTTGACTGTAGTGATGGTCTCATGGTATACACATGTCAAAAATTATCAAATTGTGTACTTTATCATATGTCAGTTACTCCTCAAGAAAGTTGTTTGAAAAAAAAAAGAAGAAAAATGCCAAACAGTATCATTTATTATTTATGAATAGTTAAATGCACAGAAATGATAAGTACTTGGTGCCTGCCTGGCTCAGTCGGTAGAGGGTGCGACCCTTGATCCCAGGGCTGTGAGTTTGGGTCCCCCATTGGGAAGAGAGCTTACTTAAAAATAATAATAAATTTTTTAAAAAGAAATGATAAATACTTAAATCAGGATAAAATATGTTCTTCAGATGAAGGTAGGAACAAGGTAAATGGAATCAAGAAAAGGTATACAACGGACTTCAACGGTATTTGTAAAGTTTTCTTAGGGAAAAAAAAGGGAAGAAATGGCTGGGTGGCTCAGTCAGTTAAGTGTCAGACTCTTGATTTCAGCTCAGGTCGTGATGCAGGGTTGTGAGACAGAGCCCCACATCAGGCTCTGTGCTGAGCACAGAGTCTGCTTAAGACATTCTCGCTCCCTCTCCTTTTGCTCTTCCCTCCTCTAAAAAATAATAATTGTAATAAAAAAATTTTTTAAAGATTTTATTTATTTATTTGACAGAGAGAGACACAGCGAGAGAGGGAACACAGGCAAGGGGAGTGGGAGAGGGAGAGGCAGGCCTCCCGCCAAGCAGGGAGCCCGATGCGGGGCTCAATTCCAGGACCCTGGGATCATGACCCAAGCCGAAGGCAGATGGTTAACTGACTGAGCCACCCAGGTGCCCCTGTAATAAAATTTTTTAAAAAGGAAGAGATTGTGACAAAATGTCAATATTTAACAAGGTTGGGTGATGAGAACATAACTGTTACATTATTTTTACTATTTTCCATATTTTGTATGTTTGAAGTACATATGTATAATTTGTCAAAAAGTTACTTCATCACTTAGGTTGATGTCGGGGTAGTTCTTTATTCCTCTGCCAAGCATTTAAGTTCAGAATCATTTACCAGGGCTACAAAGAAAATATATAAAAATCTAACATATTAGGTCCCTGACATTCTACACAAAATTGTCTATACATAATGTGTATCTGCATTTTTCTAAAAGGTAAACTCAGGTGCACCTGGGTAGCCCAGTTGGTTGAGCAGCCAACTCTTCATTAAAGCTCAGGTTATGATCTCAGGGTCTTAAGCAAAGAGCCCCACTCGGGGCTCCATCTCAGTGCAGAGTCTGCTTGTCCCTCTCCCTGCTCCCCCCCGTCAAGTGTGCTCTAAAATAAAAAAAAAAAAAATCTTTAAAAAGTAAACCCATAGTATCCTGATTATTACATTAGCTACCTAACTGGTATTCTTATTTCCATCCTTGTTTCCTTAGTATTTATCCTTTTCATAATAGTCAAAGTGATCTTTTAAGGTCGTATCAGGTCATCATCTACTCAGGTCCTTCCAAAGATTCTCTACCCAACTTCAAATTACGACATCCTGCCAGGTCTTCCATCATCAGACCTAGGTGACTGTCCTTACTTCATCTCCTATATTCTCCTTACTCACACCAGCCGCACTGACCTCCTTACTACCCCGTGAATATGCCACTGCATCCTCTCACCTCAGTCTTCCCACTTGATTCCCTAGGTTTATGCCTTAACTTCCTCCAAATCTCTGCTTAAATGTCATCAGAAACCTTTCACAACCACTGTGTATATAAGAACATTCATCACCTTCTGTGATTTTTTGTTCCCTTTAACCTGCTTTACTTTTACTTCATGGCACTTATAACCATCTAAATATTATATATATTTTTAAAAGGTTTTATTTGTTTGAGAGAAAGAGAGACAGTACAAGCAGCAGGGGAGTGGCAGAGAGAGAGGGAGAAGCAGGCCTCCCACTGAGGAGGGAGCCCAACACAGTGTTTGGTCCCTGGACTCTAGGATCGTGACATTAGCCAAAGGCAGACACTTAACCGATTGAGCCATCCAGGGGCCCCATTACATATTTATTTATTAAAAAATTATCTGTCTCTGCTTTTTCCACTCGCCATCCCCAGAAAGACCAGAACTTTGTTCTGCTCACAACTATATCCCCAGGGTCTAGAATAGTATCTAGGACATGGCAAAAGTTCAAATGTTTCTGCTCTTTTAATAATCAGGTCAGAAAGGCTGATATGCCAGGTTTTGAAAGTTTACAGCAATATCCACAAGTTAAATAAATGGGTCTACAGTCAATGAAGGAAGTTTAGAAACAAGAAACTACCCTCAGGGCCCCCTGGGTGGCGCAGTTGGTTGAGCGACTGCATTCGGCTCAGGTCATGATCCCGGAGTCCCGGGATCGAGTCCCACATCGGGCTCCCGGCTCCATGGGGAGTCCGCTTCTCACTCTGACCTGCTCTCTCTCACTCTCTCTCTTTCCTAATAAATAAATAAATAAAATCTTTAAAAAAAAAAAAAAAAAAAAAAAAAAAAAGAAACTACCCTCAGTAAGTAGCAAGCTTGTAGTATACAAGTTGTAAACTGAGAACTATGGACAAACTTTTAGTATAATGAAGGTTATATTATCTCTCTCTTTAGTTCTATAACTAAATTTAATAACTAGTTTTGGCTTTTCCCCCTTCTTTCAGAAATATCCTGAAGTTTCTTTCTAAAGATTAAAAGATATGTTTAAACATATACTTATCTTTACTGATAATTGTATAAAGTAATTATTCTGAGTTAATTAAAATTCTGAAAAATGGTTAATTATGTATCTAATGATTAAAAGAGTGGCTATGCATATATTTGCTTGTGTTAAATATTGATTTAAGGATTCCTAATGTGTTTTTACAACATGTAATTTTGTTAGCAAATTGTGTACAGCTGAAAACATTTGGTATCATAATAATCTGACTTCCTTACAAATATAGAGCACAAGTCCACTAGTAAACATTTAAACAACTTAGAGTAAACACATTCTAGACATATCATTTATTATTAAAGGCTCCAGAGTCATAACTGCTTAATTACAATAAATCTGGACTCTTCTTGTATTACCTAACTACACTAAGGTATTGATAGTAGTTAACTTTATACTTATTTCAACATCAAAAGGCACCAAAAAGAATATATATATATATATATAATATATATATTTATACCTTAAAAATACTAACTGAACTACCAAAAGCAGTAAAACTCAAAGGAGAAAACAGTCTCCATTTATTTACTCAACATATATCTAATGAGGATCTAATAATATACAGGTATTAAGTGCAGTGCTCCCTTTCTAAGTTAATAATAATTCCAGATTAGATTCCTACACTACCACTTATTGAGGCCTTGTGCAGTTAATACACAGTTTCTCTGCTATTCAGCCTTCTTTTATCTAAAAAATGAGGATAACACTTCCGTTATCCAGCATCTAGCCAGCTGGCACTGTATCACTGGTCTCTGTAATATATTTGACAATCATATGTTGAATTCTATTACAAAAGCCTTAAACTATTATTTAAATATTTTATTTAACTTTTTATGAATTCACATTTAGGTAAGTTTTTTCAAAGCAAAAATTGTGATATATTTTGCAGAATCCTCTATTATCAGCTATTATTATTATTATATTTTAAGTACTTGGGGAGGGGACAAGAAAGACTAAGCTATTTTTTTTTAAGATTTTATTTATTTATTAGAAAGAGAGAGAGCACAGGTAGGCAGACAGAGGGAGAAGGAGCAGCAGGCTCTCCACTGAGCAGGGAGCCGGATGTGGAGCTTGATCCCGGGACCCTGGAATCATGACCTGAGCCGAAGGCAGCCGCTTAACCGAGTGAGCCACCCAGGGGCCCCAAAACTAAGCTTTTTAAAATATACATTTTGTACTTTTGTAAGACAAGTAAACCAAGATAGGAAAAGTGATGCAATTACAATGTGTTTTAAGTTAAACGAACAAAACCCAACACTTGCTTGGCTTGATCTAGCAGTTAAAAGTGAAAGTACCAAATCAAGCTTATTCCAATTCCTCTTATTTACTGAATACCTACTTATGACAAGGGCTATGTAAGCACTTTGCACACATGATTAACAATCCTTACAATCATCCTAGAATACAGCAGAATAAGATTTTACTTTCAGAGAAAGCGTTATGAATAAAGAGAATTAAGAATTCTTTTGCAAAGGGAGCTGTTGTCATTTGTAGGATTTTTTAAAGATTATTTATTTATTTGACAGAGAGAGCGCACAGTGAGTGAGCGAGAGACAACATGAGTGAAGAGAGAGGCAAGAGTGGGAGCAGGGAGCCTGATGCATGGCCCGATCTAAGATCATGACCTGAGCCGAAGACAGATGCTTAACCGACTGAGCCACCCAGATGCCTCTAAGATCTTTTTTTAAGAGATAAATTCGAGCAATGAGGCATCTGGGTGGCTCAGTTGGTTAAGTCTCCAACTCCTGATTTAGGCATAATACATATACATAATCCTGGGATTAAGCCCTGCCTCAGGCTCTGGGCTCAGCAGGGTGTCTGCCTGAGGATTCACTCTCCCACTCCCTTAGCCTCTCCCCCCGCCCCTTGCCTCGCCCCCATTCATCCACATGCACTGGCTTTCTAAAATAAGTAAACAAATTAAAAAAATAGATAAATTTGAACAAGTTTGTTTATAACCAATTGTTTCTTCCAATAACTAGAAAGAGGGCTTAGGGGAAAAAATAAATACACAAGAAATCAAAACTAGAAAGAAATCAGGAAAAAAGGGTGATCTTACAAGAGAAGAAAAATACTATTAAAATATATATATAAACAAAAATTCCAAAAGGATTTAAACCAATTATTCAAAATAATAATTTAAAGATAATCAGCCATAGATCTATATATGAAAATTAATTGTATTTCTATATACACAATCAAGTTGGAAAGCATAACTTAAAAGAAAGACATTTAACACCTCCCCTAAACATACACCTGGTAAAAATGTAAACTATTTAACACCAGATAAATTAAATACATGAATAAAATAATTATATTCCCTGTATTCCAGCCATTTGTTGCTTCATAACAAATTCCTCCACAACTTAAGGGCCTAAAACCACCATCCGATTTTGCTAATGATTTTGAGGTCCATAAACGTAGGACATCCTCAGTTGGGCAATTCTCACTTGGGGTCTCCCATGTGGCTGAGTCAGGCACCCACTGAGACTACAGTCATCTGAAAGCTCAACTGCACTAGATGTCTGAGATAGCTCACTCACGTGGCTGGCACTTAAGGCTGCAAGTTCCTGAGAGCTCAGCTGTGACTTCAGCTATCTCCCTCAAAGAGTTCTCAGGATAGCTGGACATTTCACATGATGGCAAAGTTTCCCCAGAGCAGGCACCCTAAAAGAACCCACGGGAAGCCATCTGACCTTTCTGACTTGGCCTCAGAAATCAGTCAACATTATTTCTGCCTCAGCCCAGATTCAACAGGAAGGGAATTCATACTCTACGGTCATAATGTAGAATACCAACTAGATGGAAATATTTGCAGGTATCTTTAAAAACCAGCCACAATTGGTATGCAGACTATTAAAAGATACATTAAAAGTACAAGAATACCCCATATTCATAGGTAGGAAAACTGGAAATTATAAACATGTCCATTTTCTCTAAATACATGGATAAATCCAATGCAATTCCCAACAAGACTGTATATGAACTTTGACAATCAAATCCAAATTTCATACAGAAGACTAAAGGGCCAAGTACAGCCAAAACACTCCTGAAAAGGGAAAGATGAAAGTACTGTCCTACCAGATATCAAACCATATCATATCATAAGGCTGTCTTAATTAAGACAGTGTGGAACTTGATGGAGAAATAGACAAGCTGACCAGTGGAACAGAAAGACCAGCGACAGACACATACATATCTGGAATTGTGATATGTAAATAGAACTGTAGAAATTAGTTAAAAGTGTGAGACAACTGGTTTTCCAAATGGAATAAAGGAAACTTTATTTGTATCTTCATATCACCAATTTTAGATGGATTAAAGACTTAAATGTTAAAAGCAAAATATTTAAAACATTCAATAGAAATTACAGAAAAATATCTTCTTGATCTTAGGATAGAAAGTATTCTTTGAATAAGACACCCAAAGCATGACCATAAAACAAAAGACTGACAAATTAGAGTACGTTTAAATTAAAAATTCCTTTTCAACAAAGATGCTATAATGAAAGTGAAAAGATAGTTCTTATTATACATATCTAATGAGAAATCTAGAAAAGCTACTATAACTGTTCATGAAACTGTCCAAAAAATAAGTTTTACACACACTAGCAAAGAACAAGCCTATAGAGAAAATTCAGAACATATATCAATAAAACTAAGCAAATACATCTAAAAACAGTTGCAATCTCACTCTTTCAATGGCACACATAAATCTTGTGCCAGATGGAGATCAATAATGTAAATATATATATTCTTTAATCAGTAAACACTTTGACTATAGCCATTGTCTAAAGAAAATAAGTGATTTTCACTGACCTATTGAACAGTGGAAGATGGTAAGAAATCCTAGTCATAATAATCTCATTGACATTTACACGCTTAATACCATTCAATAAACACTGAATCTTGGTGAACACCAGGTACTGTGGGATACACAAACAGCAGAGACACAATCCCTGATCTTCAGGTCCATAATCTAGTTAGCAAGCAGTAAAATACATATATAAAGAGGTAAATCAAATTTCTATGAGACCTCAAGTCAATCTGGTTTTTTCCATCTCCACTGTCCCGCAATCTCTCCTAAAGGATCTCTTGCATTCATTTCACTCTATCCCAATCTATTCACTACATTGCAGCTATAGAAACCTTTTGAAATGCGAGAAGACCAGAGATGCACTCTTTGGAGAAACAAACCACCATAGAGATTCAGAAACACCAGGTACAGGGCTAAAAGAGATGTACGTGAAAGCTTGTACTGAACAATGAAAGCCTAGCAGCCTTCACTTAAGTCTCCTTCCATAACTGAAAAATAAGTGTCTACTTGCCCTAGGAGAGTGAGGATTCTTCTTTAGAAAACTAAACCAGAACAAACCCCCAGCCACTGATATTTGGAGGTTCCTCCAAGGAAAATGCCGTATTTGCTGACTCTTGCAGTTAAAGATTAAAAAAAAAAAGAGCAGAGGAATACATTATCAAATAATTTAAATTTCCCACCAGATGGCTCAGTTGGTTAAACATCTGACTCTTGATTTCAGCTAGGTCATGATCAAGGTCTTGACCTTGACCAAGGGCTCTGTACTCAGTGGGGGTCTGCATTCTCTCTTTTTCCCTCTGCCCCTCCCCACTGCTAGTGCATGATCTCTAAAATAAATAAGTCTTTAAAAAATAATTAAATATCCCAGAATTAATAAAGAACATAAGTTTTTAGATTGAAAGAGTCCAACACTAAGCACAACACGATCAAATCTGAGAACACCAAAGATTAAACATTACAAAAGGTCCCAAAGAAAAATAAAAATTAGGAAATCAGATATCAGCTTTAGTAAGAGTTACACTAGAAAACCTTTAAATTTTAAAGAATTCCAACTAGAATTCTATACCTACTGAAATTAGTAATCACATGTAAAGGGGAAAAAAGGTATTTTTCAGACTCATAACAACATAAAAATTTACCTCCAAGGTACCCTTATTTAGAGAGCTACTAAAAGATGTACTCCAACAAAACAATGGAGTAAACCAAAATGAGTAAGACCTGATATCCAGGAAAACGGACCCAACACAGAAGAGTAGCTGAAGGAAGTCTCAGAACAGCAGCTGTGCAACAAGCCTAGAGAGTAAATCCAGATTGGGACTGGGAATAGGGCTATAGGAAGGAGTCTTAAAGATAAAGAATGGAATGTAGTAAATTTGAGCATATGAAAATTATTATTGATAGCATGTAGCAGAGATGTAGAACATTTAAAAAAATTAACTACAAATACACAGAAAGCCAGGAAAGAAAAAAAGACAACTATTAACGTCGTAAAAAGCAAAGACTATACTATTTCATTATTTGGCTTAGAAGAAAACAATATCTTTATATTAAAAATAATGAAATACTGATTTATAATTTTTTTAAAGATTTTATTTATTTGACAGAGAGAGAGATCACAAGTAGGCAGAGAGGCAGTCAGAGAGATGGGGGGAAGCAGGCTCCCTGCTGAGCAGAGAGCCCGATGTGGGGCTCGATCCCAGGACTCCAAGACCATGACCTGAGTCGAAGGCATAGGCTTTAACCCACTGAGCCACCCAGGCGCCCCAATACTGATTTATAATTTAACCAAAAATTACAATATATGTAATTGTATATAAAAATTACAATATATGTAATTGTATAATGTAATATGTAATTGAAAGGAAATACAAAAGCAGAGAAAAGCTAGATCTCCACCTATTATGGCAAGAAGAGATAATGCCTGAACCTGATTGAGAAATACCAGTCTACACATGATATTAAGGAAGAAAGAGATAAGTACCAGGGAAAATGATCAAAATGATTAAAAGTGGTTTCTTGCAAGTAGGACTTGGAGATGGAAAAGCGTAAGGTAAACCCTTTTAACTTTATTCGGCTTTTAACTATGTAAATACGTGATTTTTTAAAATTAATTTAAAATAATTAACATTTATTATTAAAAAAGCCAAAACTGCAAAAAATATTTGCAACACTATGTTACTGTAACAGTATTATAGACAGAAGAACAATATCTTAAAATTATTAAAAACTCTTGCAAAAGACAACAATGTAATATATGCAGGGGACATGAACCAGAAATTTACAAAAGAAATATTACTATCCAAGGCACATATGAAAAAAACTTTCACCATTCAAAGCAATTAAAAGAAAAACGCTAGATAAAAACAACAAAGCAACATTATTTTAACTATTAATCAGCAAAATTTTAAGAAATAGGTAATACTAATGGTGGTAAGTTTTTTGGAAAATGTATTGATTTTGAGTGTAAGTTGACACATTGTTTCTGGAGGAAATTTTAGTAATATGAATCAAAATCTTAACAATATGTAGGACATTTGATTCAGTAAATCCTGCTAAAAATGTACCCTTAAAGAAATAGTTACAAATATGCATAAAAGGATCCAACTACAGGGTATTAGCAAAATTTTCTTATGACTGTCTTTTCCATACTGATTAGAAACAATGTAATAGCCTTACCTGAACTGTACGTCCCGCATTGATATGCTCTTCATGCAACTTATCCCAGATTCTGCACCTTTGGTACTATGGAAAAGAGAGGAAAGGTACAGGTTTTTGTTTTTTTTTTAAGTTACTAAACTTATTACTTCTAGTTACCACAAAAAATCCCCACTCACCTAACCAAACTTAAACATACCAGCTAAAAGTTATTGACTTAATAGTGTCAGCTAATGGTCCAATGACAATATGAGTAGGAAATTTTCAAAAACATTACCTACGGAATTCTAGCAAATGGTAAAACAAATAAAAATCACTAGATACGATTTACTTTACTGAAAAAAGTGTACTCAGTCTTGCAAATTCTTTGGAGATGGAAAAAAAAGATGAGAATGTAAAAGAATGAAAAATAAAGATTAAGAGTGTTCATGAGATATTATTACTGTTTAAGAAGAATTTTAAAAGTTTGTCAATGATAGTGTCAAGTATTAAAAACTAAAATCTGACTTCGAGAAAAAGTAACATTGATACTGCAGACTAGAAAGTACACAAAAATGAGAATGAACATTAATATACATGCTTTAGTTTTTACCAAGGCATTGTTTAGCTTTCAGGGTTTCAACCAAGAAACTTTATGAACGTGATAATAGAAAATTCTTCATTTGACGGGAACCACAGCAAAATGTGGTAACATTATAGCACAATACTTATATAGAATATAAACATCAACACCAAACATCACATACTATTTTTGGCTGAAATAAAAAAATCCAAATAATCAATGTCAGTAGGTACTAAGTGTATCACTGGTATACTACACATCAAACGAAGAAAAAAAATCAATCTAGAAATACTGTGAAAGGACAGAAATATGAAAATGTTCCATATAGGGGTGCCTGGGTTCAGTCAGTTAAGCATCCAACTCTTGATTACAGCTCAGGTCATGATCTCAGGTCATGAGATCAAGCCCCTTTCCCCATGGGAGCCTGGGTCTTTACTGACTGCTGAGCTGCCTCTGCAGCCCCAGAGTGCCTCTGTAACTATGAGCGGTTAAAAATAAAGCAAAACGGCTTTATAAGCAAAAACAAAAACCAAAAAAGGTCTATCTGATTTAATACACTATCTTGGGGTTTTCTGGCACTTGTATTTTAACCATATACTAACACAGTACATGCTACACAGTAAGTTTTCTCCTAACCCTACGATATGAAACAAAGAAAATTATGTTCCAAGCATATGATCTTGTTTCTATTAACTATGCTTAAGCCTAGTTATTAACTATGCTCCGTGTGGAGTCTACTTGAGATTTTCTCTCCTTCTCTTACTTGTAGTCTCTCTCTCTAAAATAAACAAACAAATCTTTAAAAAAAAAAAAAAAAAAAAAGGAAGTCCTTCAGGCTGATGGAAAAATGATAGAGAAACCTGGCTCTACACGAAGCAATGAAGAGCACTGAAAATGGTAAATATAAAACATTTGGGAGGGGGGCACCTGGGTGGCTCAGTTGGTTAAGCGTGGGGACTCTTGATTTTGGCTCAGGTCATGTTCTTAGGGTCATGAGATTAAGCCCCACATCAGGCTCCGCACTGAATCCAGAGCCCGTTTAAGACTCTCCCTCTCTCGGGGCGCCTGAGTGGCTCAGTAGGTTAAAGCCTCTGCCTTCAGCTCAGGTCATGAGCTCAGGGTCCTGGGATTGAGCCCTGCATGGAGGCGACCCCCGCACCCTGCCTCGGGCTCTCTGCTCAGCAGGGAGCCTGCTTCCTCCTCTCTCTCTGCCTACTTGTGATTTCTCTCTGTCAAATAAATAAATAAAATCTTAAAAAAAAAAAAAGAGTCTCCCTCTCTCTCTGCCCCCCCACTCTCTCTCTAAATTAGTAAAATCCTTAAAAAAAATTGTTTTCTTATTTTTAAAATCTTTTTGAAAGAAAACTCTGTTTAAAACAAAAATGACAACAATGTATTGTTGAGTAATAACATATACAGAAGCAAATTATACAACATTAATACTATAAGACCCTGAGAGAGGAATTGGAAGTATATTAATATAAGGTTCTTATACATGAGTGATATGTAACAAATCAATGAGACTGATTAGGTTTGATTTTGTATTATATAGTTTGTGTTTCATACCTAACCTGAACAGTCCATGCCACTCATTTTCACACATAATTATGTCACTACTATTCTCTGAATATTTCCTAATTTATTTCCTCAACTGGACTGTATACTTCTTGAGGATTAGAAACCTAAATTTAAAAAAAACACCTATTTTTTAATGAACTTTTCAGTGCTAACAATAAAAGACAGCAAACACTAACACTTAGGAAAAGCTAACATGTATTTATTTCTTGAAATTAATGACTTCTCTTCTCATTATCTCTGCTCTTTTCTAACACCCAACAAAAATGGCAATGAAGAACTTCAAAAGGTATATGTTCACAAGAGTCATGAAAATACAATAGAAGATATCAGCTGACAAGAAATCTCAACAAAATTTTAGAAGCTGGAAAGATTAAAGACATGTTGCAACGGACTTAGAAGATCTGAGAAAGCTGCACCATGAGGCTGCAGAAGGGGTGAGTGGTGTGGGAGAGGAAGTGAGTGACTAGCCAAGAGGCACACCACCACTCCCGAAAGACTCAGTAACTAGAGGTACCAGCCACCAGGGAGGCAGGAGGATGTGTATGGTGGGGCAGAAGGATTGGTTGAAAGTTTATGTAAGGAAGAGGTAGTAGTCTACCAAATGCTCTCTCTGAGGCCCAAGCAACTATACTGCCCCTATCTTCACAGAAGACCACATTCTGGAAAAGTATCTGGTGGTTCCCCATTAAAACAGAGCCTTCACATGCTCCCCCTCCAGGTAACAAGACCCCACCTACTTCCTACTAGGCACACAAATACCTTCCAGTTAGCACTCTTAAATATCAACAGCCAGCCAAGGAATGCCCATGACACTGTAGGCTGACACAAAGAAGAAAGGAGGAAGGGAGGTGGGGGGAGAGAGAGCAAGAAATAAATTTAGAAGGGAAGAAAGAATAAAAAAACCTCAGGGAAAACAGACAAAAAAGCAGATAAAAACTTAAAAATAAAATCACCAGAGAGATGCTATGATATTACAGCCATGAAACAAGAACAGGAGGATTCTCTTTAAACGAAAAAAAGAGAACTGACAGAAAAAAAGAACATAGCAAAAAATACAACTCTCGTTATTTCATCTTAGCTGGAATGTGAATGTAATAGCTGAGGTTGGAGCTGCTATTTTACATGCAAGATAGAAACAAGTTGAGGATCACAGAACAGGATAAAAAGAGCCTAGGTCTTTAATGGCTGCTGAGCTGCCCCAGAGTGCCTCTAACTATGAGCGGTTAAAAATAAAAGCAAAAACAAAAAAAATAAATAAATAAAAGCAAAACCAAAAACGGTCTATCTGATTTAATACACTATTTTGGGGTTTTCTGCCATTTTCTGTATTTTAACCATATACTAACACAGTACATGCTGCACGTAAGTTTTCCCCTAACTCAACAATATGAAGCAAAGAAAATTATGTTCCAAGCATAGGATCTTGTTTCTATTAACTATGCTTAAGCCTATCTTATGTTAACCGAGAAAGCTGAATGCTAACACTTCAAATTTCAGCACTGCATTCTAATCATGTCTGTCATGTGTAATAAAATGTAATGCTGAAGGACCTATGGAATACAGTCCCAGGTGTGCACAGCACACTACTCTCATTGTTTTCGGACGTTGCAGAATCACTCCACCAAGGCTTACCTTCAATTTCTCGTCAGTGTGACTTTCTTCTTTTAAATTCATATTGGATGACTGACGGCTAACATATTTTATCTTTCTACACCCTTCCCCCAGGAAGAATATGCCTTTTTAAAAGTGAGGCACTGTCAAACACCTGGAGTCCAAACCTAGTTCTTAACTCTTTTGTCCACAGTGAACACAGCAGCTTTTAAATGTTTTTACATTGCCATAAACCATTAAAATATTTTATCCAATCTTATATACATAAAAAGTCACTTTCATAGTAAAACTAGAAATCCTAGAGATAGTATAATGACCAAGAATAAAACACAGATCAGCATGAGTTTGCTTAGCTTCAGACATCACCTATATTGTAAATTATAATTATTCTGACATTGTCTAAAAATTTTACATTAAGTAAAAATTTCACAAAATGGTAAAGGAAAAATGTTATGGCAGAGAAAGATCAATATAACTCTGGAATAATATTTTTAAAAGTTTGGCACAACTAATCAATAATAAATCCTTTCCTATCCCCACCTTCTTTGGTCCCAGGGTTCTGGCTTTTCCATTGATGATGACTGGGTGGTACATGTGGCTAGGATCTGAGGATATGACTGCAGGCACTTTACACAGAATAAGTATAAGAAAAGGGAAATTTAAGACATGCCAAACCTCAAAGGTAATATAGGGCAATAAAGGAAAGAAATGATTTTTTAAAAATATTTAATTTATTTATTTATTTGAGAGAGAGAGAGAGAGAGAGATCACAAGCGGGCAGAGAGGCAGGCAGAGAGAGAGGGGGAAGCAGGCTCCCCGTTGAGCAGAGAGCCTGATGCAGGGCTCAATCCCAGGACCCTGGAATCCTGACCTGAGCCGAAGGCAGAGGCTTTAACCCACTGAGCCACCCAAGCGCCCCAGGAAAGAAACAATCTTAATAGAGCGTAGTCCAACTCGGTCTAGCTTTCAGAATCAATTCATCTGCCGAATTCTAGTCATCTTTGTAACTGAGCGCTCTGATATGAGCTCAGGACTTTAAAATACACCTTATCAACCTGCCACCCAGATATGATCAACCAGAGTAAACAACTCAATTTCTATATTGTTATAGTGCTAAAAGAATGAGCCCTCCTCATTAATCAAAGCATGGAGCCCTGTAATTTGTTTCTGCTTATGACAAGAATAACCAGTTTACCAGAAAACTCCTCCACCCTAGAAAGTCACAGTACTTATTGTTTATGAATAAAGAAATACTTAAGAGATGACAAAATAGCAATCTTGAATTCTAGATAGCTTCATATTTGCATTAAAATTTTCATCTTAATATTCCTGGTGCTTATTTTCAATACTTTTTGAAAAGACTTAACTACTAGGAAAACAGATGGTATCTATGGGGAAAATAAAAGCTGACACTTCTTAGTTATATTAAGGTACTCAAGTGACGGTGATAAACACTGTTTATACTGAAAGGCTTAATGACCACTTCCACCCCACCCCCCAACACAAAAAAATTAATGGAGGGTCACACAGCTTAAAATTTATATGGGGGAGGTCTTTTTGAGGGAGCAAATCCCACTGACCTGTCCTGCAGCAAATAAAACAATATAATCTGCCAAGTCAATGCTCAGTACTCAGTAAACTGTATGTTCCCATGAATGCCACAACTATTCCATCAGACACTGGCCAGTCCAGGTTCTATGCAACCTTCACCATGATCCAGGAGACGAGTTCTCTCCTCTACCTGTTTCCTAAACTGACCTCCAGGTGGTACTTCTCAATTTGGGGCTTTCCTCAATGGGAAGAAGTCAATTTGGGAAATTCCCTCATAACACACAATGATTTACCTCTTTACTCTATGTGCACATGAGGAGGATAGGAGTTACTGAGAGACACCAGAGTTCGAAAAGTTGCCATGGGGTGAGTGAAACTAAGGCAGGTCCATTAGTCAAAGTTCACTGCCTTCACATTATGGTGCACTATCAAACAATCTGTATTTTAATTAATTGCCTAGTATGTCGGTATGTACAATTTAAAAGGTATAGTTTCTATTCTTAAAGTCCTCCCTAAAAAAAGAATAACACAAGATGTATTTGTAAAACAAAAACCCAAATGAAAAAAAATGAATGTTACCAATAGGAGATGGATGTTTTACCAAAGCCTCTTATCTAGTATTATAATTTAGCTAAGATGAGCAAGTATAGCTAAAATGAACAAGTATAAATCAAAATTTGCAACTGTTTCTTGTGGTAGAAAATGAAAAAAACCCACCTTCTCAATATTTATCTGGTGCTTTCTTAGTCTCTCCAGGTCTGTTGGGATTACTATCTTAATGAATTTCTGGATAGCTGGTTCAAGACGGCGTAATTTTACTTTTTCTTCATCTTCAGACATCCTAAAAAAATGCTGTGTCACTTCTACTTGCAGCGACTGTCTTCTCCACTCACATGGAAAAACCTAAAAGTATTTAAGAATGTTTTAATTAGTTTCTATTGTTTTTAAAAACCAATTAGTTAATTTTATAATTTATTCTAAATATATATTCAACTTAATTCTGAACTTGAATGACTTTTATTTTTTAAGAAATGTTTTATTTTGAAACCTTTTTCTTTCTACAGATGTATATGCACTTTAAAATGTTTAGAAAAGGCGCCTGGGTGGCTCAGTGGGTTAAAGCCTCTGCCTTCAGCTCAGGTCATGATCTCAGGGTCCTGGAATCGAGCCCTGAATTTGGCTCTGTGCTCAGCAGGGAGCCTGCTTCCCCCTCTCTCTCTGCCTGCCTCTCTGTCTACTTGTGATCTCTCTCTCTGTCAAATAAATAAACAAAATCTTTAAAAAAATAAAATAAGATAAAATATTTAGAAAATACGAAAAAAAGGATAAAATAAAATCAAGCATCTCACCCACAGTTAACTACTCTTTCCATTTTGGTGTATGTCTTTCCAGGTTCTTTTCCAAATAAGAATGTATACACTTAAATACCTTTTTTTATTTTTAAACTATGAGTTTACTGTCCAAGTTTTCATTTCCCAATGTATCTTGGACAATGACTAACCTTTTTTTTAAAAGATGTCAGATGGCAAAATCAGAAGAAAAAATTTCATAACATTTCTGCTTGTATCAAACTCCATTTCTAACCTCATAATGTAACTACGTAATTATATACTTCAAATATATTATAACATCATATGCAACTCTTCTCATTTATGTCCTTTAACCTACCTCTTCCCTTTCTTACAAAGTGACTAGTGTTGTCCAAAACCAATACAAATAACCAGTGATCAACAGAGCTGGAATAAGAAGCCAGGATTTCTGAGGGTACAATCAAATGCTCTAATTCACCAACAATTTCCTACCAGTGTTCCAGAATGTCCAAGAGTATGCCTTTGGGGCCAGAGTAGGTGAGGGTATAAGATAGCAAGTGAGCAGGCTCCAGGACCCCTGCCTGCTTCAACTGGAGAAAATTTACTTATATGTATTTCAAAACGTATTTTGAACATGTTAGATTTTACATCAGTAAAGGGGTCCACTGCTTAACTAAGCTTGAAAACCACTGTTGTACAACCTTGCTTTCATGCCATCTCATTAGCCCACAACCTTTCCTGTATTTAAAAAAAAAAATTACTATGTTAATCCCAGTGGGTTCTGGGGTCTTAAACTAGGGTCAATACAGACAGAGGTTCACAAATATACGTTATGGAGTCTCTGAATCTTTATGAATAATTGTGAATGTATCTGAGTTATTTCAGAGGATAGAGTCCATTGCTTTTATGATATTAAAAAAAGAGACTATCACTGCAGAAGCATTAAGAACTATAAATCTAATGTTTTTTTTCTTTCATAGTTGAAAATCTCGAAGTGTTGGTTATACAGATTATCTCATCAACCTAGTAACTTAGTTTTTAAGTTTAAGCTTGAAAGCAAAAAGGGAAATCTCCATACATCAAAAATAGAGAGGTCAACAGCTACAGTAGTGAATGGGAATTGGAGATACATAGTGAAGTTCATTGCTGAGAGTCCACAGACCCAACAAAACAGGAAAATTCATAGCTAAGGGACTACAAATAATAATCTAAAAAGAAAATTAAAATAGGTACAGTTAAAAATATTCAAAGATATAAAGGAATAGAATCCTTTTAAATATTAGATAATACTATGAAACAGTAGCAGGCTAATCTGAAAAACCAAGTACAAATTGAGAAATAAAAACCTTAAAAATGGGTTAAACAATAAATTAAGTGGCTGAAGGGAGAATTATTGATTGGAAGATATCAGTCAGAACACAGAGGAACAAAGAGATGAAAAACATAAAAGATAAAATGAGAAGCTCAATAACAAATAGGAGTCCCATAAGAGAAGAATAAAGTGGTGAAAAGGCATTATTCAAAGAGATTATGCTGAGAATTAAGATGCAAGACCTCAAATCGAAAATGCACACTAGCCCCAAGTGATATAAATTAAAAAAAAATTTACCAAAACATGGAAGGGAAATTGCAGAATGTGAAGGGCAAACAAACAAAAATCTTAAAAAAGCAAACCAGAGATAAAGATAAACTAAAGCAACAAAAGCAGCAAACTTTTCATCAAAGCAAGATATCAAAAGACAGGAATATCCTCAAAATGCTGACAGTTGGTACATACCCAGGTAAATTATTATTAAGAAGTGAAAGCAAAATAATCATTTTCAGACACAACAGAGTTTATAAGCAGGCCTCCTCTTTAAAAGAACTACTAAAAGGTACACTTTAACGATAAAATAAACCCAAAGGAGATAAATGCCAAGGAGCTATGAATACAATAAAGTATACTATTACTGGGTGCATAAATGAATGAATGAAAGAAGGAAAGATTTATTTTAAATACCCTGATTAAATATAATACAAATCTTTCCATGTAAATGACTATTTTTCTATAACACATCTTTTATAGCAGCACAGTGTTACAATACATAGATGCTCCATAATTTAACTAATCATCTATTGTTGGCTATTTAGGTTGTTCCCAATTTTCCACTATTATATACTGTACTACAGTGTAATTGCCCTTCTTACACGTAAATTCATACTACCATCTATGATGTTTCCTCAAAATAATTAGAATCAAATAGGTACATACATTTTTTAAAGGCTTTTGATACCAAATGTCCCAAAAGGTTGTGCCTGTTTACATGTCCACTAGCAACATATCATATCCAAGTACCCACATTTTTACCAATATATGGTACTAGCATTCTCCTTAGACATTTAAAAATGGTGTCCCATTGTTTTATTTTGCATTCCTTAAATTACTGGCGCCATTGATTCATTAGCCATTTGCATTTCGTCTTATGAATTGCTTGCTAGTGCTATGTATCAATTACTACAGGGGATATCTTTTTCTTATTATATTTAACATATAATAGACTCATAAATTATCAATTATTTGTCTCACAATGTTCCCAGTTTATCACATTGCTTGTATTTTTTTCTACCATGCAGGTTATCTCCTATAGGAAAATATCTTTTTATCTACCACCATTCCTTTTTTTTTTTTTTAAAAACCATACATGGTTCTCAATAGATGCTGATGGAACTAAAATATTTCACAGATCCCTTCTTCATCATTTGTAATTCCATCACTCCAAATAATGCAATATGCAAAGCACCTTATAAGTGTCTTAATTGGCCTGCCTTTAGACTCTTTCCCCTTTCCAATTTTTCCTGATTACCACCAACTAATATACCGAAAACATGATTTGCAATATGCTACTCCTCTGAACAAAAACTTCCTAGAATTCCCTATTATTTAAACAAGAAAATACAATGTTCATAAACAGATCCACACAATCTAAATATTATCACCCAATCTCTACTTTTGGCTTTGCAGTAATACTCCCTCTGTCCAGATGCCCTTTTATATCCCATCTGCCTCTAAAATTTATGTATCATTTGATATACAACTCTAATGATTTTGTCTTCTCCTCCACTAATCAGTTTATAGTATACATAACAAATCCCAATTATTAGATATTTGACTTGTTTGCACTATTTCCCTACGCTATGATGATAGATTTTTTTCAGTTCCAAAAGTGACATTTCCAGATCAGAGTTATGCCTGATTCTGTCCCTCAGCTTTCCATGTCCAAGGAAAACCTACTGCCTCCTAAGGACCATCTATCAGGGAAGACATTCTTCCCCAAGAACCACCCAAGAGACTGTTCCAACTCTTGGTCTCCTTCTGGCCAGTATTTTTTTCTTCTCCCCACAATTTCCATTTTTTATAAAATTATAATAAAATGCCTATATACACTAAAATGAAAACATAACATGCAAATAATTGCATAAACCGTGATGTTACAGAAACAGAAAGTTGCACAGCAGTTGTTTGCAAGTTGTTAAAGGAAGGTATGTAATCCAACATACAAAATGTGTTGTTAAAATGTAATTGAAAAACAAGTATTTCAGCATTTCTTGATTTTTCAGTCAAAAAAATTGGAACATTTTTCTGATATAAACGACAAAAATGAAAAATAAATTAACATCACAACTGTGTAAAATATGCCTATGAAAAAGACAAAACACACAAAAATGCCCAATTTCCCAAACTTCTATAGAGTTGATTTCCTTGTAACATTTTTTTTAAAGTGTAATGGAATATCTGGGGTGATAGAATTGTTCTGTGTCATGACAGTCTGCGTGGTAGATACACAATTGTAAGCATTTGTCAAAACTCACAGAATTGTACATTACAAAGAATGAATTTTTGAGAACTAAAAAACAAAATGTGGAGGAACACAAAATGGAACACAAACTAATAAAAACAAAACCGTATTACCAATGAATAGCATAACCACACTGAAAGTAGGGGAAGAAAATAACTAATCTAGGTAACTCTGGAAAACACCATTTTAACTGGATACCATGAAGCTAAAGACAAAAAGAACTACACACAACTGTATTCTAATTAGCAAATTTGTTTTTTATAGGCGTATGGGTTAGAAATCCTGAAAAATACTTTATGTGTATATGAGAATTGAGCAAATAAAATATTTTGTAGAACACGAAAGCCAGATTTCTGTCAAAAGAAGTAACAAATAAGGGGCATGACTAGAATGAACCCTGAACCCTGTGGTGCTGTTTTACAAATGGAACTTTCAGAATGAATTTCTGTTTTTAGAAATATATATGTACAGATGTATGAATACATATATACAGATAAATACAAAAACAAATCTTTCAGTATGCATGGATATATGTGTTTATGTATGTGTATATCCATGGAATATCTGGATACATATGTACATAGCTAAGAAATATATATATATATAAATAAACATACTGAATATAAATATATAAAGTAAAATATTTGGTATTTTATAATTATATAAATAATAAATATATAACATAAAATGTTTGATTTATAAAGGACAAATATTTATAAAAATACTTATATCTATATTTATATATATTCCTGTCTTCTGCCAGGAACCACAAACAGTAATACTCGAGTAGCAATGAGCACACCTAGTCCCCTGATCTTGATGTTTAAATACCACTCTCCAAAAAAGGAAACCATGGGCCCTTGGAGAAGTGGCGGATTCGAGGGCTGGGACAGAGAAAACACAAGATAAGCCTGGAACATCTTATGGTGCCAAAAAGTAAGGAAGTTCTCAAAAAGTGATGGAGGTCTGTCAAAAGAAACAACCTGAAAAACTCCCAAGGACCAAAGCTGGACAATTTGAGACATAATATAAATAACAAAAATAACCAATAGTAAAATAAATGAGTCCATACTGATACAAAAAAACTAATAAATGAATAAATAAATAAATGGGAAAGGGGCAGCTCTTCCTTACAGAACTCCAATTAAAAGAAGGGGGAAACAGAAAATCACCATTATAAGATCAAAGTAATAATCACTGAAGGCAAGATCCACCAATGGTAGTAAAATCAGCAAGTGAAAGTTTGAGGAGAAACAAGATAATTGCAAAGTTTAGAACCCCTCCCAAGATATCGATTCATTTCAAGGGAAAAGTGGTAAATTTACAATAGAGAATCCTAGCAGACACCACCTTAACCAAGTAATCAATAGTAGTATCAAAAGCAGTGGGTCTTAACATGAACCCCTCATATGATGAACTGAGAAGGGTACACCCACTTCTGTGGATACAAAAATGCATAACATTAATCTAATCATAAGAAAACATCAGATAAAACCTGACAGACACTCTACAGAATAGCTGACCAGGTACTTCAAAAGTGTCAAGGTGAAGAAAGACAAGAAAAGACTAAGGAGTCGACTATGCCAATTAAATGCAATATGGGATCTTACATTGAATCCTGGAACAGAAAGAAAAGGACATTAGCATAAAAAATTATGGAATCTGAAAAATGGTAGTTTGATTAACAGAATTGTACCAATGATACTTGCTAATTTTTTATAATTGTACTATCGTTATATAAGGCGTTAACTTTAAAGCTGTAGAGAACTACATTACTTTTGCAACTTCTCTGTAATTGTAAAATTATTCCAAAATAAAAAGACTTTCTAAAAATGTCTGAATTGATGTTTCACAGAAGACAGCTCAAACATCTTGAAGAACTGCACTAACACTTGCGGGGGCCAGGGTGCCAGGTGCTCTACAAATTACCCTTTAGTGCTCACAACTACTGTCAGCTGAGTACCATTGTGCTTACAACTATCAGCTGAGTACCATCAATACTCCTGTTTCCCGTGAGGAAAATGTACTGGGAGGTTTACTGTATTAATTATTTATAAATAAAAAGCCCCATTTCTCAGAAAAAGTCCAGAACTGCCGGCAACCTTCAGCTCCCCCAAAAGCGAGGAACACCGTTTATCAACCTAAAGATCCCACATTCCTCCCAATGGTGGCCCCCAATGTCCTCAGGCAGGTCTCCCCGTCCTTCTGACCGGGGGACGGGGCACTGACTTTGGGAAGGAAAGTCATGGCTTCTGGTCCTCCCATATGGTCTCCTCTCTAAGCCCTCCCATTTCGAATTTATCTGGGAGAGAGATGCGGGACCTTCTCCAGAACCACGTCCCGGTCTGGCTGGCAGGAGGCTCCGACCACTGGCTCCCGGTCCTCCACTCACTGCCCCCGAGCCTCGCGTCACCCCTCGCAGTGTCGCCCAGGGCGCCCCTGGGCCACAAACACCAGACGCCACCACCAGAGAACGGATGCTTGGGCGGTCTCGGGACTACGCGGCAAGGCGACCCTGAAGACCTAGGGCCCACACTGCGCCACGGGCAGGGTAGCTGCTGAAAACTTTTCCACCCCGCGACCCCGGGAGGCCGCCACGCTCGCCCTGTCGGCGGCCTCCCAACACCCGCTTTGAAAAGCGCTTCCAAAAACGAAACCGCCACTTCTTGGAGCCGGGAGGAACCCTCAAAGCGATCGCACTGCCGACTCACTGCCAGGCTTCCCACCGGGCGCCTCCACCGCCCGCGGGCTCAGCGCCCAGCCCACAAAGCCCGTCAGGGCCTGACGCCCCCGAAGCAGGTTCCCGCAAACCCCTTACCTCCCGCCGGGGCGCTCGAGGCCGCTTGGTGTGGACGGCGCAGGCGCGGGCGCGACGGGGCGGGGCGTCATGAGGGGCTGGCCGGCCTGGACCACGCCCCCCGGCTCTTTAGGGCCCTAAGGGATGTGGCACCGACGGTGTGACGACTCCCCGCCGCGGGAATGATTTAAGAAAATAATCTTGGTTTATGTTGTGGGGTTGCCACCCTGGAGCCAGTAGGAGACCCACAATCACCTTTTAGGTCTTTGTGTTGTGTTTTCAGTACGACACAATTCACACTTGCATAGCTTTCTAAATTTTGCAAAGTTTTTCTGTCCATTTTCCAGTTCTAACAGGAATTTTATTGGCAGGCTGGCCGTGTGTTCTAAGCTTTTTACACATGTAGAAACTGAAGATCCGAAAGGTTGTGCCTTTTCCCATCCGTCCCCAAAAACCCTGTGAGGTGGACAGGACACAAGTCTTATAACTGGAACAGGCACAGAAACAAGCTCAGACATATTTGCCTCCCCACCACAGCTGGGTGAGTCTTTCATGCCACTGTACTTATCCCAATTTTATTGATGACGCTGAAGTTAAACAAGATTTTAAGTGACTCGCTCCAGTTCAGTCGGTTAGTAATAGAGTTGGAACTCCACTGGCTTTCCTAATTTCCCTCTCAAGTTCTTCCTGTTACCAGTTGCTACCAATGACCAAGCAGATGGCTGGCTTTGAAGCCTCATCCGGGTCACATGACCTGACTTCCAGACCCACCCTTTCTTATGTGTTTGTGGCTGCTCAGATGACTTATTTAGAATGTATCCCCTGACAGTATTATCCTCAGAAGTCATAAGAATGTTCAGGACACAGCTAGGAAACTCAGGCCATAAAGTCTCCCAGTGGAGTGGAAGTACAGGTAGGAATTGTAGACAAAAGAACACTAGGGGCTTGTGAGAAAGCCTTAAAAAAGCAATTTCTAAACTAAAGCAAAAAAATATAAGCAATTTGGAGATTCTTCGTGGATATAATGAATAATGATGTTTGTTTTACTCTAGGAATGAAAGACATAAATTTATAATTTTAAGAAGAAATATTAAAGTATTAAGCCATGCCATGGGAAAATGTTTTTCATGCAAGGGTCAGTTAAACAAGATCTTTTGAAATGAAGGTCATTCAAAATAAGTTCTGAAAACCTGCCTCAACCACACACAGTCTGGAGATGTGGCACTCAAGGACTCTAAATTTGAACCTACCCTTCTGGACTGTTATCTCCATGTTTGCTATCATTTAAGTGTGTCAAGGTAGCAGGATAAAGCTTTTTAATCTAACAGTTTGTTAGCTTGATTTATAATCTCTAAATATTTAAACATACAGTATGTGGAACTCTTTGTTTTCATGCCTGAGAGCCCTGAAGTTGTTAGGCAGGCCTGTAGCTACCAGCCAACATTTTCCCCAGGTCCTAACTGAAACAGGAAGGCAAAACTAAATAAAACAGTAAAAAAAAATAAATAAAATAATAAAATATATATATATTTTATTTTTGAAAGAAAGGGGGGAAAAATCTCTTCAGATATTAGGATTGCTTACTTGGAAAACCCCAAGGAATGAATTGAAATTGAAATGAAGTTCAATAAGGTAGCTAGAGAAATAGCTTTCCTAAATTGCCAATTTTAAAATGTAGCGGGATGAAAGACCACATTCTAAGTAGTAGAACCAAGTTTGTGTTTATAAGGAATTACAGGACCTATTTGAAGAATAAGAATAATAGCTAGGGGCACCTGGGTGGCTCAGTCAGTTAAGTGGCTGCTTCGGCTCAGGTCATGATTTCGGGTTCCTGGGATCCAGCCCTGCATTGGACTCCCTGCTCAGCAGGCAGCCTGCTTCTCCCTCTTCCTCTGCCTGCCGCTCTGCCTACTTGTGCTCTCTCTCTCTGTCAAATAAGTAAATAAAATCTTAAAAAAAAAAATGAATAGCAGCTAAATGGGGTGAGAGGAGAGGAAAGAATTATAAAGGGGCATGAGGAAACTTTGCGGGTGATGGGTGTGTTCGTTATCTTGATCATAGTACTAGTTGCATGGGTTTATATATATATCGAAACTTACCAAATTGGGGGCGCCTGGGTGGCTTAGTGGGTTAGAGCCTCTGCCTTCAGCTCAGGTCATGATCTCAGGGTCCTGGGATCGAGCCCCGCATTGGGCTCTCTGCTCGGCGGGGAGCCTGCATCCCCCCGCCCCCGCCTGCCTCTCTGCCTACTGCCTCTTTGTCAAATAAATAAATAAAATATTAAAAAAAAACCTTACCAGATTGTACACTTTATTTTTTAATTCATTTTTTAAAGATTTATTTATTTGAGAGATAGAGAAAGCACGTGCCAGCAGGGGAGGAGCAGAGGAGAGAGAGAGAAAGAGAATCTCAAGCAGACTCCCTGCTGAACATGGGGCTCAATCTCACAACCCTGAGATCAAGACCTGATCCCAAAACCAGGGTCGGATGCTTAAACAACTGAGCCACCCAGGCGCCCCCAAATTGTACACCTTAATTGTGTTTATTGAATGTCAGTCATACCTGAATAAAGTTGTTTCTTGAGAAAACATATATATTATTATTTGCTTAGAACCTAGAACAGTTCTTGGAACATGAAAACATTGAAAACACTAAGAAAATAATATATATTCACTCTATGAATTAAGAAATACTTTTTTAGTATCATTGACCAAGTATATGGAGAACCTCAGAATCAAATTTAGATTTGGCACCATAATATAGACTTCCAAGGTTATCTTCCCAGCCCGGTCCTTTTCTGGGAAATGCCTCTCCCCACCAGATGTGCAAGCTCTTGGTTATGAGCCTCTGGCAGCCATTTTGTACAAGCCTGAAGGCAAACCCCTGACCTCAGTGAATTGGTCCAGGAGCAGACACCCGCCTCGAACTGTAACAATAAGATATCTTTCCCAGGAATATGGGGCTGGGGCTAGGATTCTAGTCTCAGGCTGACTGGTTTCTTGAAAGGAGAAGATGCTCTCAGCAGAGCTTTTAGTGGCCCTGTTTTTCACTCCATAGACTGGTAAATCAGAGGAAGCCATGGGGTTCTTAGAGCCTATTTGTAATTGTAGAGAGATGAGTAGAGGTATGTCCTAGTTCATGGTGTTAAAAATTTTTTTTGTTTTCTTGGAGGGGGCGGTATTTTTTTTTACTACAGGTCATGTTCAAAAAACATTTTTTTAAAGATTTTATTTATTTGAGAGAGAAAAAGAGAGAAAGCAAGCATGAGAGGTGGGAGGGGCAGATGGAGAGGGAGAGGCAGACTCCCTGCTGAGTGGGGAGCAAGACACAGGGCTCAACAGGATCGTGACCTGAGCTAAAGGCAGATGCTTAACCCACTGAGCCACCCAGGCACCCCTCAAAAAACATTTAAAAGCCACTATCCTCACTAGGTTTTTTCTTGAGCCATGAATTATTAAAACGCCTACTGTGGTTCTGAATGCACTCTATTTCTTTGTGCATTCTATCGTTCCAACTGTCTTGGAAACTGAGATGAAGAAACGTTAAAAATAAAGTGATAATAGTGGTTACCGTTGGGATGGCTTGAACTGGGAGAAGGCATAAGGAGCTTTCTAGGGTGCTGGAAATGTTCTCTATATTGACATGGTGTGATTACATACGTGAAAATTCATCAAGCTGTACACCTAAGAGCTATGTACTTTAGGTAAGTTATCCTACAATAAAAAAGGAAAATAAATAAAGAGCTAGCAATTCTTGATTTAAAACAAACAAAACCTCTTAGCAAAGAAGGAACTAGATCCTTCCTTAATATTATTTCTATTACCTCTCTCTGAGATAGTGGTGAATTAGCAACAGTAATCCCCACCCTTGTTAAAGCCCTTCATCCATTCAAAAATAAAATAAAAAGCCATGAAAGAGATAGAGAGGGGAAGGAGGTGAAAGGTGCACAAAAAAGAAATGGAGTTTGGAGCACATTCAAATTCCTGGTTCCAGTTGACCTTAGTACTTAACCCTCTCCACTTTCTGCCTTCCCATCCCCAACCGCCACCACCACACACGTCCTCACACATACACACCACATCACCAAACAGTTTCTACAAGTATATTACACTAATGGAGGCCTCGTATCAAACCAAAAGGAGAAAATTCTGTGGGCCTACAGTAACTCTGGAATTCTCCACTCATCAACCATTCACCACTTAGGAATTTGATAATCATTTCACATGCAGAATATCTTAAATGCCCGGACATCTGCCTAGAAACTCCCCTACCCACCCCGGTTTTTGTTCTTTTAATTACCTTAATTATTCTCAAAACTTGGTGTGCTCCGGGTGCTTGGGTGGCTCAGTGGGTTAAAGCCTCTGCCTTCGGCTCAGGTCAGGATCCCAGGGTCCTGGGATCGAGCCCTGCCTATGGCTCTCTGCTCAGCAGGGAGCCTGCTTCCCTCTCTCTCTCTCTCTGCCTGCCTCTCTGCCTACTTGTGATCTCTCTCTCTGTGTCAAATAAATAAATAAAATCTTAAAAAACAAACAAACAAAAAAACCCCAAAAAACCTTGGTGTGCCCAAGAATCATTGCATAAGGTAGTATTTATAAAATCATGCTTGATGGACCTTATAGGCAATTTAAACAATTTTCAAGGGTAATTTTGATGCTAATTTTTGCTTTATTCACCGACTTTAATTCTTCATAGCTACACCTCTCATTATCCAGCTCACCCTCCAAAAATGCAAATTTCTATTGGTAATGACATTGGTAATATCAATAGAGATGTTAAAAGGATTTAAGTTCCCTAGTTAGCTTCCTATAAAAGACCAACCTTATAGACCCTCCTTGGCAGCTAGCTGTGTTGGGACCCCTCTCACTCTTGAGAGCTTTTTCTGTATTTTCACTTAATAAAATTCTACCACTTTACTCACAGAAAACAAACAAACAAACAAAAAACTCAGTAAACATACTTAGCATTAGAATCATATTAAATGTTATTTAAACTTCGGCAATTTGCAAGGAATCTTGAATTTTATAGTACCTTAATTATTATTATCCTGAATGTCAGTTAATATCACATGATAGATGGAGTGCCTGGGTGGCTCAGTAGGTTAAGCATCTAACTCTGATTTCAGCTCTGGTCCTGATCTCAGGGTTGTGAGATTGAGCCCAGCATCAGATCTTTACTGGGTGTGGAGCCTGCTTAAGAGTCTCTCTCTCTCTCTCTCTCTCTCCCCCTTTGCCCCTTCCTTCATCTCTCTCCTTCTCAAAAATAAATAAATAAATAAACAAACAAACAAATAAATAAATAAAATATCATATGATAGATATACAGACAAGCAAATTGATAGATATTCTGCATGGGTGCAACCTTGCTTTCTATCTCCCATTTCTATCTCCCACTACTCCCCTTCACACATCCTGTACTCTAATCAAATTAAACTCCTTGATATTCTTCATCCCAATGCTTTCCCCAGTCCTACACGGTTATCTTCCACGTGAAATATTCTCCACCAGTTGCCCCTCCTTCTTTGCACATCATACTCATCTTTCCATGTTCACCCCATGTGTGACCTCTCCCATATTTCTAGAATTTTTCAATTTAACGCCTGCCTCCTCCAAATACCTACCTTATAATCTGATCTTTTTTTGACCCGTCACTGTCTCCATTTTATCACAGTAATTCAGAACGTGTCTCGTCACCATCTTCAATGCTTTTCAAACTTTTCCTTGTCGTGGCACAAATAGTAAATGATGACTATTTATAAAGCAAAACTAGGGAAGTTGCTCTTAGCTTCTGCCGCTTGGCCCAGCTGCACTGGAAGCTGGGGAAGTTAATGCCTCTACACGCCTACAACCCATTCAAGTACAGGGGTTGAGACTTTATCTTGTATCATCCCACCGTCGAACATGAGCTCCCTGCTTCCACATTTGAGTGAAATCATTTGGTATTTGTCTTTCTTGGTTGGACTTATTTCCCTTGGCACAAAACCCTCAAGGTCTGAAACAAATGAATAAACAAACAAACAGACCTAAACATACATAGAACAAACTGACATTTGCCGGAGGGAAGGGGAGGGTGAAGGAATGGGCAAAATGGGTGAAGAGGAGTGGGAGATTCAGCTTCCAGTTATGGAATGAGTCAGTCACTGGGATAAAAAGCGCAGCATGGGCAATGGAATCGACGATCTTGCAGCAGTGTTGTATGCTGACAGATGGTAGCCACACTGGTGGGCAGAGCACAATCTATAGAGGTGTGGAATCACTATGTTGTCCACCTGAAACTCATGTAACATTGTGTATCAACTAGACTCTAATTTAAAAATTCTTTTCTTGGGGCGCCTGGGTGGCTCAGTTGGTTGGGTGACTGCCTTCGGCTCAGGTCATGATCCCAAGGTCCTGGGATCGAGTCCCGCATCGGGCTCCCTGCTCGGCGGGGAGTCTGCTTCTCCCTCTGACTTCTCCCCTGTCATGCTCTCTCTCTCTCTCTCTCTCAAATAAATAAAGAAAATCTTTAAAAAAATTAAAATAATAAAAATAAATAAAAATTCTTTCCTGCAAGAATATAAGCTCTCTGAGGGCAGAGTCCATGTTTGCTTATCTCTGTATTTACCCGTAGATTCTAATTCGATGCCTTGTACCTATAATAAGTGAGTAAGTGAATAAATGATAATGCTATTTGTTTTTACAGACTTCTGAGGGCTTCTAGTTTCAGCTCCAACATGTAAAGAACTTGGAAGCCATCACTCCCATCCTTACAACAAGAACAAAGCCCAACAAACTTAAGCATCAATGACTTTCCTTGGACTGATCAGGGAATTGAGGTTGCAGGGCAAATTGCCTCCAAAATCTGGCAGGTAAATACAGAAAATCACAGCCAACATGAGCTTACCTGAAACAGAAGCCTCTAGAATATCTGAAACTGGTAGGAACATCTAAATGGTAACTCTGACAAACTGTTAGTAGTGAAGTGCAGACTTGTGTGACAGGGAGAAACTCCTGGGGGCTGCAGTCTTTGGGGGGGATCCCACATCTCCATGGATTTTACCCGTAGGAACCTCACCAAGTTCTGAAGCAAAGAAAAAAACTCCTCCTGTTTCTGGTAGAAGAGGGGAAAATAAACCATTTTGAAACACACCCAGGGCATTCTCCACAAAGACCTGCTCTGCAAAGGAAAAGATTTAGCTTGAGACTTATGGAGGGGGTGGTGGAGATGAGAAGTTACCTAACTCACCCTCTTAACCTTCCTGTCTCTCCTAAGGCAGGGTAGGGGAAGGTTGAGAAACACTTGTGAAAGTCATAGCCCAAGGACAAAGACCCGCCAAAAGACTGAAACTTAATCATAGGATTATAGGATGGTCCCCTCCACCTACATCTGACCACCACCCAGCCACTCCAATATAATAATAGCACATTACAGCTTAAAGAGCTGCAACATGCAATCTCTGTATAAGAAGTTTTGAGGAAAATTTTAAAAACAAAAATACCAAAAGAAATTGAAGCCTCTAATACCAACTGTTATAGCAGACATTAAACATGGCTTAGTTCTAGGCATATTAACACAAAACTTCACAGTAAAAGCCTATTCACCTCAGTTCCTACTACCTGATACATCATGTCTGGCTTTCATCAAAAAATGGCAAGGGCTATTAGTAGGCAAGACAGAAACACAGTCCAAAGAGACAAAGCAAGCATCAGAACCAGACTCAGATCTGACAGAGGTTCTGTAATGATCAGATAGGGAATTTAAAATAAGTATGATTAATATGGCAAGGGGCTTAATGGGAAAAGCTGATGACATGCAAGAACAGATGGGTAATGTAACCAGAGAGATGGAAACTCTAAGAAAGAATCAAAAGAAAATGCCAAGATGATGAATGCCGTTGATGGGCTTGTCAGTAGACTGGACATGCTCCCAAGGAAAGAATCACTGAGGATGAAGACACATCAATAGAAACTCCCCAAACTGAAATGTAAAGAAAAAACAGAATGAAAAAAAAAGAGAGAGAACAGGATAAATCTGTGGGGCAACTTCACAAGACGTAATAGACACCAGATGGAATACCAGAAGGAAAAGAGAAAGAGAAAGAAGCAAAAGAAATATTTGAAGTAATAACGGCTTTTTCCAAAATTAATGACAGACACCAAACCACAGATGCAGGAAGGTCAGAGAAAACCAAGGAAAAGAAATGCCAAAAAATCTATACCTAGGTATATCATATTCAAACCAAAAAAAAAAAAAAAAAAAAAAATGAAAAAATCTTGAAAGAAGCCAGAGAGAAAAAAAACAAAACAAAAAACACCCTACCTGTAGAAAACTATTCCGTGAAGGGGAATTATATGCAAACTGACCTCCAAAGGCAGAAGAAGCCCAAGACAGAAGAAAAAGGCCAAATCCAGCTTTATGAGAAATGCTTTATTAAAGGGACTTAAGGGCCCCTGGGTGGCTCAGATGGTTAAGCATTTGCCCTTGGCTCAGGTCATGATCCCAGGGTCCTGGGATCGAGCCCCATGTCGGGCTCCCTGCTCAGTGGGGAGCCTGCTTCTCCCTCTCCCTCTGCCTGCTGTTCCCCTTGCTTGTGCTCTCTCTCTGTGTCAAATAAATAAAATCTTAAAAAAAAAAAAAATCAGGAAAAAAAAAGGGGGCTTAAAACAGAAGCCTGATTGGGTACCCACAGGACAAATACATCTCTATAACTCCACCTCCCTTAGAACTTAGTATAGCCCGAGAGGCTGGGAGTAGTACTGCTAAGAGATTACCCACGGGGAGAATGTATAAGAATAGGTGTGTCAGGGCATCTGCGTGTCTCAGGTGGTTGAGCATCTGACTGTTGATTTTGGCTCTGGTCATGGGATCAAGCCCCGAGTTGGGCTCTGTACTCAGTGTGGAATCTGCTTGAGATTCTCTCTCTCCATCTCCTTCTGCCCCTCTTTCCGATTGCTAGAAATAAGTAAGTAAATAAATAAAATCTTAAAAAAAAAAAAAAAAGGATGAGTGTTTGTCAAAGTCTTATCTCCAGGCTGTGGTTTAAAAAAAAAAGAGGGGCGCCTGGGTGGCTCAGTGGGTTAAGCCTCTGCCTCCAGCTCAGGTCATGATCTCAGGGTCCTGGGATCGAGGCCCGAATGGGGCTCTCTGCTCAGTGGGGAGCCTGCTTCCCCTTCTCTCTCTGCCTGCCTCTCTGCCTACTTGTGATCTCTCTCTCTCTCTGTCAAATAAATAAATAAAATCTTAAAAAAAAAAAAAAAGAAAGAATGTGGAGGGGAAAGAGATTGTGCTCAAGAAGGTTTCAGGTCACAGGATAGGCATCATGGACGATTTGTGCAAGATGGTGTTAGTTTGGTTCACACAAGGACCAAGGATAAGAGTTACAGCAGAATTCTCATCAAAAAACCATGCAAGCAAGAAGAGAGTAGAGGGAAATATTTAAAGTGTTGGAGATAAAAACAAAGCAAAACAATAAAGCACAAACCTAGACTTTTATATTCAGCAAAATTATCCTCTACACACAAGTGAAGAAAAAAATACTTTCTCAGATTCTTCCCCCCTCACCGCCCCTCGCCAAAAAAGAGGGAATTCAGTTCTAGTAGATCTGCTCTGTAAGAAATGTTAAAAGAAGTTCTTCAGGGAGAAGGAAAATGATATAGATCATAAATTTGGATCCACATAAAGGAAGACGAGCCCGGGAGAAGGAATAAGTGAAATTAAAATCTTTTACTTTTCGGGTGCCTGGGTGGCTCAGTTGGTTGAGCAACTGCCTCCGGCTCAGGTCACGATCCCGGAGACTCGAGGTCGAGTCCCACATCGGGCTCCCAGCTTCGCAGGGAGCCTGCTTCTCACTCTGACCTTCTCCCTTCTCATGCTCTCTCTCTCACTCTCTCTCTTTCTCTAATAAATAAATAAAATCTTTAAAATCTTTTACTTTTCTTATTCTTCATTGACCTAATAGTTCAAAGTAATAGTAACAATGTATTAGGTAAAATAAATGGTGGCAGTATTTTAAAGGATGGAGGGAGGAATTGGGGAATATTCTTGTTGGAGGGTAACTGCACTACACATAGAGTGATATAGTGTTATTTGAAGGTATACTTCGGGGCCTGCTGGCTCAGTCAGAAGAGCGTATGCCTCTTGATCTCAGGGTCCTGAGTTTGAGCCCCATGTGGGGCCATAGAGATTATTTAAATAAATAAAAACTTAAAAAAAATGAAGGTATACTTAGATTAGTTATAAATATATATTATGAACTCTAGCACAATCATTTAAAAAAGTTTAAAAAGAAGTAGAATTAATATACTAGAGAAGGCAAAAGGGGGTAGGGGAGAAATAAGTGCAATAAATAGAAAATAGTTCCAAACATGGTACGTATTAAACCGACTGTATCAGTAAGCACTTTAACATGAATGCTCTGGCTATACCATTTTTTTTGGTAAGCGTGATTATCAATGCGAACAAAAAACAAGACCCAGGAGCGCCTGGGTGGCTCAGTGGGTTAAGGCCTCTGCCTCCAGCTCAGGTCATGATCTCAGGGTCCTGGGATCGAGCCCCGCATTGGGCTCTCTGTTCAGTGGGGAGCTTGCTTCCCCCTCTCTCTCTCTCTGCCTGCCTTTCTGCCTACTTGTGATCTCTCTCGGTCAAATAAATAAAATCTTAAAAAAAAAAGTGTTTAAAAACAAAAACAAAAAACAAGACCCAAGTATATGTTTCCACACAAAACCCATCTTAAAAATAAAGACACAGAAAGGTTAAAAGTAAAGGGGCAGAGAAAAATACACCCAGCTAAAACTAATCAAAAGAAAGCAGAAAAGGCTATTTTAATTTCAGACAAAGCAGATTGCAGGACAAGGAAAATTAGCATCGATAAAGAGGGGCACATGACATAATGATAAAGATGTTACTTTTCCAAGAAGACATAACAATCCTTAATGTGTGCACCTAACAACACAGCACCGAAGTACGTGAGGCAAAACCTGACAGACCACAGGGAGAAAGAGTGCCTTGAGAAGAGAGCACGATAACGAAGTGAGTTAAGTTCACAAAAGTTGCCATTTCTTCCTGGCGCAGCAGGATCATCATATAAGAGCTAAGAGAATTTAACAATAGGGCAAAATGATTTCCAAGGTACCAAATATTTCTAGATTCCTGTTGGAGAAGCTGCCGGAGCTCTCTTTTACGGGATTATAGAGTCTGTCTTCAATCCTTTGACAACTGACACTCTCACCAGTAAACCTTTTAATCCCCCAACTAGTGAAATACATTTAAGGAATTGGAAATCAACAAAATTCACAAAGAGTCCCTCCCTTCCCCTCCCTCCACCCAGCAAGTCCCCAAAGACCATTGTCATGGCCCTTAGGGGATTTCTTCGCTTCTGTAGGCCTCCAAGGATTGCAGGGGCTTTTGAGCGGTATTTGTATTTCCTCTAGTCAAAGACACATTAACTTTAATATTTTTTTGCAGATTATTTCCAAAGAAAGAAATATTGCTACCCCATTTATATGGATGGGTTCAGCAACTCATTTTGCTTGCCTAAGTGAACACTTTAGAAGAGAAATGTTTAAAACCTGACTATGGTTTTTTAAATATGGAAAAAAAATTTCCTGAATCTCTGTCCTTACACCTTAAAGGACATGCTTGCTAAACTTAAGATCTTATTTATTTATTTATTTTCGGGAGAGAGAGCACAGGCTTGAGGAGGGGGAAGGACAGAGGAGGAGGGAGACGAGGAAGGGGAAGGAGCGAATCTGGAGAAGACTCCCGGCTGAGCATGAGCAGGTGTGGGCCTGCAGGTTGGGTCTCACACCCCTGTGTGATCACAACCCTGTGATCATAACCTAGGTGGAAACCAAGAGTGCAGCGTTTATCTGACTGAGCCACCCAGGTGCCCTCATGATTGCTAAGTTTAAATCTTTCCAACATATGGTAAGTGCTTTCCCATTGATTTATTCGGTCAGTCTATATGGCCAACAAGCCAGCTACTATGCCTAGTCCTGGTGACTGAGGTTTTAAAGGTTCTATTCCTGTCTTCTAGGGGCTAATAGTCTGGAAGGAAGGACAGAGCGCTATTATTAGCTATCCTTAAAAAGTGCTATCGAAAGTGCTATAGAAAGAAGCACAGAGAAAATGACTCCCGAGTTTGTTCAATACGCAGAAATTATTGACAAAGGGAGGAAAGTGCATTCTGAATAGAAAGAACCATGTAAAAGACAAAGAATACAACAGAGGTATATTCAGGATTCCAGAGTAGTGGGATCAGATAAGCAGACAGAGGGTTGCCTAAGGGCAGGATGAGTAACTATCTCAGTTGCATTTATCAAAATTCATGTTGACCATGTTCCTATTTGTTTCAGATCTGGGCATGGCACTATTTAATTTCGAACCGGTGTCTTGTCCTTTCCATCTGAGACACACATCATAGCAGAGTCACCCACACCTACTAGTTCCTTGCGGGGGCTTCTGAGTCCTTCCAAATTTTAATTTAAATATCCAGCCACCTAGCCCACCATTTTCTGAAGCTCTACCAGGTTCCTGTAATTCCCTAATATCCCAACCACTTTGTTGCTTCTGCGTCTTTGCTGATGCTGTTCCCCCACTCTGGAATGCTTTCTGGCTCCTTCCTATTGATCAAAATTTTACTCCTCCCTGAAGATCCATCCCAAATCCTTTCTCTTCCCCAAACCCCTCCCTCCTTTCCCAGCCTGTGCTCCCACAGTACCTTCCTTTAGTTTTGCTCTGCAGTAGAGTTGTTTACACGTCTGTCTTTCCAACTAGAGCACAGCTCATTGAGGGCAGGCACCTTGTGTTATTTACTGTTTGTTCACAGCTGATGGCCTGGAATGTAGCACTGGATAAATATTTGCTTTAGATGATGTTTTTTGTTTCAATGCCTTTGCAATATCATTGGTTTCTTTCCCAGTTTCACAACAGAGCTTCTCCAGCTGGGCATACCTTCAGAAGCTCAGTTTGTCAGTGAGGGTGAGATCAGAGGAATAATAAGAAAGCCCCCTGATGTGGGGTGCCTGGGTGGCTCAGTTGGTGGAGCATCTGACTCTTCGTTTCTGCTTGGGTGGTAATTTCAGAGTCGTGAGATAGAGCTCTGCATCAGGCACCACATTCAGTGTGGAGTCTGCTTGTCCCTGTCCCTCCCTTTCTGCTCCTCTCCCGTTCTTGCTCCCTTGCACACATGTGCATGAGCTATCTTTCTCTCTCTTAAATAAATACGATCTTAAAAAAGAAAAAGAAAACCACCTGATGCATAGATTTCCAACCCTTATGGCACAACAAAGCCACTTGGAGACCTTTAAAAAATATAGTTGTCTCAGAGATCCTGATTTAATTGTTCCTAAGGGGAACCAGGCATTTGATTCTAAAGTGCAGTCGGTTTTGAGAACTACAAACCTAAAGGGGTAGAAAATAGTCACGAGGCCCTATATATGAATTGGAATAATTTCAAATTCACTTTCTCAAGAGGTGATGCTCTCCCCCAGGAAAACATAGCTAAAACAATGGAGACCACACAGTCTGGGTAAAAGGGACCTTTTTCCAGGGAAATCTTTACCTCAAGGAGTCTGAGTTATGCTGTGGGAGGAATCATGCTGGGGAATGATGCTAGCCTTCATGTTTTCACTGAGCATATCTAGAGAATTCCATCATGCCCCCTGCACGTGCCATCTTTAGTAGGAAGTTATAGGAAGCCATAAAATGAGCTGAAATCAAAACACCAAGCACCAAATCATCAAATGAGTTATGAAAGCATGACAGTTCCCAATTCTCTTGAGGGTCTCCAACATGGGTATCCCCTGTGGCACTCAGGGGAATGGAGGTAAGAGCCAGACACCAAGGGACACACCACATGTTGCATAACTCTAAGGGCACCATGGCCACTGTATTCCATGTGCAGAGTATCCCTTGGAATTGTGTAATGCTACAATCTTGGTACAGGGATGTTCCTGTACTCAGCCCAGGAGATTTCTGGTGGTGGCCTCCATCTTGGTTCTGCTGCCCAGCCCCCGTCTGTCTTGAAACTGTCACTCTGAGCCAAGGTGAGGAATGAAAAGCCTCCTCACCAAAATAACCTCTCCTGGAGTCTTTTTCTACCTGATGAGGTCTTCAACAGAAATTCCTCTAACTGGCAGCTCTTGTCAGCACATCCTTGATCTACCCTACGTGTGATGCCATCCTGCTGAACTCCAGCCAAAATTGGTCCCTAAATCAGTCAGTGCAGCAGAGTTTCAGAAAGGGTGTCAATTCCTTCTCGGCTTTTCCAGCCTTTTTCTTTTTCCTCATTAGCCGAAGTATCCACAGAGAAGGAAAGTATATATTTTATTTCTAGATTTGGGCTGGGTTTTTTGTTTTGTTTTGTTTTGTTTGGTGGGGGGGCTAGGGAGAAGGGGAATCAAATTTAACAATCTAAAGGCAAAGGAGAGGTAAACTGAAGCAGTATTATCTATAAAAAAGCATCCCAACACCTGGTAGAGAGGAGGGATCTAAAAATGCTAGTTTCCATTGTTCTTGGAGGATCAGTGATATGGTGGTGATGATGACTGATGTAATCTACTGAACAGCTTTAGCTTTCTGCATTTTTAGAGAGTGTGGTGAGAGCAGCAGGGGCTTTAAGATAAGGAGATAATTATTTTTCTTTAAGTGAAATTGTTTTGAGGATGAGAAAGAAACAGGAATTTAGCATGAGCAAGTGTTTTTAAACTGTAATGCACTATACACAATGCATGGAGTTACTTTTAAGTGTCATAAGAGATGTGCAAACAAAGATTCCCCCAGGATCTGAAGGAGAGGAAGAGACCACATCCCATCATGGAAATCGGGAGGAAATGGCATATACCACTTAATAAAGATTGCAGATTGGTTTCTGCATTGTAGGAGAGGGACTGTGATCCCTACTTAGACCACGGTTTTAAACTGTGAGAACAGTTTAAAATGGTTGTGTCTGCACTTTGTAGAGCACTACACAAATGCAAAGCAATGTTATTACAGTGTCTAGGGATGAGCATATAATATAATAAGTATATACGGTAATTATATATAATATAATAAGTGTATAGTTATAATAGTGTGGCTATTATGGGTGATGGAGATATTATTATTATTATTGACTCTGAAGATCTTGGTCAGCATTCAATAAGGACAGTTGGCAGGGAGGCCTATCAAGAACAGAGATGAGAGCTTGGAGAGGTTTCCACCAACTTTCATGGCTGGTTGAGAATCCCTCTATAGAATATCTTTGAGCCTCTGTTGATACCCACTCTGTCACAAAGGCCTATGACAATGCCGAGAACACAGTATTGAATAAGAAATGCTATCTGCCTTCAGGGAGCTCACCTTGATTTGGTTTTGAGGATGGCCCCAAAATATCAGATCAAAAAGTTAAAAGTTAATTTATAGGTAATAGTGAGCTCCTGAACTTTTCAGAGCAGAGGAGTGACATGGTCCGAATTATATTTCAACTACTCCTGAAAATTACATAATTCTACTAGTAACCAGGGGCCCCTGGGTGGCTCAGTGGGTTAAAGCCTCTGCCTTCGGCTCAGGTCATAATCTCAGGGTCCTGGGATCGAGCCCTGCATCGGGCTCTCTGCTCAATGGGGAGCCTGCTTCCCCCTCTCTCTCTGCCAGCCTCTCTGCCTACTTGTGATCTCTCTCTCTGTCAAATAAATAAATAAAATCTTTAAAAAAAAATTCTACTCGTAACCAGCCCCGGTTACCATCAGGAAATATTTAAGGTTAATCGAGGATTAAGCTATTCCACCCTTACGGATTAGAACCCAGAATATTGCCCCTCTCTAAATAGGCCCTTTTTTTTTTTCAACTTTATGAATCTTAAGAGTGCTTGTTTCTTTCTTTGTAGTGGCTATTAGAAAGCCTAAGTCAAATTTAGCAAGTATACAGGACTTCAAAGGATGAATGTGAAAACTCACTTTATTTTTATTTTATTTTTTAAACAGGCTTCATACCCAACATGGGGCTTGAATTCACAACCTTGAGATCAAAAGTTGCATGCGCTACCAACTGAGTTAGCCAGGCGCCCCGTGAAAACTCGCTTTAGTCCTGGCTTACCTTCCCCACATTCATTTTCTTTCTAAATCCTTCCCTTGTTTTTAAAAAAATCTCATTGAATTATATATAGTTTTGTAAGTCATCTTTAATCCTTCCTGGATAAGGTTAAATTAAAAATAAACGCCATTTATTATTTTAAAATATTTCTTATTCAATTAACTTCTGGTGACAATTATTTGAAATGTCCCCTGGGAAAATTTGCATGGATGAGACATATTGGGGAAGTAACATTACAGGAGTTACTTTCTGACACTACTGCTGATCTCCTGACTTTCAAAATTTGGTTAAAGTCATGTGTAACACTGTTATGAATATAATGTGAGTCTATGGGTAAAAAAAAAAAAATTACATTTGGAGTTAAATTTTGAATTTTGTTTTCATAAGAATTTAAGCAGAGATACAAACTTAAAACTATCCAAATTTTTTTCTGTGTGTTTTAAAAATTCCATTTAAGTCTAAGAAAAAGAACTAAGACTTATAGCCTATGAGAGCCCTAGAAGATAATCTGCTATTCAATTTAAAAAATCATACATATAAAAATGCATTTGAAGTGGAATGAAATCTGTTGTTATTAAAAGATACTTGTAATGCTCAAGTTACAATGCTCTATCAGAAAAAAGGAAAGTATAGAAAAACCTGTAGTCTTCCGATATTCAATCTCCCTTATCATTTTAAACATGCATTTTTAAACATTTCAAAGCAAGACGATCTTTAAGAATTTCAAAGTAGTAAGGACATTTTCTTCCATTAAAAAAATTCTTGTCTTTAAAAAAAAATTTCTGTCTTAAGATTGCTTTCGCGTCCAATTTACAAGACCCCTACTAAATTAATTCCCTTGTTTTATGTGTATACCCTTCATCTTTACCTTCTTCACTTCCCCATCCCTTCATCTAATCAACAAGGTGATCAAAGTGCATTCTTTTTTGTTTCTAATAGACTTGATCATTTCTGAAAAAGTTAAAAAACCATTCTCTAAAGGGGAATGACTTTCTTCACCTGGGAAGACATAAAGTAAACTTCAGAAGAGTGTTCTGAAAGCGGAATTTATAGATGTTCTAGATAGAGGCAATAGTGTGAGAACTAAAATGTTGCCTCTGAGGTGACTATAGGAGGGAGCATGTGCACATGGTCAGGATGGACTCACTACAGAGTTTTACTAAGACTTCTCATGAGGGGCGCCTGTGTGCTTCAGTCAGTTGGGTGTTAGACTCTTGGTTTTGGCTGGGGTCATAATCATCATGATCTATCGTCATGATCTCTGGGCGGTGAGATCGAGCCCCGCGTGGGGCTCTGCGCCCTGTGTGAAGTCTGCTTGTCCCTCTCCCTCTGCTCCTCTCTCGGTGCTCTCTCCCTCTTTCTCATAAATAAATAAAATCTTTTTTTTTTTTTTTTTAGATTTTATTTATTTGACAGAGAGAGAGAGAGAGATCACAAGTAGGCAGAGAGGCAGGCAGAGAGAGAGGGGGAAGCAGGCTCTCCACTGAGCAGAGAGCCCGATGTGGGGCTCGATCCTAGGACCCTGAGATCATGACCTCAGCCGAAGGCAGAGGCTTTAACTCACTGAGCCACCCAGGTGCCCCTAAATAAATAAAATCTTAAAAGAAAAAAAGACTTCTCATGAACAAATAATTGTTGCTGCTAAGTTAACTTATTTGGAATGTAGAAAGAAAATTAAATGCCATCCAATTGATTTTATGATTTAAACTTGGAATTGTTTTCATTGATTTAAATATGATTTGCATTTAAATCTGATAAACCAATAAACAAATATGCCTGCTAATAACCCAAGCTAGAATATAAAGGATGAACTGGATGAATGGCAATTCATGGGTAGTAAACTTACGTTGCTTTCTGGGGATCACTTCATTCTTTTCAATGCTCAATAAACTGCCTAAACTTTTCCAGAGGTTTATATTAGATTTACTTACTCACTTGTGCTTTCTTTCCAGGCTCAAATCATTTCTCAATTTAAAAATGCAAAACATGTACAAAACGTGTTTCTAGTACATTAGCATCTTTTCTCATTTCTGTGATGGCTCAAAATGTCTGAGAGGATGACAGTGTCTGTGTTTCTGTACATTGTGGGATAGAATTTAACTGGGTCTAGAGATTTGAAGCCAGATAGTGTGGCTAAGGGCACTCTTTCTTCCTCATATATCTTGAGCCACAGGTCTCTACTACTGTGCTTTGTCTAACCGTTTTGAGTTCCCGTTATGCTTCCATTTGCACCAGAAGAAAATGGAAATCGAGTTGAAATTGAATATAAAATGTCAGAACTAGGAAAAGCTATTAGATCAAGTCCAGATAAAGGAACAAGTACGGGATTTAATCTGTCTTGCTCCTTACGGAGATAAGTACATTAGGCTACGTCAAAGCTAATGCTACTGAACACTTGAATCCTATGCTAATTCCCCTTGTTCTGCAACTACACTCATGTGCAGCAGACTTTTGATAATAATTTGGTTTTCTGTGTAGATCTTTCTATAAATGAAAAATATATTAGTCCCAAGATATAGGTTAGTAAATGGGAGTCCCAAAATATAAAATAAAAATAGATAAATAAATGAGCTCTCTGGTTTATACATCAGCGCTTGTTAGTAGGTGTCCCTCTGAGAAACTGAGAGAGAGAGAGAGAGAAAGAGAGAGAGAGGGAGAGATTCACTCTCACTATGCTACTAAATCAGGTTCCTGAGGTGTAGCCTCTGAAACATGAAAATCACACCGGCGGATATGGCTTCTTTGAGGCCTCTCTGGATACCTGGCAACGTTTCATCTCGAGGTACTTTGATTTCATCTTGCTGCTAGTTGTCCACAAACACCTGTCTGTGAAGACAGTCCACCTCTTAGTTTGCAAGGCCAGAAATAAACAGAGCTACTTCTCAAGAGGCCGTTACTGACCACAATAGGTCTTTTCTTCTTAAGAGCAAAAGCTGCAACCCTCCCACCTGTTAAAACATCTTCTGAAATGCTCTATGGAACAAACACTGTTTTTCCTTTAGACATATGACATGAAAATCCATTTTTATAGCCATCCAGTGGGACGTGGCGTCGTATGGAAACCTTCAGGAATAAAGAAAGATTATAAAACACTCACTTCCAAACCTTATAGAGATTCTTCAAATGATGGTGTCTCATTTCAGAGTTTGATACTTGTTCCAAGGCCAAAACCATGGCCCTTTATAGCAAGTAGGAAAAAAGACTGAAAATGCCTAAAAGCTCTGACACCTGCTTTTAAAAAAATGCTTGCAAAATATAATCATTGAAAAATACAATTTGGAACTTTATCATGATTAAGGAAGCCTCTGAAAATAAAGTTGCTTGGCAATTTTGAATTGCTCTCCAACAACAACAAAAAATATGCTTAATGGACTTCAAAGTGATTTTGTATTTGATTTAAAATATATGCACCTCTATCTGGTTTGACAGCTTAAGTATCAAGCCTCCCAGCCACATAAAATCTGAAGGAACAAAGGCAGTGCTTCTTAAATAAGAGCAAATTGGAACTGCCACCCCAAATATCCACCGTCTCTCCTGGCAAGATTACATATGTACCAACTCTCATTTAATGAAGAAGTCACCTCCAGCTTGGAAACCGCCAGTTTGGGTCCCCCATCAAGTACACGGTAAAATCAGAAAAGGATCCCAGAACTCCGTTCACTGGCCAGCCCAGATAGTTGGAGAAGCTTATCAAGGTGATGTGGTCAACCCTAGAATACCTTTAAAAGAGCCTGGCTCTAGTTTCTTCTCTGTGTTTTAGGTCAGCTCAAAATAACCCACCAGCTGCCCTCACTGACCTCTGAAGGTGAGTTACCGTTAGGCTTCATACTTGCCTTTGCTTTATATTTCTTCTTTGTCTCATTCAGGTCCCTGACTTTGGGTGTGCTTCTAGCTCTGTGGAAACTGGTATTTGAACTTGGTCTCTGTTGTTTTAGACCCTGGATTTCCCTAAGAGATTCCAATTTGGTTTATTCCACTGGCTTTCTGTGCTCTGGGCTATGCTGGTGCTCGCCCTTCGGAAGCGAGCTTCCCGCACGGTAAGCTTGGCCGGCTGGCTCTTCTCTGTGTTTGTAGGAGTGTGTGTGAGTGTATGGGGACCAGGGGTAGGGTATGTATGCAATTTGGATAACCACTCACTAAAATGGGGGGGTAATCTAAATAGATACTAGGGGAGCTGGGAAGTAATGCATTTGCGACTCCTGATTAACGATCCTGAGGTTTGACGTAAATTCTTAATTAGGTGTTTACTTTCCTGCCAAGAATTTTATCTCAGCTCTCAGATTTTGCTGCCACCTGGTGCTAAAATGTTCCAGGTAGTGATGACTAAATAGTTGACAGACTCCAGAAAGTATAACCTAGATTCAGAGATAACGCAAATTAGGATACTGAATACTTAATGGAATAAATAAAAGATGTAACATTAAAAGAAAATAATATAAGAAGAAATGAATGTGGCATATCTGTTACAACAAAGTTGTAAGAAGGAATAATAGGAAAGTACTAAGTAGTTCTAAGGTATCACCATTTATCGTTCCTGAATAGGACAGAATACATATTAACAACAAATAACTTCTCTCAGTTTTTGCCCCCTGCCTCCCAACTGAAAACAATTTGCTATGTACTCTTTATAAGTCAAGATTGGCTAACTCTGTCCAGGGCTGGCTTGCTTGCTTGCTTTCTAAGGTATTTTATTTTTAAGTAATCTCTACACCCAATGTGGGGCTTGAACTCACAACTCTGAGATCGAGAGTTGCATGCTCTACCAACTGAGCCAGCCAAATGCTCCATCCAAGGTTTATTTTTATTTCACAGAAAGTATTTTTCCCTTGTATGGCCTTCCTCTGCCTGCTGTTTCTCCCTGATCTTCATCCTGCCGCTAATCTCCACTGGTTCTCCAAGCAGGATATGTTTCTATGGCTTCTGGCTTTTCCCAAATGATGTTTTGTTTGTATTCTTCCACTCACTGCATTGGAAGAGATTCTTCTTTCCAGGTGATAACACATCACACAGCCACCCTTTCCTCATCTGAACCGTTCAAGAAATGCTGACCAATTAGGCTCCCACATGGAGCCAATACTTTGCTCATTTAGCTTTAAGGTCTCAGGTGTAGAGGGATGGAAAAAGGACACCCCCAAACTCTGGCAAGAAGAGCAGTTCAGTAGTGCCATCCACATGCGGCCGATTTTGTTTCCCAAAGGTGACCAAACGGGTAACACCCGTCCTACCTGTTCTTCTTTACAACGGGACCTTGACGCTCCTCCCCTGGAGAAGTTGAATCTATGTTTCCTTCACCAGAAGCTGAGTGGGTTTGTGCCTTTGGAAGAAGTGACACCGTGTGACTCCTACGATTACATTACAGAAAGGGATCGTCTCCCTGGCCCTCTCGGGATACTCTTTGGGAGTTCCCTCTTTGGGAATTCGGCCACTAAGATGAGGAGGTGCTAGCTATCTCCTGCAGAAACGCCACATGGGGAGGTCACTCGTACTTTTCCCAGCTCTCAGCCCTGGTGAGGTCGCAGCCACATCCAGCATCACCTGTGCAGATCCTTCCGGATGATTCCAAACTCCTAGATGAGGCCCCAGACACCGGGGAGCAGAAACAAGGCGCCCCGGCTATGCTCTGTCAAATTCCTGACCCACAGGGGCCGTGAGTATAACAAAACTGCTGTGTTTTGCCGCTAAGTTTGTGTGTGAGGCTGGGAGGGGGTTGTCACACAGCGATATCGTTAGAAATAGTATCCTATTCAATGTGTTACTCAGAAATGCTGAGCAAGCCCCCGAAGTGAGACTGGATCCCAGCCCTCCTCTGTCTCGTGCCGCTAAGTTGCTTGTCCTCCTACGATGTCCCCCTTAACCAGGGCTGGAGCAGGCTTTATCTCTTCCGGGTTTCCGAGTCTTGCTTCTGGCGTCTCAGAAGCCTCCCCTTTAATTTCAGACGCAGTTTCTCTATTTCTTCCGGGAGATCTGGGACTTCATTGTAAATATTTCTGTCTCACTCGTTTCTGGCTCATTTCTCACATTGTCTATTCTTGGTTTCTCGTTCCATCATCTATCCCTGTAACCCACAGTTTTCTTGGGTCCAGTAGCAGTGGGAATTATACTTCTGAAGAGACTCCAATCTCCTCATAGGAGTGTGGCCTGACCTGCTGGTTCCTACTAGGCCGTGACATCATTGACAGCCCAATGTCAGCATTTCCTTGATTATTCTAAGACGCACTGTGTCATTACGATATGCCCAGCATTGTGCTCAACCCTCTATACGCTTCTTTCAATCCTCTCAACAACTTTATAGAGTAGCAACTATCATCCCTCCCACTTTAAAATAAAGACAATGAAGAACAGAGAAGTTAGGTAATTTGTTCAAGGCAACACAGCCTATAAATGAGCAGGGGGGATTCGGATAAAGGTGGTCTAACTCCAGAGCCCATGCTCTTAACCACATGTCCCATGTACAGGAGATGAATCAACTGGCATCGGGCAAACTGAGCCCAACTTTTTAAAAAGCCTATTCCAGGGTGAGGTGAAGATTTGTTTACACGTCCCTCCCGCTTTTTTCGTCCTCACAGCTTCCTCTTTCTGAACATAGAGGCACGTAGATCTGTACAAGAACAAGCGACTGCTTCTAGGTAAGGAACCTCCAGTTTAATTCTATACAGAGAAAATAAACATTTCTCCCAAAGAAGCAACAGAGTCTGTAGATGCATAATTTTGGCTGCTATAGGCTAGCCAGGACAATTCATATTATGCCAGAGTCACTTGGCTTTTTTGGCTAAAATATCTGCATTTAGGTTCCATCGAGGATCTTCCCAAGAACAATACATGGAAACTTGTTTTACGTTTTGGTAACTAAAAGGTCAATTTAGGGCTTTATCCTCTGAAACAAAGGATCATTAGCCTTGAAGTGTCTTCTTACGGGGCAGAAACTGCTTACCGCAATTTAATAACAGTGTCTTGCACTGGTTTTTGTTGCTGTTGTTTTTTTACCAGTATGAGCGTGGCAAGCTTCGTGGGAACAGTCATAGCTCTGGTTCGAAAACTGCTACTGAGCTTGCACTCAGCATTTTGACATAGTCCCAGTATAGATCGACCTCTTCCATGCATGAATGAGAAATAGATATTTTGCTGAGAATTCTGTGCATGAAGGGGAGAGGATTTGTATTGCAAAATCATATTTTAAACCTTAATAAAAATCCCCTTTCAAGATCTCTGTTCTTTTCCCAATAGTCCATCGAGGACAGCAATTTTCTTTCCTCTTCCAAAAGCTTCCCCCTCCCCCCAGAATTGTTCTCCTAAATTCTTCAGCCTCTTATCCCAAATTGGCACCTCACCCCCATCTCATGGTTCCCTCTCCAGTTTGGAGCCTTCGACTCATCTCAGCACTCTGAAAAGGAATCTCTTCTGTAGGAGAGGGAAGAATGTGGCGTATGAAAAAATGTAATTTTTCTCAGTCACAGATGATTTTTTTACAAATATCTCCGTAACAAGAGCTTCTATACATCAATTTTAAAATTGGTTTCAAAAAACCTTTTTTTTAAATTATGAACTAAACCACACATGCAAAAGAATAAACGGAAAGTGTATATACATGCCGAAGAATAAAAAATAAGAACAATCATAAAACCTGGTATACTGGATTATGCTGGGCGAACTTGGTTAAGCTGGGAAGTGGGTCCCAGTATTCCCTTTCCTTTGTGACTCCTGGTTAGAGTTGGCCTGAAGAGAAACTTGCGCAAATGTGGAAGGTGGAAGTGGAGATGCAGCCATTATTCTCTGAAGGTCATTGTAGTCAGATGTGGTAATAGACAGATGCATAGGTTCCCTGCGAGTTGTAGCTTGTCCTCGCTCTCCTCCACTCTGCCAGGAGCTCTTCTTTCTAACTCCTTGCCCGGCTATGGCTCCTGGTGTGGTTTCTTTGCTAGAGCAAAACAACATGCACTCTGGATATGGTCAGTGCTTTCTTCACGATGCCCATTAGTAAAGACCCCCAGAAGCAGTGGTCCAACTCAGCAGATCCAAGGTTCTTGAAGTGCTTTAACAGATAGAGAGGCGTTTTGAGCATTTGGCAAGACCCTGTGGGTGAATCATAGCACAGATCTTTAGAGATTTTGAAACAAAATTATGTCATCCTCTCCCAATTACAGTTCTTTTGAGAAACAGCTTCCGGCATAGAAACAGGCCCTACTAGAGGCCAAACACGGAACTACAGGACACCAGGCAGACTGAGCTGCTTCATCACAGAATGAGTGATGTCAGACCCAATAAGCTATACTGTTGGGTGTGCACAGTATCACTTCATCATCAGGTGGGAGTGACATGTAAGAAATCGGGCTCAAGCTGGTCCTGGAGACATAAGAAATTGCATCAGTAAGTGGCCCAGATTCCTGAGAAACCCCCTTTTGCTATATTGCGTCTCCTCTCTTAATGTGCATCAGTGGCTTCATGGGGATATTTTTTAGGATCAGTTGATTGAGGAAGGAAAATAATGGGTTGGGTTTACAGATATTTCTACCAAAAATGCTAGCAGAAGCTGAAGTTGTGTGTCTGCAGGACTACAGTCCCACTCAGGTGTGGCCGTGAAGGACAGTGTTGAAGAGAAATTCTCCTAGTAGGCAAAACGATGTACCTGGTTGGCTAATTTTCCTGGAAGGAAAGAGTGACCAGAGGTGTGGATCTGCATTAATTCACTAGCAAAGCCTATCAGTTCGGTTGATTGGTTATGGACTTGGAAGGAAGATGATGGAAGAATCAGAGGCAGAGATATGAGTTAGACCTTGGAGAAGAGATATGAAGATAGACCTCCTTGAATGAATCAGAATATGCTATGTGTGTCCCAGGTGAATGCTCACCAAAGACCAATCTTACCAGAGAAGGATCTTTTTTTTTAAGATTTTTTATTTATTTATTTGAGAGACAGAGAAAGTGAGAGAGAGCATGAGAGGAGAGAAGGTTAGAGGAAGAAGCAGACTCCCCGCAGAGCCGGGAGCCCGATGTGGGACTCGATCCCGGAACTCCGGGATCATGACCTGAGCCGAAGGCAGTTTGCTCAACCAACTGAGCCACCCAGGCGCCCAGAAGGATCTTAATAGTAGACAGGATAACCCGTTTTATGGATGTCAGTAAGCATCTTTTCCCAGTCATTTCTGTACCTCCCCAATTATTCATAAATAAAGTGGCCATAGTTGCAGGGATAGAGGTCATCCAGCAACATGGACTTTTTCTCACCAAAGCCACTATGGTTATTTCCGTTCCTGAGTCCCCAACTGCCAACAATAAAGACTAAAACCAACTGGAGATAGGGCATTATTTCTCAGGTCCTCTGGCATCAGGCTGATTGCATTGGACCATTTCCACCATAGAAGAGAAATGCATTGTTCTTATTAGAATAGATAATTATTTTGGATATGGATTTGCCTTCCCTTCCTGCAGTGTTTCTTCCAAAACCACTCATCTATGGACTTCCAGAATGCTTTATTCACCATAATGGTATCCCGTCAACCTTGGTTCTGACTAGGAAACTCATTTTAGAGAGAAGGAATGCTGTACTAGTCTTCCTGCACCTTGGAAGCAACTGACTTGGTTGAATTACGTAACAGCTTTTCAAGGCTCAGTTTAGTGCTGGATAGGTGACAAAGCTGTGCTCTTCAGGATAGATGAAGTAGATTTTGGTATACCTTTTTATTAGGAGAAGGTTAACAAGTTTTCAGTTGTAGGAAGGGTAATTTAATCATGTTATACAAAAGCATGGTCTTGTTGCTGTTTTTATTTGGGAATTAAATATGGTTAAAGAAGTTTGTGTGGATGCCAAGTTGATGGGACCATGCTGGATTGTGATGTGTCAACTTGGATAAACTGAGAACTGTATGATTCTGAGTTCGACTTGGCTAAGAGAAGAACCTGTGCTAGGTTTCAAAGGCAGAAGTGAAGCAGTGACCAATACTCTCTGAGAGTTATTGTGCTCAGGTGTGGTGATGGACAGATACAGAGGTGCCTAGTGGGCCCACCTCGTTCTTTCCCATTGGCACTTGAACATGTCTTTGCCATCTTCAAAAATGTCTCCCTTGACCTCATGTCCCCTTCCACACTAACCCCTGTTCTTTACTACTGGCTGTATCCGTTTTGACCATTCTTCTCACTTCTCTGCAACTGGTCCGGCACATCCTTCTCCCTAAAACTGCTTTCCCTGCTCTTCTCTCTATACCTGGATAATAGCTGTCTATGAAGTCAGAATGTCCATAACCAAACTTATCCTATTTCCCCTCAGAACTAGGCCTCCTTCATATCTCAGTGAAGAGCACCGTCATCCACTCAGGTGTCCAAGCCAGAAAGCTGATTTGAAAGCTTCCCACTTTCCTTCCTCCTGCTGTCACTCTTCTTTTATCTTTTACTTTATCTTTTCTCTTTTGCCTGGATGACTGCAATAGTCATTCTTCTTGAAGCTATGAAGATCTAATTAAATTACACAACTAGAATGTACTATCTACATGCTAGGGTTTATCTTCAGGGTAGTACCATGTTAACCCTCAAAATGTGGGGCGATAAATCCACTTAGGAGAGGTTGCAGCCTATAGTGGGTTAAGGAGGACAAAAGGAAAACATGCTTATACAACACTGGATATTTTCAGTGTGTTAGATGTGGTGGAAATGTTGTTCATTCCCTAAGTAATTATTAACTTTTTACCACTGCCAGCACCGCCAGGAGCTATGGAGGAAACTGCTAGGAAACTGCAGAAGTTTCCAAGGCATTGATTCATTGTATACTTTTCTCTTAGGTCCTGTGCTGTGTGACTTGCAGGGAATACAAAGGGGAAAAGTCTTTGGCCCTATTCCTCAGCTCTCCACTTCCTCTAGTCACTGCTGACCTCCAATGATATCTTAAATGACTCCATCTACTGCCGAGCTCCTCCCACGGACAGTGTTACAGTAAAGTTCCTTCCAGGGCCTATTATTTTTCAGAGAATAGATTAAGTCCACAGGAAAAGAAAAAGTCAGTGTAGAGGCATATGTAGACTGTTGTCTAGATGCAAGGACTCTTTTCTGGTGACACATAGAGACCACCTCCTTGGGACCTGAATTAAATTGTAAGCAGTGTCAGTAATGAATTCAGGGTTGTGCTCAGCCCATTCCCAGAACCTCTGGCTTAATTATGAGAAGAAAACCTATTTATTCAGGGACATCACCACGTTGGGATAAATTCCTGGAAGTCATCAGAAAGGCAAAGGGAAGATCTTTCTCAGAGTCTCTTCTCTGGATTTCTCAGAAAGAAATGTTTCAGGTTTGGCCTGTCAAGCGCTTTTAATTTCAGTCCATGGATTTGCCCCCTATTTAACTGTCTTTGAATTTAGTTCTCCCTGTCCATCCAGGGGCCCAGGTCTTCCAAGGAAGAGTACCTCAACCTTTCTCATGTCTTCCTCAAATATCATCTCTCCGTAAGTATGTTCTTCACATTATTCGCTACAAAATAATGCAAATAAGAATACTTGGGTAGTATTTTACATTTTGCAAAACTCTTAATGGGTTTTAGTTCACTTAATCCTAGTAGCAACCCAGAGAGGCAGAGCTATGAGGAATCTGAGGCTAAGAGAAAAGTCACTTATCGAAGATCTCACAGCTGTTAGACCGCACACCTCACAAGAAACCCAGATATTCGAACGCATATCCTCTTTCTCCTGCTGCTCCTGACATCCACCCAGTGGCTGAAGTCATTTCTCGCTCTGCTCCATTTCAAAATTATTCTGAAATTTTAATAAAATTGCATTGATAATTGGGAGCCAAGTAGCACTGAGGTCCCTCCTGGTAGACGAGCTTTGCAGTGGGGATGGGTCTAGCCCCCCTCCACTCCAAACCAGGGCCCTAGGGGCCTACCAAGAGCAAGGAAATGCAGGAGAAAGTCACTGGAGATAAGAGTCCTCACCTTGGCTACACATAGAAAAGACCTGGGGAGCTTTAAAAAATACTGAAACCTGGGTTTTAGCCCCAGAGGCTTTTATTTAATTGGTTTCGGAGGCAGCCTGGCAACTGAGATGTTTAAAAAAACTCCCCAGGTGACAGTGCTGTGCAGCCAAGATCAAGAACTAGTGCCTGAGGGCTTCCTCAGATTTGCTTATTCCTTGTAGGACTTGTGGACACATTCTCTCTTTCCTAAATGCTTATTATGCCAATCATATATAGTCATCAGATAAAATCTTGAAACTACTGACTAACTTTGAATTAGTATCATAGTTATTTCACAGAGAAAGAAATAATGTTAACAATTTGGTGCGTGGGGTGACTGGGTGGCTCAGTGGGTTAAGCCTCTGCCTTTGGCTCAGGTCATGATCTCAGGGTCCTGGGATCGAGCCCCGCATCGGGCTCTCTGCTCAGTGGGGAGTCTGCTTCCTCCTCTCTCTCTGCCTGCCTCTCTGCCTACTTGTGATCTCTCTCTCTCTCTCTCTGTCAAGTAAATAAATAAAATCTTAAAGAAAACCAAAAACAATTTGATGTGTATCTTTCCAAACTTTTTTCTATGTGGAGACACATAAATAAGCCTCATTCTTTTTAAAAAAATCAAAATGACATACACACATACTGCTGTCTTTATAATTTTTTTCATATCAATAAATTCAAATCTGTACCGTTTCCATAGGATTTATAGTGTTCTGTTGTTTGGTGGTACCTCATTCAGTCTTTAAGAACAAATAGAAGTTTTCTTTTTATCTCCATATCCCTTTCCTTTCTGACAAGGTGACACTTGAAATCTTAGAGTATCATAAGAATGATCGATTTTTCTTATTGGTTTTTTTTTTTTTGGCTTCTGAGCCAACTCCAATTTATTTGGAAGAATTACAATTTATCAAATAGTATGCCAACATGGAACAGTTTTTTGGAGAGAAGTTTGCAAATGATTATTAACACTTAAGCCCCCATAATCTTGAAGAACCTCTGTGCTCTACAACCCACAAAGTTCTGCCACGTCTTTATTTGTTTGGGGTCTTTTCTCATACTGTGAAAGCCTAGCCGACTACCTGAGTGCGCTGATGAGGAGCCTGTGAAATAATGCTAAAAATAATTACAACTAGCATTTGCATAGCACTTAAGAGTGGCTAGTTCTAACATAAAAATAAGAACTAATTACCATTTGTTGAATATCCTTATTGAGAGTCGATGAGACAGGCACTGAACTAGACCTTAATATAGTCTTCTAGTTGATATTTCTTGTGAGGTCTATATAATGGCATCATTATCTTCATTTTACGGATGAGATATCTAAGTCTCAATGGATTGCCTCAGTTCACATTTTAAAACTTCACTGTGTCTGAGTTAACGCTTTACTCCAGTCAGAATGGCTAAAATTAACAACAAAGGAAACAACAGGTGTTGGCGAAGATCTGGAGAAAGGGGAACTCTCTCGCATTGTTGATGGGAATGCAAGCTGGTGCAGCCATTGTGGAAAGCAGTATGGAGGTTCTTCAAAAAGTTAAAAATAGAGCTACCCTACAACGCAGCAATTGCATAATCAGGTATTTACCCAAAGCACACAAAAATACTAATTCAAAAAATAATACTAATTCAAAGGGATACATGCACCCCAATATTTATAGCAGCATTATCAACAACAGCCAAATTATGGAAGTGGCCCAAGTGTCCACTGATTGGTGAATCAATAAAGAAGATGTGTATATGTAAGAAATAAAAATCGTCATATCATGGTTTTACTCAGTATTATATCTCAGAGCCTGGCTTAGTGCCTTGCACTGTGCCTAGCGGACAGCAGGCACTCAGTACATCGCTGATGGATGAAAGAATACTAAATCATATGGTGTGTCCTTATTTATTTTTATTTATTTGTTTGTTTGTTTGTTTATTTTTATTATGTTCTGTTAGCCAACATACAATACTTTATTAGTTTTTGATGTAGTGTCCATACTGCCTCTGGCTATTGCAGAAATGCTCTCTCTAGAGAAGATTTTCTTTCTTTTTATATTTTTTTCAAGTTTTCATTCACATTTCTGTTAGTTAAAATACAGTTAATAATATTAATTTCAGGTGTAGGATTTAGTGACTCATCACTTACATACAATATCCATTGCTTATCACAAGTGCCCTCCTTAATACCCATCACTGATTAAAACTATCTCCCCGACCACCCTCCCCTTCAACAACCCTCAGTTTGTTCCCTATAGTTAAGAGTCTGTTTTATGGTTTTCCCTCTCTTATCCCCACCACCACCCTGGCTATGTTCAACGTTTTGTTTCTTACATTCCATATATGAGTGAAATCATATGTTATTTGATTGACTTACTTTGCTTAGCATATACTCTATAGCTCCAACCACATTGTTACAAATGGCAAGATTTCATTTTTTTATGACTGAGTAATATTCCATTGTATATATACTACATCTTCTTTATCCACTCATCAGTTGATGGACATTTGGGCTCTTTCCATAATTGGGCTATATTGTAAATAATGCTGCTATAGACATCGGGATGCATATATCCCTTCGATTCAAAATTTTTGTATCCTTTGGGTAAACAGAGGAGATTTGCTTCCTGGGTTTTCATTCTCCAACAATGATTCCTCACGGAGTCATCAGTAATGATTCGGTGGATCATGGAAATGTGCCTGCATTCTTTTCATTCTGTAAGGCAATTGTTCTCAAAATGTGGTCCCTAGACAAACAGCATTGGTGTCACCCATGAGCTTGTTAGAAATGCAGACTTACAGATCCCCACTCTAGACTGCTGAATCAGAATTTCTGGGCATGTGTCTCAGGAAACTGTTTTATTTATTTATCAAACATATTTTATTTATTTATTTATTTGGGAGAGAGTAAGAGAGAGAGAGAGAGAGCATGAACATGGAGAGGGGCAGAAGGAAAGAACAGGAGAAGCAGACTTCTTGTTGAGCAGGGAGCCCGATGTGGGGGCCTGGTCCCAGGACCCTAAGATCATGACCTGAGCCAAAGACAGACTCTTAACCGTGAGCCACCCGTGTGCCCCAGGACGTTGTGGTTTTTTTTATTTTTTTTTTAATTTTTTTTTTTAAGATTTTATTTATTTATTTAACAGAGAGAGAACACAAGCAGGCAGAGAGGCAGGCAGAGGCAGAGAGAGGAGCAGGCTCCCTGCGGAGCAAGGAGCCTGATGCGGGACTCGATCCCAAGACGTCGGGATCATGACCTGAGCCAAAGGCAGCTGCTTAACCAACTGAGCCACCCAGGCGTCCCATGGACGTTGTGTTTTAATAAGCTTTCCAGATGATTTCAATGAATGTTGAAGATGAACATTAAAATTTGAGAACCTTAAAAAAAAATTTGAGAACCTTGGAGAATAAATGAATCCCTTCCTGTTCTGAGACTCCCAATAATAGTTTAGCTTGGATGATTGCATGGATAGAGGAGCCATTTATAGAGACTAGGAAGACAGAAGGGGCAGGTTTGGTTGGAAATCATGAATTTGAGTTTGATAAATTTGAAATACCTATGGAATGTCCAAATGAAGATATCTGGAGGCATCTGGAGCCTCTAGGTCTGGAGCTCGTGGGGAAGAACTGAGTTAGACTATAGATTTGGGAGGTAGACATATAGATTTGGGGGTATTCATACCTCAAGGTGGTTGAAGTGGAATAGGACTGCTCAAGACAGCAGGAGGCATTAGAGAAGAGGGGGCCTATTATAAGGAATAGCATTATTTAAGGAGAGTAGGGGAGAGGTGCACAGACAAAGAAGAATCTGAGGACAGACATTGTTCCTTTTGAGTGACTTACATTGGACCATTTGTCTCATCTTCCCCTCTGAATTACGAGCTCTTTAAAAGCAAGGACTGTGTAAACTTTAATAGGTCCCTCAAACAAAAGTACATTCTGCCCAGCCTGTGAATAATTAGTAAATTCCTACCAGGATTCTGCTTTGCGGTAATCCAATGTGATCAGAGTCACCAGAAAGATGTCTCCCCCCAAAACACTTATATAATTTCCCAATGGACAGTGTGGCAGATTAAAAACAAGTGAAGGAATAAAGGGCAGCATGCGTAATCCACTGATATCCATGCTAATCACATTAATCGGAGTGAATTAATTACACCTGAAAACAGATGCAAAGTTAAATTTCTCAGAAAATCAATTCATTAAACTCATATTGGAATGCACAGTCAACAACCCCCATGTTTAGAAACTATTCAGCATGATTTGTGGCAACTTCCGATTTACTAACAAAACTGCTTAAAACATTTTTAAAGGCAATTACAATTACTGTCTGGTATTTGATGGAAAGAAATCTAGTCAGCATTGTCCCTCGTGTGTCAACTGTCACAATTTTCTAAAAATTTTGGGGCAAAAAATAGGCAGGCTCTACTATTTGCTAGCCTCGATTAGGGTTAATTCAATGTGTGTCTGCAAATAATAGTGTTTAATGTAATCTCTCTAATTACAGATAAAACGCATTTTCAGTCATGCTCATCACTGACAGTATTTTGGGATAAGTTAAACTGACAGCTGCTTTCTAAAGGAAAGGAAAAAAACAAACCTTCCTTGGGATTGTGTTGATTTTCTCTCCCTCTCTTTTTTTTTTAACATTGAAGTTCAGAAAAATATGAAACTAGACCATTGGCTCTACATACCAACTTTGAAATGACATATGGAATTTAGGAATTTGATATGTTTCCCATCTCTCACTTCCCACAAATGAATATCTACCTTGAATTCACTCAAGAAGCATTTTCCAAGGATTTCTAGCATTGTGCTAGGCACTAAGGAGATCAAGAAGGAATGATTCTACCAAAGCTGCCCTCCATTATTGGCCCCATTAGCCAAGTCAAGCTTCCTACTATACTAGACCTGAAAGTCACAGTGCCACTATATTTACAGCCCTTTCAGAGTGAGACTATTCAAGTCACAGTATTTTCTTTCTTTTTTAAGAATTATTTATTTATTTATTTTTGAGAGCAAGTGAGAGAGAAAGCAAGTGTGGGGAGGGGCAGAAAGAGAGGAAGAGAGAGAATCTCCAGCAGACTCCCTACTGCGTGAGGAGCCCATCATGGGACTCTATCCCACAATCCTGACTGAGATCATGACCTGAACTGAAATTAAGAGTTGGGCACTTGACTGACTGAGCCACCCAGGCACCCCAAGTCACAATATTTTCTGAAGGGTCAATGCGTATTCGTCTTCAACCAAAGCTGATTAGACCAGAGATGTCTAGAGGGCACCTAATTCACAGACTGTCCAGGGACCTCTACAGTTGGCCTAGAAAGAAGAGCTGAGCTAAACCTGTTGGATTTTCTCTTCCAGGAATAGGAATTGGAAAATGCTGAAAAGGTGGTTAGTGGCAAAAGTGAAATTAGAAGGTGATAAGAGAGAAACCATAAGAAAAAAGAATTAAGACTAAGGGGGCAGGCAACATGAGGTCTACAAGGTTATGAAGATCTAGAAACACAGGACCTAGTTCAAAGCTGAATGAATCAAGGAATGAATAAATAAACAAATAATTGTGACCTAAGGTATCTTTGGCTTATTTGGTAGTCTCAAAACACGAATGATTCCTACTGAGTCACTATCCTTAATACCTTGACTTTTTTTTTAAACATATGCCGCAGATGGACTAGGTTTCTTGCATCTAATATGTCTTAGTTGGGATATAGTTCAGTTTTGAGTAATGAAGAACTCAAAATAACAGTGGGTTAAACAAGGAATTTATTTCTCTTTTATGCAAAGTTTAGATACAAACAACCAAGAGCTGAGCTGAGAGGGTGTCTCTTCTCAAAAAAAAAAAAAAGACAAACGAACAAAGAAAACCAAAACCCTCTGAGACCCTTATTCCTTCCAACTTACTTTTCTCCAATCCCTAGGAGGTATATCTCCATAATCTAAGGTAGCATCCATGTTCCAGATGGAAGGTGGAGAGAAGAATAAACAAAGGGCAAAAATACCAGCAGTTGCTTAAGATAGGTTTCTAGAACCTAGGAAAGTCCTGTATGTGATTTTGGGGTGGAAAATATCTAAGTCCAGCTTCAAAAGCAACACCAGAAGTACAGCGAGACAGTGCATTAGCAGAGGTACACAAACAGACGTGTGACCCCAAAGCTAGAACTAATGTAAAAATTGGCAGAATTTGTAGGTATCTCGAGGAAGTCTTTGGATTTTTCTCTTTGTGGATAAGCAAGTTTGAAACAATCCCTTCTAGATCCTAAGCAGAAGAGGCCCCAGCTAACATGTGGGTTGCAGTGCACATCAGCTCTGTTCCAAGACCAGCGGTATGTATAAGCCATCCTAAAATATAACCTATCATGACACTGCTCTTGACTCTTCTCCAACTTGAAATTTTTTCTCATAGGTCCAGACAATAATCATGTTGTCTCTAGAAGGCCACTGTCAAACGCCATCTGGAAGGGGAGAGTGACATATAGGAGATAGTAAACAGATGACACTTTGCCTAACATTCATTGACTTATAGCCACTTACGTGGGCCAGGACCATGCCTCACTGCAAGGAAGTGTGAGAAACATATTTATCCTGAGCAACCACGTGCTTGGTCAGATAATCTATTTCTACATAGAACATTTTGGCAGCTTCCTATAAGCTTAAACTTACCCGGTAATTGTACTCCTAGGTTTTTATTCTAGGGGAAATAAAACATGTTAACACAAAGACCTGTCGATAAATGCTGATGGCAATTATATTCATAATTGTACAAAGCACAACAAGATGCCATTTTATATCCACTGGATTAGCTAAAACAAAAAAAATTCTGATGAGTCCAAGTGTGGGGGAAGATCTGGAACAGTAGGAATTCTCATACATTGTTGTTGAGAGAGTAAACTCGTACTAACCCTTTTGAAGCAAGTTAGTGTATCTAGTAAAGGAGATTTGTATACCCCATAGCTTTGCGGTTCTACTTCTTGGTAAGCCCAAGGCAGTGATTCAAACTTTCGTATACATCGTGATCACGTGGAGGCCTTGTTGAGACCCAGATTGATGGGCCCCACCCTTAGAATTTCTGACTCAGTATGTTTGGGGTGGGGCCTGAACATTTGCATTTCATTTTCTCCAAAGATTTTATTTATTTATTTGAGAGAGAGCAAGAGTGAGAAAGATCACAGAGGGAGAGGAAGAAGCAGACTCCCCACTGAGCGGGGAGCCCGAACTGGGGCTCCATCCCAGGACCCCAGGATCATGACCTGAGCTAAAGGCAGAAACTTAACCCACTGAGCCACACAGGTGCCCCTGAAAATTTGCATTTCTACCAAGTTCCAGGTGACGCTGATGCTATTCACCCTGGGACCATACTTTGAAAACCACTAGTCTAGAGAGATTCTTGCCTATGTTTATCAGGAGATGTATACAAAAATGTTCAGAGTTTTATAGCTTGTAATAGCGAGAACATGGAAACAACTTAGATATCCATTGACAGGAGAATGAATAAAGAAAATTATAATGTATAATGTACTAAAAGAAGTACTATAGAGCAGTGAAAAAATAATAAATTAGAGCTATATGACATCATAGATAAATCCCAATACAATTTTGAGCAGAGAAAAAAGTTGCAGGAGAGTATGTGTTTTATGATACCACTAATATAAGCTTTTAAAAATATAACTCTAAACAAGTTATTTGGGAAGGTATACATATGCAACAATAAACCAACATTCAGGCTAATGGGGAGAAGAGGGGAATATAACTGGGGAAGCAAAGAGACTCCAACCGTTCTTGTGTTAGTTAGTATGTTCCTAGATGTTTGTTATATTATTGTTTTATATGTTTAAATCATTTTATAATATATAGTACTAAGTGGAATAAGTCAGTCAGAGAGAGAGACAAATACCATATGATCTCACTCATATGTGGAATTTAAGAAACAAAACAAATGAACATGGGGGGAAAGAAAGAGAGAAACAAACCAAGAAACAGATTCTTAACAATAGAGAACTAACTAGTGGTTACCACAGAGTTGGTGGGTGAAGGGGTGGGAGAACAGGGGATGAACATTTTTGTACACATCTTCTGATAAACATAGGCAAGAATCTCTCTAGGCAGGTGGTTTTGAAAGTGTAGTCCCAGGACCATAGTATCAACATCACCTGGGAACTTGCTAGAAATGTCACATCGTGTTGGAAGAAGAAAATAAAATGATAAAAAAGAGAGGCAATAAAAAAAAAAACAGTAACCTTAAAAATCATCTTTATAATTATTTTTTGGTTTTAAATCACTTCTGTTTTTTCGTGTATATATTTTACTTTGTTCTTTTTAATCAGTTTTATTTTTCCAATTTTATATTATTTTAATTTCCCACGGAATCTCGTCAATGTAAAAAGCAAAAATTACAACTGTAAAGGATATACTCTTCAGTTTTAAAATAAGAGAAACCCTAAGTGTGTATAAACAGACAAAGAAACACACACAAGCAGCTTTGTTAGGTAGTACACTTACATGTGTGTTTTTCTATATACTTAAAAAATGTCTTTGTGTGATTCTGAACAATTGGTTAGAAATCAGCAGGAGAAAATGGGCAAGGATGAGATGGTGAGGGGGAAGAAATGAGCGTTTTAGGAATCAAAGGTGGAAAGTGTATTGGGAGATACATATAGTAAATGGGCAAATGCAGTCCAGGCTGCTAGGAAGAGAACAAGCCTGGGATGCTTAAGGACCGCCTGACTCCCTGCAGTGCTCTAACATCTCTCAGCAGGGACAGTGAAAGTAGATTCTGGGTGTGATGAGGCTGGTCTTTATGGGTTTAGTGAATGTGGCTGGGAAGGGACAGAGAGGCGGTTGTACAGTCCAAAGGAGGACAGCTATTGACTATAGACCCTGAGTGGAAGTTTTAAAATACCTGGAAATTGGGAGGTTGGCCGGAGGCAGAAAAGAGTTGGGAGAGTTCAAATGACTGAAGTCAGCTCTGAGGGTAAAGAGCATTTGTGCTGAGAGGGGGAAAGCATCAGAAAGGATCTCAGAAGTGGAGCAGGGTTTCATTATTCTAAGACTCTTTGGGTATAAGGCTGGTGACGGACAAAGTTAGAGACCTAGACACAAAGTGGTGGGGCCATTGAGTCAAAGAGTCTGAGGCATGAGGTGGAGAGGTGATAAGTGAGACAGGAAGGGAAATGAGGTTGAATCTGTGTATAAGATGCTCACTCTGGTGCCTGTGCAGAATTCCTCAGCACTTGGTGCTGAGCAGGGAACTGAGGGTAAATGATGTCTGCACTCCAGAGAGGAGCAGGAGTCTAAAGACTAAGCTGCTGGAAGTCAGGCAGGGGTCAGCCAGGGGTCGTAGAGACATAGTGACATGTGTTCAAATCTAAAAGGATCTTGGGCGTGGCACTTAACCCTTCCCAGCCTCTTTTCCCATTTTTAGACGGGGATGACAACACCATCTCAGAAGTATTAAGTATTAAATGAGATCACGTATGAAAGTATTTACCAGAGTGTCTGACACACACAATAGAGGCCTAATAAATATTAGATCTTTCTTCTCTTCCCCTCAAACAAATGCCCTTGGAAGCCCAGCATGAGGGATGGTCAGCATCACAGTAGGTGATGGGAGAAGGGGCCAATGATCCTTGGGCTCATGGATGGAACCATGAGATGGGCAGAGACAAAGAAAAAAATAAAACAGGAATGACACTGTCCTTGCAATGCTAGTAAACAGACCACACAAACGAAAAATATTGTCTTTTAGTGTCACAGTGCAATTCAGAGAGAGCTCTAATGAAGAATTTTCTGAAGCATTTTTTGAAGAATTTTGTTCATGGTGAAGGGTGTCAGATAATAGACGGTGCAAAACCCTCTTTGAAACTTGATGGGATTTTCAACCCCTTGGGCAAAGTATGGAATTTTTCAACAAGTATTTGGACAAGATGATGGACCACTTAATGCTCTTAGATTTTAGTCCTTTCCATTTTTAGCCTCATCTTGGGACAAAGGTTTACAAATAGCTTGCTCATGGAATAACCTTAGGAGCCTTCTGAGAGAGAAATGGGGAAGATCTGATATCAGTGCTTGAGGTAAAAAATCACTTATAATCAAGATTATCCTTGAAAAGCACTGATATCATACTTAAGCTCAAATGTCAACAGTTAGCCAAGAGAAGTGAAAGCAGGGTCCTGCAAAGATATTTGTACACTCATGTTTATAGCAGCATTACTCACAATTGCCAAAGGGAGGAACAACCCAAGTGTCTACTGACACACGAATGGATAAACAAAATTTAGTATAGACATACAATGGTATATTATTCAGCCTTAAAAAGGACACATACTATAATATGAATATTGAGGACATTAGGCCAAGTGAAATAAACCAGACACAAAAGGACAAATATAGTAAGATTTCATCTACATGAGTTTCCTATAGTAGTCAAATTGATAAAGACAGAGAGAACGGTGGTTACCAGAGCTGTAGGAAGAGTGCATGGGAAGTCATTCTTTTTTTATTTTTAAAAATTTTTATTGTGTTATGTTAGTCACCATACATCATTAGTTTTTTATTATTATTATTTTAAATTAACATATAATGTATTATTTGCTTCAAGGGTACAGGTCTGTGAATCATCAGTCTTACACAATTCATAGTACTCACTATAGCACATATCTTCCCCAATGTCCATAACCCAGCCACCCCATCCCTCCCCCACCCCCCAGCAACCCTCGTTTGTTTCCTGAGATTGAGAATCTCTTATGGTTTGTCTCCCTCCCCGGTCCCATCTTGTTTCATTTTTTTCCCTCCCTATCCACCACGACCCCCCGCCCTACCTCCCAAGTTCCTCATATCAGAGAGATCATATGATAATTGTCTTTCTCTGATTGACTTATTTCGCTTAGCACAATACCTCTAGTTCCATCCACATCATTGCAAATGGCAGGATTTTGGTTTTTTGATGGCTACATAGTATTCCATTGTATATATATACACCACATCTTCTTTATCCATTCATCTGCTGATGGACATCTAGGTTCATTCCATAGTTTGGCTATTGTGAACATTTTTGCTATAAACATTCAGGAGCATGTGACCCTTCGAATCACTACATTTGTATCTTTGGGGTAAATACCCAGGAGTGCGATTGCTGGGTCATAGGGTAGCTTTATTTTCAACTTTTTGAGCAACCTCCATACTGTTTTTCAGAGTGGCTGCACCAGCTTGGATTCCCACCAACAATTTAAGAGGGTTCCCCTTTCTCTGCATCCTTGCCAACACCTGTTGTTTCCTGACTTGTTAATTTTGGCCATTCTGACTGGTGTAAGGTGGTATCTCACTGTGATTTTTATTTGTATTTCCCTGATCCTGAGTGATGTTGAGCACTTTTTCATGTGTCTGTTGGCCATTTGGATGCCTTCTTTGCAGAAATGTCTGTTGATATGTGCCCATTTCTTGATTGGATTCTTTGTTCTTTGGGTGTTGAGTTTGAGGAGTTCTTTATAGATTTTGGATACTAGCCCTTTATCTGATAGGTCATTTGCAAATATCTTCTCCCATTCTGTCAGTTGTTTTTGGTTTTGTTGACTGTTTCCTCGCTGTGCAAAAGCTTTTGATCTTGATGAAGTCCCAATAGTTCATTTTTGCCCTTGCCTCCCTTGCCTTTGGTAATGTTTCTAGGAAGAAGTTGCTGCAGCTGAGGTCAAAGAGGTTTCTGCCTGTGTTCTCCTCAAGGATTTTGATGAATTCCTGTCTCACATTGAGGTCTTTGATCCATTTTGAGTCTATTTTTGTGTGTGGTGTAAGGAAATGGTCCAGTTTCATTCTTCTGCATGTGACTGTCCAATTTTGCCAACATCCTTTGTTGAAGAGACTGTCTTTTTTCCACTGGACATTCTTTCCTGCTTTGTCAAAGATTAGTTGGCCATAGAGTTGAGGGTCCATTTCTGGGCTCTCTATTCTGTTCCATTGATCTATGTGTCTGTTTTTGGCCAGTATCATACTGTCTTGATGATTATACCTTTGTAATAGAGCTTGAAGTCTGGAATTATGATGCCACCAACTTCGGTTCTCTTTTTCAACATTATTCTGGCTATTCAGGGTCTTTTCTGGTTCCATATAAATTTTAGGATTTTTTGTTCCATTTCTTTGAAAAGAGTTGATGGTATTTTGATAGGGATTGCATTAAATGTGTAGATTGCTTTAGGTAGCATAGACATCTTCTTTCATGAGTACTTTATAGTTTTCTGAGCACAGATTCTTTGCCTCTTTGGTTAGGTTTATTCCTAGGTATCTTATGGTTTTGGGTGCAATTGTAAATGGGATTGACTCCTTAATTTCTCTTTCTTCTGTCTTGCTTTGGTGTATAGAAATGCAACTGATTTCTGTGCATTAATTTTATTGATTTTATTGATATTATTGATTCTATATCCTGACATTACTGAATTCCTATATGAGTTCTAGCAGTTTTAGAGTGGAGTCTTTTGGGTTTTCCACATAAAGTTTCATATCATCTGCAGAGAGTGAGAATTTGACTTCTTTGCTGATTCAGATGCCTTTTATTTATTTTTGTTGTCTGATTGCTGAGGCTAGGATTTCTAGTACTATGTTGAACAGCGGTGGTAATAGTGTTCCATGTGCACTAGAGAAGAATGTGTATTCTGTTGCTTGGGATGGAGTGTTCTAAATATATCTGTGATGTCTATCTGGTCCAGTGTGTCATTTAAAGCCTTTATTTCCTTGCTGCTCTTTTGCTTAGATGATCTGTCCATTGCAGTGAGGGAGGTGTTAAAGTGCCCTACTCTTATTGTACTATTGTTGATGTATTTCTTTGATTTTATTATTAATTGGTTTATATAACTGGCTGCTCCCATGTTAGGGGCATAGATATTTGAAATTGTTAGATCTTCTTGTTGGACAGTCCCTTTAAGTATGACATAGTGTCCTTCCTCATCTCTTATGTGTCTTTTTTTTTTTTTTCTTATGAGTCTTTGGCATAAAATCTAATTGATCTGATATAAGGATCACCACCTCAGCTTTCTTTTGATGTCCATTAGCATGGTAAATTGTTTTCCACTTTAAATCTAGAGGTATCTTTGGATCTAAAATGAGTTTCTTGTAGACAGCATATTGATGGGTCTTGTTTTTTAATCCATTCTGATACCCTGTGTCTTTTGATTGGGACATTTAGCCCATTTACATTCAGGTAACTATTGAAAGATATGAATTTAGTGCCATTGTATTGCCTGTAAGGTGACTGTTACTGTATATTGTCTCTGTTCCTTTCTAGTCTGTTACTTTTAGGCTCTCTCTTTGCTTAGAGGACCCCTTTCAACATTTCCTGTGGGATTGGTTTGGTGTTTGCAAATTCTTTTAGTTTTTGTTTGTCCTGGAAGCTTTTTATCTCTCCTTCTATATTCAGTGACAACCTAGCTAGATATAATATTCTTGGCTGCATATTTTTTTTGGTTTAGTGCTCTGAATATATCACACCAATCCTTTCTGGCCTGCCAGGTGTCTGTGGATAGGTCTGCTGCCAATCTAATATTTTACTGTTGTAGGTTATAGACCTCTTGTCCCAAACTGCTTTCAGGATTTTCTCTTTGTCACTGAAACTTGTAAGTTTTACTATAAGATGATTGGGTGTAGACCTATTTTTATTGATTTTGAGGGGCATTCTTTGTGCCTCCTGTATTTCGATGTTTGTTCCCTTCACCAAATTACGGAAATTTTCTGCCATAATTTGCTCCAATATACCTTCTGCAGCCCCCCTTCTTCTTCTGGGATTCCAATTATTCTAATATTGTTTCATTTTATGATATCACTTACCTCTCAAATTCTCCCCTCATGGTCCAGTAGTTGTTTATCTCTCTTTTTCTCTGCTTCTTTATTCTCTGTCATTTGGTCTTCTATATCTCTAATTCTCTGTTCTGCCTCATTTATCCTAGCAATAAGAGTCTCCATTTTTTATTGCACCTCATTAATAGCTTTTTTGATTTCAACTTGGTTAGATTTTGCTCTTTTATTTCTCCAGAAAGGGATTCTCTAATATCTTCCATGCTTTTTTCGAGACTTTTTTGGTACTGCCTCTTGTTCTTTTTTTGAAGTGAGTTTTTCTGCATTTTCATTTTATCCAGATTAGAATAGATGAATGAAAGAACAAAATACTAAAAGGGTAGCAATGACCCCAGAAAAATATACACTAATAAAATCAGAAGAGACCCAAAACCAGGGGGAGAAAAAAGGAGGAAAAAATATGTATATAATATACATATTAAATAATATATATATTAGATGATGAAAATATATATTAGATGGTGAATAGAACAGAGCCACGTGCTTGATTTTGGGTGTATTTTGGTCTGTTAGAAGAAATTGCCTCCCAAAATTTTAAAGAAAGGAAAACTTATAAACATGATGAAGGGATGGAATATGATTATAAAGATGAAAATTAAAAAAGATTCCAAAAAAGGAATTGATAAAATAAGAAGTTGGTTGGAAAAAAAAAGAAAAGAATGTCATTAGGCTGGAGACTAGAACAAAGCCATGCACTAGATTTAGAGTATATTTTGATCTATTGGAAGAGACTGTATCCCAAAATTTTAAAGAAAGAGAAACTTATATGTATACAAAAAATAAGGTTAAATACAATGAAGGGATAGAATATGACTATAACAATGAAAATTAAAAAAGGTTTTTAAAAAGTTATTGATAAGATAAAGTAGTTTAAAAACGTTAAAATAGGACCAAGAAAAAATTAAAAAATAGAATAAGAAAAAAATAAAATTTTAAAATTTCACTTTGAAAGACTAAAGAATCATGGTGGGAAAGTCACGAATTCTATGTGCTATATTCCTGTAGCTCTGAAGTTTTGTAGTTCTCATTGACCAGTGAACTTGGTCTTGGCAGGATATTCTTGCTGATCTTCTGGGGGAGGGGCCTGTTACTGTGATTCTCAAATGTCTTTGCCCGAGGCAGAATTGCACCATCCTTGTCAGGGGCCAGGCTAAATAATATGCTCGGGTTCGCTCTTGAGAGCTTTTGTTACCTGAATGCTTTCCGTATGGCTTTAGAGGCAGAGAATGAAGATGGCGGCTTCCTAATCTCCGACCAGGAGGAGCCGAGCTCAGGGCAGTGCAGTCTTGGAGAAAAGCAGTCAATCCCTCCTGTCTCCCTGGTCTTCAGCTGCACTCTGTGCTCACCTGACCTGTGACCAAGCATATCTATCTCTGCCACACAGCCGCATTTGGAGTCTCCAAACTCAGCAGATGCCTGCAGCGCATTCCCACACCACTCCACCCAGGGGAAGGAAGGTGAGTCTCCCCGAATCTGCTGATTGTGGGGTCCCTGCTCAAAGAGCAATGTCATGACTGTGCCTCGGATCATGGTTTAAGGTAACCCTGAGTTGAGAGCTCCCCCCTTGCTCCATCTCTGCAGCCAGCTTCCCTGCTCTGATAGCTGGGAGCTCTGCCACACTCAGACACTCTGGGTCTTTCTGTGACCCCATGGATCCTGAGACCACACTGTCCCTGTGAGGGCTCCACCATCTGCTTAGCCTCCGGAGTGATGTCCCTCAGTGGAGCAGACTTCTAAAAGCTCTGATTTTGTGCTCTGCTGATCTACCACTTGCCGGGAGCCGGCCCCTCCCCCTGCAATCTTTCTTCCCGTAAATCACCTCAGATTTACTTCTCCCCCTGTCCTACCTTCCAGAAAGTGGTCGCTTTTCTGTTCCTAGAATTGCTGCTCTTCTTCTCTTCAATCTCCTGTTGATTTTGTAGGTGTTCAGAGTAGTTTGTTAACTATCTAGCTGAACTCCTGGGACCGGATGATATTAGGTTTCCTAGTCCTCCGCCATCTTGCTCCTCCCCCTTTTTGATTATTTTTTTAATGGCTACAGAGTTTCAATTGTGTGAGATGAAAAGAGCTCTGGCCATTGGTTAAACAACAGTGGGGATGTACTTAACATCCCTGAACTGTGCACTTGATTAAAAAAAAAGTCAACAATTAGCTTCCTTTGTTGTCTTTGTGCATTTAACTTATGAAATTTCAACTACAGGCATCTGCCCCTTATTTAGTCCTGAACTTCCCGCCTTCCTCCTCGTTCAAACCAGACTTTTGCCTCTGGAGTGCCCTTTGGCTAAGCACCTGTATTTAAATCCATATGCAAGATGGAGCTTCACCATATCTCTCATTCTTTTCTTACTAATCACACTGTATATAGTTCAGGAAATGAAGGCACTGCTGAGAACCAAGAAGAAGGGTTTGGCCCTAGACTGAATATAGCACTTAGATGCCACAGAAAATTCTTTGTGTACAAACTGATGAACTAAGTAGAGCTCCACATTTCTGTTTTTGAGCTGTCAATGCACACACAAAATACATTTGCCCTAATCCAGAATATATGATGTTTGGGGCAGAGTTGAGTGAAAGTTTCATTTGCATTGCCCAGAAAGAGGGCTTTCTAGGCAATTTAGAGTAATGTTGTCAGCAAAAAGGCAAAGGCAAAGAGCGCTGATCAATCTTGGAGAACTCTAATCCTGATTCTTGTAAATCCTGGTTCATAAACAATTGATATCCCATCATCTTGATATAGAAATAAATCCTTCATACCCTTAAAGAATATTTTTAGGCTCTATTATTAGCTCTATTAAATATATATTTCATATATATATACATACACATATATGAAATAAAATAGCTTCAAACACTGTGCATGTTTGTATCTCCTCAAAGCACACAGCAGTGCTTTGTCTACAGGAAGTAGTCAATACATGGTTATTGAATTTAGAATGTCCTTCTTCCCAGTGAGGTTTAATATATTTCCAATTCAGAATGCCTATTAATTTTTTAGCACTAGTAAGCCTTTAAAAAAATCCATCTGTGGATGTGTTTAAGAGTTCACAGCAAATACCATTATATACATGATGAAGAGAATACTGTTAAGTGAAGCATGCTTATTCAACACACTGGTAGCCACTGATAAAATGTAATTTAATTTAATCATTTAAATTTACATTGTTAATGTACAAGAGCATTTCTTTCAAACCACAAGTTAACACACACTAAAGAGCAATGCTGTTAGAAGAGCAGAGAAACTTTGGAAAACTCTGCTGTCTGAAATGAAAGCAAGGCACTCTCCATTAACAGCTGGTGGATTCCTGATTTCCGCCCCTAGAAGGCATGTTCACACTGAGAGAGCTCTCCCACAAGGGAAGAAACACCTGCTTTAATTCTTGCTGTCCTCTTCTGAGCTAGTTTGGTCATCCACTCTGTATAAACTTGTGTGTCAACATTAAGACAAAAGAAGAGAGTTGAATTGATGGATTATGTGGGAGGCTCTCATAGTTCTTACAACTATGGAAGACAGAAGAACACCGCCTATAACCTTTATTTTCAACACTAGTGTCTGGACCTATAACTAAAAACCTTCATTTCTGCCAACCAATCACGGCTAAAAAGTCTTTTCCTTAAATCTGATGGGTTTACAAATAAAAAGTAACAGCATTTCTCCAGGGCTCTGGTTTTTCTGTTTGTTTTGTTTTTCTTTTATGGACATGACAGAAAACAAGGATTAACTTTCCAATACTAATGGTGCACCAAAGGGTTATGTATGCACAGTATTTCTAATTTATTCAAATTCAATTTGAATTTGGTCTGAAACTACTTTCTACAAAATGTTAGCTTTCCTGATATTTAATAATGTTTATTATGTTTGCATATAAGCTCAAAAAATTAATGCGAAAGTACTACTTTACTCATGGTTATCAGGTAAAATGTAAATATTAGTGGTTATTTTTAAAAGCCTCTTTACCTATAGATGCAATAAGTTGAGTAAAAACACTATGGAAAGGAGAATTAGGTCCTAGTCTTGATACTGGTACTAGCCTGTTGGACCTTGGGCAATTTTTACTTTTGCTGGGCCCCAGTTTTCTCCTCTATGAGTTTTGAATGGGTAGGGGAGCAGCTGACAAGTCTAATGTCCCAAGAGCCTAACATTGCAGACCCTATCACCTGGATATAAAAATAATAATCTTCCATAAAAGCTCACACAAACATAATACATGATCAAATATCAGAGTGACTCTTGGGGGGAAAAAAACAGATATGCTTTGCTATCTGGGTTATCCTTTGCAGCAATTCGGCAATTCATTTGGCATTTGTTTGATTGTATATCAATTTAATGACAATATAAACAGCATAGTTTCGGTTTTTTTTCTTGAAAAAGACTAAAGCAAAAATGATTTAAAGCTAACAAAAACTACTGTGACGTCAGTTTCACATTCATAGTTTGTTTCTTAGCAAAATGGCCAAAGATATTTTGACTTGATACAGAGTATATAATATAAAGACTTTTACACCTAAAAATCTTCAAACATTATTCGAATTTAGCAAAACATAAGCAAAATTTTCATATCAAAGTGCTAAACAGTACTGCCTTAAAAGTCACTGCAAATGAATCATAAAATAACTGCATGGGAAGTAACATTTATTGTACAAATGGTTAATAAAAAGACACGTTATAAATATATATATGTAACCTGCTATATTTATATATATATTTGTTTATTTAATTTCTAATTGGTGTATCCAAGTCACTGTGAACACCCCATTTAAGTATTTTGTAACTCAACTTCCAGGAGCTGGTGGTCTTGCAGTAAATACAGGCAAAGCTATTACAATAGAACGTGCATACAAATGTTTATACAAATAAGGACACTATGCAACAAATTATCTCATAGTAATATGGCATCGACAGTATAAACATACAAAAGGGAGTACGAACACGGAATGTTGAAACCCAGCCCACTAATCCTGTCTAGTAGTCACATTCAGACTATTATTTTTTTAAATGAGACTCGCTTGCTCTCCAAAATTGTCTTTGTAACAAACAACAAAAATTAAATTATATAGATTTTAAAAAATCTTGTTACCTCTGGTGTTTACCCTGTATGATCAGTTCCTACTTATTTGCATGTTCTTATTTAGGGATCAAACACTTGAGACTCACTGAAAGCTCCCGGGGCTTGTGAATGAATGTGTCGGTCAGCTGCTATTAACTGAAGCAAGTTTAGGGAACTCTGTCTGGGTTGACGGAGCACAGCCGAGACAGCTGTATGCAATCTGTTTTGTGATCTGAGCCCCTCGCTGGACAGTCAGGGCAAATATCTGGATCCATTACGAATGACCCGAAGTCTTGGATGGACCGTACCTCAGAAGGGTTCTCCAGGGCAGGTGGACAAAGCCTCTGCTAGGAAAATTAACGTGTGTCATTTGCCAACACGACTGCCTCCTTTTTAATCTCCATACGAAATAAAGGAGAGTTAATAAACAAGACTCAGTAAGACAGCACTTTAAAAATTGCACTTGTATATGGAAGCGAACAGCCATTATCATTTTGCTATTTCTGATGTCTAGGTAATCCTCATCTTTCACCATTTGTTAAAATAAAATAAAGGAAGAGAGAAATTAAGAAGAGAGAATTTCTGCCTTGTTTGCATCACATATATACCCTTGATACAGGAAGTGTATTCTAAAGATCAACTTCAAGATACCTCCTACCCTGGCGAACAACCCTTGGCTGTTCTTGTTTTTAAATACAAAGCAACTATAATTGTATTCCCCAGAAAGAGTTTTAAAACAGTTATATTATCCTTTTTTTTTTTTTTCCTGCTGGGATAGCGTCGTCCAAAAGTGCTTTGTTAGCAATTTCTTAGAAAACCCTCATGAACTATACCCTCCCCTCCCACACCAACCCCAAAGCCTAAATATAAAACACAACCCCAACACAATACTCTGCAAGTTTTCTGGCTTTAGGTTGTAAGGAAAAGTGCCAGAAAGGGGAAAAAAAAAAGTCTTTTCTACAGGAGCTGCTTTTTCTCTTAAGGAAGGACAGAAAATGGTAGGTGTCCAGACCCATCCTCTGCTGCTTAGCAAGAAGGTGCTGGCCACTGAGGCGGCGCCCCGCTCCGGCTGCTCCCGTTCAGAAAGGCAGGGTGTCCAGGAAGAGCTTGTCGATGATGGAAGGTGGAGACACCAAGTCTTCCAGCTTCAGGTAGAAGATGCGCTGGAGGCCCAGGGTGCAGAGCTTGCGCAGTTCTACCAGGGCGCCCAGGACCTTGGGCTCACTGGGCTCCAAAGCCTGTCCCTTACTCTGGTGGTCTTTCAAGCTGCTCGTGATCTTGTGGCATAGCTCCTCCACTCTCTTTGGTTCTTTTAACCCATGTCGTTCTGCAGAGGGATAGAAAAGGACAAGTTTAAGAGGTGGTTACATCTTAAGAGACTTTATTGTTTTCTGTTTTTTCTTCTTTTTTAAAGATTTTATTTATTTATTTGACAAAGAGATAGAGAGCACAAGTAGGCAGAGCGGCAGGCAGAGAGAGGGGGGAAGCAGGCTCCCCACAGAGCAGAGAGCCCAATGTGGGACCTGATCCCAGGACCCTGAGATCATGACCTGAGCTGAAGGCAGATGCCTAACAAACTGAGCCACCCAGGCACCCTGCTTTTTCCTTTTTTAAAAAGGAGGCTCCATGCCCAACATGAGGCTTGAACTCATGACCCTGGGATCAAGAGTCAGATGCTCTATCGACTGAGCCAACCAGGCACCCCATCTTTTTTTTTTATTAGATTTTATTTATTTATTTGAGAAAGAAAGAGAGAAAAGGAGGAATAAAGCATGAGTGGGGGTAAGGAGGGGCAGAGAGAGAGAGAGAGAGAAAGAGAAGCAGGCTCCCCACTGAGCAGGGAGCCCTACACGGGGCTCAATTCCAGGACCCTGAGATCATGACCTGAGCTGAAGGCAGATACTCAGCTGATTGAGCCAGCGAGGTGTCCCAGGCACCCCCACCTTAAGAGACTCTGAATCCCGAACTGAGGCTGTGTCTTTTTCCACCAGTTGGGATGGCATTTTACGATCCAAGTGCCTCCCTCTTAGAGGTCACTCATGGCCTTTGATATCAAACAGCACCAGGGTTTGAATCCCAGTCCTGCCACTTCTCGCTGTGTTCCCCTGAGTTAGCCTCTTAATTTCTGAGCCCCAGTTTCCTTATACAATGAAGATAATAATCGTCCCTAATTTTCTGGGAGTACCGACTTAGGTGGAGCACACCGGTCCTGGCACACAATCACATGGAATGAATGACAGAGTGGTAATTATTTTGCATACATCCTCCTATAAAAGCCTGGTCAGGAAGCAACTCTTTATTAGAGTGACAAAGGAACACATCCAAGCAAATGAATTAATGTTCTCATCTTAACAGGTGGGGAAGCAGGGGGTCTGTAAGTTCCATTTGCTAATGTAAGGGCTGCCCCATGAGATCCAGCACAAAGCACGTTTCTTGTGTTTTCATACTAACCAGCATTGAGAAGAGCCCAGCTTTTCTTTTCCTTATTTTTGGCCCCCCTTTGAAACACCTATTGACCTACACCTGGGGCTCTGTACAAAATACACATGTTTTCCTGCTGTGGAAATGGAAAAGTCAACGAGAAGGGAAGAGGCCCAGAAAGAGGCGCCGCAGGCATTTTACAATGTAGCGAGACATGAACACCTGTATCTCGTATTTTATAAAACAATATATAAAAGGATCCCCATGTTAAATATTATGATCTCCTATTTTATTTTAAGGATAAGTGATTTTTCCAAAGTCCCAAGGATTTTGTCCTCCTACCCAAGAGCTATGTTGCATCTCTAATCAGAAAGGACAAACTCAGGTCCAGTATAAATCACTTTGCTCTCCCTCCGCATTTAGATACCAAAGTCTCTTTCCTTAGAGAAGGGCTAAGGCCCTACTTATCTCAGTCAGGGTTTTTTATCTTTAAGTATATTTACATGTAAAACAATAATTCTTGTGAGATTGAAGACATCCTTCCAAAGGGAAATCAAGCAACAATGTCTAATTTTTCTTACGTTTATTTTTTCAGTGGGGGATATATGTTTTTTAATTTTTTTTAAATTCCAGTATAATTGGGGCACCTGGGTGGCTCAGTGGGTTAAAGCCTCTGCCTTTGGCTCAGGTCATGATCTTAGGGTCCTGAAATTGAGCCCTGCATCTGGCTCTCTGCTCAGCAGGGAGCCTGTTTCCCCCTCTCTCTCTCTCTCCCTGCCTTTCTGCCTACTTGTGATTTCTCTCTCTCTCTCTCTCAAATAAATAAAATCTTTAAAAAAAATTCCAGTATAATTAACGTATAGCATTATATTCATTTCAGGTGTACAAAAGTGATCAGGGATTCATCAATCCTATCCGTTACTCAGTGCTCATCAAGATAAGTATTCTCCTAATCCTCAGTTGGGGATATTTTTGTTAGGGAAGTTATTTCCTTAAAACAAAAACAAAAACAAAAGCCTATTAGCAAAATGAAGCAAGATCCAGACATTTCTCCTCTTGTCCTAAATCAAAGGGGGCCCAGGGATCCGGAGATCTGGACTCTTTCCTAGGTTGGCTAGTTGTGTATGACTCGGGTGAGTTCCTCTGTCTTTAGGGCTTGTCTTAAAAGGAGGAGGTTGGACTTAATGACCTCTAAGGTCCCTTCCAGCTCTGATGTGTCATAATTACATTAAACTACAACCATGAAAAGCGCCAGCGGCATCTCAGTTGGATTGTAACTTACGGGCATCTCATCTCCGTGCGCCATAATATAGAGCAAAGGGCGCTGCATGTACACCCAGACAGGGCTGGGTTCCAGGTCTGGTTCTGTTACTTACTAGCCATTTGATCTCATCTCTGAGGCTCAATGTCCTTCTAGCAAAATGGGGATTGCAGGGTGGTAGACATACAAGTATTCTTCTTTGTTCCTTTCTGTATGTCTCTTTTTAAAAGATTTTATGTTATTTTATCTTTAAAGAGAAAGAGAGAGTGTGCACACACATATGCACTTGGATGTGTGAGAGCAGGGGGAAGGGAGGTTGGCGGGGGAGGGACAGAAGGGGGGGAGAGAGAGAGAGAGAGAGAGAATCTTAAATAAGCTCCATGCCCAATGCTGAGCCGGACGTGGGGCTCAATCTCACAACCCTGACATCACGACCCGAGCTGAAATCAAGAGTCAGACACTTACCTGGCTAAGCCACACAGGCACCCCAAGATTTTATTTTTTAAGTAACATGTTGACCCCACGTAGGGCTCAAACTCACAACCCTGAGGTCAAGAGTTGCATGCTCTACAGACTGAGCCAGCCAGGTGCCCCCTTTGCTGTGTGTCCTAAATATAGCACAATAAATTGAAAGAAAAAGCACAATTATAATAAAACCTACTTCCATGGGTTATCGTCAGGCTTAACTAAGATGATGCTACCTGGAAACCTTCTGCCAGCTGCAGCGTGCTACACGCGTGGTACAGTCAGCATCCACGACGCGTGGCAAATGGTTGGCAACCGCAGGGTCAGACAAAAAGCAGTCAAGTCCCCTACTTCCCAAGCTTTGCAGGGCATGATTCTGCTTTTCCCAGGGAACTACGAGCTAATCGGACCAGATGCAAACCTGTCCTCTACGTTTATCTTTACTGCATACATAGGCTCTTTGTTTAGTCTCAAAAGATGTACCTAGGAGTGAACTTCAAGAGAAATTCTGCCTGCAACGGTATTCTTCCTAAAGTTTTATTCCCCCACCCCCAACCCGCCCCTGGCCCCACCAAAGCAAAAAAGCAGACTGCAAGTTTGGCACTAACTTCGAGAGCTGTAAAATGTTCATAGCCTCTGACCAAGTAAGGCCACTCTTGGGAATTTATCTGAAGGGAAAATTCAGCAGAAGACTAAAACTGTATGCATGAAGACATTTGGGGTAGCAGGATCTATTAAAAAACTGGGAGAAAGATAAGGGGTGGGAGAATAGGGAAACTGCTAAGTGGTAAATGCACATAATGGAAGATTCTGTAGACATCAGGAAGGACAAATCGGAAGGCTATGAAGCAACACGGAAAAATACATAATATCTCATTAAAGAAAGAACAGAATATAAAATGGTATCTAAACTGTGATGACATCTATGCAAAATTTATTTCTGCATATGGAGAAGGGTGAAAGGAAACAGAAAAGTGAGAATACTTATGAGATTGTCAGCTAACTCTTTTCCTTTCTTTTAAAATTTCCAAATTACCAGTATTCGTATATTAAACTGTTAGCATAGAACAATCTGCGATTTGGTCTCTTTCGCAGCTGTAACATGATCAAACAGTCATCTTGCTGATGGTAAATTCTATTAATACCAATCAAATCAAATTAGGTTCACAACCCCCGGAGAGACTCTCTTCCCAGAATAAAATATCAATCTACTGATTCAAACATTCATTGCCTTCCTTTCAGTGCCTCATGTCTTGTGTTATATTCAAGATCCCATATTCATCTTTAGGATAAAGAAACAGAGCACGGTGTTGGCTGGATTTGGCGAGGGGGTTGATTACAGAACCTTATAACTAGACTTTCTCATGGCCAAACTCACAGAAGGTGCCTCGGAGTTTTCCCTGCTCTCCAACCAGTTGTGACTGCTCAATAACTATGGCAACCATTATTTATTCAGTGAATTCAAGTGGAGATCGATACCTCCCTGCCAGCTGGATCAACCCTGGGCCTGGAATTCCTTGAGGAATTCAGAGACACTCCTGTTAGAAGCCAAAGGCACCTTCTTTGTTGTTTTGAACAGCTACTGGATTTGCGGTTTCTTTACTTTTTCAAAAGGGCTGAGATAAAATTCAGTCTCTGCGCAAACTACTGCCAGCAGCCAGCAAGATTTCCAAATCACCAGGGAGTCACTGAGTGGCAGGGACCTTCCTAGTAATCTGAAATCCCTAAAAACCCCAATCACTGACGTTTTAGCTGAAGGGACCTCCTTTCTTTTTGGTGCCTGGTAAACACGGCTGCAGTGATGATAGAGACTTCGACAAATGTGCGGCAATTGAACATTCGGATTTCCCTCTTCCTAGAGAATCACACACAGATTTCAGTGTAAGTGCTTTGACCACCATGAAACAAAACAAGCTCTTGGGCACTTCTTGCTCTCTGATCCATATCATTTTTATCCACTACTTTTCGTATTTTAACTCCGCTTTCTGTATCCAAAACTTTAAGACACATCTTATAGAAACGGTTAAGAAATGGATTTATGTGTCACAGTCATAGTACATTATGAGTTGGAAAGGATTTGAGTCATTTAGTTCACACTCCCACCCAAGAGAAAAATCCCTACGGAGACGTCACAAAGACAGTGCCCGGGACCAGCCAGATAATAACAATAGACACTTAGAAGCACTTTTTATTATGCTCCTTTACTTAGATTATTTTATCACACCCTCTCAACATCCTTGTGAATCAGGCAGGACAAAGAAGATTTTTATTTAATAGATAAGAAGGCTCAGGCTCAGAGAGTTAAATTTAGCAAATGGCTAATTTTTTTTGCTCCAAGTCCAGACATATTTTCATTATACCAGGATGCCTTGAACATTCTATTAGAATGATCTTCACCCTCCCTGTAACTCCTTCCTACTTTCTGCATACCTAATTAACGAATTGATTAATCACTGCTTTCAACAAATATGCACTGAGTGCCTATTCTGTGCTTAGCAATGTTATGGCCATTGGGGTAGAGCAGTGAACACGACAGGCAGACAACAGATCCTATTCCTGACCCGTGTGGTATTAGCATCTAAAGAAACTGTAGGATTCCTACCCAACGTAAGCCATGCAGGCTCACAGAGGAAGGGAGGCAAGTGGGAGGAGAAGGGTGGAGGGAGGGAGAAAGGGAAAAAATAGGAGAGAGGAAAGAGGGAGAGAGAGGAGGAGAGATGGAGAGAAATAATAGAGTTATTAAGGTCTGTGCTCATGGTTTTCCCTTTTCCCCTAGTTAAGATCTACTCATCCTGTAGATTGCAGATCAAATATTTCTTCAAGGGAAATTTCCTTTTTGCTCCAGTTTAGATCATGTTCTCCTATGGCATTCTACTTTTTTCCCTCTGATGGACATAACAAGGCAAAATCAGATATTCATCTGACTCTTGCCTGCCTCCTCCATTAAATGTAAGCTCCATGGAGGCATGGGCTGTGTTTGCCCACCATTAATAGGCGCGGCACGAGGCCTACCACATAGGGGACACCAGTAGCTATCTGTTTAATGAATATGTACACGGAGGAACAATGACCTGTAAAATATGATTAAATGATACTAAACATGTGGGTTGCTCAGAATAAATATATAAGTTGGGAGTTAATGAGCAGCACACAACGGTAAAGAACTTCACAAACTCTAAAACCTACCACATAAGAAGCTTTGGAGCCAGATTACCCAGATGTAAAACCTGGCTCTGCCACTTAGGAGGCCGGTGACTATGGGTCTGTTTCCACATTTGTAAAATGGGGCTGATGAGCGTACCTGCCTCTTGGGTTGTGGTGAGACTCGAATGAATTAATACATGTGAAGTATTTGGGACAATGCCAGCATAGAGTTAAGTACTTAAAAAATATTAGAAGTATCCTCTATGTCTAAAACTCAACTCATTAACATCCTCTTCAAATCAGCCACTTCTCTGGGTTTGCCTGTGAAGGATCTCACCGTCCTCCCCATCGCTCTCATAACCACGTCTAATGATTCCTCCCCTGCTGGCCAGCACGGTTAGCTGATCCATCACAAAAACTCTGATTATTATCTCTGTGAAGTTCTTGCATCTAGCTCCTCCTCTCGATCTCCCTGCCTCTGGGCTAGGACTTCTGTAACTATTGCCTACATTGTCTCCAGAACTCTTGGCTGGTCGCTCTGCTTCCCAGATCTGCTGTAATCCACCCCAGGTCCTTCCGAATGTACTTACTAACAACATTAAACAAAAGAGCACATGTAAACCCTTGGCACGCTGCCTTGCACTGGGTATTTTGGAATGGTTGTTATTATTAATTTTCTGGAATCCTAATTACCAATAGCTTTCTTCACCCCTTGCTACTCAAGTGTGGTCCCTGCACTAGCCACATCAACATCACCTGGCAGCTTGCTAGAAATGCAGAATCTCGGGCTCTGCCCTGGACCGGCCTCATCAGAATATGCAGTTTAACAAGATGCTTAGTGAGTTCACGCCCATGAAAGTTGGGGAAGCCTGGTTCCCACGAGATGTCTGAGCCAGTCTGCACCCAGCGCTCGTCCAGTCTCCATAGACCTAACTCCCCAAAGCCACTTGTCCCAGTATCAAATAGTTCTATTACAAAGTTTTTCTTACGTTGAGCTGGATTTTACAGTTCCCAGTTCTGTCTCTTGGGCACATACAAGACACAAATTCTCTTTCTCCTGGCAAGCAGCAGGGGACGAGGGCAGAGTGATGGCAGCCATCGGGAGACCCAATAATGACTAGCAATTCCCTCTCTTTCTGAGCAGGTCTCAGGGCATAGGCCAACCCGGAGACAACAGTAGTCCAGTTCCAGCCAAAGAGGAAAGCTCACACCAACCAACAAGCAGGACCCTCCTACTCTGCACTCCACTTCTTTCTTGGGGAAGTCACCTCACTGCTACTTTTCACTGCATATGTAACATCCTTTACTGACTGGCAGTCCCCAGAGACACCTAGACCATGCTGATCAGGAAGCCACAAGCTGGTCAGCTGTCTGTGCTGAGGCTATAATAGTGCTTTCCAGTCTGTCTGTCTGTGGTTTATTAGAGTATGTGTCTGTCTCCCTAAGGAGACCACAAACTCTTTGAGGATGAGGGATTGTGTGCCTGGCGCACAGCAAATGCTCACTAAATATTACTGAATTAATCTGAATTGAATAAGCTGAAATATGGTAGCCCTCAGGAATTCAGACTATTTCCTAATAACAAAGTGGTAGGCTAAAAATAATTAATTTTCCTAATTTGGGACACTTTCTGCAGTTTACAATTAACCCATTCATTTAACCAATATTTGCCATGTGCCAGATACTTGTAAATGCCAAAGTAATTATAAAGATAAATAAGACTCTCCCTACCCTTCAAGAAACCCACAGTCTAGTTAGAGAAGAAGAGACACAAATAAATCACTTAATATAATGTGTATGTGCAGTTGTAGGGATGCAGGAAATTGTTATGGATTTTCGGGAGAATAGCTAGCTCGTCCTGGAGGTAAGAAAATAACATTTAGGATAATAATAGTGAAGGTTGGACTAATATTTTTTCTCTTCAAAGTACACATTAGCTCCTCTAATCTTTATAGGAAACCTACAAGCAGACACAATTATCTCCATGAAAAATGAGAAAACGGAGATTCCGAGAGTATAAGGAAAAAAAGAGAGAAAGGGAGAGAGGGTGTGCGTAAGAAACTAGCCCAAGACTGCATAGCTAGGAAGTAGCAGAGTGAAGACTTGAACTCAGATCTCCAATCTCCAAATCCCAAGACAATCCCTACCCTTTAAAAAAAAAAATGATACTGCCAAGTTTTACACTTAGTTTTCTTTGCAATGCAGCTGATGGCTATACATGATATAAAAATAGGGTAACCAGGTAACCATTTAGAACGAGCAGGGTAGAGGGTATGGCAAGATCAGCCACCTGCCTGGTCCTTCTATGTCATTGTTCATTGCTTTCTGCCCCTGGTTTGGCCTTCCTTCCTGCTCTTCAATCTTAGAATTCATGTTCCAATACGACCAAGAAAAAGACAACAAGCATAAGAGAAAGGAGTTATTTTCTCACTTGACAGAAGACCTGAGAGGGAAAAGAAAGCCATAGAGAACATTCTTTTAGTGTAGTGATGCTAAATGGCATCTGGGCACTCAAGATTCCCTCCCCACCATCTGGTCTAAAATGGCCTTTCCAATCTTATTTCCCTTTTCACTGCTTGGGAAAGGCATTTTACTCTGACGGTAGATCATCATAAGACAAATACAACATTGAATCAATCTTTTCTTTGAAAATCCTTTAAATTCCCCCAAAGTGCAGCTCTCACCGCAGGAAGCAGAGAGCCCAGGACCCACTGTGGACATGAGGTCTTCTGTCTAAGGCTCACTCCAAGATCGACAGTCTTTAAGAATGATAGCCTGCACTCTTTTGGTTCTTCTTTCTATTCAGATTATATGTGGGATTTAACACAGGGCTAAGGCAACACCGCTGTACTTGCTTTTCCCCAAAGGTACTGAAGCCCTTGGCATTCCATTTCCTTGATCTGGAATATCCTTCCTCTGCATCTTCCCACGGCTACACCCTACCTCCTTGGGAAGCCATTCATGACCAGCAACTCCACCTTTCTCTGCCCGAAAAAAGTGAGCAGTAATCTGGACTTCCCCTGCATCGAATCTATTGCTTTTAAGGACCTGGACACTAACCGCCACACATCGAGTTTATTGCATCCCTAATCACATACAACTTCCTAGAAGGCTCTACCCTTCTAACAGTAGAATTGATGCATGGCTTATCTTTGCAATCTGAGAGACTGACACCAGGCCTGGCATATAGTGGGCCCTCAATATTTAGTTAATGAATGGATCCTTATAAAATGGTAATTCCACACTAACTTTCTGTTTGGGGGGGTCTTCTGTTGCTCTCCTGTCAGGGATGCGACTGGTGGAAGAAGACAGTTAGGGCGGATAAACTGGGGACTTAAAAACATTTGACAACCACAACTGTGGGGCACGGGATTGATCTGAAACAAACCATTTCCTGCCCCACCTCACCACCTAGTTTTTCACAAGGAGGCCTAGAGACAGGTGGAAGAGGCAGAGAAAAAGAAGTAGAAAATAAAAGCCATGTGTGCACCAGCTTCTAATACTGCCCAGATTCTTAATAATTTTCCTGGAAAAGAGATTGGTTAAACTTCGAACAGCCCATTTCCTTTTCATGAGTTCTTCCCTGTGGTTTAGGAGCAGACGGTTTTGGGATGAGTTTCCCGATGCCCGGAGGCCAGCTGACCACAGCCCCACCATCACCTGGGACCATCACTGGAGCTTATTCCAAATTCAGGATTTCCTGGGAGCCCATAATCTAATGCAAAGGAAGATCTACAACAATACGCACCGCTGTTTTCCAGATGTCACCTTTTCTGCCATTTCCCGATGCTTTCATACGTTTCAAACCCCCTCCCAACCAGCAAATCACAAAGTACTGCAAGGTGCAGAAATGAGAGAAGAGGAGCTATCATCTCTGAAAACCCACCGACGTGAGCAGAGGGCCGAGATCACTGAACACTCGTTGACTCACTCCCTAGACTCAACACTCGTTTCCATAGGGATGTGGCAACGTGCTGGTTTTATTTACTGCAAGCCGAGGCTGGCTCTAAGTGGCAGTCATTTCCTCAACTTTCTGGTGTGTGTGTGTGTGTGTGTGTGTGTGTGTGTGTGTGTGTGTGTGTGCGTGTGTGTGTGTGTGTGTGTGTGTGACCCGCCAAAGCCGGAATCCACCGTTAACACAAGAAAGGAGAGGAAGGGGGACACAGTCACCTCGGCGACCAGGGGGGCGCTTACCTGTGATCATGCTCAGTGCTGACAGGCATGCTAAGGCTTGGATATCAAGGTTCAGGCTCTGCAAACTTAAGGAAAAGTCTTTAATGGAGTCGAGCCACTCCCCAAATCCACGAAGGCACTGAAGTCGATGCAGGACAAGTCCATTGCAGAACACGAACTTATCTTCAGCAGTGTTCGACCTACAAGACAGAGTCGTGGGGGGAGAGGGAGATAGAGACACATCAAACAGGTGTGTTCGTTTGGGCAGTCCAACATCAGAGGCACCATAAAGGCACCTAAACAGCCATGGGGTGTTCAGAGTTCCCCGGCCCGGTGATGCAGAACCTTCCCACATACTCCTGATGGACAAGACTGTGCTCCTGGGATCGACAGCCACCTCCGCTTGTCTGTGAACCTTCTTGGTGAGCGGCAGCCCTGGGGAGCAGGGGGTGGAGCCCCTGTCCTCTTACTACTCGAATCAGGTGCTGTCCCCTCACGGATGGGACAAGGGGGGGTGGGGGGGTGGGGGGGTGGAGAGCAGGCACCCCAGGAGGAGGGATGTGAAGCCCCAGGTACCGTGCCTCTCTGTAGAGGACTTGAGCCGGTTCCCTTTAGGGCTCCTTGGCCAGGATTTCTCCCTCTTATTCTTAAATGTCAAAAACTGATAAGATCCGAGCCTAGACACTACAATTCCACTGCGCAGACTCTAAGAACACCAAGTCCTTGCAATTGCCAGAAGTCAATCCCAGAAATAAAAAGTGACCCAAAGTCCAAGTAGTTGTTGTTTTAAGTCTCCTTCTGTACTTTTAACCATGGGGCTGCAGAGAGCTATTTCGAAATCGGCCTGATAGTTTATATTATGCCCATCCCCTTGCCCTGGACCACCGACATGTCACCACTTAGCCATGGGGCCTGGGGCACTCCTTTCATCTCTCTCTTTCCTTACCTATAAAATGAGAACTCTGACTACTACCTCCTGAGATCCTCAATAAAGGATTTGAAAGCCCACACACAGGGTCTGGTACAGAAGAGGAGCTCAACCAGTGTTAGGTGTAAGTAATTCTGACTTCTTCTCTATGGTCCTTACTTGAATCTTACTTTTCCTTTAATTTTCCAGTCTCTTGCTACATATTTCTCTCTTTCAGCCTATTGCATTAACAAGTTACTATCTCTTGATTTGGTCTTCTTGGATGAGTAGCTTTATTCATTCATTCCCTTAGCAATTATGTCCCTAGCACCTAGTACATACCATTCCTGGAGCCAGGCACTGGAGAAAATTTGGTGAATACTACATATATGGTACCTGCCAGCATGCAACTTATCCCTTACTTAACCCTTTGCTGCCTGCCCAATAGAGGACAGTCCCACTGCTGGCCTGGCTCCTGTGCACACCAGATTGGCTGTCATTATGCTAATGACTGACCCCCTGGATGTAACTCCACCTCTGTCCTACACATCCTGCCACAGAGGCATGCAAAGGACAGAAAGGTGCAGTCTCGAAGTTTAAAACCCGGACCTCAGGCCACCGGCATCAGAATCACTGGAGCACGAGTTAAAAATGCAGATTTCTGGACTTCCTCCAAAGTAGCTCCAAACCAGAACAGCTGGGCATGAGGCACGAGAATCTGCACTTTAAACAAGACTTTCTGGTAACACTTAGGTATGAAAAGCTTAGAGAGAAGCTTAGATCCCAGGTTCCAGCTTTTTCAAAAATCACTGCCTCTTTGTCTTTGATGTCACTAGGTAGGATAGGTTGGACCAAGTCTTTTGATCCAAAAGCTATTCTCTTGGAGTAAACGTGGGGTTGAGGAGCTGTGGGAACGCTTCAGAGCCCCATCTGGCGTACTCGAACGGTCACTTGTTAAATAGAAACCCGTAAGGTAAACGCAATGCTCAAATACTCGTCTGCCAGGAAATACCTTACGCACCAGGAGAGAATCTTCCTAGAATCATAGAATGTTGGGACTGCCATGGGCTTCAGAGATCAACAGATCTAACCTCCTCATTTCACAAAGCAAAGTGAATTTCAGGGGAGGCCAGTGACCGGCTCAGGGTCAAGTCCGTGTTGGAACTGAGACTAGAACCCCGGAATCCTGGCTCCCTGCCCAGTGCTCTCGCCCACGGCCCAGTTTCATTCATGCCTGACCCTCTTTTCCTATTTCCCTCCTGGGCGAACTTTTCATCAATGACTCCGTTACCAACCCAGCAGGTTTCCAACTTCTTCGAAACAAGGGGAGAATTCAAAAAAAAAAAAAAAAAAAGTTAAATTAAATTAAAGCATCGTGATTACCTGATGGAAAGTCTGAGAACAAACAGCTCCAAAAAGGCTGATTCTACAAGTAACGTCTGATCTTCTTTGGGGAGATCAGTAAATCCGGGGATCTTTTCTGCCCAGCTTCTGGACACATCGATGGAGGCTGTCAGGAGGTTGTAGAACTGTTGCACGTGCTCAGCGTCGGTGCCTGCAGTGGCCTGTTGGGCCGGACAGAACTAGAAAGCGAACCGCAGAGAGAGCTGGGTTAGCGCAGGACCACGGGGATGGCAGCACCGTTTGCAAGTTGGCTTTTCCAAGACAGTCAGGGCCTATATCCTCATTTTTAGGTCCCGTGGTTGTCAAATCTTTTTTTTTTTTTTTTTTTTTTTGCAGTTCGTCTTATCGGATTCTCACAACGTAAACAAAGCAAATTGTGTTACCTCTTAACAGACAAAAGAAACCTGAGGGGGTCCGAGTCCCATTAATGCAGTGGTTTTCAATCCTGATGCAAGACTGAAATGAGTTTTACAAAAACACCATGTCTCTAGATCATCCGCACCAAGATTCAAATCTAACTGGTCTGGGGTGGGGATGGGTCGTCAGGAATTTCAAAGGCTCCCCAGGTGATTTCAAAGAGCAGCCATTGTTGAGAAGAATCATTACCCCAGGAGTCTGTGTCCTACAGGCCTCCAGGGTCTACTACTTCCACTAAAGCACAGTTGTCTTTAGGATGCTAATTCAGTCATAGTTCTCAGAGTGTAGTCCCTGGACCAGCCGCACCAGAAACAAACATCTCAGGCTCCGACCCAGACCCACAGAAGCAGAAACTCTGAGAGGAGGAGAGACTGTTTTATGGAGATCTTCAGCGGATTCTCACGTGCATTGGGGTCTGGGAGCCACAGAATTAACCAATAGGAGAAGAGAAAGATTTTTCCTTGCCACAGGTAGATTTCTGTAAGATAAAACAAACCAGAGTGTGTGTGTGTGTGTGTGTGTGTGTGTGTGTGTGTGTGTGTGTGTGTCTCCTTAGCTGGGCGCAGGCAGCCACGTGACATCAGACTCAGGGCTTGTGGCTACTTAAATTCATGAAAATGAAATAAAATAAAAAGCCCAGTTTCTCCAGCACGCTGGCCATATTTCTAGTGCTCCAAAGCCATGTGTCGTGTAGAACATTTCCAACACTGCAGAATATTCTACTGGACGGCGCTGATCTAAAGGATCCCAGGAGAAGGAAGGTACAAGTAGGAATACAGTCCTTGTCCAGCTTTTGGATATTCTGGTAGACTCAGGGTTTTGCTTGAGTCACTGGAGGAAAAAGTCTTTCCTGCTTTCGGCAGGAAGACTGATAGAGCGAGATAATAATCAAGGGACAATCAACAACAGAACTTCACAGATCTGCAGAAATAGTCATGGAAGTGCCCGCATCATTTCCTTTGCCCTCACGCAGCCTTAGTGTGTGTTTGTGTCCTTTGTCTCAGTTCTTGCGGGGTATAGATTTTAATCTGTATTTTACAGGTGAGAAAAACGAGGCTCAGAGGGACTCCGGGAGGCGAAGACTTTCCCAAGGTACACAACCAACAGTGGTCCAGCCAAGACTTCAACATGGCCCTGTGACCCCCACTCCTACACTCCCTGGCTGTTAATATGTCTGATGTTCGTAGCTGGTCACCTGGGGGATAGTTTTAAAAAGCATTTTGCTGGGAGCCTGGGTGGCTCAGTCGTTAAGCATCTGCCTTGGGCTCAGGTCATGATTCCAGAGTCCTGGGATGGAGCCCAGCATCGGGCTCCCTGCTCAGCGGGAAGCCTGCTTCTCGCACTCCCCTTGCTTGTGTTCCCTCTCTTGCTATGTCTCTCTGTGTCAAATAAAAAAAAAAAAAAAAGCATTTTGCTTTGCTCTAATCGGAGGTCTCTGCATGTGTTTTTGGTCCCATGTTTTGTCTGCAGCACGGTGATGGGCACATAATTGACCCCCAGTAAGTTGCTGAATATTGTTCAGTGAAAGAATAGTCAGCGGAGCACCTCGGTTTGTCCCAATGCCCCAATCTGGCTGCCCAAGGAACAGCCATTCAGCACCAGGAGCTGACTGAGGAACCACTTGGGAGGAAATGAGGTACTTGTCTTAACTGGGTCTCTCTCTCTTTTCCCCTTTGTGCTTTCCCAAGAGGCATCGTGAAATAACAAAAGACACCATCAGACAAGGGGCCCAGCTGTTTTAATCCTAGATTTGTCTAGGCCCCTAATTGTGGATAAATGTAGCTCTGCCTGTAGTTACCTGGGATAAATTACTTCACTTTTCTGAGCCTCGGTTTTCTCCTCTGTAAAATGGGGACAAAACCCTCCTCAAGATTCTGTTGTAAGGATTACATGTGATGATATACTCGAAGGGCCCAACAAAAGGAAGATATTTAACAAATGACGACAGTGATGATACTGGTAATGATTATGATACTGGGAACTAACTCTGTCCCTCCACTTTCATATTTATAAAATGGGGAAAGGGCTTGAACTGGAAGGTTTCTAATTCTCAGTCCTGACTTTTGAGGATCCTGTAGCATCAGGTGCAGTTCAGAGTCCTGGCTCCTCTGTTCTCAATAATTCCCCCCAGAGCTTGGATTCTATGAAGATGTGGATGTTTCTGTGCTGTGATGGGACTCCGTGGGAGCAAAGTCGGGGAGAAGGAAGCAGTCCTCCTTCCCACAGATAGTCAAGGATGGTGGTATGATCCTGGTGTCTTCATACTTCCCCCCACCTCCTTTTAGTACAAACCCTACTAACCAGAAGAGAGTGAAAAAAGGGATTTTACTTAACTTTTTTTTAACCTTCTCTTCTTGTATGAATCTGATTGCATATACTCTCCAAAGGCAGGAGGAAAACCAGAGCAGAACCCCCTTTAGAAAGCCGAGAGCACTACATGTGAAACTCCCGAGTGATATCTGGAGTAGAAAAAGGAATGTTGGACCAGGCAGCAGGTCATGGGGTCCTCCTCCAGGCTCTGGTATTGACTTGCTGTGCAGCTTTAGCCAAGTTACTTAACTTCTCTGGAGAAGGAAGTGACCGGGCTACCTGATTTTTAAGATTCCTTCTGCCTGTCTGCATTCAGCTATCTTTCTGCTGTTGATTTCTAGTTTAGTTACATTGTGGTTTGACGGCAGACATCGTCTGTTTTCATTCTTTTAAATTTGTTAAGGTGTGTTTTATGGCCCAGATTATCAACTATCCTGGCGAATGTTCCATATGATGGCTCTTGCATTGGATGATTCTAAAAGTTGCTAATCATATCAGGTATGATGTTACTGCCTAGAATATGACACTGATTCAGCATTATTTTGTCTTAAAATAGAGTGTTAAACAGAGAGAAGAAGATCAAAGGTTGTAAACCGGTCCCTGGGAACAGGACCTAATAGCTCTCTCCTATACTGACCTCCCTGAAACCATGGCTCACAACTCAGTAATCTGTCTGCTTTCAATATTTGCTCAGAATCCTCCAGAGTGCTTAGCTTCCAGCCAGCATCCTCTGCAGGCCTCCGTCCCTGCTGGGCTCACATTTCATGCGTCCTGCACACAGGGTGCAGACCCTGCCTACCGAGCTTGTGCAGTTGTCTCTGATGGAGTCCAGCAAGGAGAAAAGCCAGCAGGCCCAGCATGTCAGACTCCAGCCAGACCCTCTGGGTTTCACCTACAGTGATTCTGGCCCACGGTCCAGAATTCTGGGGCCAAATTGGATTCAGCCTGAGCCACCAGTAACTTGGGGGCTTAGCACCAATGCTAGGGGAAAAAACAAAGCAAGTGTCCCCTCTGCTGAATGTAAGATTTAAAGAAATAGAACAAAACATTTTGGATCCTTTCTCACCTGGGCTAGAAGTTTTTATAAAACCTTGCCAAGGTACACTGGATTTGGAGGTGGAAGAATCAGATCCCCATTCTCAGCTTTTGGGTTCCCCTACATCACTCTGTTTCAGGGCTAGGCAGGTTTGGGGTTCACCAGAGAAAATCTGGAAATACTCTTTTATTGATCATTCCCATTGAATTTAGGCCAAACAGAGAAAGACTTTAAAAAAATGAGTCTTTTTTCCTGCCTAGGCTTTTTATTTCAGCCTATGTGAATAATTGATCCATCCCCAATCTGGCTTCACCTCTTGTCAAAGACACAGTATGACATTTACTAACCATTTAGAAGAGGCTACAGCTAATGTCTGATGGAAGTTTCTCTGAATAACCTAGAGTGAGAATCTAGAGCTGAAAATATCCACAGAAGTTACTGAAACAAATCTCCATTTTGCATATGACAATAGTAGGGCTGTACAGGTCAGGCTTCACCAACAACCAAAGGTCTAAAATAAGTTGTTCGAATGGGAATTGAGTGAGAGCCTCCGGGGACGCTGGCCCTGGTATATGAGCAATGTGATGTTTTCAGAGCAGAATGGAATCTGATATCTACTCTACCTCACTGCCAGTCCAGGCGGAGTATGTAGAATGTCCTAAGAACCTTTTATCTCCCCTCAGAATGTTATTTTCCCCTGGTTCTATTTCTTCATACGTTTTAGATGTGATCGTTATATGAGCCAACTATGCAGACATATTCCTAGGTTTACACTTTAAAAAGTGACACTTAAAAAAAATTGGCAACAAGTATGTCCCTCCTGGCCATATTTCTTTTCTAATACCCGCCTTGCTAAAAAACAAAACAAATTGGGGCCCCTGGATGGCTCGGTGGGTTAAGCCTCTGCCTCCAGCTCAGGTCATGATCTCAGAGTCCTGGGATAGAGGCCCGAATCAGGCTCTCTGCTCAGCAGGGAGCCTGCTTCCCCCTCTCTCTCTGCCTGCCTCTCTGCTTACTTGTGATCTCTCTTTGTTAAATAAAGAAATAAAATCTTAAATAAATAAATAAATAACAAAACAAAAAACCCTCTTCTCCTCCTACTAATGGCATCACCACAGGGATACCTTTGCTTACTTTCTCTCTCCTTCAGGCTAAGTCAGCTGCAGGGAGGGGGGGATTCTCTTCAACAATGTGTCCGCTGCTATACAACAGTGCCTGACACCCAGGAGCCCGGTGGTGAGTATTTGTTACACGACTTGGTTACTTTCTGAAAATTTATATGTCTATCGCTCATTCCCTCTCAGCCTCAAAAAAAGAAAAAAAAAAAGAAAAAAAAGCTGGGAAACAGGAGATTTGTGGTAAACCTGGATTGTTTTTATTAAACTGTACTGGTGGTTTTCAAACCTTAGCCTGGCAAGTCACCTGAGGCACTTGTTAAAGTGCAGATTCCTGTCTGCTTCCTCCCTCTCTCCCAGTTCTGATTCAGTAGGTCTGGGTGTGGCCCAGGAACCTGAATTTGTAAGCAAAACACCCGGGGTTTTCCTGGGCACCACACTCTGGGAAATGCTGAGCTCGACCCATAGTGGAATTAGAGCAGGGCTAACGGTGAGAGGGTCAGAGAATGAGAAGGCTGGGAGGGATTGTGGCGGGGCAGTTACTCCGATCTCCTCACCGTACAGACAAGGGGGCTGTGGCACAGGAACTGGCCTGAAATCTTGTTAACATATTGAAATGCCATTTGCTGGTGCCTGGTTTTATCCGAGCAGCATCTCCCGTATTTGGAGTTTGTTACTACCCCTAAGTGACACCGATTACCAAGAAACATCCCAGTTTGCTGAAGAATAGTTGAAATGACCAACTAATGAGGACGTTAAGTATATTTTCTCATTAGTAATAATGCAGGCTCCGAAGCCAAACCCCGTATCTATATATACTTGTATTGCTAAATTAAAAGCAACTGCGGGGCAGAGAATAGCTACATTTCGAGGAGAAACAAATCAAACGTGACATGTTTTGACTGCACAGATATACAAAGATCTGAGCTCACTTTTGAAGGAGAGAAGTTTGGCCCAAAGGAGAAGCGAAGGTCCCAGAGCCAGGAACACTTCCCAGGGCGAGGAGCTCTCTTTCTGGCCTCTAACACATGCATGCGTTCCCTCTGTGACTTGGAACGCAATTCCTCCACCTCCCTTTCCCACAAACAAGGAAAACCACTCACTCACGACCTTAGAGGCACACACGCTGGAACAAGGTTGGAACATACCTATCTGGCAACCATTGTCTCATTTCTCGATTTCCCTGATTCTGCAAATCTGGGGGAAACTGGCATCGTCAACAAATTGTCTTGGTCAAGTCATTTGCCTGACTCAAATCCGACAGAGCAAATTCTTATTTAAAATGTAATAAACTAGGGACACACACTAGAATGTTAACATTTGTTACCACTGAAGAGTGGGATTAATCATTAATAAGTGAAGAAGAGAATTTCATTTTTCACTTCATCCTCTTCTAAATGGTTTGCCTTTTAAAAAAACCAATGGGTATAGATTACTATTACTGTAATTTTTTGAAAACCTAGTAAAGCTTCTATTAAAAAAAACTAGTAAATTTTCATTACAGAGACAAGGCGCTATGGTCAAAGAGGAACTTAATACCTTGGATGAGATTCAGATCTAGCCCTAGCTCTGCCCCGACCTTAGGCAAGACACTTAGGCTCTGGAAGCTTCTATTTACTCCTCTGAAAATATGGCAGTTGGATTAGATGATCTCAAAGTCACCTGCAGTTCTATACACTTGCATATATATCAGGAGAAGGTATTATGAAAACTGAGTTTCAGTGAATGACATTCCTTAAAAAAATGATGGAAACCATAAATCACAGCACATAAAGCTGTGGCTTAAGTGAAATTATGTAAGAACATATGTGATGGTGCCTAGCTCAAAGTAGGCACTCAATAAATTCGTTTTGTTTCATTCATTTTATGGTAATGTTTTTTAGAGAACAAAGCAAGTTCAATCTTGTAAAATAACAAGTTTCTTAACATATATGCACATACACATATACATTTATATTTAAAATCATATAAATATAAAATTACTTGCATTTAGGAATAATAAGGTAAACCCCAGAATCATAAAATCTTAGATTTGGAAGGAATTCAATATTCAAAATAACTTCTCTGCTTGTGAGAAATCCTGTTATGTGTTCTCCTTATTTACTTCAAGTGTTGAAGAACTCATGCTTCCACAGTAAACTCTTCTAGCTAACAGAGCTCTTCCTTATCTTCAGAATGCGTTGGAAGGGGCTCCCTGTCTTCTTTCTCTAGATCTGTCCTTGGGAGCAACAGTGCTCTTTCCACAGGGTAAAAGAGTAACCTAATCCTGCCAAACCTTCTTACTTTCTGTCTAGGTATTTTTGTTTCCTCCAACTATCCCTTACAAATTTCCAGAAATGGTGTGTCTCCACATCCTTCTTGAACTCCAGTTTGGGAATGCACTTAACCCTTGAAGTGTGGTCTCATAGGACAGAGCCTGTGGGCCCACCCCCAACTTGGTTCTGGTCCTGTATTTCTACTACAGCAACCTAAGGTAATTCAGCATTCCTTCCTTCCACCACCCATATATTTTGTTGGTTCATATTGAGAGTGTATGGAATAAAGTCCCAAGATCTTCTTAACAAGAACTACTGATGGGCCAAGGCTCTCCCCATGTTTTGAAATTCTAAATGCTGAGCTTCACATTTATTTTTGTTAACTTTCTTCATGATGGCTTCAGCCCATCCTGTTCCAACCTGTCGAAATCACTCTGAATGTTGATACTGACATCCATCATATTAGCGATCCCTCCCAGATTTCTGTCATCTGCAAATGTGATCAGCATGCCTTCTACGCCTTCATCCAAGTTTTTGATGAAAACTCACTGTATTTTTAAAAAGTCTTTTAATTTAATTGATTTTGGTCCAAGTTTTGATAATTTTGTAAAGCTATGTAAAAGCAGGAGAATCCAAGTTATGAGGTTCAACCTGATTCCAAAACAATGCCATTAAAATAAATATGCTTTACAAAATTGAGCAAGGCCCCGACAGGTAGTATCAATCTGACCCAGACTCTGGCATAGTCAATCTGCTATATCGGACAAAGCTAACAATTAAATTGGGTAAATGTTTGTTGATGAGGATGACGATTCTAGTCGAACACACTGAATAGTGCAGAGGCAAGCAAACACACTGGATTGATTTTTCAGTGTGGAGACAGTTCCCAGCTGGGACAACTCAAAGTGCTAGGGAGGGTTTGCCACTGAATGACTAATTAGGCCACGTCGACCAATAATTGGAAAATTTGGGGCCAAAAAAATCACTCTGGGGGCCCAAGTTCTCTGGACTGACCATCAGTAGTGATTTGCATTGCCCTGGAACAACGTCAGGTTTGGCATGGGCACTGTGGAGCAGCTTCATGAATTCAGACAAACTACATCAGGGGAGGCCCCAAATTGCTTCAGGGAGGAGAGGTCGTTATTTCTGACTGCTTCTCCAGCACCCACTCTCCTTGAAACCATAGACACAGTGAAAGCATGGTATTTAGGAACACAGACTTTGGGGTCCAACGCCCTTTGCTTCTAATTCTCTCTTTGATAAATATCACCTATGTGACTCTGGGCACATCACTCCTTTACCCTTCCCCAGTTTTCATCTCCTCATCTGTGAAATAGGTGATAACGCTTGCCTTAATGGGATGGCTCCATGAGCCATGACATGTGTAGGGTTCATACATTCAACCAATGGGAAAGTAAGAAAGGGTGGTCAGGGAAATAACGTACAGGTCACTGGGCTAAAGCTCGGACAAGTACCATCTTATTCACTCTTCTTCACAAACCACCCCAGGAAGTAGGTATTATTATTATTACTCCATAACACAGATGAGGAAACTGAGGCATTCCAAGGTTTAATCGGTTGCTCAAGGTCACCCATCTACTCAAACGACGGTGTTGGGATTTCCATCTAGGCCTGCATGGTTCCACAGCCTAAGCCCTTAACCACTGCATTATTCTGTTAGACTATTATTTGAGACTTGACTTTGGTTAAGAGATGCTACTTGTAATCAGAATAAGAGTCCTCAACCTTTGTTGCTAAGGGTCTACCATGCTTCTCATTTGAAGTCTTGTGATTAGGCGTGGAGAGGAAGCTTCACAGTCTATAATGAGAGTGAGGATGAGGGAAGGAGGATTGCAGCGGGTATACCAATCACCCCTTCATTTCTGTCAACATTGCAACGCAGAAGGAGGGCACACAGCAGACACACACACACACACACACACACACACACACACACACACTTTGCCAGCTCTTCCATCAGAAGTCGAAAATACTGATTAGACCCGGGCAGGGCAACCTGGTAGTCGCTGCCAAGCCAGATCAACCAACTGGAGACCCTGGACTGGCCCTTCTCTCTTATCTGTGTGCAAACTGTGTTTCTAAGTTTTCTCAGATTAGAGAGGGGGTAACTATCCTCACAGTTCACGGTTCTTCAAGTGGTGAGATAAGACGATAGACTGCAATGGCTAGCATGCAGAAATCACTCAATAATTGTGGTCTTTTTCCTTTCTTTCCCTCTCTGGTGAGACCCTGTCTCATTAGAAGCTTGCTTTTCTAAGTCTTTTTCAAAACTGCCTTCCAGTGATGTTTATACATTTGCTCAGAAAATCCCTTCTCATGGTTCTCCTCTGTGTTATACAAATTTCTGGGAATTTTCAGAGTTCAAACTGATGATATTTTACCACATCTCATAAGAAATAAAAATATTGATATGCTTTGGTTGACTTAAATGACAATACTGGTGCTCATTAATGGTTTTCGAAACCATCATTCCTGTGTGACTGATCTCCCAAACATCTCTCTGGGGTTAAATATTATAATCATCTCCACTGTAGGGATGAGGAAGCCAAAAGCGGGAGCCAGGTGAACCTGGCAGGGAGCAGCAGAGGCAGCGTTCCATCCCGATACCCTTGACACCTCCCAATGTCAAGGCCAGAGCTCGCTCCTCTCATCAGTGGTCTAATCCCCTGAATAAGCAGCAGGTCAATCAGTGCCGATGCAATTGGGTAAACTGCTGAGGGATAACTTGAGGCTCCCCCAGATGGTTTGATCACAATATGAAAAAAGCAGTGGTCCCTTCCTCTACACCACGAAAGAAACCTACACATCTCAATTCACCTCATTGGCACAGCCACCAGGAATCCTGCAACAATGGTATGACAGGTGCAGCACTGTCAGGGTCATTTGTTAAGGCGTTTAGAGATCCAATAAGGCAAAAATGATTGGGCACAATGGATGCACCGGAATTGCTAAATGAAGGGAGAAATATAGGAAAGGTATGAAAACTGTTCAGTCCAGTGCCAGGCACAAAGTCATTCAATCAACTCATGTTACTAGTATCATGAACAGAGACTGGGTCATTCATTCAAAAAGCAGGACATCATAAAACTTACTCTGGAGTAATCGAGATCTCTGGGTGTTGAGTCTGTTAAAGCTCGGACAAGGGCATTCATCATACAGATCGGAGGAGAAGGTGGAGAGGGCTGAGAAGGTTCCTGCTGTAATGGGCTCTTTGGTTTGGAAGGCAGCCGACCTCTCCTCCCTTTCAGACTATCTGTACGGACAACTGATGACAAGAGAAAGAAAGAAAAAATGTCTTCAAAGATATCCATAAAGAGCCATAAATCACAAAAAGGAATCAAAACACATTACAGTTGAGCAATCATTAACGAGACCAACCACTTAAAAGTAGCAATGAGTTTGGAATTATATCCCCTCAACGATTTAATGAGAGTTGAAACAAGCAGCATAAAAATCACCCATACTTACATCTGGTAATGAATTAGCCCTAAAAGTCTCCTTCTTAAATAGAACAGAGATGTATGTACACAAGCTCTCTATTGATTTTGAGAAATTAGAATACGTAGTCCTCAGCTATTCTTAAATGGTAATACACACCATAAAAGTAAAATGTTGGAAAGAAAAGGCAACTAGGAAAATTCGCCATCCCAACGTCACTATTAACATTTTCCTCAGTGATAAGATAGGTATAAGCAAGCTGAATAAAGAGCATTAAATCCATACCTTCTTTAACCATGCCAACACTGAGACACTTCTGAAATCGACAGTACTGACATCGGTTTCGACGTCTCTTGTCTACAGGGCAGTTTTTATTTGCCAGGCAAACATATTTTGCATTTTTCTGAACCGTTCTCTGAGAAAACACAATATAGAGATAGTCAACTAATAGTTTCTGGAAAGAGGTAGGACCTGACAAGATGTATTTTAATTACAATGTGAAAAGCGACAGTGCAATTCGTATAATTAGATAAATTTAATTTCCTAACACGCTAGCCTGCAGGAAAAACAATTTTATTAGTGTTAGCTGCTGACAATGAAAATCATCTCGGATTGTTCTGAAGCAAGTCTCAGGAGACACCCAAGTCTGAATGATAAAATCATAGCTGAAATTACCAGGTCAACATATCATACCTTGGAGGATTAGATTATCTCCACTTTTAATATCCCTTTGGGAACAATTTTCTACTTGTTCCACTCCCCTGATTATTGCTGACCTTATTAAAATAAAATCAAAATTATCTGGGATGTACTTTGTTGGCTATCACTATTATAAGTCAAATATCACAGTAACTGGCTTTGTTTCCCAACAGAGATGAAATCATAAAAAGCAAAATCAGGACCTGACTAGTTAAAACATATAGGAAATGTTTTTGTGCAAAAAAAAAATCACTATCGCTTAATCTGCCTGTATCATTTATTTTATTGTTAAGATATTAAGATAATATATATTAAGAGAATATTCTCTTAAAAGGATATCTACGGTAAACTGGTTACTGGTTACTTCTGATTTTTGAAAGCAAAATCTTAAAATGGGTTAGTAAAAACCATATGAAAAAAAACCAAACTAACAAAAAGAGTAAAAAAAAAAAAAAAAAAGGAAATATGAGAGTCATAAATTTTCAGTAAAAATTTCTATTAATATGTTATTTCATAAATGACTATTGACATAGACATCAAAATAGCCATATTGTAAACAACACATCATAAACCTTAGATTTGGATATAAAATGATGTTTTATTCTTGAGAATCGTCTATAATTTTAAAATGACACATGGAGAAATAATGAAGCATATTCTATGCTCCAGATTTAAAAGAATGATTTTTTAAAAAAATTAAAAACGTTTGTACAAGTGGATGTGTATTTACCACTTAGGGTGAAATTATTCAGAGATGACCTGAATCTATAAAACTCCAAATAGAGCAGAAAGTTGGGACTTATTTAGTAAGCCTGGGCTGCATGAAAGAAAGAAAGAAAGAAAGAAAGAAAGAAAGAAAGAAAGAAAGAAAGAAATTCAGATAATTTGGGATTGGTGATCTATTTTGGGTCCAAAATTCTAGATTTACTTTTAATCTTTTACTTTTAGCAGTTCTCAACCTCCATGTATTAGTTTTCACGCCATCCCTTTTTAAATTTCATTTTAGAGAATGGTTTCTAAACTGCTTCTGTGACTTTAAAAATCTACCAAAGCCAGATCCATTTAGTTTAAAATGCAAAATTCCAAAACACAAACACTTCTCTGAGTTTCCAGCATTTAAATTCTCAACAGTCTGTAAGGGTAGGACACTTATGTTTCCTGAATGAAGCTCTCTTTCATTGGACATGCAGCAATTTCTGAAGCTCTCTTTCTTGCCATCATCCTCAAGGCTATCTGCCAGTTTGAGTGCTGGTGGCATTTTGCTTCAGGTATACATCTTCCCAATAACCTGAAACCTTCCCCACATTTGTGTGCGCCTGCATAGTTTAAGGACAGGGAGAGATCGTTATGGTTCAATCACTGAATTCCCATCATTAACTGCACTTCATGTCACATTTTTAAAGAATTCAATTTAATGGTAGAAAGCCACTGGGTAAAACCTGCTCCTGTTCCTTTAATTAACAGATCTGTGGGGTGGTTCTCCCCCATCCTACTCCCACCCTTTCAAGTATAGATTTGTTTTCAAGGCATTGCTGCAGAAAAGGGACGCTGTTGGGGAACACTTAATTGACATTTCCAGACGAGGAATGTATTACCACTCCCGTATTTTGGTGAACTCTCAATTATTCAGAGGTGATTATATTTGTGGGTTAATCGTACTTCTCTTAATTGTTTTTTTTTCTTTTACCCTTTTTGGCTGCCTGTTTCATTGCCCTTCAGCATTTCCACTGAAATACTGTGAAAATGAAATCTGCTACGGGAATGTGGTTAACTTGGAAAGAACCCTGGTAAAGCATGAGCAGTTTAGACAGAAAAAAAAAAAATGGCTCTACATTTAAAACATCATACTTCTGCATACCTCCTCTATGGCACTAGACATACTGCAAAGTCTTTCCACAAGCATTTTCTCATTTATCTGCAGAATTTAATTAATCGCATGATACCTAACCCCAGATCAGAAATAACTGTTGCTTGCTGGTAGGTATAACAATCCACACACATGTACATTTTAATAAATACTTGGTAGTTTTCATTTAATAATGAACTACTGTTTTATGGCCCTTTAAAGATTATAAAGTGTGTTCATAACTGCCTTATCTAATTTAATACTCATAGCCCTTCTCTGAATTTTATTCACCTGATTGGAAAACGGAAGCCTAGGAAGACATACCATGTTCAACATCATAGATTGGTGGATGACAGATCAAGGACTCCTATTTGAATGTCCTGACTCCAGTTTTAGCACACTCCCACTCCCAGATATATCCTATTGGCCTCCCAAATGCGAGTTACCCAATCAGCATCCAGCTTCCCTTTTCCCTCCACCCTGGCCAGCACTGGAGTCTAGGGAGTGGTTTTTGTGGGCGGACATTTGTGGGTTTGCAAATGCCTGATATAATGGCCAAGGGATTGGGGAGGGTGGCACAGAATTAAGTGTCTGAAGAAGTCTGGGAGTCAATAGCAAAAGTAGAGTGGCAAGAGAACAAGGCCTCTTCCTCCGTAACAGTAGAGAGAGCACTGACCTGAAGTGTTGAGGGAAATGAGTGGGAATGGCCAAACATGCCACTAAATCACCATTTATAGAATGCACAAAGCTTCTCTTTCTAGGCTTCAGCTTACTCAGGGGTAAGATATGGCGGAAGCCGAAGACCCTCCCCCTATAAAATTCTCCTTTGGGTCTATGAGATAATGAGCAGTGTCTATACCGGGCACTGTGTGCGGCACAGAGATGGAGTGGACAGGCGAGACCCCAGCTTCTCCGTCTTCTACAGAGGGAGCTGCCCCAACCTGCAACCAGCCAGTTGCTCCTGTCTATTTGGCTATTGCAGACCTGCAAAGAGGCTGTACACTTCGGGAACAAGCAAACATGTGTTGGCGCCCTGCCTCCTCACTCTGAGCGTGTGTCTTGGGGTAACTTGAATAACCTCTCTGAGCCTCCACTTCCTCATCTGTGAAGCAAGGATAATTAATACCTACCTTTAAGATACTGTTAATAAAAATAGCTAGTGGGTGGTCAGAATTCAATCTCAGGTCTGTCTGCTTCTAGAGTCCCAGCTCTTATATGAGGATTAAATGAGATACAAATGTCCAGGGCCTGGCACACAGACCCCATCCCCTCCGATGCCCTGCATGGACAGAGGAGGAATACAATGAGGCTTTTACACTTTTTTACCCTTAAGGCCAGGGATCCTTTTGAGAAGCTGCTGAAGGCTCTCTCCAGAAAAATGCTCATAAGGTAAAGCCAAGTCGGGAGGTTCTCAGCCCCCTGGAGTCCATCCAGGTCCGCCTCCGTTCATGGACCTCAAGTTAAAACCCCCCGAGAGAGTGGATGTGAAGGTGCTAGGAGAGGCTACAGGAACGCACAGGACTATGGCACACCTGGACGCTCACTTGAGCGGGTGGCAGAGGAGGCTAGCCGCAGAGGGGAAGGGGCGCCAGGAGGAGGCGTGCGCTCACCTTGAAGAAGCCCTTGCAGCCCTCGCAGGTGCGCACCCCGTAGTGCTGGCAGGCGGCGTTGTCCCCGCACACGGCGCACGTGCCCTCGCCCGACGACGAGCTCCTGTTGGGCGGCGACGGCAGGCTGGGGCTCTCGCCCAGCAGGCTGGACGCGGTGGGGGAGGCCGTTAGGCCAAGCGGCGGGAAGGCCAGCGCGGCCGCCCTCTTGGCCAGCGGCAGCCCGTATGGGTGGCCCTCGAGCGCGGCGGCCTGGCTGCTGGCAGCGGCGGCGGCGGCGGCGGCGGCGGCGGCGGCTCCCAGCGGCAGGCTGAGCGCGGCTGCGGCCGTCGGGTCGTAGCCCAGGTGGTGGCCGCCGGCCGGGCTGGGCGCGGGCGGGTGCGGCGGCGAGGGCTTGAAGTGGAAGAGCGGGAAGCGAGTGCCGGGCACGGTGGGCACGGCCTTCATCGGCGGGTCGAGCAGCGGGCCGGGAGCGATGCAACCCTGCGCCGAGGGCAGCGCGTCGTCCCACAGCGCCCCCGCTTGCGGGGGGAAGCCCGGCGTGGTGGGTGTGGACGGAGGGGACTGCTTGAAGTACATGGAGGTGCTGGGCAGCACCTCGTCCTCCGGGCCGGAGGGGGGCGGGATGGCTGGCTGCTGCTGCTGCTGCTGCTGCTGCTGCTGCTGCTGCTGCTGCTGCTGCTGTTGCTGCTGCTGCTGGTGGTGGTGGTGATGGTGGTGATGATGGTGATGGTGGTAGTCGTGGGCGCGGCCCTCCTCCATCTTGATCAGGGGCCGCGGCCCGGACGGCTGCATTTGGTACAGGCAGGAGGGCTTGAGTTCGTAGTTGCTCGAGTAGCCTTCCATGAAGGTACTGAAGCTGGGCAGGGACGTGGTGGCGGTGGCCGTGATCTCAGTGCTGCCAAGGTCCATGGTCAGCTTGGCATAGTCGGGGTTCATAATCTCCGAGGTGTATTCCGAGCCGTAGGTCTGCACTGCATAACTGGAACCTGGAGGCGAAGGGCTATACTGGGCTTGCACGCAGGGCATATCTGCAGGACAGGGAAAAGGGTCTGTCAGAAGCAAGTCAGCACTCTCTCCTAGCTGACAGGTAACACGGGGTTCATTGCTCTCTAATCTGGGAGATGGGAGGGGAAGTACCATCCTTTTCTCCTTCTGATAGCATAGACTTAAAGCTTCATCCTTACTTTCCTCCCTGGGAAGAAAGCAGAATCCCTGACAGACTGTCTAAGGGGCCATAGGATGCCAAAACCAGGCCTCCTGGGGACCTCTGCCCACCGTCCCTCTCTTGCCCTTGTTCTCCACCAGATCTGGAAAATTGACTCCTTCTTTCATAAACTCAGTGATGTTTTGACAAAGTGGTTTTGAGCCCTATAAACTAATTGGGGATGGTCTCACCCACAAGTTGGGAGGACAAAAAGAAAGCCAGTGAATGCTTTGTTCGTTTATTTTTGGGGAAAGAGGCCACTAGTTCCCAAAGTCACACGCATTGATTTAGAAATCTATGAGTTAGTTTAAAAAAAAAAAAAAGGTGTCCTACGCGGGACTTACTGGCCAAGGGAGACTGACATTCTAACATTTTATGAGTGCCAACTGAGCCTACCCACACATGTTGTGGTCACTTTCTCCCACCCCCTCCCCATTTCTCCAAACACAGCTAACAGCCCACACAAACTGGACCCCTGTTGATGACTTCAGCCAGCTAGGTGGAGAGGTGGGAACACAGGCCCAGGAAATGGACTCGGGGGAGTTTGTGCCATCTGCAAAGAAAAAGATCAGCAGCTGCAACAAAACACCCACCAATCGTGCTCTCTGCCATATACAGTGTGTGTGTGTGTGTGTGTGTGTGTATGTATTTCCCAATTCTGACTAATAAAATATATCAGTGGCTGTTTTAAGACTACAGTTTATAGCTACTGTAAGAGGTGAGTTAGCCTACAAATTTTCTTATGACAGAAGAATTAGTACCTCTGAAAAAGAAAGCAGTTCCTTAGTAGGTTCAATTTCTCTACCAGTTAACTATGTCGAGCCCCTGAAGTGACTAGTATCCATTATTATTGTTCAGAGAGGTTGAGCTGGATGGGAAGGCCTTGAGAATTATTGGATCTAGTGGCTGATTTTTTAATCTCATTTCTCTTTCTCTATGGCTAGCTAGAAATGATAAAATGGGCAGTTTCTAGTGGCTGGTTTTTCTGAACCAAAGGGAAAGCAGGTGCTTCATCTCTGTTTGGAGTCTATGGTATAGAAGTTGTGATTAATAAAAAAAAGTGAGTACTTCATATTTCCTTTGACATCTTTCTCTTACCCACATTTCCAAATCTGATTGAGTCATGCGTGTATGGGATGAAATCTTGACTTGAAAAAAGGTGATGAGGGCCTGTTGGAAGAAGCAGTGATAAGGAGAGGCCAGTTCAAGCCTTCATTTTCCAAGAAGGGCCTTAAAAACACTCCCTAGTTTGAAGTTCAAGGATTACTTATCCTGCTGTCTTGTTGTTAGGGTGAAATGAAAGGCTAATGATTTAAAAGAAAGAACACTGCCTGATGTTCCATCTATTCTCCTTCCTTCAGCACCTCTAGGATTTCTCCATTAGTCTTCTGTCATCTTTCCTTGCCAGTCCCTATGCGTTGCTTTTCTTTGTGTCTTTCTGATGTTTCCAGCTAGAATATGAGTTTGCTTGGTACTAAGTTCTATTTATCTGCATATCTTTGGTGATTACACAGTCCTGGCACCCGGTATCTCTTTAACAAAGGCCTAAAAAAGGTGTTACAAGCCAAATCTGCAATCCTTTCTTTTGCCCAATTCGAATTTACTCCTTGGTTTTCAGCTCAAATGCTTTTTCTCTTTTCCTCTGTGCTTTAATAACCCAAACTTCTGCATCAGATGATTTGGCTTTTATACAAACATAAATGCTCTGTATTGCTCAAAGAGAGCCCATAACTTTTACATGCATAAACTGGATAGAAAAGGAGAGCAAAAAATGGAGACATTAAAATGTATAAAAAGATCCTAATCTATTGGTGTATGACATTTTACCTTAGGAAAAATATTTTTGAGAAATGCAATGCTTAATTTAATCTGGCTGCTCTACTAGGTAGCAACAGGGTGTGGTATCCAGAGGAGCTTCGTGCAAGGAGGCCACCTGTTCTGTGAAATGCGTGGTCAGCAGTCACTGGCCTATGCTGGGCAAGCTGAACAGCCTGCCTGCTGGGTGTGTGCCTTTCCCCCCACCCCCACCTCTTCCAACCAGAGAGGAATAACGCGTCAGGCCTTCAGACCTACCTGGAGGGTATCTTGCGCGCTGAATGGTGGGGCTGTGGGTCTCTCCAGCGGAGGCTGAGAGGGTGGGAGGCGGGGACGTCCGGCGAGGCGAAGCGGTGGCAGTGCTGCCTGGCTCCTCTGAGGGTCCAGGCTCAGGGCCGGGGCTTGCCGGACTGCGCTCTTCCGCAGTAGGCTCTTCGGCACCGGGAGGGAGGAAAGAGCTCAAAGTGAGACCAGGCTGGTTGTCGTGGCCCGGGCTGGGCGTATTGGGAGAGGGTGGTTTGGTAGGGGGTCACTATAAATGCTACGTTAATTACAAAAAATTGTAAGGGCAAAGAAGCAGTGATTAAGGTGAACGGGATCCCTGGGCAAGAAGCGTCACACCGCCTTGGGGGAGAGCCACAGAAAGCTTGTCAAGCACCCACTGCGCTCATCGCCGTTTTGTGGCACCCAAACCTAGGCTAAAAATACGTGCATTCTGTCATCGCCCAGGAATTAATCTCTCTTGTCCCCACAATTGGTTTTGAGCTCGCCAAGTCAGGAAAACCAAAGAAAGAGCACCCGAGGAAGAGTTTCGACCGAATTCGAGGAGTCAGTGAGTGTGCACGGGCGGAAAATAGCCATTTTCCAACTCCACTGCGCCCCCGCCCCCCGCCCTCCTCAAATACAGAATTTACACGTTGCATAGGAAATGCACAAGGTCCGGAACGAATGCGTGAATGCCCCGGGGAATTAAGAAAGTCTGCGCTTTTCATTCTAAATGCTAATGGAGCTTCGCTTCTATTAGCCTCGAGTTTTGGGGGCCAGGGGTCAAGCAAACAAAAGGGCACAGTGGAAACAGCCCCGCGCTGGAAACAAGGGGACACGGCAGTTGGAGTTCCAGGCTGGTGGGGTGGGAGGAGGGAGGCCCCCTGCACGCAGCAGGAGGTATCCCTGAGGGTGGGCGACTTCGGGGCTCGGGGCCATCGGGCGGATCCGAGGGGGCACATTCCGGAGGGCGCCGAGCGCGGCTCCGGGGCGAGCGTCTCTGCGCACAGCCTCAGCGAAACTTTGTAGCTAGAAGCGCAGCTCCGCGGGCCTTGGAGGGGGGAAGGATCCACTGCCCCAAACTCTGGCCTACAGCGCCCCCTTTGCCTGGACCCATTCATATCTCGAGGGTTGGGAACGTGAAACCGAAAAAAACCAAAACACAACCCAAAAAAACCTCGTGGGTGCGCGGGCCGAGAGGGGCGTGTAAGTTTCGTCCCCCGCCGCCCCTGCGCCAGTGGCTTGCCTGAAGGAAGAGAGAGAGGGGGTATCGGAACCCCAGGTCCGGTAAGCCCTCGAAAGCCAGGAAACCGGGGATTCCCTTGCCACCCCTCCGCCCCAGCCCTGCCCCAGCCTATCGTTCGGAAATCTTGCGCTCGCTCTAGCGCAGGCACTGGCGGATCTTCCCACGGCTGTAGCAAGAGCTTCCCGTCCGCCCAGAATTTGCAATACGGGTCTCCAGCAACCTTCCACCACCTCCTGCAGTAGGTCCCCTCATTCCTGCCCTCCCCTGGGTCTTTTCGAGCGGAGTCTTTCTCCGAGGATCGGCCTCTGACTCCGCTGGGCGAGGGTTGCGTCTCCTCAAGGAAAGGGCTCCCCTCGAGCGCCGCGCGTTCGCGGGAAAGAGCCACACCACGTTTCCTACAGCCAAGCCAAGAGCCCCACGGCTCCCCCCGCCCACTCCCATGGCCGGTTACCTAGGCAAAGCCTCTGCGCCTGGAAACACGTTCCGCCGCTCCGGCTCGCGGCCGCCGGGGCCGGGAGCCCTGAGCCTCGAGGTTGTAAATTAGGTAGAAATAACTACCTCTGTCAAAGCTCCTTTCTTTCTCGTGGGCAGACGAAAGGAACACCCCCATGTTCCCCTCCCCGTGGTGAAGTGTGTGGAGGAAACCGTGAAACGCACCATTGTGACCCGGGCTCCTCCGCGGAGTTTCCAACCCTGGGGAGCGGGGGCGGAGGTTGGGCGGGGGCAGTAGGAGTGGAGGAGAGACCGACAGAAAGGGAAAGACAGAGATTCTCAGAAAGACCGAGGGAGAGGAGACAAACCGCGGGGGTGAATTTCTGCGAGCGCGCGGTCTTAGGGAAGGGAGTGGGTGGGTAAGGAGGGGAGGGAGCCGGTGTGGAGGTGGCTCGGCCTGAGGAGTCTTTGATATTCACATTAGGAGCACCTTCTCCAGGTAAGATAACTCGAATGAACTCTAACTTCATTCATTGTGCCCAGTAGTCGCGGTGGGCAGCGTTTTCTTTCCTCAACTCAGTTCTGTAAAATATTTCTCCGTCGTGGGAATAGAAGATTCAGGACGGATTTGCCATTCACCTCTCGCCTGGCACCCTAAGGCTCTGGGATAACAGCCCGATATTTCTGATTACCAAACTCCTTGCAGCTCTTCACTCTGAAGAATCCGGAGGCATAAATAAAAGGCAATCTCCAGGAACATTCTTTAGAATCAAGGGACAATGCTTTCTCTCTTAATACTGACCCAAGCTTCCAATGACAGGTGGAGAGGTGCCTTCGAGAGGTGCCTTAGGTAGTCAGTCTCCTTAGGCTGCGCTCTCATAACCGCTCTCCCCTCACCACTGAGAACTTTCATTTATTTCTATTAAGAGTAAAACGCTCAGAGCAACTTCTCCAAAAGCGCGAGTTCTGTCAGCTAAGAGTAAAACATTCCCACACCAAGCCAAGGCCCGAAGTAAACGAACACCATCCCCACGCGTGTCCGGGCTCGGGAGTAGGCAATTACACCCGATTACCTCTGAAGGGAAAAGTGTACACGGGCAAGTAGTCTACGCCAGGCAGACGTGCCTAGTGGAGCCCCAGGCTCATTTCAATACAATAAGCCACATTCCTACAATTACGCCCTCTTTCCAGAGATCATCCGAGCGACTTTGCGAACTCCAACCACTGCTGCCCATGCCCTTTCCCTCCCAAGCTTCCTCCGAGTCAACCAGCTAGCTGGGAGTCACCATTAGGTATATTAACTTGGACCCACCGGAGCCCCTATTTTCAGTCCCAGTTAAAAGGCAGGAAAATTACTGCCGTTCATCACCGGAGCTGCAACTCCCTGCCGCTGCCGCCGCCGCCGCCGCCGCCGCCGAGAGCATCATTACCATGACAACTAGAGCCGAAATACCCTGAATTACATCGCTGGAGCTGCTATTGAACAAATCCCGGTCCTCCTCTTTGTTAGAGGCTTTTCGCCTCTTCGGGTGGGGGGAGGAATCCCAAGAGCTCCAGAGGTCCCCGCGGGCCCGCTACAGGGGAAAAGTTTCAGATCAGAACCCACCGGGCCGCTCGGCAAGCAAAGCCAGAGCAACGAGCCGAGAGGGGGGAAAAAAAAAACCCCACACGCAAAGTTGTCAATTTCAGGAGCGACGCTTCCCAGCGCGCCAACTTTTTAGCAAGTCCCTCAATTAACTGGGCGAATCTCATACGTACTTGAGTGCTGTGGCGGTTCCGTCTTTAGAGCGAGTTTCTAGAGAGCTGCCCCGAAATCTGCACTGGGGGGGGAGTCACAGCTTCTGTCCCGGAAGGGCTGCTGTGTACAAGCCCAGCGGCTCCCAGAGGTGGTGAGCGTCTGGCAGGGGATGCTGCGATCCCGACTCATGGGAGAGTGCCGGCGAGGGGTTCCGCGGGCGTCCTGGCTCCGGCCGCGACCAGGGGGGAGGATGCCGCCGCAGTTCCCACCTCCAAGGCCACCGCCGGCGCTGTCAGCGTTGCAAAGTGAGTCCGGGAGGGGCGTCCGGCTGCCGCGCGGCTCGGCACCGGCGAGGGCGCAGGGAGAGAGGGGTGTGAGCGCGCGGGAGAGAGTGGAGTGTGTGTGAGGAGCTTGTGTGCGTGTGTGTCTGTGTGTGCGAGTGAGGGAGCGGGTGTGAGCTTGTCTGTGTGTGGGGAGCGGAGGAGGAGCAGGAGCTGGAGGGGTGGGGGGCGGGAGGCAGGAGACTCCGCTCTCCCGGCAGCGCGTTCGCTCGCTCTCTCGGCACGTCATTTATGCCACAGGAGCCCTAGCGGCCTCTCCATAGAGTGCCTGGAATGCGAGACGTCAATGTGACGCCATGGGACGCTACGTCACCCTCCTCCTCCCTCCCCTGGCCCAGCCGGTTCCGCGTGTGCGAGGGAGGGTGTGTGTGTGTGTGTGTGTGTGTGCATGAGCGCGCGTGCGCGCGCTCCCCGACCATTCTCAGGGCTGCACAATGGAAACTGCGCCGCGCGGCCAGCCCCGGCAGGGGGGCATTTTGGACTCGTGCCGCCAACCCCTTTTGCTGCGGCGCTGCTCGCCAGGGCGCGAGTCGGCTAGAGGGTGCAGCGGCCCGCCCGCGGGTCAGGCGGGACCGCCCAGCTGTCAGGCTCGGGTGGAGTAGAGTTGGAGGAGTGCGGCTGGCGCGACTCCGAGGCTGCCCCGAGGCATGGAGCCAGGGAGAGGGGGTAAGGGAGAGGACAGCTCTTCCGAAAGGGAAGGCTCCGCCAGCCAGCTTCTCCGAGTGACCTGGCAGCCAGTGCAGGAGTCAGGCACCCGCCCGAAGACTCTCTGAGGTGCAGCTGCGCTTTCCTCAAGCAACAGTTCCAAAGCTGTTTAAGCCTTGCTGGCCCTCAGCGTCTAGGATAATCCATCTCCTCCTCGCATCATTTGCTGAGTGCGTGTTTCGCACAGGGATGCAGATGGCTCCGGAGGATAAGGTCTTACTTCATTAAACTAAGGTGTGGATTTCCTAACTGGACCCACTGTAACCCAACTGAGAGTGCACATCTATCCATCATCCACATGCGCGCTGCAGAAACTACTTAATGTGTGTAAAACAAACACACACGTGTTAAACAGCTGAGCGGGTCTGCCTGTTGCAAATCATCCCCCAACCCCGGCAGAAATGGAAATCTCAGCTCGCATTCTCACTTTTTGATGGTTGCCCCCCCAATCTCCCAAATTAAATATTTCGAAATCAATCAACAGGATTTATTAGTCAGTCCCTCGCCATGGGATTTGCTCTGGTCTTCTGGGACACATTTGTCATGAAATGGTGTGCTGAAAGCCTGGGCGACTGTGTGAGGGAGAGCAATTTCTTCCTGGAAATGATGAATTTACGTGTGAATTTCTTGCTGCAAACAAAAACAAAAATTTATCAAAGTTAAAGTCTCCTAGCTCCAAAGTGCAGCTGAGTTAAAGCAACCTCTTTGAGATAGGAATTTTTGAGGAGAAAATATTTGAGTGCAACAACGCAGACAGGCATGATCTACATGTAGTCTGCTTAAATCAAATGTGACATTCTATTTCTTTGACATGTTCCAATGTTTGCGTGTGTGTTTGTGTGTGTGTGGCACAGTGGGGGGAGGATCCCATTGTCGACAGCACACAATTCAGAATCGAAGGTTCGAGTTAGCACCAGAAACTTGAAAACAAAACTATTATATATGTATATGTATATACACATACATACATATATACATATATATATATATATATATATATATATAGGACAGGTATATTTCTTCGAGTCCACTTCCACTCCAGACAGGGTGGTGTGGAGAAGACCATGGGAGGATGCTCCGCAAGTTGACCCAGAAGAACGGAACGGAGCTTCTGCACGGCCGCGGGTTCCAATCCAGTCTCGGAAGGAAGGAGGGCGCTGCTACATTGTATCCATTCAAAGGCTGGGGGGTGGGGGGAGCAGGACCTGGAGCCGCGCGGCGCTGACGCACACGAGGCGCGTGATTGACGCAGGCGATGTTACTAAATTCGGCGGTTGGCCGGGCCCCGCCGCCGGCGCGCGCCGCAGATAGCGGAGTAGGTTCCCCTCGGTCACCCCCGCCCCTTCTCCATTCAGTGCCGCGCGGGGCGGGGCGGGGCGGAGCGCGCGGGGCGGAGCGCGCGGGGCGGGGCGCGCGGGGCGGGGCGGGGCGGGGCGGGGCGGAGTGCGCGCGGGGCGGGGCGGGGCGGGGCGGGGCGGGGCGGAGTGCGCGCGGCCGCGGCGGGATCCGGCCGAACCAAATATAGTCGAGGTTGGATATTTTTAGCCGGGCCTCGGGCGCGAGCCCGCCGCGTGAGGGGGCGCCCTGACCCCGCCAGGAGTGCGGAGGGGGCGGGGGCGGAGTCGCCATCTTGGACCCAGCTCGACCCTGTCTAGTGACCGGCGGTGCTGGGCCAGGCTCTGCGCAGGGGGTCGGGGTGAGTGGGTGTGAGCCTTGGGAGAGAGGGGGCGCGGGCAGTGACGGGAGAAGAGGGTGAGGCGCGGGCGAGGGAGCGGGGCGTGCGTGTGTGTCGGACGGCGAACGCCGTCTGCCAACTTGCTGGGCAGTCCTGCCACCCGGCGGCCCGGCCAGCCCCTAGTCGCGTGGGGGCGGAGCCGCCCGCGGCCACCACTTCCTGAGAGCCGGGGATACCCCTCCCGGACGTCACGGAGGAGCCGAGGCGGCGGTGGCGGCCTGGGGCTCATCCTGCACTTGCATCACGGGTGCAGCAGCAGCTGCTCTGCTCCTTTGTGGCTTTTTCCCCGTTGAGTAACTGCTTTGTTAACTGAAAATACCATGACGGGCCAGTGTGATCACCAGCTCAAGACCTCAAAGAAAGTGAAGCTGTCAGGCAAGAAGAGGGAGACTCCCCTGCCCGGCTGCGATGGTATCTGGTGGGTGGGTGTGTAGAGAAGCACTTGACAGTTTCCACGTATTACTTCTTGCCTAATTCTTCACCCCCAAGAAGGTTTAAAAATACTTTTATTTCCATGCTGTAAAAATTTCATGGGTTTTGCACCCCACCCATTCCCTCTTCAATTTGAAATCTCACGCAGAACTGGAATCACTCTAAAGCAGGAACCCTAAAATTAGGTACAGTTTTTAGGGAACAAGACATCTTTTAATGAATTTATTGAATAAACTCCATTTTCTAAATGTTAATCTATAAAAGGTCCATGCCCACTCAAGGTAGTTGTAAAGCTACTAAGTTTGTTCGTAGGAATTGGGCTCCTCCAGTGACAGTTTTAAGCCCGTATCCTTGTTTACCTTAAAAAAATATCCATACCTGGCCAAATGTCTCCAGGTAAAAGCATTTCTTTCTTTGAGTGGCTGTGTCTTTCTGGAAGTCTGTATGGGTTGATTCTGTGCTTTCTCCCACCCCTTGCATCCTTTACATCCTTTCCTTCTTGAGTATCAGGTCGCCGGCCAATCTTTGTTCCTTGACTGCTGTTGGGCTGAGGGTTGTTGTCTGATTGCACTGAGCCAATCGGCTGGCTTAGTGCTCCTCTGGGTAAGAAGGTGGGCTGACTGTTGAAGAGGTTCCTGTGGCCACTGATAAGTGGCAAAATTTTGCACTCAAATGGAAAGTCATGAAAGCAGAGAAAAGACTCTCTTGCAATCTGGGACACCGTCCTCTCCTTAATCCTAGGTCCCTAAACCTATGCAGTTCCTCAAACAGAATGAATCATTCTTTCTTTTTCAAATTACTCTATTATTCTATATTTTTTTCATAAGTTTGATTTAATAGAAATCACACATAATATTCTGTAAGGCGTATGTAATATGACTTTCAGTAATCTAAATTACCTTTTCGATGACTATTTTGGATTAAATGAAACTTAATGCTTTATAATGAAAGCTCTTCTTTTGGGAAATCAAATAGAGTAAAACTACCTTAATCTGTGAAATGTTGAAAACTTACCTGGTTTGGTCCTTTTTCTAGAAGAGGCACATTTACGTGTGGCCTAGTTTACACACACAAAGCAAAGCAAGCAGTTAGTTTCTGTTTTCATGATACTTATGGCAGCCAGTCTGTTAAAAACTCTCTATGAAGTAATTATTACAGATTCACTGGATAATAAACTTTCATTTTGTTTCAGTTTCATAGGTGTAGTCTGCAAGAAAAGTGCTCTTTCTCTTGGAAAATAAAATACGAAATTTGGGGGAAATTTACTGTGTGTGATATAAAACAATTGCTTTAACAAAGTGGGATCTAAAAAATTGCTTTAAATGCTCTTCTGATTAAGCAGTGACATTTAATGTTGATTTTGCTCATACACAAAAAATGGGGATGAGTCGTATTAATGTGAATATTGGGTAAAGAAAGGTAAAATAAAAATTCCAAGCCAGAAGTTGTTACCTAAGGTGAAAATAGGAAGGGAAAATGAAAGAATTATGTAAGTCCAAGTCTCTAGAATCACTGTAGAAGTTCTATGTTATATATGCATATATATGTGCGTATATATAAAGTATAAAAATATATATATAAAATTTGGTAACTGCAGCTGACATTGACTTACAAACTGAAGTGTTCTGGGCCCAGGAACACGGGACTACTGTAGTAATTTTCTGTCTGATCTGCCTGCATACATGCCTTCCATATCAATTCTATTGGTGCTCAAAAGTCTTCAGCAGCTGGATATTGTCTTCAGAGTAAAACCTGAAAGTCTCCACATCCTGGCTTCTTTATTTCCACAGAATTTACCCGTTCTAGTCAAACTGGTATCTTTACTGTTCTTCAAACATCTTTTCACCCTCCCACATTTGTTCATAGTTTTCCTTTGTATGACATTCCCTTCTTCCCCTTCTTCTCTGCTTATTGAAATCTTATCTTTCCTGTAAAACTCACTCAAGAAATGAACTCATATTATGCTTTAGTCTTTGTTCTTATTTTACTGCTTTCTTTTTCTGTTTTTATGTTCATAGTTTATTCCGTTGTCAAACTATAAGCTTCAGAAACATACTTCACATATCTTTGAAATTTCTGTGGCACCTAAGTTTAACATGGATAGTAAATATCCATAAAATATTTCCCCCTTCTCAGTTTGAATATAAATAGAGAGCAGCCATAAGAGAAGTCACAAATTGCATGGATTAGGAATTCTTGGCATGAATGGATGTAAACGAGATCATATGTTGTTTTCATTAACCTCAACTTTTGACTCTCCTGATTGAAGATACCTTGTCAAGGTACCTGCCACAAGCCCAGACAGTTACACAGTGAGCGTAGTGATACAAGGAAATTGCAGTTTGGCATGTACCTGTTATATCTGTGTAGGAAGATTTGCTCTGATTTTTTTTCCCCTGATCGACTTTGGTTTGATTCTTATTCTACCCACTTTCTCCTTCTAATTGCACTTTCTTTTATGCTGCTTTTTCTCAGTGACTAACTGGATGCTGTAGGCTAGGAAATGTTATGTCATTCTTCTTTTGGAAACATTTCTTAAGGTTTAGAAAATTGAGAACTTTAACATCTGTGTATAATGAGTTAAATATAAAAATTTCTTAATTTCCTACCTCTTCCAAAACATATTTACCTAGATTTGTATGACACTATATTATGCCGAAGTAAATTAGGCAAGGAGATTTTGGAATTACATTTGTTGGAAGTTTTAGAGAGAGACCCATGTGACTTAGAATATTAAAATTTTATTTAAAAGAAAAAAGCAATATAATAGATCAGAGAAGACTTTCTATGTTATGGAAGATTTTGGAAAGAATAAAAACCGAGAAAGATTATTTAATAGCATAAGTGTTGATAATATTTTAAAATCTCATTAAATACACACACACACACACATTTGGGTCCATTAGTAAATAACAAGTTTGCAGTGTGGTTAAAAAGAGTTTATTTCTTAGTCTTGTTTTTCCTGTTGCTGGTAAACTCTGGAAGACCACGGTGATTTGGGGGAGAAAAGTTATTACTCCTGTGTGATCAGTCAATTCAGGATATCATGTATACCTGTAAAATAAGATCTTCATTTTAGCTAGAAATGATAGATAAAGTTAATCTCTCTTTCCAAAGATAACCACATAACCCTTTTTCTTATTACCCAAAAAAAAAAATGATTGCCTCACATGTACTTCACTTGCTTCAGCATATTCTCCAAGAGTGAGATGCTGTATTTCACAAAGAGCACTAGATTCCTTCTCAGAGGCCTGGGTCTGGCTTTACTGCCATGAAGCTGCCCAACCTTGGGTAAGTTTGTTAAGCTTTTTTGGGAGCCATAATATCATTATCTTAAAATGACATTTTTGGGCTCACTATATGACTTTCAGGATCTTTTAGGTTCTAAAGTTTAAGCATTTTTAGGCCATTTATTGCGAAGCAGGAGTCGGCTCCTGTCACTACCTGGTTGCTATAGTCAGTCGGCTCAATAACTTTTGTGTATAACGTGTGTTTATAATAGTAATATTATATTAAACTGCTTTGGCCTGCTTGATAATTAATCGTAGCCATGGAGTGGGATCTCGGTCGCCTGAGAGAGTTAATGTAGTGCTAGCATCACAGCCTTCTCTTATCCATAAAGTAGAAACAAGCAGAAACCTGGATAGTCCAAAAGTCATTTTATATTTAGCTATGCAGTTTGTTTTTGTACTTTCATTTGAATATGGATGAGTAGCAAATTGACTTCATACAAATTAATAAACTTTCATTGGAATAGATAGTGTTGTTTGTTTCCGTTCCTTTCTGATCCTCACTGCATGCTAGGCATAAACCATTTCTTCTTAGAAGTAGCAGCTAAGGAATGACTATCCTTTTTGCTTTTTCATGGAGAATGACTGGTGATGGTGGGTTGTAAGTCTTTATATCTCTTTGTAGAGTGTAAGTAAATAGGGTGAAATATTAAGAAGGCTGGTCAAAAGGAAAGTACCAAGTAGATATTAGGTTGAAAAAATATTAGGACATCAAGCAGAAAGAATACAATAAATTCTGTTTGCAAACTTGTTATATTTGCAGTCAGATACATCTTTATGGATAAGTAAGAGGGGACTTTATAGGCTTTTGAGAAATACCTGCATTTTAACACATTTCAGGTTTATGTATTATCTGAGGTTTGGAAAGTAAAAACATGGTTTATCCATTAATTTAGAGCTATTTTTTAAATGCCTGTTCTACATATTTAGGTATCTGGTTTCCTGCTTAGATCATGTAATTAGTAACTGATTCTGATTTTTTTACCATAATACATTTTCCAGTATTTATTCCACATGTTTATAGTTCACTACTGGAAAAATTCCTCCCTGACATCTGTTCTGAATTAGTTCCATTTTCCAGTTATGTTTTCCTGTTTTATCAATTGTACTGATGAGAATAGAAAGCTGTATTTTAAAGATTTATCCTACTGAAGTTTAGTCAAATTGAAACAAACTTCCTCATTATTTCTAATTTCTGAGAATGATTGTCTTATTTTAAATTCACATGTTAAGTCACCATTTTCACTCTTAAACCAATAGAATAAGTTGGATAAAAATTGAAATCCATTTCCCACAGTTTCATAGCAATTTATCGCTGTCAATTTAGTGACTTTTTCATATTTCACAAAAAAATTTAAGAGAAGCTTCTATTATCTCAAAATCTTTTAAAATATCTTTTTGTTTGTTAATTATTATTAACAAACAAATTGATAATTTGTTTAAATGATCTCCAACATACTTATTTTGGGGGATGAATTTATTGAGCACTGAGAGCAGTTCTTGGCACAGAATAGGTGCTCTTTAAACATTTGATGAATGAATGAAATCAGTTTTCAGGAAGTTTATTCAAAATATTCTGTTTTCTTTATTCTAACCAGTCTTGTGGCCTTACTGACTTTTCTGAGGGAGTTTTCCTTGGAGTTTAGGCCTAAGAGAGCAGCAGACGAGGCCTGCTGCCCATCCCTGTGCCGCTGCCACCACACTACCCTGACTTACCATGGCCGCTAGTCGAGAGAGACTTCTAGTTGCCCAGATCGAGGGCCAGACGCCCTGAGTTCTACCACTCTGTGACGTGCATTTGAACTAAGAACCAATTCAGTATCCTAGGGAATTGGACCACCTTTTGACCTCAGCTACCCTAAGACTTAATCTCTGGCTTACCTATTTTGATGTGCCTCTTACTGTGCTATTTTCACAAAACTGTGCTCCCCTCTCTTTTCTTCACCGTCTCTGCCCTGGGCATAAGCAACCTGTTCAGCAGTGAGTTCTTCACTTCTAGTCATCAGGTTTCCAGCTGGAACCACACTTGGCTTTTCAGTTCTGGATGCTGCTGTTTAAGGCCTCCCCAAGTGCAGAGTCACTGGTTTGCAATCTAGCACACACAGACCGAGAGGCCCGAATGTAGAGTATTTCATAGATATAACTTGAATTATATGTAGTAAACATTTACTATATTAGGCATTTTAAGTTTTAACTTTTGAAAAGGTAATACATTCACTTGATTCAGACAACAAAATGTTTAGAAATGAAAATTTCCCTTCCACTCTGTTCCCCATCTATTCAATTCCCATCCTTCCAGAGTTTTGAAATACATATTCAAACCAAAACAAATAAAAATTCTGTTTTTCTCTTTTATATAAATGAAGCTTATATGTATTATTCTCCCTTTTTCACTTAACAGTGTATTGGAGTTTTTTCCATAACAGTGGGAAAATATCCCAGATACATTTTTTTTTTGAGAGGGGGAGGGGCACACGGAGAGGGAGAGAGAGAGAATCTTAAGCAGGCTCCATGTCCAGCATGGACCTTAACGAGGGGGTAGATCTCACAACCCTGAGATCATGACCTGAGCCGAAATCAAAAGTTAGATGTTTAGCCAACTGAGCCACCCAGGTGCCCCCCAGATATATTTCATTTTAATAATATATTTTGGAAATCTATTCCACATTATTGTGTGGATATAGCATCACTTTTTTTTTTTAATGAGTCCCATATTGATTGGCAGTTGGGAAATTTTCAGTCTTTTGCTATTAGAAACAATGCTGCAGGGGCACCTGGGTGGCTCAGTGGGTTAAAGTCTCTGCCTTGGGCTCAGGTCATGATCTCAGAGTCCTGAGATTGAGCCCCGCATCGGGCTCTCTGCTTGGTGGGGAGCCTGTTTCTCCCTCTCTCTCTGCCTGCCTCTCTGCCTATGTGTGATCTCTCTCTCTGTCAAATAAATAAATAAAAATCTTAAAAAAAAAAAGAAACGATACTGCAATAAGTACTTTTGTTACATAGATTATTTCATACTAGTATAAATGTATTTAAAAGGTAAATTCTTAAAAGTGCAATTGCTGACCAAAGAATATATCTCATTGTAGTTTTATATGTACTACCAAATTGCCCTCCATAGAGATTGTATGATATACACCTCCATCAGAAATGTATGGGAATGCCTTGTTAGCCATATTCTTGCCACAAAAGGTATTATTGAACGTTTGAATTTTTCCAATCTGATACGCGAAAAATGTTTTCTTGATGTAGTTTTAATTTCTATTTCTCTTATGAATGAGTTTGAATACCTTTTCATATATTTGGGAGCCATTCATTTTCCTTTTTTGTGAAATGTGTCTTTAATCCTTTGCCTTTCTTGGGTGGAGGTGGGGGGTTCATTTAAAAACCACCTTGTAGCTGATGTGTATAATATTTGCCCTTTGTAATATGAATTGTAACGTGCCCCCCCCCCATTATTTTTGCTTATGATGTTTTTGCTAAGTAGATTTTTCCTGAAATGTAGTTGAATTTGTTAGTCTTTTATGACTTCTGGATTTTGGGTCATAGTTAGAAAAGCCTGCCCCACTACAAGGTTGTGAAAGAAATCTCTTACATTGTTTTCTGCTGTTTTGTGGTTTCTATTTTACACTTAAGTTTTGCTCATTCTTCTTGGTGTATGGTGTGACGAGTGGGTCCCACTTCATTTTTTTCTCCAAATGGCTACTTGGTTGCTCCAACAGCATTTGTGAACAGTCCATCTCTATGTTTTTCTGCTTCTTACCAAAACTGAGACTGATTTATCTACCCTTTTTTCACACCTACTTTGTTGTGATTGGATATAAATACAGTTCTCTGTTTTCCCTCCTATAGGACACCTTTTTTTTTTTTTTAAATGGCAATGATGCCTTTCACTCGCCTACCTCCTTGCTTACCTCAGCAACACCAACAGCCTGGAAGCCAGTTAATGTTTGAATGAATACAGGGAGCTCAGAAAGCTCTCCAGGATTTTCCACTGAATAAGTGGCTAAAAAGAAATCCTAACTATGATCATATTCCTTTGAAGACTTCAAACTGGAGGTGTCTTCTAGCTCTTTCTAGCCATACTGACCAGCTATTGTAGAAGCTGAGGCCCACTACCTGAGTCCTTCACCCCTAAAGCAGTAGAATTGGGATTGCCTCTTTCTGTGCAAATTCCTATCATCTGCCATCTCTACTTTGTCTGACAGTATGGGATATTACCTTCCATAATTTAGAATGGGAACCATAATATGTCAAAAACACTGGTTTGGATCCCCTGTCATGCAGTGGCCAGCTTCAGAACCTCATTTACTGGGAAAGTGTATCATTGTAGAATGATTTGGGGAATATTCATCTTCAATTTGAACCCCAGGCAGATTAGGTTTTCTTATAGGGAACTGGGAGAAAACCTTAGCATTGTCTACCCAGGGGAGAGAATTCAAGCAGGCGGATGAAACTCAATTAACCTGGTATCCTTACTAGCATTTACTAAGCTACTTGGGTTAGTTTTACAGCTCCTTGATAAAAGATTTTCTTCTACTTTTGAACCATTGCACTAGGTGATTTTCTTTTTTCATACTTGTCCAGGCCATCTTGCTTGTTTTTTTATTACTGAATGTCTTTTAGGGATCCTATTTCTTATCTCTGCCTTTAGACTTTCCCCTGATACTGGTAGTATGTTCTTTGTAAAATGCCAGTTTGACTTAAAAGCTATTTTGGCCCAAACCAATTTTGGCCAAATACAATTTAAGTGAAAGCAAACTGGCCAACTGGCAATTTGGGTAAAAAAATTATTTGACTTAAAAAATATGCTAAGTTATCAAATTTTTGAATAGTGGTAATTTCAGAGTATTATGGGAGGGTAATTAAACACTTTTGATTCATTTTTTAGGGATCTTTGTAATTTTTCTTCTTTTATGTTTCAAATTAATTTTCAGCTACTTTGTTCAACATACTTTGTTGCTTGTGATATCAACAAGTTAAAACAATCTTGCTTCCCAGCCATAGAAGAATAGTTGGACAAGCTTGATCTTAAAACTACAAGGCAGTTAGAGGTTAATTGGAACAACCAAAACATCAAAATGATAAGATAAAAACATATTGCCTTTATTTTTCCCCCTCGTTAAGAAGGCAGTGTATGTGCAGTACAGGACACTCAGAAAAATGTAGATAAGGAATAGAAGGACAAAAGAAAAAAGCCGTAAGTTAATTCATCCCAGAATAACCACTGTTGGCCTTCCCTGTCTTTTCAGATGCATCTTATACACATAATCTCTGCATGTTGCTTGCAATCTGTCATTATTTAAGGATCCTTCAGATATTGATTAGTCGCCTTTGCCGAGGATTAGGTTTTAGTTCCTTTCTGGTTTTTGTCTGGCAACTGTGGACTCATCCATTTTAACTGGGAATAGATGGTCATTCTCTTTTTCCATCTGCCCCTCAATCCTGTCTAGGCCTACATCCAGACTGGGCCCCAAAGACCCTCCTTTGCTTCCTTTATGTGAGGTAGTTTGTAAGTGAAGCCATTCTGCCAGGCCTTTCTATGGACTTACAAAAGGGGTCAGTTTTTAGAATTCTTGTGGAACTGATTATATATAAAGTGATTTTTGGATTTCATGCCTGAGGTATGTTATGTGTATATATATATGTAAATTACATGGGGAGAATGAAGAGAGGGGAGAATATAGAGTAGATCCCCTCCATCTTCTATTTCATTATCTATTTTTAATTTATCTATTTTATTATCTATTTTATTTTATTTTAAAAATAAAAAAGAGGTATTGCAACAGAAATCTACTATCACTGGAGGAGAATTATATAAAGAGATTTTCTCTAAACGGGGATTGGCGGATATACTCAGTGTATTGTGCCCAAACCTAAGTCATGGAAGATATCACTAATGAGTCGTTACTATTTTTCACTGGGTCCAAACTCAGCTTTGGATCTGTCTTGAAGTGGGGTTCTAAATAGCTGTTTCTACTGGAGTAGGTGTGAGACGCAAACGTGTTTGCCATTCTTGCTCTAAAATGTTGCATTAAAGATTTAAAAAAATAGTGGATCGGACAGGAAAATTTTAATAAAATGTTTTATATCTGAGGAATAAGTCTATGATGATAAGAATGAGATGTGAGCAAGGAGTAATCTGAGTCTCAGGCAAAGCATATGCCTCATAGTTATGATCATGGAAGCAGCATAATTAAATTACAGTTTTGTTCTGGAGTGAAAACAATGTCATAGTAATACTCATCATTATAAATTGCCCATGGTATGGTCATGGTGATTGACTCTTCAGCATTCATTCTACCCAAGATGATTAGTCTAAGCAATTATGGTTGATCCCATTTCCTTTGCCAGTGAAGGGTTAGGAATGGCCTGTAACTTATTCTGGCCAATGAGATGTGAAAGGAAGTCTGGAGGAGGGCCAGAGTGCTTCTGGGAAAGAGTTTCTTGTCCCCAAAAAGAGATAAAAGAAAAAGACGGTATTTCTTCCTCTGATGATATTAAGTGTGAGTATGTTGGCTAGAACTGCTCAGACCATCTTAGGACAATGAGAGAAGCTAGCTTTGGATGAAACTCACCTAGAAGGTGGCAGAATGAGAGAAGAAACCTGAGCCTTTGACCTTGCTGAATTACTGATTGTACTGTACTGTACTTGGTCTGATCTATCTCTGAACTTCTAGTTCTGTGAGATAATACAGTTCCTTATTATGTAAGCCAGCATGATCTGGGATTTTGCCACTTGTAGCCAGAAGCATTCTGAGTGGTATACCTACTTTGTCTCCAGCAGTTTCACATCAGATGGATTTGATTTTATTCTGATAGATTTGCTTTTATCAGAGCTCTTCCCTCCCCTCTCTTCTGACTTCATAAAGTGCCTGCAGATTCTGACCGGCCAGTTCTTGTCTCAGTCTTCTTTAAGGGTCTCTGCCTTAGACCAGGGGTCTTCACAGAAAGCAGTGAAGAACTGATTTATTTTCTCATCTCCTGTGTTTTATTCATGGCATATACTAAGTGGCACCAAAAATGTGTAGGGGTCAGGGTACTTGGGTCTTCATTATGGTTTTACTCTTTGGCACCTGTAATCTTGGGCAAGTCATTTGAAAACATTGAGTTTCTTCTTCGAAATTTGTTAATAATTGTCTTTTTTTAATAGTATTATTGTGATTCAAATGAAATCATATGAATATGGCATATAAAAAACCCTGTTTTTAAAATGAATACTCAGGCTTGGTTGGATTATCTGATTATTTTCCGGTGAACTAATGTTGAAGTCTCTAGAATCAGCTCTGTGTAGCTTGTTATTAGTCTGTAAAAAGTCAAGGAAGTGTGATATGGGCCATAATGATACAAATAATTAGGCATTGAAGTTGATATTTTAGTGGCAATGTACAGCCTGAAATAAAATGAAAAGACCACACAATATGAAGGAGAAATAAAGGTCAGAATGTTTATCTTGAGGCTTGTTTCTAGTTCAACCAGAAATTCTGGTGAGCCAAATGAGGGGGAAGAGAAACCAATAGACGAAATACCCCCCTCTAGTGGCGAGGGGCCAGATTCTATACTTCGGGTGCTAAGATGGGTGATGAGAGAATGGATGGCTTTTAGGATGTTTTTTAAGTTAGTTTCTTCCTTCCTTACTTCCATCTTTCTTCCTCCCCTCCCCTGCCCGCCCCTCCCCTTCGTCCCCTCCTTCCCCTCCCTCCCCTTCCTTTTCTTTCCTTCCCTTCCCTTTCCTTCCCTTCCCTTTTCTTTTCTTTTTTCTTTTCTTTTCTTTTCTTCCTTCCTCCTTTCCTTCCTTCCTTCTTTCTTTTCTTTCTCTTTCTTTCTTTCTTTCTTTCTCCTATCTTTCTTTCCTTCTTCCTTTCCTTTCCTTTTCTTTTCTTCCTTTCCTTTCCTTTCCTTTTTTCTTCCTTCCCTTCCCTTCCCTTCCCTTTTCTTTTTTTTCTTTTCTTTTCTTTTCTTTTCTTTTCTTTTCTTTTCTTTTCTTTTCTTTTCTTTTCTTTTCTTTTCTGTTTTATTTTTAAGTAATCTCTTATACCCACCATGGGGCTCCAACTTACAGCCCTGAGATCAAGAGTCACATACTCTACTGAGCCAGCTGGGCACCCTAGGATATTTTTTAAGTTTCTTAAGAAGACTTTCAAGGATCTAGAGTTAGAACTTTTAAGGAAGATCTTCCTTATCAGGGGAGTTAACACATTTCACAGAATATGTAGTATTTGGCAGTTTCATGTGGAATTGATTGAAAAATGTGGAGGCTACGGTTGGAAGGGGCTTACAGTTTAATTTTTGGAGGCCATTTAGAGATCATGAAAATTAGGAGACTATTGTTACTAAATTTCTTACTGATCTGAGATGATGTGGTAATTACCTTTATAAATACATTTGTAGGGGGATGAAGCCTATACTTGAAGTTACGGATAGTGCTATATGGTGATATTCACCTATATACACGAAATAATGACAGTGGATTTCCTAAGTATAATTTTTTATTTAAAATTTTTTAGTGACCATCCTGAGAACTGAATGCTTAGCATGCATATTGGTGGTGATTTAACTGCTCCCTATGGAAAGATAGTGAAGTAAGGTATATTAAAATAATGTGTTAACCCACAATTCAGTGGCTTGGTAGGAACACTTAGCATTCTTGAAGGACATCTCATTTTAATGATATATGTTGTTGATGATAATAATTGCAAATGATTATTACATTTACAAATCTCAAAATCCATTGACGTTTTTATCGTTCAACTGTTTGGGGGGCATTCTTTTACATTTACTTAAAGATCTCTAAAGAGGCAACATTTCAGACAATAAAATTCTTATGGTACTCTGAGTTAGATTTTAGGAAGATTTGAATGCCATTCAACTCTAAAATAGAATAGAATGATTAAGACACAAGAAAATAAATTCTGGTACAAGACTGCATTATCAAAGTACCTTTTTTGTTGTTGTTGTTGTTTTTAAAGATTTTATTTATTTATTTGACAGAGAGAGATCACGAGTAGGCAGAGAGGCAGGTAGAGAGAGAGGGGGCAGCAGGCTCCCCACTGAGCAGAGAGCCCGATGAGGGGCTCGATCCCAGGACCTGAGATCATGACCTGAGCTGAAGGCAGAGGCTTTCACCCACTGAGCCACCCATGTGCCCCTGTTGTTGCTTTTAATGTCAAACTTCCTTGCCCTGTAGGAAAGGCATTTGCAGCTTGCAGTAGAACCAACCTCACAATAATTTAGAATGTGTTTGAAGATGTTTTATGTGAAATAAAAATAAAAGAATTCTCTAGAAAATATAAACTTATACATGGATAAAGTAAGATTATAAAGTCATGAAATTAACTTTTGTGCATAACTTGTGGAACCAATATCCTTAGTTTTTGATTATACTTCATAAATATACTTCGTTTTAGGAAAGAAGAACTAGGTCTGGCAGTAGATCAAGATCTACCTATTGGGGAAAACCAGAAATAGGAGGAACAGGTTATTAATGGTTCATTCTTTGCTGAGAAAAATTCAGTATGGGATAATTAAGGTCAGCTAGAGAAAGAATTATGATTATGTTAAGTGAGTTCACAGATATTGTTGAAGGCAAATCAGCTAGAACTGATTTGTTAATATATATGGGGCAATAAACCAATTAGATGGTCTCTTTACTAAATTAGTATGACAGTAGTAGAAGATATCTGGAGGGAAATAAAATAGATGATAGTGGTAATTAGACCTTCATTAAATCCTAGCAGTAAAGAGGTGTACCATGTATATTAGTGATAGCTTAATTCTATAAATAAAATTTGATATTAAGAATTGATAGAATGTTGGCATTGTTAAAATTAGCCAAGTATTGATTTGAGTAAAGGGTTGCAGCAAGTGGGTTTGAATAAAGAGCCTAGGCTCCAAACCTTATTTGGAATGCCAGATAAAGTATAATAATAATAATAATACATCTTTGCATAGAATTTTACAGTATTCTGAGTGTTTTCACAGACATGATTTCATTTTAGTCTTATCAGAACTCTGGGGGATAGTAGCACAGGTCTGATTATCCCATTTTTACTAATAAGGCTGTGGAGGCTCAGGGAGGCTCAGGGACTTGCTAAGGAGCAAATAGGGACTAACTGCCAGGTGTGGGACTTGAACCCAGGGTTCTTTACCAAAATGCCTCTGTTCATTCTCTCCTGGGGCTGCAGTAACCAATGATCACAGACTGAGGGGTATAAACAACAGAAAGGTATTTTCCCACAGTTGGGGAAGCCACAAGTCTAAAAGGTTCTTGGGCTCTTTCAGCTTCTGCTGGCTGCTGGCATTCCTTGACTTGGTTGGCTCCGCTCCAGACTCTGCCTCTGTGTTCTCATAGCTTCCTTCTTTTCTGCTCTGTATCTTTTCCTCTTCTGTGTCCTTTCTCTGAAAATGATTCTTATAAGGACTGACTTTAAGACCCCACCTGTTATTAGATTTAGGCACACCTAGATAAGCCAGATACTTTCCTCATCTCGAGATCCTTACTTATACCTGTAAAGGCCCTTTATTCAATAAAGTAACATTCACAGGTTCTAAGTATTGGGGTATGAACGTATTTTTTCAGTGGCCACCACTCAACACACTACATTCATTATATGCAATACCTTTTGAATTGAAGAAATAATCTTCCATCTGAGGATACGTAGTGGACTGGGAAATTTTTAGGTAACATCTAGAGTGGAACATTTAAAATATTTCTGGTTGGTGCTAAGTGCTTAGTAAGTAGAACTGAACTAATTAATACAAGAGTTCCACCAAATTGTTTTTTTTTTTTTTAAAGATTTTATTTATTTATTCGACAGAGAGAAAGAGATCTCAAGTAGGCAGAGGGGCAGGTGGGGGGGGGTGGGAAGCAGGCTCCCTGCTGAGCAGGACCCTGAGGTCATGACCTGAGCGGAAGGCAGGGGCTTTAACTGAGCCCCCCAGGTGCCCCAAGTTCCACCAAATTGTTATGCTAGCTTTTGCATTCACAAAACTATAAAAACATGAGACGAATTAAGTTAAAGTAACATTCAACTATTCATGGTTAACTATTGAAAGTTGACTTTTTTGTTTTTGTTTCTTGTGTAATTCAGCTAGAAGAGGTTTGTGTGTGTTTTAAATTTTTTAAACCACTTTTGTTAGTCTGATCAGTTTCTTACATGGGCATTCCAATTTGGGCGATAATCAAGATTCATATATGTAAATTCTTTGAGAGAAGGGACTTGATGTGTCTTATTCATAGTTCGATCCCTAGGATATTGCCTCAACATAACATAGATATGCCCAAACAATGTGCTGAATGAATGAAATAACTTCTTTATGACACCCAAACCAGGCAGCTACAAATCCTGTACTAGTTCACTTTTTGGAGGGTCCTGCCTGGCAATAACAATAAGATCTATTCCTTGTTGGATAGTCCTCAGTGACTCAGATTCCCACTGTGAGTCCCTTTACTCTTGACAGAGCCTACAACTTTTTCATCTCTGATAATCTTTAGCTCCAGGCTAAAAAAACTTATCCTTGCCCTGTTCACATTAATAAAAATTAATGAAATTCTTTCTGCCCATCAGTTCACTTCTCACTTGCATGAGCTCAGGTAACATTAGAGGCAGTAGGTTGGGGCTCATCCTACAGCCTTTCAGATCATTAATGCTAAACATTAAGCCCTGGGGAGGGTTCAGGTTCATGCCTTCTCAAAAGTCTACGGAGTTTTCACTCTCTTATACAGCTTCCAGTATTAACAGGCTAAAGTCCAGTGATTATAACTGACTATGTGCTGGACTTTTCAATGTATTATCTCAAATACTGCTTCCAGCCCACCTTAGAAGTTAAGTACTGTCATCATCCCTGTTTTACAGAAGCACAAAGAAGTTAAGTAACTTAACCAGGTACACACCAAGATTTGAAGCCCGATAGTCTTTCTTCAGAGCCTGTGCCCTTAGCTGTGTCCCAGTGCCAGCCCATGCTCATTCGTTTGTAAGTAACCTGTTCTTTCTTTTTGGAAAGTTTATGTTTTTTCTTTATTAAACTTGAGAAATTTTCCCAGGATATATCTAAGTGCCTTTTTTCATTTATCCTGCCTGGCATGCAGTGAGTGCTTTGATCTAACAACTCTAGTCTCCTGAGGGAAGTTTTCTTGCACTATGTTTTGATTATTGCTTTCTCCAATGTGGTCTCTCTTGAATTTCTTTTATTTGCAATTAGGCCTCCTAGATCTGCCCTCTAGGTCTCTTTTCTTTTCATTTAGGAATTCCATTTCTTTCATTTTTGATCTGGGTAGTGTGTCAGTCACTTGCATTTCCAGATAACAAATTTGTTCTTCAGAAAGGTCTGTTCTACTCTTTAATTACTCAGTTGAAATTTGAAATTTATGAATCATTTAAAGAATTTCCCAGTGTATTATTTTTTCTTGGTTATTCCTTTATATCCCATAGCATATAAAAATATCACAACCAAGTAAGCATTGTTTTATTTCAGATATGCAAGGCTGTTTCAACATTAGGAAATATTAATTTAATGTAATTTAATGCCTTAGTAGATCAAAGGAAATAAATTTTAGAATCATTTTACAGATAGTACAGTGGTATTTGATAAATCAATATTCATTTGTGATAAAACAAAGAAATAAAAAACATTTCTTGGTAATCCAGGAGATGATACTTTCCTAATAGCTATTGTCATACTTAACATTGAAATACTTAAGGAACATTTCCTAAATGTGTCCTTTGAACGTGGATCTGGGTTTTTTGTTTGTTTGTTTTAGTTTTAGTTCATTGATGTATATTTATGTATTTTATCAATACCACGTTGTCTTAATTGCTTAGTTTTTTGTTTTTGTTTTTAGAGCATGCATGTGCACCAGTGTGAAGTTGGGGAAGGGTGGAGGGAGAGAGAGAGCGAGGGAGAGAGAGAGCGAGAGAGAGAATCTAACCAGGCTCCACACCCAGCACAGAACCCGGTGCGGGCTCAATCTCATGACCCTGACATCATTACCTGAGCCAAAATCAAGAGTCAGATGCTTAACCAACTGAGTCATCCAGGTGCCCTGCAATTGCTTAGTTTTGTAGTAAGTACAGAAATCCTCTTTTTTTTCTTTTTCTCAAACTTGTTCTACCCATTCTAGACCCTCCACTTTTCCTTGTAAAGTTTAGAATCAGTCTGCCAAATTCTACCAAAAACTATGCTGGGATTATTTTTGAGATTGCATTGAATATATAGTTCATTTTGGAGAAGACTTGACATTCTAACAATATTGAGTCTTCCCATCCAAGAACATGTTATATAGTGCCATTTTTTATTTATCTCTTTAAAGTTTTGTATTTTTTTAAGTATACATATTTTGCATATATTTTGTTAGCTCTGTCTCGTTTTTTGTTGCTATTTTAAGTGATACTTTTTTAAATTAAGGTTTTAATTTTAATTCCAGTATAGTTAACATATAGTTTTATATTAGTTTCGGGTATAAAATACAGTGATTCAACACTTCCATACAATACCCAGTGCTCCTCATAACAAGTGCACTCTTTAATCCCTATAACCTCTTTCATCCATCCCACCACCAACCTCCCTTCTGTAACCATCAGTTTGTTTTTTCTATAGTTAAGAGTTTGTTTCTTGCTTTGCCTCTCTCTCTCTTTCCTTTGCTTGTTTTGTTTCTTAAATCCCACATATGAGTGAGATCATATGGTATTTGTCTATCTCTGACTGACTTCTTTCACTTAGCATTATACTCTCTAGCTCCATCCATGTTGTTGCACATGGCAAGACTTTTTTTTTTAACCTTTTATTTATTTATTTGAGAGAGAGAAAGAGAGAGAGAGAGAGAGAGAGAAAGAGGGAGCACACATGCACGGACAGAGAGAGGAACAGAGAATCTCAAGCAGACTGCATGCCACCGGGTGTGGGACTGAATGTGGGGCTTGGCCCCACAACCCATGAGATCATGACCTGAGCTGAGACCAAGAGTCAGATAGTTAACTGACTGAGCCAACTAGGCACCCCCCCCCCATCTTCTTTATGTATTCATCAGTCGATGGGCACTTGGGCTACTCCCATAATTTGGCTATTGTATATAATGCTACAGTAAACATAGAGGTGCATGTATCCCTTTGAATTAGTGTTTCTGTATTTTTTGGGTAGATACCCAGTAATGCAATTACTGAATCATAGGGTAGTTCTGTTTTTAACTTTTTGAGGAACTTCCATATTGGTTTTCCACATTGGCTGCCCCAGTTTGCATTGCTACCGACAGTGCATGGGGGTTCCTTTTTCTTCATATCCTCTCCAACACTTTTTGATTCTTGTGTTTTTGATTTTAGCTATTCTGACTAAAACAGAGGTGATATCCTATAGTAGTTTTGATTTGTGTTTATTTCCCTGATGATTAGTGATGTTGAGCATCTTTTCATGTGTCTATTGGCCATCTAGATGTCTTCTTTGGAGAAATGTATGTTTGTGTCTTCTGCCCATTTTTTAATTAGATTGTTTTTTAGGTCTTGAGATGTATAAGTTCTTTATATATTTTGGATACTAACCCTTTATGGACTATGTCATTTGCAAATATCTTTTCGCATTCCAGCAGGTTACCTTTTAGTTTTGTTGTTTGTTGTGCAGAAGCTTTTTATTTTGATATAGTCCCAATAGTTTATTTTTACTTTTATTTCCCTTGTCTCAGGAAACATATCTAGAAAAACTGATCTAGATATCAGAGGAATTACTGATTCAGAGGAATTACTGCCTATGCTCCTCTAGGATTTTTTTTTTTTTGAAGTAGGCTCTATGGTCGGTGTGGAGCCCAACATGGGGCCTTGAACTCATAACTCTGAGATCAATCCTGAGCTGAGATCAAGAGTCAGACATTTGACTGAGCCACCCATGGACCCCTCTTCTAGGATTTTTATGGTTTCAGGTCTCACATTTAGTTCTTTAATCCATTTTGAGTTTATTTTTATGTATGGTATAAGAAAGTGGTCTGGTTTCTTTATTTTGCACATAGCTGTCCAGTTTTCCCAGCACCATTTCTTGAAGAGGCTGTCTCTTCAGAGAACATTGTATATTCTTTCCTGCTTTATCAAAGATTAATTAACCATATGATTGTGGGTTTGTATCCATTCTGTTCCATTGATCTATGTGTCTAGTATTGTACTGTTTTGGTTACTCCAGCTTTTTAATATTTCTTGGAAGTCTGGAATTGTGATACCTCCAGTTTTGTTTTTCTTTTTCAGGATTGCTTTGGCTATTTGGGATCTTTTGTGGTTCCATACAAATTTTAGGGTTGTTTAAGTTCTGTGAAAAATGCTATTGGTATTTAGATAGGGGTTGCATTAAATCTAGAGATTGCTTTGGATAGTCTAGACAATTTTAACAATACTTGTTCTTCCAATTCATGAGCATGGAATGTCTTTCCATTTGTTCGTGCTGTCTTCAATTTCTTTAATCAGTGTTTAGGTTTTCAGAGTACAAGTCTTTCATCTCTTTGGTTAAGTTTTTTCTTATTTTATTATTTTTGGTGCAATTGTAAATGGGATTATTTTCTTAATTTCTCTTTCTGCTGCTTCATTATTAGTGTATAGGAATCTGGGATTTTAAAGATTTTATTTATTTGAGAGAGGTGGGGGAGGGGAAGAGGGAGAGAGACTCTCAAGCAGGCTCCACACCTAATGCAGAGTTTGATGTGACACTTGATCTCATGACCCTGAGATCATGACCTGAGCCAAAATCAAGAGTCCAATGCTTAACTGATGGAGCTACCCAGGCTCCCGGGATCTGGAATTGTATGTAAAAAAGGATATCTTGGTATATATGTTACAATAAAGCAAGATGTTTTAACAAACACCGATATTTCAACAGCTTGTAATACAATAGGAATTTTTTTCTCCCTCATGTAATAGTCCCATGTGGATGTTTCTGGTTGATAGACATTTTTTCTCTGTATGGATTCAGGGGCTCAGGTTCCTTGCATCATGTGGCTCTACTAGTTCTAGGGCTTTGAAATCTTCTCTTTGCAGCTGGCAGAAAAGCAAAGGATGCACCCTCTCTTCTCAATTACTTTAGCCTTGATATGATGCTTATCATTTGTGTTCATATTCTCACATTCCATTGGCCTCGATGAATAGGTGATCTCACCTGTTTCTAAGGTGTGTTTGTATTGGGGGTGGGGGGAGCATGGGAAAATGGGAGATAGTGTTTGACTGGGTAGCCACAAGTAAGGGAAAGGGCTAGGTATTCTCATCTCATTTGTAATTGGCTGGAAGACCACCTGAATGGAGGACACTGCGGTAGTCTTTTAAATTCTAAAAATATACATCCTTTGAGCTTAAACTCTACTTCTAGCAATTTTTCCTGTAGATATATTTACAAATGTTTTTTTTGTACGTACATATTTACGTTTTAAGGATACATCTAGCAATATTGTAATAGCAAAATATTAGAACTATTCTGAATGTCCATCAAAGGGGACTGGATGCAAGTTATTATATTTTCATACAATGATACACTTTGTAGCTGCCAAGAAGAACAAGGCAGTGTTATGTGTATTGCCTGGGGAGAGAAAAATGAAGTACAAAATTTTGTGTGCGTGGTTACCACTTATTTAAAAAAATATATACACATAAGCAAAATATTTGTGGAAGGATCACAAGAACCTGGTAACAGTGGTTGTTTCTGGTTAAAACTAAAAGGTAATGGCAGAATGGGATGGGAGAGAGACATGCTTTTGCTATATACTCTTTTATACCTTTTGATATGCACCTATTTAAAAATAAAAATCTGTTGTAGAAGTATAGTAAATTGCATGGAAAAATGGTTGTAATATTGTTGCTTGAAAAAATTGTTTACTGAAAGTAATGTACAAAAGTAATGGTTTCACTTTTATAATAAATAAATTTTTAAATGGCATATACCAAAATATAGTGGTTCATTTGTGAATTTTTCTTTTCTATATTTAGAAATTTTATATAATGGGGGTGCCTGGGTGGCTCAGTGGGTTAAAGCCTCTGCCTTTGGCTCAGGTCATGGTCTCAGGGTCCTGGGATTGAGCCCTGTATTGGGCTCTCTGCTCAGCAGGGAGCCTGCTGCCTCCTCTCTCTCTCTCTGTCTGCCTCTCTGCCTATTTGTGATCTCTCTCTCTGTATCAAATAAATAAAATCTTTAAAAAAAAAGAAATTTTATATAATGAACATATATCACCTTTGTAATTAAAATATATAAATAAAAAAGAAACATAATGAAAACTTTTCCTAGTAGTCTCTTCAGTTAACCCTGTCATGAAATCTTTCCCCATTTCAACTTAATGCCTCTTGTTTGCTTCCATGCTACATTTTCATGCGTTGCATGCTGAATTGCATTATCATGTACACATTTGGCTCACCTACTCTGTACATTCTTTAAAGGCCTGGATCTTACCAGATTCATCTAGGATTCCCTGTCTGTGCCAAAAACAGTGTCTTTCTCATAACAGGTGTGTAGTAAATATTGAGTTGGTGCTTGAAGCAGGGAGCATAGTCAGTAAAGTGTGCATTTTGTTTTATGTGATACAACCTGTATTCAGTACTGTACCAGATTCAGTCTTTAGTGATGCCAGGCGCTTATTAGGTGCAGTGCAAAAGCATGTGGGCCAAAGCATTTCCTTCCTAAAATGATATTGGTCGCCTTTAGAGATCTCTGTCCCTGCATCTTAGATTAGTTAATGTGAGTTTGTTGTAGAAATATATATAGTAAAAAATGACATAAAGTTGAAAGTAAATCTGAGAATGGTCAAATTACTGATGATATGGTCTCTGCTGTTTTAGGGGTAAGACACTCCTATCTGCTTGGTATGTTAATTTAAATCAGTTTCCTCCTATTTTTCCTTTCCATACTATTTTCCTTTTCCTGTATCTGTCCTTTCACTACAACCACTCCTTGTACACATAGCTGTGGTTCTGATATAATTATCAGGAGTCAGTTATGAATGAATCTTAAGAAATACAAATAGAAGACTTGGGAGCTGATCACATTACTTACAGCAGTAAGATTTTTTAAAATTGAAAATTGCTTGAGAATTACTTTGATAGTCTGGCTTTTCTCCAAGTCCCAGTTTTATCGCCACTAATCTCTTGCCACTTTACTGCCTTACTCTCCATTTTTCTTCCCTATGTTCTAGTCACAGGACTTACTTATTATACCTCAAAAGTTCCTTCTAGGGCCTTTCCTCAAACCTTTTCTTGCTGGGAGGCCCTCTGCATATGTCCATTAATTCAATTACTCCCTTCTCACAAAGAGTCGGTTCAGATGCCACCTCATCACAGACCCTCTTAGTCAATTTCACTCTGCTCATTCTTCAATTAAATCGTTATACCCTCATTAGAGCACTAATTAAAGTTTATTTGTTAATTTGTTCATTAGGTACACATTCATTGAATGTCTACTGTGCATAAAATTGTTGTGGGAGTTAGGTTAAGAGACCACTAAAAAGTCTTCAAGAAGCTTATAGAATGGTGGTGGAGGCAAATGAGTAGAACAATGTAGTAAATGCAGTGTGTGTAGGATTCTATGGGAGCACAGAGAGGAAGCATCTCATGTAGCAGGGGTTGGGGAATTCCAGAGAGATTTGAGTTGAATATGGAAGTTGGAGAAATGGAGGTAGGGGAAGGAATTTCCCAGACTAACGAACAGCGCATTGTGAGTTATTGAGATGTGAAATGTTTTACACATTTAAAGAATAAGTAGCTCAGGCTGGAGGGTGAATGGGGGAAGTGGCAGGAGATATCTTCAAGGAGGAAAGACAGGTGAAATTGTGATGGGCCTTTTGTGCCAAGCTAGGGATTTGAGCTTTCTGAAAGCAATATAGAGCCTGTGAAGGATCTTGTGTAGGGGAGCAATGTAAGTAAGCCTTGTATCTTTCTTTCTTTCTTTCTTTCTTTCTTTCTTTCTTTCTTTCTTTCTTTCTTTCTTTCTTTCTTTCTTTCTTTTTCTTTCTTTCTTTCTTTCTTTCTTTCTTTCTTTCTTTCTTTCTTTCTTTCTTTCTTTCTTTCTTTCTTTCTTATTTTATTTATTTGAGAGAGAGAGAGCGAGAGACAGCAGGAGAGGGGAGAAGGTCAGAGGGAGAAGCAGACTCCCCATGGAGCCGGGAGCCCGATGTGGGACTTGATCCTGGGACTCCAGGATCATGACCTGAGCTGAAGGCAGTTGCTTAACCAGCCAAGTCACCCAGGTGCCTGAATTCTGTGTTTCTTGATGGCAGGAATCAAGTCTTATATATCACTATAGCACCTTAACACCTAACACAGAGCATAAAATTGAAATGGGTTTGCTGCGTACTGCTATAATTCTTCTCAAGAATTAATTTATCTGAAATAGTAACAGTAATAGTGTTGAAGACTTTTTGCAGTCTATCAAATCTGTAAGAATTATCTGATCCTTACTACTCTCTGACGTAAGTATAGTGGCTTAGAGGGGTAAGTGAGGGGACTAGTATAATAGTTGAGTCTGCTTAGGTTTGAATTTCAACTTCTCCACTTACTGGTTTTGGACCTCAAAGTTACATATGTGCCTGTTTCCTCGTCTGTAAACTGATAATGATAATGATACCTTGTACCTTACTGGGTATTGTGAGGAGTAGTGAAACATGTAAATACATGTAAAGGGTTGCCCCTATCATTGCTAAGTGATTACATGCTCAGTAAATGTAATTCTTAGCTATTATTAAGAAACATACCCCAAAGTCACATGACCGATTAGTGGTGAAGCCTGTGATGAACAAGGCCATTTGATTTCAGAACCTTTAATTACTATTTATTCTATGTTACATCTACTTCTGTAGTTATAATGAGATGAGTAAAGGTGGGTTCTAAGCAGTGAAACAAAATGAAGAATTTCAGTCAACATGGGAAATACCATTTGGGGTAGGGAATTCTTAGGGGCTCTTCAAACTATCCCTACTTAAAGAACTCTTCCTTTGCTACCCTGCCTGCACGTAAGGGACTTATGTGAGAAGTATCTCTCTCTAACTTAGGTAGATGATATTAATTCCAGATTCATAGTGCACATGGCTAATGAACCTGGAGAATGTCTTACAAAGGTCTCCCTCTAGGAGTCTGTCTGCTGGTGCTGGCACCTGGTATACAATGTCAAGTCCTGTAGCTCTGTTCCTCTTCTCTGTACTCCCTAGATTTTTCCAACTTTAGGACCCAAGTGGGAGTCTTATGTTGGAGAATGTTGTGCAAACCACATGCGTAAAGAAAATAATTTACATTTTTCCTTTCTTAGCTTCTGGAACATCAGTGATTCCGTCCTCCCACTTCTATTGGGCAGAAATTGAGGTATTCTCCTTATGCTCCCTCATCTTTTCCAAAAGACACCCCCCCCACACACAAACACTCCTAGACATACATGTCAGAGGGATCCACCTACTAACTACTTTTTTTTCTGATTCAAGGTCCCAAGAACATACAAAGTCTTTGGTAACAGAGGTAATACAGCAATTCACTTTTTCTTTTCCATTCCTATTCTTCCAGTCATAACTGTCTTTTAGCTTTCTTTTCTCTTTTTTTTTTTGCTCACCAGTTTATCCCTTTATCCTTTGCACAATGCTTGATTTATACTAGGCATTCAGTAAATACTTTTTGAAAGAATAATAGAAAGACAAGATGCATTGTATATCCAATACTTTAATGTAATTGAATACAATTACAGAAAAGTGTACAAAAATATTACCTTAAATTTTATGGGAACATATTGTTTTTAGCAAGCAAACCCCACCTTCACCTCCACTGCCACATTGGAGCTCCCACAACTTCAAGATTTGTTCGCCTGAGTATATATAGCTCTGGTGGTAAAGGAACTGAATGGATGCCTCACAAATGCCGGAGATCTCCAGTTTGGAGGCAGGTCTGTCTCATGGGATCTGCTATTTTTCCAAATTCTTGTGCAGTTGAACAGCTTCACAGTGGAAAATGTTCCACAAATATAAGTCCATATGGAAATTAATAAGTCATAGAAGACGAGTACTGTCAGAAAGGGTTGGGAGAAAATAATCTGAGGAAAATAGAAGATATCCAGCACCCATGGTTCAAAATAAATAACCTTCATAATTCTGGTCTCTATAAGAACTGAAATTTATGTAGATAGTGGTGCCGAGACAAACCCTTTAACTGGTTTCCTAGGTAAACTTTTAGAGTTGTGAAAAAGAGGCTTACACTTTAGGAGCTTATCCTTGCCTGGAAGTCCAGACTCAGGTTTAGTCCGGGCCACGATGACACACATATAGACTATCCAGACATGTTCAAGGCAATGAACTTGGTCCTTCAGGACTTCGATTGGCCCTGGATCTCATATTGCAATGTGCAGAAACAGTGTGTGTCCAAGGATGAACATCTCCTGAAGTCCAGGCATCGTGTGTGTGTGTGTGTGTGTGTGTGTGTGTGTGTGTGTGTATGTGTCTACAACCTGGAGGTAATCTCCAAGACTTCAAGTGAAAGTGATACCCAGGCTTGAATTTGGTGTGCTTCACACACAAGTCTTGTTCACTGCTTGCTCTGTCTCCAGACCCCTTAAAAAGGTCACCTTAAAGTTACTTTTCTTACTTCCATAAGAAATTAGAAAAAGAAGACCAAATTAAACCCAAAGCAGAAGATAAAGATAACAGCAGAAATCAGCCAGATAGAAAAGAGACAGTTAATGGAGAAAATTGACAAAGCCCAAAGTTTGTCCTTTGAAAAGTGTAATAAAATTGATGGACAGAATTGATAAGGACAGAAAACAGGAATTACCAACATAAAAAAAGTATTACCAACATGAGGAATGAAAGAGGTATATCATTAGATCATACTGACATTAATAATTAAAAAGTAATATAAATTCAACAAATTAGATGGTTTCAAATTACTTTAAAACATAACTTACTAAAGCTAATGCAAGATGGAATAGAAAATCTGAATAGCCTTATATCTAAAATTTTGAATTTGTGATAAAAAAAAACCTTCCCATGAAGAAGATTACAGGTTTACATGGTCTCTCTGATGAATACTATCAAACATTTAAAGAAGAAACAGTATGAATGTTAAACAAATTTAGAAAATAGAAAAGAAGTGCACATTTCTTAACTTATTTTGTGAAGCAAGCATTACCTGGACACCAAACCTGAGAAAAATATTTCAAAAAAGAAAATTGCTGATCAGTATTCCCTGTGATTATAGCCACTGTGATATAATGAATGTTTGTGTCCCTCCAAAATTCATATGTTCAAAACCTAATCCCCATTGTGATGGAGAAATCAATGGTCTACAACCTGGAAGAGGGCCCTTACTGGACACTGAATCTGTTGGTGTGTTGATCTTGGACTTCATACTCTCCAGAACCATGAGAAATAAATGTTTGTTGTTTCAAGTCACTAAGTCTATGGTATTCAGTTATAGCGGCCTGAACTAAGACAGAAATAAGAATCCTTAATGAAATATTAGCCCGTTGAATCTAGTAATATATAAAAAGTTAGTACCTCATGATCAAATGGGGTCTATTAGTTAATGTACTTCACATATTAATATAACAAAGGGGAAAAACATATGTAATCCTCTCAATAAGTGTAGAAAAAGCATTTCACAAAATTCTTGACTTAGCAAATCAGGAATAGAAAGAAATTTATTTAACTTGATGAAGAGCATCTATAAAACACCTATAGTACTATCATATCTCACATTGAAATATTGAAAGTCTTCATGATTGAGAACAAAGTATGGATGTCCTTTCTTACCACTTCTATTTGATACTGCACTGGAGCTCCTAGCCATTGCGATAAAGCAAGAAAAAGAAGTAAAAGCTATAAAGCTTAGAAAGGAAAAAAAAAATAAAACATAAAGCTTATTAGAAAGGAAGGAGTAAAACCCTCTATTTCTGCTAGACATGATTTTTTACATAGAAAATCTTAAGGAAGCTACAAAGCAACTACTAGAACTTATAAATGAACTTTAAGAGGCCAAAGTAATTTAGAAAGGCCACAGTGAATTTAATAAGTGAATTTAGAAAGAACAGTGGAAAATGTTCACAGTGGAACATTTTTATAGATCGGCGGCAAATAATGTATTTTTATAGATCGGCGGCAAATAATTGGGAAATGCAATTAAGAATATAATTCGGTATTAGAACATAAAATACTTCAGAGATGGATCAGAGATCCAAACCTAAAATCAAAACTATGAAACCTCTAGAGGAAACCACAAACTTGGGTTAGGAAAAGATTTCCTAGAGAGAGGATAAATGACACAGAACAAAAAGGAAAAAATTGACAAAATGGAATTATGAATTTTTGCTGATCATGTTTCCTTGGCAAGAACAAAGAGGGAAGACAAATATTAGGGGAAAAATTTATAGTATACATCTACAAATCAGTACAAAATGGGCAAAAGACTTGAGCAGGTGGTTCATGAAGGAAGATGTATAGTCAGTAAGCACATGAAATTGCTCAGGACCATTAGTCTTCAGGGAAAACACAAGTTAAAAGTACGAGATACCATTTTATACCCAATACAATGGCTAAAATGAAAAAAAACACCAATTATTGGTGAAGATATGGAGAAACTGCTGGTAGGAGTATAAAATACACAGTCACTTTGGAAAAAATTCTGGTAGTTTCATATAAAATTAACTGTACCCCTATGCTATGGCCCAGAAATTCTACTTCTAGGTATTTATCCAAAAAAATGAAGACCTATGCCCACAGCAATTTTATTTATACCAGCCCCAAGCTGGAAAGAACTCAAATATCCATCAACAAAAGGATAAATTATGGTATAAGTCATTTAAATACTACCCAGCATGAAAAAAGAATGAACTACTGATATATACAGCAACAAGAGCAAATCCCAAAATCATCATGTTGAGTGAAAGAAACCAGAGACAAAATAATACACATGAATGATTCTATTTATATAAAATTATAGAAGGGGCAAAATTTATCTTTATAGAAATAAGAACAGTTGTTGCCTATGGGGGTACATGGTGATTTTCTGGAATAATGGAAATGTTTGGTATCTTAATTGTGACCACAGTAGTTACATGGGTTTATATGTTTATCAAAATTCACTGAACTGTACATTGAAGGTTAGGCATTTCATTGTGTGTATATTTTACCTCTATCAAAACCAAACCAACAGTTAAGTATATGCCATTATAACAGTGACTTAGGGGAGTTAAAAATATGAAGTTGGGCAAAAATTATAGTGAAGAACAAACAAAATGGGTGGTAACATTATTATATCAGATTTATTTATTTAGAGAGTGAGTGCGCTGGCATAGGGGAAGGGCATTGGGAAGGGGAGACAAAGAATCTCAAGCAGGCTCTGTGCATCCCCAGTGTAGAGCCTGTCTCGGGGCTCCATCTCACAATTCTGATTTATGACTTGAGCCAAAATCAAGAGTTGGACGCTTAACCAACTGAACCACCCAGGTGCCCCATCTTAGTCATTGTTTTAAAAAGAGAAAAATAAATTAAATATGAATATTGGAAAGGAAGAGACAAAATTACCATTACCTATAAAATACTTGGAAAATGTAAGCAAATCAAACTTTTAGAGCTAATATGGATTTTTGGTAGTCTTATTAAGTATATGTGCACAGACATGTGTATCATATTGTATCATATGACATATATACATGTATGTATATACATATGTATATACATATATGCATGCTGATTTCACATATATATATGAACCAATATAAATCAGCTAGAAAATATCATAGAAAAAAGATCCCTTTCACAGTTATGATAAAAATATACAGAGACCTAGGAATTAATTTGTCAAGAGGAAATAGGACTGTATGAAGAAAGCAACAAAACTTCCTGAGGGACAAGAGAAGACTTGAATAGGTGGATACACACCACATTTCTGGATGGAAACACTCAAAATTATATATTAACTAATTTATATATTATTATTATATAATAATATATATATTATTTATATAATATATATAATAATTATATATTAACACTCAAAATTATATATTAACTCCTCTAACTCCTAGTTTTACCGTCCTCTGCAGGCTGCTTCCAATTTGCTCCATTACCTTTGAACAAAATTTCTTTCATACTGTTTCTTGGACCCAGCTTTATCTTCTTCCTCCCCAATTTTCCCTTTCCTGGATCTGTTTTCCAGCTGATAATTCTTTCCTTTTCTAGTCGGTGTTCAGACCTCATAAGTCTTTTTTTCCTTCTTCATGCACCTATCTACCTCAAAAAAGCCTTATTACTGGGTTGGGCCAAGCCATCTTTTTTTGAGGGGGTGTTGAAGGTGGAGTGAGTGAATGAACTCAATCAGTGAATGCGGTCATCAAATAACTTCAGAATTTCCTTGGTGGGTCTAAAAGAGAGGAGGCTGTGGATACCCAGGTCTTGATATTTTTGTCACCATCAGAGTTGAACAAACTGTGGGTCATTTGCGAACTGGAATGCATTCATCACAGATGAAACCAAGACGGTGGTTTGAGGCTGCGTGGGTACTACTAAGAGGGCTCAGAGACTGCCAGACGTGGGTGGAGGAAGACTGGCACACAGGCGTGCCTTCTTAAACATGCTTCCACGAAAAAAAATTTGCTTCCACGAGAGCAATATTTGTATGTTGAGGATACCCATAGAAGTTCCTGCTACAAAAATGTTTGAAGATCACTCCTTAAGAAAGCAACTAAACAATAAATATTTTCCATAGAAAACAACTGCTTTAAAAAGCAGTATGAATTGTAAGTTAAAAAGATATGGCTCCAAAGCCACTTAATGTTAGTTATATCTGAGTGGTAGGAAGCGAATAACAGATTCACTTTTGCTTGCCTTTATTTAAAATATTTCATAGGGATAACATATTATTGTTTTTATTTTTATAACTTTGAGGTATCATTTAGATACATTAAAATGCACAATTTTTAAGTAAATAGTTTGATGACATTTCGTATCTATATACACCTAGGTGACCACCACCCAGATCAAAATACAGCCTATTTCTATCACCCCAGAGAGTTTCCCCATGGCCCCTGTCAGTCAGTAGTTCCACTCCCTATGTCCCATTAGAGATAACCACTAGTTGAGCTAGTTCAGATTAGTGCTTACCTTTTTAAAAACTTCCTGTAAATGGAATCATATAGTATGTACCTATTTGGTCTAGATTATTTTGCTCAACATAATATTTCTGAGATCCATTCATATTGTTGTACATATTAGTATGTTTTCTTTAAACTGTTTGGTGATAGCCCATTTAATGACTATATCACATTTTGTTATTCTTTTGTTGGACATTGGATTATTTACAGTTTTTGCTATTAAAAATAAAGTGGCTCTTGGGGGCGCCTGCTAGCTCAGTTGTAGATCATGGGACTCTTGATCTCAGCGTCATGAATTCAAGCCCCGTGTGGAGCAAACAGAACAAAAACAGAATAAAGTGGCTCTGTGCAACCTTGTATTTTTTTGGTGGACATATCATCCCTTTCTCTTGGGGAGATGCCTAGAAGTAGGATTACAGGATATCTGCATCTTTAACTTTTCAAGATTTTGCCAAACTTCTCATTAAAGTGGTTGCGTGAATTTACTTTTCAATCAGCAATGCTTGAGAGTTGCCCATTCTCTTTTCCCTCTACCGCTGTAAAGTTCAAACAAGGCAGACTTTTCCATACAGGAAGACCAAGCCTAGAGGAATGTGGCAAAACCAGTTCTCATGTCTAGGGTCCAATCCAAGAGAAACATGCAGAGAGCAACAGCAGATTTTGGGCTGACAGTTGTTCTTGGTGTCTATCTGTGTCTGTGTTGCAAGCCCCAGAGGAGTGTGGGAGATGGAGGTGTGTGGAAAGCCAGTCTCAGGAAAGGGCTTCCTGACATTAGATAAGAGGTCAGGTTCCCAGGTGAACTGGTTCCAGCTCTTCAGGGAAGCAGAGGATCTTGGGTAGAAGGGATAGATTCCCGAACAGAATATATGCTGAATGCTTAGATGATTCAGGTTTCATCTGATGTTTATACCAGCATTAGGATTGCTGCTGCTTTGCCTTTCTGGGTACATAGGTTAGGAAACTCTTGAGATGCCACTAAACTTGGGCTAACTTGAACTTGCAAGAAGAACTTCCAACAGATACGGTAGAACTGCTGTAGACTGGGATGTCAGTATCCAAGCCCAAGTGTACAACTGAACCGAATGCTGGGGCACAGTTTGGATGTCAGTTTTCTAGGCAGGAAGCTAAGTGTAGGGAGGAAGTGAGGTCTATAAATGTGTGAACCAAGTAGATGTTGCTTGCCAAGACAAGTGGAACCACCCAAACTGAGTAGCTGTTGGTGAGTCCTAACAATGACAGTGATAATGAGGCCAAGTTTTCAGGTATAACTTCCATACAGTTTACTTACCTTTGGTCTGTTTTGTGCTCATAGTCTGGATCCTTCGGCCTCCCTGGAGGATGCAGAAATTTGTTACTGATGACACACATGAAAGAGTTCAGCTAATGCTGACTCTACTTCTGAAATGTATCCCGAGTCCTTTTGCTTCTTTGCAATTTCATTGCCATCACTTTAGTTGAAGCCGGGACCTATATTCTTCAGTGTATTTCGACAGCCTCTTTGCCAGTCTCCTATCAACTTCTAACCCATTCAAATTCATTCCATGCAGCATTACTCATTTTTCATGTATTCCCTTTCTTAAAATCATGTTGAAGTTTCAGGAGCATATATTTGAAGCATATATTTGTAGATAATGTGGATACTAGAAAATGTGCCAGTTTGGGAGTTCGAAGACTCAGGTTCTGATGCTGGCACAACCACTAACTAGCTGTACAACTGAGCAATCTCTCCCCTACCTGCCAAGTCTCCGTGTCCTTATATGTAAGTTAAAGAAAAGGGCCAAACTGTGAAGTCTCCAGGGGCCCTTGGAGGTCTAACATTCTGTGATACTTTGTGGGGCTAATTCAGAGGATTTTTTTCTTGAGTTCTTTCCTGGAATGGAAAGAAGGGAGACCCTGGATGGGATTTCAGTCAGCTCTCCCATCTCTTCTCAGGGATGGCTGGCATCCTTGAAATTTTAAGGCAATTCCCATACATGAGGAAAACCATACGAAAATATTTCAAGAGCATTTCCTCTTTTCAGCAGGTGTGTCTCAAGGACTGAGAGTTCTCTGTGGTTTTGCATTGCAGATGTCGGCCCTCGTCAAGTTCTCTGTGCTTCACTGCACACGTTATCTTGGGGTTGTGTGGATTGTCAGAAGCTCCCCAATCCAGGTCTGCTGGTGGAAGGTAGGTCCTTAAGTTCCATGGAGTCTTACTGCCATCAGGATTCTGAATGAGTGGTGAATGTAGACATATATTCAATTGTCCAGTTATGGTTTTTAAAATGGAAATCTGATGGCACAGAACTAGACACACACACTATACAAATGTCAGTTTCCCGGTTTTAATTTTGTATGATAGTTCGGTAAGGTGCACTCGTTGAGGGAACCTGGGTGAGGGGACATGGGATCTCTTTGTTCTACCTTTGCAACTACCTGTGAATCTTTGTTTCAAAATTTTTGAAAAAGTAAGTCTTTACAAGGTGGTCAAGACGACTCTCTAGGGCTGATCCCATAATATCCCAACGATATCGCAGTGGTCTGAGTTGGAACTTTTATTTCCTCCCTGCCCAAAGCACAATGTAGACTACCTCACAATGCAGTGGTTTTTTGTAAATTCTACTATGAAGTTTGGTCCCCAAAATTTCTTTTTGAAAGCTCAGCCTCCACATTCAGTGGCCTGTATGTTTACATTGCTTTTGATCAGCACCAAGCCAGCCTTAGCAATAGCATTTCATGTGCTGTTCTTTCTGGCTCCTTGGATACCATGCTAGCTCCCATCTTTCTTTTCTCTACTCTGGGCTCAACCCTCCTTGGCTCTGTGTAGACAGAGGGCTGTAGATTGACCTGGCCAATGCCCTTCCCAGACCTCTGAAGGAAGAATCTCCAAATGACTGCTGGGATATGGGTGAGTTGAGCCCAGTAGTCATTTGGAGACTCAATCAACTGAGAACCCATTCTTCTGTAGATTAGGGTGGAGGGTATCAAGAGATGAGCAGAAGGTGCTGAAGGGAAAGAAGGATTAACAGCACCCCAAAGATGTCCGTGTCCTAATCTTCAGGACCCGTGAATAAATCAGATGGTGTGGCAGAGGCAAATTCAGGTTGCTGATAGAATTCAGGTTGCTAATCAGTTGACCTTAGTGTCCTGGGATATTCTTAATATCCCAGGATCTCCTGGTAGGCTCAGTGTTATCATAAGGGTCCTTGAAAGTGGAAGTGGGAGGCAGAAGAGGAGAGTCAGAGAAAAAGAAGTGATAAGGAAGGAGGCTCAGAGAGATTCTATGTTGCTCTGAAGGTGGAGGAAGGGGCCATGAGTCAATATATGGGGGTGGCCTCTGCAAAGCTGGAAAAGGTAAGTCAATTAATTCTCTCCAAAGCCTTCAGAAGGAGCACACTGTGATTTTAGTCCAGTGAGACCTCTCTCAGATGTGTGCCCCACAGAACTATAAAATAATAAATTTGTGTCATTTCAAGTCACTGACTTTGTAGCCATTTGTCATAGCACAGTAGAATATGGATCCCACAGAAAACCTATGCAGTATGGCAGTGCTTGAGGTTTCAGGGTAAGAATTAGTTCGGGGAGGCCTGGGGCTCAAGAATCAGGGAGGAATCTTGGGGCTGGGTTGGAGTGAAATCTGAGACAGGAAAACTGGGAAGCAGGAGAAGCCCCAGAAGGGGCATGGTCTTAAAGAGAAAGACCGTCTTGTGCCGGGAGGGATTGAGTTAAGCATCAGGAAAAGAGAAGGTCAGCTCAAGCAGTCAGAGAAGCAGTATGGGGACTTGAAGCGCTTGGATGGCAGCACAGAGGTGAGACTTGGGTGGGGGAGTATACATGGCGATAGTGGGTTTATATGAGGCTAGGGCACAGAGGAAGGGAATGGAAAGAGCACAAGGCTAAGAGTCCAGGACTCTGGATTTTAGCCATTTCGTTAAGCCACCTGGGCCTCAGTTTTCTGACACGTAAGATGAGGGGCTCAGAGTATTAAGACTGTTATCCAGACTAAAACAAAAATGACACGATTTGCTGAAGACCTTAGTGAGCTCTTTTGGACTAACCTGACTGCAGTTGTAGCATTTCAGCTATGTCACCGAGTCATTGTCTTTGGACACAGCTCAATGGGGTACACATAAATGACCGTGGACTAGGGCTTCCCCCTTGGGAGAATAACTTGGGTCCACTGATGAGTGTTCATTGTATTACTTCAATGGAGGACTAATGACCATGGCACACGCAAGTCTCCCTGTGATGGAAATATTTTGCATTTATAGAGTTGTATGTATATGATGCTTTTCAGGGGGCAAGTTGAAAGTCTTCGAAAACTGCCATCTCTGATCCCTTTTGGGATAGGCAGGTAGTAGCCATTTTAAAGTTGGCCAAACAGAAACACAAGGCCATGGGTCCCCAAATCTCTCTTAATTCTTAAGCATTAAGTATTCCAGAATCCTGAAATACCGAGTTCAGTAAAAATGTCTTTGCATTCTGTTTGATTTTGTACACTTTTCAGTTTCTCACAAACCTTTTACTGACAGAGCATCGTAGCATCTGCCAGTGATAGGGCAACCAGAGGGTCTGGCAGCTTGTGGGTGGGAGTTTCAGGGTTTGGGGACTTGGCAGCAGTTAGATTGGGCTGTTGGTGTGGGAGGATGGAACTGTGTATTGATGATGGTCTTGGCTTTTCCTAAATCACAATTGCATCATATGAGATAGCTGAATTTATGTTGAGCTTTACAAAAGCCTCCTGGGAAAAGGGCAAAACTGGTTTTAGTGCGTAAGAAGTTTATTTATGGCAATTATGGTACCAAGCTGAGATTGGAGACTGTTGAGAATCTGGACCGTTTTCTGGTGGAGGAAAAAAAATGATTTTACTTTTATAAGTAGGGATCCTATAGTAGAATCATTTTGTAGTTGTAATGATTTTTTAAAGTCTTCTTGTCATTTCCATAGGGCAGCAGGTAGGATATTCTTGGCATACTAATTCAAATAAGGGTGGCTTCTGGAAAGAAATATGAGGGAAAAAAAAAAAAAAGAATAAGAGTGAATGGAAAGAAAATGGCCAGCTCCTGGGGAGATGTTTTGAGGATGTCAAGTACGGTTGGCCAGGTTTCTTATGACTCATCTGCACAGCAGAACTGTATGACTGGTCCTCCTGGAAACACAGGGTCATAGCTTTCTGTAGTATTGAGATGACTCACAGAGAAGGGGGCTGCAGGTTCCATCTCAGGTTTATCTGACATGCATAAATGTGACTTCGGTGTTTGATTTGATTTTTTAACTTGTAGTGCCCTGATTTCTAGTGATAGAATACCATGGAAGGAAAATTATATTAAATGATTTTTTTTTCCGAAAAAGAAGATTAGGAATAGAGCTCACCTCAGTCACTCTTGCACATTGTCCTAGAAAATGGGTTACTTTTGGTAAGGTTCTGTCAAGAGTTCTCCCAATATAGTGCAGTATAATGTAATCTATCATTTGACGACTATACTAAGCACTTAGTATACTTAGATACTAAGAAGTATCTGAAACTTTTTTTTTGTTCTTTCTATTAAACTCTGTTTAACTCTATTAAACTCTGAAACAAAAGTTTCAGGTACATCTTTCTATTAAACTCTGTAAAACCTTCTTTTCCCTTCCTTTAATGGAATCTTACGTAAGTATTAAAACATACTAAAAAAACCCACCAAAAAACAAAAAAACCTACTGCTTATTTTTGATGAGTAAAGTTCAGTCCAATACAGTTTAAAACTTTCCCCCTAATCCATTTCTCAAGGGACCCAAAAAGTAGTTTGGAAGGGGGGATTGGAAAAAGAAGGAGGGAGGGAAGAAGGAAGATGGAGAGAGAGAGGGAGACAGAGAGACAGAGACAGGTGTTGAGAAATAGACAGAGATAAATAGAAGATAGAGATGTAGAGATAGAAAGAAAGAAAGAAAAGATACAGTGGGATTCTGAGATACTTCCTCCCCTTCTCTCTGTCCTGTAGATAATTCATGACTGGGGCAAGGGGCTCTTGGATAGAGGAGGTAACAGTAGTCTCATACCCTTGACTACCAGCCAGTTGTAGGAAGTTACCCATACTTACCCTCATCACTCCGGTTCTATCAGTTTCTAGCAGCCTCTGCTGATGTAATGGTCTCCATATGATGGTTTCTTGTTCAAGCCAACATGACCCACTCTGTCAATGAGGACTTTCTTAGAGAGGGGCAACTCTGCCATGGTTCATACCTCCTGTCTTCTCCCTGGCACGTTGTCACCTCATTTGTCCTGGATGTCTGGATAGCCCTTTTTGTTTCTTTATCCCTCATCTGTTGTGCAGTCCTTGTTGTGGACCAATGGAAACCACTGGGGTTTTCTTCCCTAACTTCTGTCATGAAACTGGGCTGAGGTGCCACACATCGTCTCCTTCCCAGGATTACTATTCTATAGTTGCTTGGTATGTTACTTCAAGGTTCTCCAGGAAGCCTCTTTCCTTCAGAAATCTATAGGGAGAAGCGGGTATGGTCTCTGTGTTCATGTGCACGCTCCCATCTTCAGGCCAAGCCCACCTTAGAACTTGCACACCAGTGGTTCTCTTTTCCTATAGATCATTTCCTCACAATAAGCAAGACTGGGGACTCTATTCCCTCTCCTTTTCCTGCCTAGGCTGGCAAGAGGTGTGAGGGTTGGGTTGATGGCTCCCAGTCATAATCATAGTTCTGACTACTAGAAAGCCTTGAGGGAAGGTATCTGTCCCTGTAGATATGGAGACTCAGTGCCTGTAGATTTTATCTACAGACCCTTGGGCCAGGACTGGGGCCATAGGAAAATTTCCACTCAACCTCCTGGCATACTAATATCTATTTTTATATATGACCACATTCTCCCGTCATTCGATGGCCTTTCATTGTTACGGGATAGCGTGGTGGGATGTTTTGTTTTGTATTTGTCAATTCATATTTCTAGAAAAATCATAGAAAATAATGATTTATGAAAAATAATGTAAGGCTCTGTTTACTTCAGTTCTGACTTGTTTCCTAGAAAATATTTGATTTCCCTGGCTAGATGCTGTAAATGCAGTAGGATGTTAATATTTATATTGTTTATTATAATAGGAATTTCTTTCTGTAAGTCATATTATGGTCTTCAAGATGTGTTCCGTGTAATAAAAGCCCACGAGGGCAGTAGAGTGCATATAGGGGTCAAACTGACTTGGCTAGAATCAGCAGCTATATGAGGCTGGTGAGTCACTTAACATCTTCCTTATAAGCAAAATAAAAATACTACTACTTCCCCATCTCAAAGGGTTTTGGGGTCTCGATTGAAGCATGTATGTAAAGCATTCAACATAATGCCTGGATCATAGGAAGTATATCATAAGGCTACTTTTATTATCTTTATGGTACAGATAATGCTTATCAATATGATTATATGGTTCCACCACAATTTGAATAAAAACATACCAGATTGGGCAGGGGAGGCCAAGGCTGGGAATTCTACTAGATATAAGGAAATTTAGCATCCATCATATTGGCAGAAAAAGGGATCAAGTTCAAGTGAACAGAGACCAGAAGTTAGGGACTCCATCTAAGATACTGGGAGATACAAGATCAGGGGTGAAGGTCAGGGTGCGAATAACTAAAAATTAGGCATAGCACAGCAGGAAGAAAGCTTGGTAGTTATGGATTTGAAAGATAAAGTCTAGAGCACATCTCAGTGGATGGGCAACCTGAGAATGTGGATTGGAACAATCCAGGGCCTCTGACTGCAGTGCTGCTTGGGGTAGGAGAAGAGGTTATTTCCTGTGGCATTTTTCTGTTTGTTAAAAGGATCTTTAAATGTTTTTTCTTTGTGATCAGCAGGTCTTGTCTCCTTTTCTGCTCACTCTAGTGGGGTGAAGTAGGATTGAGCATTAAAAAAATTATTGCTTATTGGATAGGCCAAAAATAATCTCATTCAAATTTTTACTTTTTGATCATAAGTGGGGTTTTAATGTATAATACCATATATGTTAGCTGTTTGCATTTCTCCTTTTGTGAATTATCTACTCATGCTATTTATAATTTGTTTATTACAACTTGAGGGTTTTTCTTAAATCTGTGTATGCTCTTGATGTATTTACTCTTTGTCCATCATATGTGCTGTATTTCTCTCCATTTCTTTTTACCTTTTAATTTTTTCCCCCAAATACTTTTATTTTATTTTTTCAGTGTTACAAGATTCATTGTTCATGCCCCACACCCAGTGCTCCATGCAATACGTGCCCTCCTCAATATCCACCACCAGGCTCACCCAACCCCCCACCTCCACCTCTCCAAAACCTTCAGTTTGTTGCTCAGAGTCCACAGAATCTCATGGTTCATACCTTTTAATTTTTGATTTTATGCTTTTAGGGTCTATGGAATCAACAAAATGAAAAGGCAACCTATGGAATGGGAGAAAATATTTGCAAACCATATATCTGATAAGGGGTTAATATTCCAAAATATGTAAGGAACTCTTACAGCTTAATAGTAAAAAAATAAACAAACTGGGGCGCCTGGGTGGCTCAGTGGGTTAGAGCCTCTGCCTTCGGCTCAGGTCATGATCTCAGGGTCCTGGGATCAAGCCCCACATCGGGCTTTCTGCTCGGCGGGGAGCCTGCTTCCTTCTCTCTCTGCATGCCTCTCTGCCTACTTGTGATCTCTCTCTCTCTCTCTCTGTCAAATAAATAAAATCTTAAAAAAAAAATAAGTAAACTGATTCAAAAATTGGCCAAGGACCTGAATAGACATACAAATGGCCAACAGGTACATGAAAAGATGCTCAACATCAGTCATCATCAGGAAAATGCAAATCAAAACTACAATAACATACCACCTCACAACTGTTAGCATGGCTATTTTCAAAAAGTCCAAAGATAATAAGTGTTGGTGAGAACGTGGAGAAAAATCCTTATGCACTGTTGGTGAGAATATAAATTGGTGCGGCCCCTGTGGAAAACAGTATGGAGGTTCCTCAAAAAATTAAAAATAGAACTACCATATGGTCTAGTAATTCCACTACTAGATATCAAACCAAAGGAAATGAAATTAGTATCTCTGAGAGATATCTGCAGTCCCATATTCATTGTAGCATTATTCACACTAGTTAGGATATGGAAATAATCTAAATATTTGTTGACTGATGAATGGATAAAGAAAATATGATACATACATAGTAGAATATTATTCAGCTTTAAGAGAGAAGGAAATTCTCTCTTATGTGTCACATGTGACTATATGGATGAAACTGTAGGACATTATGCTAAGTGGAAAACAACAAAAAAACACAAAAAGCCGACCTCATAGTAACAGAGAGTAGAGTGGTTGTTACCAAAGGGTGGAGCATGGGCAGGGGGGTGAAGTTTAGTATATGTGCTGCCGAAGCGAGCACAGGGGGGTGAAGTTTAAAAAAAATTAAATAGTAAAATGGTGATTGCCAGGGGCTGGGGAGAGAGGGTCATGGGAAGTAATTGTTTAATGAGAACAGAATTTCAGTTTTGCAAGATGAAGAGTTCTGGAGATGGATCGTGGTAATAGTTGCCCAACAATATGAATGTACTTAATACCTCTGAACTGTATACTTAAAAATTGTTAAGAAAATAAACTTTATGTTATGTATATTTTACAAGAAAAATTTAAAAAGAAAAAAATTGGAAAAATATTAACACATGAAAAAAGAAAAATTAAATAAAATAGGGGGATATATAGTTAGATGGTGCAAAGGTTAAACAGATAACAATAAGATATTACAGTGGAAAACAATTTGGTAGTTCCTCAAAAAATTAAACAGAATTATTATATTATGAAGCAATTCCAATCCTATATACTGGAAATAACAAAAAAACCAGGTATGTGTACCCTGATGTTCACGGCAGCATTATTCACAATAGCCAAAAGGTGTAAACAACTCAGGTGTCTATCGACAGATAAGTGGATAAACACTATATGATATGTACATAAAATGAACATATTTAAGCTGTAAAAATAGTGAAACCCTGACATGCTACAACATGGAGGAACCTTAAAAACATTGTTCTAAGTGAAATAAGCCAGACAAAAAAGATATGATTCTCTATATGTGAAGTAGGTAGAATAGGTAAATTCACAAAGATAATAAGTACAATAGGGGTTACCAGGGGCTGAGGGGGGAAGAGAAAGGAAAGTTAATGCTAAATGGGTAGAGTTTCTGTTTGAGATGATGAAAAGGTTCTGAAAATAGTGGTGATGGTTATAGACTACTGTAAATTTACTTAATTCCCCTGAGTTATACACTTAAAAATGGTTAAATGGAAAAATTTGTGTTATATATATTTTACCACAATTAAATTTTTTATTTTTTTAAAGTATATATTTTTAAGATTTTATTTATTTATTTGAAAGAGAGAGAGATCACCAGTAGGCAGAGAGGCAGACAGAGAGGGGGAAGCAGGCTCCCTGCTTAGTGGAGAGCCCGTTGCGGAGCTCGATCCCAGGACCCTGAGATCATGACGCGAGCCAAAGTCAGAGGCTTTATTTAACCTACTGAGCCACCCAGGCACCCCACACAATTAAATTTTTTAAAAAGAAAAAAAGATGTATCAATCTTTCACTTTAAAAATTCTTACAATTTTTTTGGGGTGCCTGGGTGGCTCAGTTGGTTAAGCGACTGCCTTCAGCTCTGGTCATGATGCCAGAGTCCCGGGATCAAGTCCCATATTGTGCTCCCAGCTCCACAGTGAGTCTGCTTCTTCCTCTGACCTTCTTCTTCTCTCTCTCTCTGTCAAATAAATGAATAAAATCTTTAAGAAAAAAAAGCCTCTTACAACTTTTAAGATGACTCCCATGACTTTTTTTCTAATACACGTTTTTTTCACATGTAATTCTTTATATTTTCCTTTAGGCATTATAAAGTTCAAATTTTGCATTTAAATATGTTATCCATCTGAAATTTACTTATGAGACACAGATACAAATTTATCACAGCATTATTTATTGTGTATTCTCTTCTGCACTAATTAATGATCTTTCTTCATCATACATTAGACATATATAGTGAGTCTAATCATGTGTAAATTCTTTTGTGGATTTGAAGGCTATCGAAGGGATTTTTGCCTCATGGTGCTTTTGAGTATGGAAACAGGGTTCTTGAAACTTCTGTTGTGTTTTTACCTAAGACATCTTTTCATGTGTCATTATTATTCCAGTGTAGCATGAACTCAGTGTTTTTGGAATGTAATTATCAAGTGGTGCTATAGTTCATTCAAATTTATTTGTAAATATTACTCTTTCCCAATCTCGACACCACTGGTTTTGAGAAGATACAGTGCCTATCATGTGTAGTTCCATTAGCAGGGAGAGGTGGGTTAAAGAAGAAAATTTGCTTCCATATCATTTGTAGGGCCATTAGTTGTTATTATGTCATATTTGTGATTATAAGTAATGCCCTTCTACACTATCATTCCAACTGGGCTGGTAGGCTGTTAATTCAGCAGATTTAATTTTCCAAGTGAGCAAAGTTGCCCTTTTATCAAGTTCATGGATATGATGCCTGGTTGTGGATATAATTTTTGCATTATCAGCTTCGTTCATCACAAGGCAAGTGGCCAGAAATGTGAGACTGAACATGGCAAAGATTTAATGATTTCTCTTGCTTAATTTCACTAATGCATTTTATTTCTTCATTTTAACAATGATATGTCTATCTACATATAAAACGGTTATTTAGAGCATATGAAGTAAGCCACTTCAGATTTTTGGGGGGAATACTTTAATTGGAATCATTTCCTAGATATTATTTATCAAGTGATCTTACCCATTTGAATTTGTTTGTCTCTGGCGAAGGTCCTGCCTTTCCAGTGATGCTCCATCTGAGTTTTGTAACTATTAGATCATACTGGGAGGGGGGCTCAGGCTCATAGTTGGGGGCTCTGGGACTATCATGTTTTTCTTGGGATTTGTCCATCCTAGTCAATTTCTCCTCCATTTGCATTTTTGTTCTAATTTCTCCATTTTTGTTCTAATTTCTCCTCCATTTGGATTTTTGTTCTAAGGGACCCAAAGTAACATAATCCATCTATTACTACTGAGTAGAGAGCATCATGACTTAGTCGATTGTGTCTTAAGTTTTCTAAGCTTCTCAGGTTCCTGGCGTGGTGTTCACCGATTTTTCTGGGCTTGACCAATTCATCAAACCATTCTGCCTCCTCTTTCATACCAGTGAAAGAAACGGAACACCAGACGGAAGCAGGAACACCAGCCCTAGTGGGTCAGGAAATCTGGATGAGGCTTGATTCACGGATCCTGTGGAGGAAGGATCCACAGATCCTTCTGGCCTGCAGATTTGGTGAGGTTACAGGAGAAGCAACAGAAGGCTTCTGTGGAAAACAGGCAGATTTTTATGGAGTTTAGAAATCAGAGAGGGTGGGTAGGTGAGATGGAGTTGTTGGAGAGCTTGGGGATTTAAGGAGAAATAGGCACATATTCCTGGAGATTTAGCTATTTTCTCGAATTCGTTGAGAAGAGAGGTTTTGATGGTTTTATCTATAAATAAGAGATCTCTTTTGTAGGTTCAGGACGGGTGAGGAAACAGAACCTGTTGCACAGCTGAATGACATAAGGAGGAGAAGTAGCAGTCTAGCAACCCAAGGAAGAATGGTCCCCAGGTCTTGGTAATGTAACTGCCATTAGGCTCCCAGACCCTGGTAGAGAAAAGCCTAAAGGGAGGGTAAGTAAGAGGGCTGGAGGCAGCTGAAGGGTCACTTTATCCGTTCAAATCTTATAATTATAGTTGATCTGGTAAAGGAGAGGTTTTTGTTTTGTTTTTCCTCCTTCGTTACGGGCTAAAGCAGCACTCTATTCCATTGGAACCGTGGTCAGTTGAAGCTGAGATCAGACCTCAGTAGTGTCACATCCCAAGGGAGAAGCATTGGGATGAGAGCCCCGGTTACAGATGGAAAGATAAACGGTTTAAGTAGTAAGGATTGCAGAATTTAGATGGAAGAGGGGCAGCCAGACAGCGGAATATACTAACAGACATAGAATATTTCTCATAAGAAGGCAAATACTGGGGAGACAGAGATCTTGGTCAAGATTTTAATTTTTAGAAGAAAGGCATCATATATATTAAATGCCTAAAACCACAAAGTTTCTTCTGGTGGATAATTTTTTTTCTACTGGATAGTTTAAAATAAAATTTGGTCTCTGAAATGTTAGGAGTTAGTAATGCAGAATAAAAGCTAAAAAAGAAATACAGTATCACAACACATTTGTGAATATTCCTCGCAAGAATTTCTCAAATTACGATACGTATTACACTTAAGATACAATATCTATCTATATCTATCTACCTATTACACAAAATTAGCTTGACTCCTTTCCTGATTGCGTGCTTTATTTTTGGCTTGCTATTTGTAATAGGTGACTCAGAAACGGAAGTGAAAAATCATTTTACAGTTTGACCAGGGATTTTTATTTTCTGTTAGGGTTGTTGTAATTCTTACATAATATGAATACAAACCTCTTAATGTTTATTAGATGTCTGGTGCTAGGTTTCTGTGTAAACCAACAATACCAGCCCCCTAACTTCCATGCCTCTCTAATTATATGTAAACTTGTTTAAGATCATCAAGTACAATGATTCATCACTCCAAGGTGCTCTGCAAAAGGCTACATTGTTGTAAGACTATTGTTCTCTACTGAATATATTTATTTTGAGCTTTGGTTAAATTTTTTTTATTTTTAACATAAGCTCCAGATCTCTATCTGTACTTATTATGTAAGAAATAACGAACACTTGAATGTAATTATCTACTTTTAAAAATTTACTTTTTATGATAAAAACAGAAGGCTACTGCACTCTTAAAAATGTCTGTTTAGATTTATTGCTATCATTATCAGCAGCTTCATAATTATCATCATCATCATCTGTTAATAATGGTTGCTAACCATTTAGTTCAGGGATTATTGTAAGTTCTAGTAGCATTTACAAATTATATATATCAAATAACAGAGGACTTGCCCTTAGAGAAAAGAGAGAAGAATGAGGAATGGTCAAAGTCATATGCAATTCCTAACTTTCAAATGGGTTGGTTGCCAAATTTTGTTTGTAAGGTAGTTTGTTTGAACTTGGAGTCCTTTTTATTGATCGATTGGTAAACACTGTTATATATGGGATGTGGGTACTCAGTTTTGTACCCAAAAACCCACTCGGGAGTTGAAACTCTGCGTGCTCAGCATATGATCAAGTGTTTGAAAATGGGTCTAATGGTGACTCAACACAGAGGCTTCCACTAGAGCTGGTGGAGAGTTATGCTTCTCTTTCTGCCATCTTCAGCTATGCTCGCAAGGAAGACCTGAAGACACTTTTATGACCTCTGCTGTGCGTTGAATTGTGTTCCCCAGGCAAAACATGTTGAAATTCTGACCCCAGGTCCTTGTGAATTTGACCTTATTTCGAAATAAGGTCTTTGCAGATGTAATCAATTTAAGATGAGATCATATTGCGTTAGAATGGGCTCTACTCCAATGACTGGTGTCCTTATAAGAAGAGGGACATTCAGACACATATGGAAGAATGCTATGTGATGAGGGAGGTCGATACTGGGGTCATGCATCTGTGTGCTATGGAATGACAAGGAGTGCCAGCAACCACCAAACACTAGGAAAAAGCAAGCAAAGAGTCTTCCCTGGAGCCTTCAGAGAGAACATGGCCTTGCTGACATCTTGATTTTGGACTTCTCACCTCCAGAACTGTGAGAGAATAAATCCTGTTTTAAGCCATCCAAGTTTGTGGTGATTTGTTATGGCAGCCCTAGGCAAGTAATACACCTTCTAAATAAACAGAACTTGACCAATAGAAATTTCTTATGTGTCTGTCTGCTCCTAGGAAGTCTAGGAATAGACTTATTACTAAAACAGAACTTGGCATGTATTATGGACCAAATGTCTGTGTCTCCCTAAAATTCATATGTTCTAATCATAACCTTCAATGTGATGACATTAGGAGGTGGCGCCTTTAGGAGGTAATTAAGTCATGAGGGTGCAGCCTTCATGAATGGAATTAGTGCCGTTATTGAGGAAGCCCAGAGAGGTTCCTTACTCCTTCCACCATGTGAGGTCACATGAAAAGATGTTTGCTTATGAACCAGGAAGAGGGCCTGGCCATATATCAAATCTACTAGCACTTTGATCTTGGACTTTCCTGTCTCCAGAACTGTGAGAAATGAACTTTTTTTGTTTTAGCTACCCAGTCTATGGTATTTTTGTTATAGTATCCTGAACAGACTACGACAGCATGCTTAAGGTTGATAAGTAGTTTAGTCCTAAGACACAATTGTGGTGATATTATTTCAGTGATTATATTGATAGTGCTTTTTATTTTATTTTATTTTAAAGATTTTATTTATTTATTTGACAGAGAGGAAAGAGATCACAAGCAGGCAGAGAAGCAGGCAGAAAGAGAGGGGGAAGCAGGCTCCCTGCTGAGCAGAGAGCCTGATGTGGGGCTCGATCCCAGGACCTCGAGATCATGACCTGAGCTGAAGGCAGAGGCTTAATCCACTGAGCCACCCAGGCGTCCCGATAGTGCTTTTTAAATATAAACCTCTCAGTTCATTAAGGATTTTAAGATATGTGATGATACATAGCAAGTCCTACAATTTTTAGAATTTCTATGACAAGACTATATGAAGATTGCTAAAAACTGTGTACAAGAGAAATCTGTACATTATCAATCCTTGCTTTAAATAGAGAACACATATTAAATATAGATTAGACATAGTTAAAATTTTAAAGAAGACTCTTATGTTTATTACTTTTCTTTTTTTTTTCTTATGTTTATTACTCTTCTATTTTTTTTTCTTTTTCTTCCTCTTGCCCTGCCCTACCCATATTCTCTGTGGCAGCTCGCTAAGACTGCCAGCTCTTCTATTTTTTTTTTAATTAAAACCTGCTAAACTCCAGAGTAGCAGGGTCCATTACATATTTATTTTTCCCCTTCTTTACAAAATGGTCTAAGAATCCAGGGACCTTAATGAATTCAAAGAGACCCCTCATTTTTCCAAATACTTCACAGAGAAAGAGAAAAAACTAGAAAGTTTGACCAGTCTCCTATTGGGTCCCATTTTTCATCTGTCATTTTTCTATTGTCCACAGTTACCAGTAACAGCAAATCCTCATGTTCTCATGCATTCTTTTCCATTCCTGCGATGACATGGCTCCTGATCAATAGCACTTGGGCCGCAGCAACTCTTTAGTTCACCCTCACTGGTTAAGAGAATGGGCTTTGAAGTCTGACAGTCCTGTGTGTGTATCTCAGATCTGCCATTTATTGGCTGTGTGGCCTTGGAAAATTTTCTTAAGCTCACTAGGCCTCTATTTGCAGAACCATAAAATGGGTGTACTATTGGACTTTCCTCAGAGACTAGTTGTAAGAATTAAATGACAAAAATCTGCATAAAGTTGAAAATGTCTGGCACATAGCAATGTTTATAATAGTTTTTTTTAAACTTTTAATTTAAATTTCAGTTAGTTAACATACAGTGTAATATTAGTTTCAGGTATTCAAGGTAGTGATTTAGCACTTCCCTACATCACCCTGTGCTCATCACAAGTGCCCTCCTTAATCCCCATCACCTATTTCACCCATTCCCCACCCACCTCCCCTCTGGTAATCATCAGTTTGTTCTCTATAATTAAGAGTCTGTTTCTTGGTTTGCCCCTCTCTCTTTTTTCCCTTTGCTCATTTGTTTTGTTTCCTAAATTCCACATATGAGTGAAATCATAGGGTATTTGTCTTTCTTTGACTGGCTTGTTTGGCTTAGAGTAATACCCTGTAGCTCCATCCATGTCATTGCAAATGGTTTCTTTTTTATGGCTGAGTAATATTCCATTGTGTATATACACTACGTCTTCTTTATCCATTCATTAATTGATGGATATTTAGGCTGCTTCCATAATTTGGCTCTTGTAGATAATGCTGCTATTTATAGCAGAGGCTCATGCATCCCTTTGAATTAGTATTTTTGTATTCCTTGCATAAATACCTAGTGGTGCAATTGCTGGATCATAAGGTAGTTCTATTTTTAACTTTTTGAGGAAACTTCATACTGTTTTCCAGAGTGACTGCACCAGTTTGTATTCCCACCAACAGTACAGGAGGGTTCCCCTTTCTCCACATCCTGATCAACAACTGTTGTTTCTTGTGTTTTTTATTTTAGCCATTCTGACAGGTGTGAGGTCATATCTCATTGTAGTTTTCATTTGTATTTCCCTGATGATCAGTGACGTTGAGTATCTTTTCATGTGTCTGTTGCCCATTTTGACCTCTTCTTTGAAAAGATGTCTATTAATGTCTTCTGCCCATTTTTAAATTGGATTATTATTTTTGGGGGGGTTGAGTTAGTTGTTTTTTTTTTTTTTAAGAGATGAGGGGAGGGGCAGAGGAGGAGGGAGAGAGATTATCTTAAGCAGACTCCATGCCCAGTGTGGAGCTTGACGTGGGGCTTAATCTCACAACCCTAGATCATGACCTGAGCTGAAATCAAGTCAGATGCTGGGGCGCCTGGGTAGCTCAGTTGGTTGATCGGCTGCCTTCGGCTCAGGTCATGATCCTTGAGTTCCGGGATCGAGTCCCACATTGGGCTCCCAGCTCCACGGGGAGTCTGCTTCTTCCTCTAAACTTCTCTCATACTCTCTCTCACTTTCTCTCTCAGTTGAGTAAATAAAATCTTAAAAAAAAAAGGCAGATGCTTAACTGACTGAGCCATCCAGGTGTCCCTGGTACTGAGTTTTATAAGCTCCTTATATATTTTGGATATTAACCCTTTATCAGATATGTTATTTACAAATATCTTCTCCCATTCCATAGGTTGCCTTTTAGTTTTGTTGATTGTTTCCTTCACTGTGAAGAGGCTATAATAGTGAAACTGACTAAGTAACAGAGGGTGATATCTATATATTTATGAAGATTCAATGATGTGGGGAAAATCTTATGATATAATTTTAAAGTTAAAGGAATAAAATTATATATATATATTATATATTATATATATCTGTACATGATCTTTAATGTGACAAGGAGGATGGTGGCCACCAAACATTTCACTTTGTGTCCTTGACATTTCTATCTTTCTACCTATAGTTACATGACTAGTTCTAGACTGTGGGCTGTGGGTGAAAGTGGTGTGTTAATCCTGGGCCAAAGCATGGGAGAGCTGGTGTGAGAGCTTTGAGCTTGTTGCTTTGTCTCCTAAGGTGACTGAAGAGGTCACATGTTCCAGGTGCAGCTACAAGATTGTGAAATTTTCTAATCAGTCTGGGTCCTGATGGACTAAGGTCCCTGCTGACCCATGATGGACAGGTAGCATGAGTGAAAAATAAGCCTTAGTTGAGTGAGGCCACTGGATTTAGGGGTTCATTTGTTACCACAGCATAATCAGGCCTATCCTGCCCAATACTTTTTCTTTATTAAAATATGTGTAGAAAGACTTGAAGACAATTCATCAAAATTGTAATAGTGATAATTATGGAATAGTGTGATTATGGGTACTTTCAATTTTCTTCAAAATTTTTCTGTATTATAAAACATTAAAAATATTTTTAGTTCATTCCCTTTTTTAAATTATGTTCAGGTAGCCACCATATAGTACATCATTAGTTTTTGATGTAGTGTTCAGTGATTCATTAGTTGCATATAACACCCAGTGCTTATCACAACATAAAGCACACTTTTAATTTTAATATCATTGGTGGTGTTTTAGCTCTATAATGGCAGAGTTGAGTTGGTACAACAAAGATGACATGGCCCATAGAGTCTGAAATATTTGCTATGTGACCCTTTTCAGAAAAAGTTTTCAAACCCCTTGCATGGACTGTAAACTCTAGGTAGGGCCAGGACTAGGATGAGGAGTGTGAGGCACTTGCCCAGGGTGCAATTTTTTTTAAACAATTATTTATTTATTTATTTATTTATTTATTTATTTGACAGTGAGAGAGAGAGAGATCACAAGTAGGCAGAGAGGCAGACAGAGAGAGAGGGGGAAGCAGGTTCCCCACTTAGTGGAGAGCCCAATGCGGGGCTCGATCCCAGGACACTGAGATCATGACCTGAGCCGAAGGCAGAGGCTTAACCCACTAAGCCACCTAGGTGCCCCTCAGGGTGCAAATTTTAAAGGGGCACTGAAAAACTCAGTAATCAAAATTAAATAATATTTTAATGCAATATGAAAAAAATTAATGTGAAAAATCCATGTCATCATAGATATCAAAATTTTAAATAAAAATAGAATCAGTCATAGTAACGTGCCTACCCCTATTGGAGCCCAAGGTGCTACTAATCCTGTTTTTATTTAGAATTTTGATATTTTGTCCCATCATTTACAGCAGAGAAGTGCCCTAAATTCCCTAGCACGATGCTTAGTAGATAGTGGACTTGTCATAAGTTTTTTTCATAAATATGAATTCATTAGTCCATGATACTGAAAAAGAAGAATTAGAAAAAGTGTTGAAATGGGAGCAGTTTGTCCCACTTGTGCTGGTTCTTATGTACTCAGTCTTTTCAGCAGTTTGATGTACCAACAAATATTGGCAATGGGTTTTGCCTTAGTCCTCGACCCATGGGCACCATCCTAATTTATAGGACTATTCTAAGGTGGTGTTTTTGGGATTTATTATCCTTTAAACATGATTTTGAACATACTTTTTTGAAATTTAGATTATCTGTAAAGACTTGCTTATACAATCTAAATGCTTGATGTATTACTTTTTAGACAACTATTTCTGGCATTCTCTCCCATTTCTCAGTTGACGTATTCATCAGATAGACTAATCTCATCCTCTCCTTCCAGGCTCTTGTAATATCTACATTCTGACTGGAAGATGGAATATCCATTCCAAAAGTCATATTTGTTGGGATTCGAAGCCACATGTTTCAGAGTTCTAAGGTTCTTGTAGTCTGTGAACTTGTGCTTTATTCAATATGATATTTAGAAGTGGCTGTTCCCAAGGAAATGAACATTCTATGGTTTATCTTTGGCACATAGACCCATGTTGGCCAGTATAGAGGCTTGGATGAAGACAGGAAACGGTCACTTTTTTTTTTCTTCCAAATACCCACTACTTGGGAGAGAGGGGTAGATTTTGGTAAAAGTTGGGGAAGGAAGCACTATGTGAGTGGTTGCTGATGTTATATAATGGTCATTAGACAAAACATTTTGTTGTGTGTTTTTTTTTTAAGATTTTTATTTATTTATTTGACAGAGAGAGATCACAAGTAGGCAGAGAGGCAGGCAGTGAGGGAAACAGGCTCCCCGCTGAGCAGAGAGCCTGATGTGGGGTTAGATCCCAGGACCCTGAGATCATGACCTGAGCCAAAGGCAGAGGCTTTAACCCACTGAGCCACCCAGGCGCCCCTAGGCAAAACATTTTGAAGGGAGCATATTAACTGTAGGAATAGAGAACACAACTACACATTTAGTTTACCATTGTAAATCAAAATAAATATGCCCAGTTGGTAGTTACTCAAATGCAAAGAGAAAATCGTTCATGCAATTCGGATAAACTTACAAATAATTTAGTCTGAATTATACTTAAAATGTTAGCTAGCATTTTTTTTTAGATGGCTTTGTTATTAGACTTCAATCACCTATAGGTAGAGTTTATGGTTCTTCTTCATGTAGGGAAGTAGAGGAAGAACAAGAAAGATTCTCCTTCCTCACCTCAGTTCTTTGAAGTGGATAGGGTAAGGGTAGGAGAGTGGTGGGAAGAAGAGAGAGGGGAAAACCCAGGATGAGGCTTGAGGATGAGAAGTAGAGAGAGAGAGAAAGTGATTAAAGGAGAAATGTGGAGTGAAGAGGGGAAAGGGACAGAGAGAGGTTTTGGGAAGGGAGCAAGGGACAGAACTCTTGGTCTACTAGCTCTACTTTGTGTACTATAGGAGATAATATGGTGGAGGCAGATACTTAATAACCTTCCACTGTGGAGACTCATTTAACTTACGTACCACACACATGCTCTTCAAAGCAGTTGAATCAAGAGGGGGAACCAGTCTGGTGCCACTGTGATGATTTCTTCTGAAGGTACTAATATTCTGAGGAAATTTCTGGCCCTACAATGAAGTGAACCAAGAAGAACTAAACATTTACCAAGCATACATGGCAAGATCTGTGAGGAAGTTGCCCGAGAATTAGGGTTTCTAACACTTTATTTATTCCCACAACCCATATTTTCCTTTTATTTTTCCAGTTTTCTGACACATTTTGGTGAGGGCTGCCTATAGCATGTATTTGGTATGTGGGAAAATGGAAGCATTTCTCCTGAAGAAAAATTCATAGCTTTCTTAAATTTTACCTTGAGGCATTGCTATCTTAGATTTCTCCATTTTTAAAATTTTTGGGGAGAAAACTTGATCTTCTTTTCTGCATAGGCAGTTTACTAGCATTCCATAGCTGAGTTATGTGGAGAGAATATTTCTAGTGTTGACAGTAATTGTCTTCTCTCTGGAGAGAATGAAAAGATGGAATATTTCTTAGTACTTCCCACAGCACCTAGTCACATGCTTTGTTTACAGGACGGTTCTCAATAAGAGTCCACCAAATTGTAACTTTTAAGGATTTTATAAACAATGGCATGTACGTAAAAGGATTTTTTCCTACCTAGTGATGAGAATCATGGACTCTGAAGCCAATTTGTGTATTTGTTGTATTTTATAGCCAAATTATACTGTTGGTTTTATGGTTTTAATTTAATTTGTATTTTTATCAAACGAGTATAAATGAATGGTTAAAAAGATAGAACAAAATTTACAATGAAAACAGCAGTGTTCTGTGTCCTATTTTCTTTTTTTTTTTTAAAGATTTTATTTATTTATTTGACAGAGAGAGAGAGAGACATCACAAGTAGGCAGCAGAGAGGCAGGCAGAGAGAGGGGGAAGCAGGCTCCCTGCTGAGCAGAGAGCCGCATGAGGGGCTCAATCCCAGGACCTTGAGATCATGACCTGAACTGAAAGCAGAGGCTTTAACCCACTGAGCCACCCAGGCACCCCTGTGTCCTGTTTTCTTACATTTGATTCCTATCCACTATTCTTCATTATTGGCTATTTCATCTCCGTATTTCTAAATCACAACTTTACACTAGTTTAAAAATTTTTTTCATTTTATGTACCAAGCTACAGATGATGGAGCTTTAGCTCTCTTATACTATCCCTCCCTTCCCTCCTCCTTCCCCACTCCTTATTCTCCTAATATTGTCATATTATAGTTTTGGTTAACTTGATATTTAAAAGTTATTTAAAAAAATTTCAATGATTGTATTCTTTGCCTTGTCAAGTATATCTCTGGGAATTTATTTTAAGAAAATATGAGAGATAATGCACAGGGCACTTATATGTAAGGATATTCATTTCACTTCATCAATAATTATGAAAAAGTAGGCAAAATCAGAAATTTAGCTTTAAGGAATTTTTTTTTGCTAAAAATCTATTTTTATGATGGACTACTATGCAACTACCAAAAATAATGTTTTTGAAGACTATTAATAGCATAGCCAAAGGTTCATGATAGAAGAAAAAAATGAAGCTAATGTCTAACAGTATACCTAGTTTGACTCAAAGTTTTTTTAGAAGAAGAAAAAAAAAATACACATATTAAGATGGTATGGAAGGATATGTACCAAAACTTTAAAAGTATTTTTCTCTAGTTGACAGTACTGAAAAGTAATTTAGTTTTCCTGTTAAGGTTTTTCTGTATATTCTAAGATGAATCAAGTCAGCAAATTGCTTTCTAAAATGGTTCTAGTATTTTTGCAATGCATCAGTCATTTATAAGACCAACAGCTTTATTGTATTCTTAATGTTACTTCATCTAGTACTATTACTTTTTAAATTCTTGATATTAGGCGTGCTTCTCTTCTTTTTATTTATATATTTGGGCATCTTTGTGAAATTTTGACAGGAATTAAATGCATTTCCTTCTAACTTTATTGTATTGGAAGACAAGCTGTCATCATAGGGTACATTAATAAGCTGGGTGTTACACTTAACTAATGAATCATTAAACACTGCATCAAGGACTAATTATGTACTATACAGTGGCTAACTAAATATAATAATAAAAAATAAATAAATAAAAATAAAAATATTTTTTCTAAAGATTTTATTGATTTATTTGAGAGAGAGAGAGAGAAAGAGAGCACATGCAGGGCGGAGGGGCAGAGGGAAAAGCAGACTCCCCACTGAGCAGGGAGCCTGACTTTGGACTCAATTCTAGGACTCTGAAATGATGACCTGAGCAAAAGCTGGACGTTTAACTGATGGAGCCATCCAGGTACCCTAATCATTCAAAATTTATTTTTGTTAATTTAATTGACAAAAACCGCACCTTATTTTGAGATTGTTTCTTTGTTTCTTTGTGCTCAAATAATTTTTCACAGCTTCCTTTTCTTGTTTATATTGACTGTTTTGTGAATTTATGTCTGTGTCCTTTGGATGGTAGATTTCAAGACGGTAAGGTGATAACAGATTATTCTAAGCGGAGGTAACGGCAGGAGCAAAGACATATGATTGTACAATTGTGGACTGGGTTTGTGAGACAGCAAATCCTGTTTGACAGGATCATGGGATATATGTAGGAGAACAGTGCAGGAAAAGGTAATGCCTTAGAGATGATCATCGCCTGCCCTCCTAAAAAAGATTCCTTTTAAAGGAATCTCTTCTGCCCACAGACTTGCTTCCTAATGGTCCATTCTCTGAACCTGTTATGCTGCCCATAGCCCACGTGATTGGATCACAGCTGATTGGAAGAGAATGGGCATCTGATCCAAAGACAGACACTCCATTGGTTGTTCTGTGGCATAGCTGTGAATGCCACAGGGAGTGGGCCATTTGGCCTCTTAAGAATTTGAAACTGGGAAATCAAAATCAAACTGGGAAATCAAAGCGTGAACTAATTAGCAGTGTAGGCAAGTGTTGTGAGTGGCCACGGTGGAGAAGGGCTTGGGAGTGGTCATGTTGTGCTGTGTGTTAGCTGAAACCATGAGGAATGGAAACTGAGAAATGAGGGAGCAGGGCGACAGAGAGAAGAGAAACTGAAAGGAGAAGCAGGGACACGGGGAGAGAGAGAGAGAGAGAGTGGCTTGGTTTTGGAGCTTTCTCATTCTCTGACAGCCATCAGTTGATATCCTTTTCTAAACGTTTTCTTCTCTTTAAGTAACTTGGGTCGATCTCTTCCAAACACACAGGTATTTTGGGACCATATTAGGAAGAACCTTTGATCCTAGGGCAACATGTTTGTAGTTTGCTGGACAAAGGATAAATCTTAACCATTTTTGAGATGCAGACTAGTGTCATTGGAAGTGTGTTAAATAAAGATTAATCTAGAAGTGGTATGTGGGAGAGATGGAGAAAGTGATTTGGGACTCCATTACAGTAAGGTAGGAGGTAATTAAGGCCTGGAAACTATGACAGAAAGAAGGTAAATGAGTAAATAGATGTAAAAACATAACAAAGGAGGAATCAATGACACGTGATAATTTATCGGATATCATGAAAAAGATATCGGATATCATGAAAAAGAACATGTCAGAATTAGAGCTGAGGTTTTAAGGCTTGTGGGTTAGAAGTTAAGAGAAATAGGGAAGTTAGGAGGCTGGGGTGTTTTGGGTTATGGAGGGGCCTGGACAGCTGCTCAGTTTGTGTCTGTTTAGTTTCAGGTGCAGGTAGGAAATACTATTTAGTTCAGCTTAAATAACTTTTATTGAGTTCCTACTACCTTGTTCCTGACCCTTGATGGTAAAGGTGGGAGATTGAAGTACAAGAGAAATAAAACATGGTTTGTGCCTTTGAGGAGCCCTTAGTGTTATGAATGAAGTTGTCTGCCAGGTAGAGGTACAGCTTGAGAGAGGACTTTTGGACTGGAGATCCAGATGTCAAAAGAGACCTCACAGAACTGTAGTATTAAAGGATAGAGTGAGAGGGGATAAAGAGGAGAACCAAGGGTAAAACTGGGGAAATACCTAGTGTCATAGAGCAGGAGAAGGAAGGACAGGGGAGGCATGACCAGGACATATTTAGGAGTAATGGGGTACCACAAGATCACAAAACCAAGGGAAGGGAGGGTTTTAGGAGATACAAGGTCATTGCCAGCGTTCAATACTGCAAGACTTGAGAGAATGACGTTGGATTGGACTTGTAGGAGCGCATCATGATCCTGGAAGCACGTGTGAGTAAAGGGCTAGTGAAGACAGGTAGGAAGTAACTATAAATTCCTCTTCTAATAATTTGTATGTTGAAGGGTTGATAAGAAAAGAAAACTTGTGTGTGTGGGGTAAAATCAAGAGAAGATCTGTGTTTATTTTAAGACATTGGGTCTACCTGAGTAGGTAGGAGAAGAGATGATTGGTCAGGAGAGATTAAAACAAAACAAAACAAAATAAAAAAACAAAAAACCCCAAAAAACCAAGGAAGAGAATCGAAGGAGCAAGGATGTAAGCAGAGGAGGGTTTGTGATCAAGTGTAAAGGCAGAGAGGATAATGTTACCAGAATGAGAGACATTTCACGCTGGAACCCAAGTTTGGAAGGAAGAATACAACTTACAATACAGAGGAATTCAGAGGGGGAAGAGAAAGGGAGTAAAAAGAAAAATACCTCAGATGGCTTCTATTTTCTCAGAAAAGTAGCAGGCCAGAAGTGAAGTCTTGTGATTGGGGATTTTGGGAACATAGAGGAAGAGAAAGTCTTGAAAGGCCACTAAAGGGAATGAAACAGGGAATTAATAAGAGGTAAAGGAGAGAATTTTTGAGTGGTAATAGAGATAAATAAGGGTGAGAAGGTGAGAGATGAATCAAGAAAATGGAAACTATTTCAAGTAGTAGTACTCAAAAGAATTTCACAGAGTTCCTCCTTCCCCCACCCACACCATTTTACAAATAAAGAGTTTAATTCCAAGCAACTTACTCATGAATCTGTTGGTGTTCTCCCCCCCCCCCCCCCGCTTCTTTCTGCATGAAAAGAGATGTTGACAGTTGACTATAAGGTTAGTTTAGGGAATTGGTTAAATCTGAAATCTGACTAAATCTGGAAAATATAAAATTGACCCAACCAAAAGATCAGTGCCTATATATGTTGAATAAACGTGTTAGCTGGTCAGTGAGTCACAGGAAATGATTCAGGAATATTCTAGTGTGTGTGCCTGATAAGGATATTTTTTTAAATTTTTAAACAATTCTGATTTTGTATATAAATATTTAAATGTCTGATTTAGACAAAATAACTGCCAAATAACTTATCTAAAAGAAGCTCTGTTGTTACTGTACTCATTCTATAATGTAAGTCCAGTTTTCAGTGCGAAAGCTTAGCTGTGGAAGATAGTCTGAAAAATTATTACACATTCAGAAGTAATCAATCATTTCTAGAAATGGAATGAGAACATTATTTAAAATGTTTTAAGAAATATTTAATTTATTTCCAAGTCTCAAGACTTAGTCCCTTAAGTTTCTATAAATCATTTTAAAGATGAAGCTTCGCATTTGTGAGGATTCATTTTTCAACAGAACTCCAAGAAAAGTTAAATTCTCTTAGAAGTAGTAGTGAAATAATACTCTTATTTATCTTTGTGAACAGGATCAAATATGTACTTTACGTTGAACTTCAGTAGTGACCTTTAGGGACCAAATAAAATGATCACAGTCCTGTGTCATATTCACATGCAATTTTAGCAGTCACAGACTGAACAGACAGAATTTCCACAACAAAAGGCAGAATATTGTTATTGCTTCTGGTTAGAAAATTCTCTAGATATTTTTCTTTTTTTGGTTGTTGAAATGAAATAGAAAGTGATTCCAGAAAAAAGATGAAAGTTTTATTAGATATTTTATGTTTTCAAAGCTCATTGTAGTTGTTGGTTATTCTTTATCCTGCTGTGACAGCAGATGGGAATGCCATCAGTGATGTCCATAGGCTTCTGCGTGAGGTGAGGGTCAGTGATCATTCTGGCCTCTTGCCCAGGAGATGAAATGGAATGACTCAGTTTTCTTGGCTGAATTCCAAGGAGGCCTCAGGAGAGCCCTTCACACTGAAATGATATTGAAGCTTTTATCACTTTTCTGAATTGGTAGAACTTGTCATCTGGTTAGAGGCAACGCTAGTGCTACACCTGTCTCTTCTGGGGTGTGTGTGTACACATGTGTGTGTTTGTGTGTGTTTGTATATGTTCACTGCTGCTGGGAGTCCATACTTTTAACTCCACAAGGGGACAGCTGGCCTCTGACAGTTACTACCTCTTAGGTCTCAGTTTAGGAAAGGGTATTCTGCATTTCAGAGTATTTCTAGCTAAAGAATCCAGCTTCCATAATGAAGTTTTGGCAGCTCTGTGGATGAGCCTTGGCTTGGCAGGCCAGGCTCTCTATCTGACTCAAAAGCTTGGACATTATCTATAGATGTCCTTATTTGCAAGGTGACATTCTAAAGAGAATGCCTCCCCCCCCCCCCCAATTGTATCTGAAGAGTAAATCAAAAGTGCCAGGGGCTCCTTTTCACTGGATGTTCAAACTATTTTAATTTCCTTCTAAATCTTTTCTAGATACCTTTTAGTTCACTTCAAATTTCTTCCACCAATATTTTCTTGATACCTGTCTATATGCTATCCCATTTGCTACCTCTGCCAGGAATTCTGAATAATTCTACCATGTATAGATAAGAATTCTCAAATGGGAAGGCAGAAGAGCTACCCTGGCCCCAGCATTCTGTGCCCATCACCAGGATGGTGTATTATGGAACTGGAACCTGGTGTTTTCTACTGCTACAGAACAAAAGGCTCAAGTTCTTTTCAAGTACAACAATACTTATGGTGGAGGAAGATCAGTTTTCCACATTTCCTGTAGGGTCTATTTTGTTTCCCTTTGATAAGCAAAAAATGGCATTTACCTTTTCTAGCAAGACAACTGTGACTTTAGTAGGCTCATTATGTATAATCCATACCAAGCTCTCAGTAGAAGAGGCAATGTAGCATAAAGTAAAGAGCATAGTCAATGGAACCAACAATAACTGGGTTTGACTTCTGCCTCTACTACTTTTTAACTACATGACCTTGTAGAAGTTGCTGTAAGTGTTGTTTATCTGTCACCGGGCTGTTGTGAGAGTAAATGAACTGATAACATTTGCAGTCCTTACCATAGGGCCGGGCACACATGATAGGTACTCAATAAATTGTAGCTATAGTCATCATTACCAGTGATCTTTCTGAAATTTGACTTATGGACATTTACAACTTTGTTCTTAGAAAAGTGGCAAGCAAATACTATCCTTCCAGGCTGTTTTTTTTTTTTTTTTTTTTGAGAGGAAGAGAATGGGGCAGTGGCAGTGGGAGAGAGAGAATCTCAAGCAGGCTCCATGCCCAGTGAGGAGCCCAATGCAGGGCTCTATCTCACAACACCCAGATCATGACCTGAGCTGAAATCAAGTCGGATGCTTAACCGACTGAGCCACCCAGGAGCACCCTTCCAGTTCCAGCACCTTCTAGTTATTCAAGCTATAGCTACTCATCCACAGGAAGTTTTAGGGTCCATCTTTCTTGCTGCTCTCATACAGCATTCAGCTCTATACCAGCAATTGTTGGTGGCTCTGCTCCTTCCCTTCAACTCACTGTATCTTTCACATTATGGATGTCTTTCATGACCTGGATAAGATGCAGGCTAATCAGAAGGGTCTTCAGGACACTCTAGTTATCAAGGCACTGGTATAACAGTATAAGAAGTACTCAGGTTACACTTGGCATTTAAGGAGAATATCTACATGGGTTATGTTTCCTGTCTCTTCCCATACCCACTACTCATTCAAGTTGATAGCAGATGGTTTTCACTCAAGGTCTTTTGAGGGGGTTGCTCTGTCAAATGTTATCCCCCTACAAATGAATCAACCACAGCTTCTATTGTATATGTACATACACGCATACACACACACATGTATATATATGGGGTATATATATGTATATATATACACACACATATACACATATACATATGTATGCTTAGCTATTTATATTTTTCATGTAACAAATCATCTCTTTATGTCATATATCAATTTTTCAACTAGTATACAATTTTTCTTATAGTTTTTATTTTTATTTATTTTTTATTATATGTTATTAAATTGAGAAACAGGCTTAAGTAAAAATAAGTTGAATATAACTAGGCCTCTGTCCTAGGACCTCCTCTTTTTCAAAATTATTTTAATTTAATTTAATTTAATTTAATTTAATTTAATTTAATTTAATTTTAATTGTGCACACTCTCCTAGATTGTCTCATCCAATTGTAGGGCTTGGATTACCACCTTTCTGCTCATGGTTCCAAGTCTCTTTCTCTGGTTCAGACCTCTGTTTCACATGATGGACATATAATTTTAACTGCCTTCCAGGCAACTTCTCCTGGACCTACCATATGCAGCATAGTTTGTCCTAAATTGAGCTCATTATTGCCTCCTTACAAGCTTTCTCTTTCCATATTCTTGATCTTGGATTGTGACACCAACATATTAGCTGGGGACTCGATAGTATTTCTATTCTCTGCCCTTTCTTCTATTTCCAACATTCAAATCCTATTATTTCTTCTGATGAAGTACTTTTAGAATCTCTCAATTTAGACCTTTCATCATTTACTCCATGAATTGATATAATACTTACCTCTAATTGCTCTCCTTAGCTGCTGGCCTAGATCTCTTCAATTTATCTCCTTAGTGCTTTCAGCATGATTTTTATAAAATGTGAAAACTGAAAACATGATTATATTTTTTCTTCTCCCTCACCCACCCTCAGCTTAAAAGTCTTAAGGGGCTTCCCATCATTTACCGAATGAAGATTTAATTTGTTATAATGACTTATAAAGCCCTTCATGATTTGACCTCTGCCAAATTTTGTTACTGTACCTCTCTCCCTGCTCTCCTGTGTGTTTTTTTTTTAAAGATTTTATTTATTTATTTGAGAGACAGAGAAAGTGAGAGAGAGCATGAGAGGAGAGAAGGTTAGAGGAAGAAGCAGACTCCCCGCGGAGCCGGGAGCCCGATGTGGGACTCGATCCCGAAACTCCGGGATCATGACCCGAGCCGAAGGCAGTCGCTCAACCAACTGAGCCACCCAGGCAGGCACCCTGCTCTCCTGTTTTTAGTCTTCCTCCTTAGTATAGTGAACTAATTGGCTCCTCATGCTTGTGCAGACGTCTGTCTTTGCCCATGTTCTTTCTTTACCTGCCTCTTCCCTTAGTGAACTCATGAAGCTTTTATTGATCTCTTCCCTAAAGGAAGAGTTAAGTTTCTCTACCTCTCTGCTTCCATGGACCTGTATTACTTAACAAGCATTTGCTGAGGATGTGCAATACAGAGAAATAAGGTTAAAATAAAATGATTTTTGGATTCAGCACATGAATACATTTGTTTTAGATAAATATTAGTAACATAAAATGAAAATGAAAAAAACTCCTTTATTTTGGGTATTTAGCCTAGCTATGTAGAGTGGTATAAATTACTAAGCTTTAGCTAAATGCAGCCTAATTCTTGTTTTATTTAACTGTTTCTGCATTTTCCCTCCAAATCATTTGTGATATAATGGTGTCGTTGAAAAATAAATGCACCCACCTTAAAGACAATTATTTTTGTTTTAAACAAATAGTGAGTCTTAAGGTTGTGACTAATTTCCATCTTTTTGCTGACTTATAATTTTGTCAGAAAGTAGGAGATTGAGCCTATAGGACAGGACATAATCTAGTGTAGTATTTTGGCATATTAGTTGGCAAAGAACAGCACACAAATAGACTGGGGTTGGTTGGATTAAGTGGGTTAGGATTTGGTCTATACTACATTGAGTATTTTTTTGTTTGTTTTTGTTTGTTTGTTAGTTTGTTTTTTACATCGGGTGTTTTTGTTAGATATAGAAGTGAGGAGCTCAGATATTTTAGAACTAGTATTACATGCCCATCTAAAAGATTTATCTGAAAAAAAAAAAAAAAGATTGTATCTGAAAAAAGGCACTGGAAGGATCTGTCTCCACATAGACTTTAAAAAAATATTTACCCATTTATTTGAGAGAGAGAGAGGGAGAGAGTGTGAGTATGTGAGTTGGGGGAGAGGCAGAGGGAGAGGAAGAGAGAATCTCAAACAAACTCAGTATTGAGCATGGAGCCCCCCATATCAGGACCCTGAGATCAGGACCTGAGCCGAAACCAAAAGTCAGATGCTCAACCAACTGCATCATCCAGATGCTCCCACACAAATAGATGTTTGCTCTCATCATCCCACATTAAGTGTTTCCCTTAAACTTTCCTTTCAGAATCTTTGTCTTCCTTTACTGAGTAAGTCCTTTTGGGTCTCTGGTTATGCTATTTTTAGTGAATCTCTATTATTTTGTTTGTCTACAGTTTTGACTCTTCTTCTGGGAACATCATTCACCTTTTTGGGTAAAATCTTCCTTATTGTCATTTATTTATTTGTTTGTTTGTTTTTTCCTTATTGCCCTTTAGACGTTGATTTGGATGTGAGCTGCCATGTTCCTTTGACGGACTTTGAACCTAGCCACAGTTGATGGCTGAAAAGTGGTCAGAACTTGTCATTTGGAGTTTTGAACTAGGGACCAGAGAAAGCATAGTCTGTCTGGTGGTAAAGCTGGGATGAAGTATGGTAGCTGTTGGCAGCCAATTTCCTCATCATATAATTGCAGTTGGTTTAAAAGAAAAAAATAAACTTGCAGAGAAAAACAATGAAGAGACAAAAAATCCTGGTGGGACTGAGGTTTCCGGTTCCAAAGTTGCTTATATCTGTTTTGAGGTCCATCTGTAGTCCAGTTCCAAAGTTGCTTATGTCTGTTTTGAGGTCCATCTGTAGTCCTTCTCTTCTTGTAACACCCAAACCAATACATTTCCTCTTTTGCCTAATTTAATTCAAGCTGGGTTTCTGTTACCGTGCAATCTAAAGAGTTCCAGCCATTCCACTTTTCTCATCTCGTTTTTGATTCATTTTGTTAATATCCTTTCATTAATGTCCTTAAGATATTAGATGACATGCATAACAGTTTGCTGAGTATGTACTGAGTATTCAAAGTGAGCAACATCATTAGGAAATCAGATAGAATAAGTACTATGATTTAAGAATAACTGCAAGAGTAGTCTGGAAGGGCTGATTCACATCTAAGGTTAGTTAAGATTTGTTCTTTAGAACAGGAGATAAATGCCTTGTCCAGAAAACTATGCAAAGATCTAGAAAAAAAAACTAGTAAAAAAACCCTAGAAAATAAAATCTATAAGCACTGATTTAGAGGGGGGGGGGAAGTGGTATATCATTTTATAGAAATGTGTACATAGACCAGGGAGTTTAACATTTATCTAGGAGTTTAGCACTTGTACATACCTACTGTATATATAGGCTGAATATGAGGAGGAGGAGGAGGTTTTAATTTGTTTGTTTTAAAAAGAATTTGGTAAAAAATTAGGCTTTAGTTTTTTTTAAAGGGAAATTAAAGTTTTTATACTAATATGATGACCAAGAATGTGACTTGGGGCAGCACAGTTCATGTATCTACTTATGGGATTAAAAGAGTTCATTTAACTTGGATTTTACAAAAGACATAATAATAATAAAAATAAAAACAACCTAATAAAAATGAGCAAAATATTTGAATAGATACTTCACAAAGGAAAATGTACAAGTGGCCAATAAATTATAAAGACGTGAAAATGTACTCAACATCATTAGTCATCAGGGAAATGTAATTTAAAACCACAATGAGCTAATGTTTAATATCCACTAGAATGGGTAATGTTTAAAAGTCTGTTATCACCACATGTTGGAGAGGATGTGGAATAAGCAGAACACTCATTTATTGTTGGTAGGTGGGTGTGTAAAATGGTTTCACTACTTTAGAAAACAGTCTGAAAATTTCTTAAATGGCTAAGCATGCAACTTCTTTATGACCCAGCAGTTCTACTTTTGGGTATTTACCCAAGAAAAATGAAAAATATCACCACAAAAACACTTGTACAAGAATAATGTACACCATTAAAAAAACTGGAAGCAACCAAGGAGTCCATACATAAGAGAATGGATAAAGATACTATTGTATATTAAAAAATGAATACTACTGGGTAGTAAAAATGACAAACTACTCATATACACGATGACATGAAAAAAAAAAAACTAAACCCCACAAACACCAAAAAAGCTATAATAAATGAAAGAAGTATACAAAAGACTAAGTATTCTGTGATTTCATTTATATGAAGTTCCAAAACAAGCAAAACTAATTTATACTGAAAAGAAATCAGAATTATGTTTGTCTCTAGGGGATTTTGGGCTGGGATTGACAGGGAAAGAACAAAGGGAGCTTGGGTTAATAGTAATATTCTATAACTTGATAGGGGTTGGTATTCACAGGTACACATTTGTCAGATTCATCAACTATCACAATATTTTTGCATTTCATGCTGAAAACTGATCTGAAAACTGGCAGAACAAACTCCACAACTAAAGGTAGAGAAGAGGCCACATCGAAGAAAGCAGGAAGTGTGGAGATGCAGTTTGGGAGAGAAACAGATCATGATTGCTGCAGACGAATGCCATGGTCATGGAGAAGGGTGAAAGACAGACTAATGCATAAAGGAGTACACAGGGAAAATGATTCCCATAGCAATTGCTTGGAAGGTGAGAGATTCAAATTTTGTGACTTATGGCAACCAGCTGGGCTTAAACTTGGAGGTAAAGAATAATATAGCAGAGAAAAAGGGTACAATAAACAAAATGAGAAACATGCTTGATAGAATGAACAGCAGACTGGAAGAAGCAGAAGAACAAATGAGTGACCTAGAAGACAGAAAGTAATCGAGCTAATGGAAAGTAATCAAGCTGAACAAAAGAGAGAAAAAAAGAGTAATTCAAAATAAGAATAGACTTAGGGAACTCAGTGACTCCATCAAATGTACTAACATTTGTATTATAGGAGTCCCAGAAGAAGAGAGAGAAAATGGGGCAGAAAATTTATTTAAGGGGTGTCCGGGAGGCTCAGTTGTTAAGAGTCTGCCTTTGGCTCAGGTCATTATCCCAGGATCCTGGGATTGAGCCCCGCATCAGGCTCCCTGCTCAATGGGAAGCCTGCGTCTCTCTCTCCCACTCCCCCTGCTTGTGTTCCCTCTCTCACTGTCTATCTTTCTCTGTCAAATAAATAGATAAAATCTTAAAAAAAATTTATTTGAAGAAATAATAGCTGAGAACTTCCCCAGTCTGGGGAAGGAAACAAGAATCCAGATCTAGGAGGCACAGAAAACTCCCACTAGAGTCAAGAGAAGCAGATCCTCACTGAGACATATTCTAATTAAATTAGAATAAAAAAAATTTTTAGAGGCACTTAGATGGCTCAATCGGTTAGACATCCACCTCTTGACCTCAGCTCAGGTCTTGATCTCAAAGTCATGAGTTCAAGCCCCACTCTGGGCTCCACACTAGGCACAGAGCCTATTTAAAAAAAAAATTAAAGCACCAAGACAAAAGAAGGTAGTAACTTACAAGGGAAAACCTATAAGGCTAGTAGGAGATTTTCCAGCAGAAACTTTTCAAGCCAGAAGAGAGTGGAATGATATATTATATTCAAAGCACTGAAAGGGGAAAAATCTGCAGCCAACAAGGCTATCTTATCCAGCAAGGCTATCTTTCAGAATAGAAAGAGAGCTAAAGAGTTTCCCAGGTAAACAAAAACTTTAGGAGCTCATGATCAATAAACCAGCCCTGTATTCTTTGAGTGGAAAGAAACAAATGACAGTATCAAGATAGGAAACACAACAGGAGTAAAAATGAACATTTCTGTAAAATATCAGTCAAGGAACGCCCAAAGTAAAAGGATGTAAAATGTAACAACATATACCTAAATGTGGAGTGGAGAGGAGTAAAGAATGGGTCCAAACTTAAATGACCATCAAATTAATGTAGACTACTATATGTAAAAAAGCTTATAGACAAACCTAATGGTAACCATATATCAAAACCCACTAATAAATATGCAGAGAATAAAGAGAAAGAAATCCAAATATATCACTAATGAAAATCAGCAAACCATGAAAGACAGGAAAGGATCAGAGAAAATTTTCAAAAATAACTACAAAACAAAGAATAAAATGATAATAAATACATATCTACCAGTAATTACTTTGAATGTAAATGGACTAAAACGCCAATCAAAAGACACAGGATGACAGAGTGGATAAAAATTTTTTTACCCATCTACATGCTGCCTATAAGAGACTCATTTTAGACCTAAAGATATCTGTAGATTGGAAGTGAGGAGATGGAGAAACAGTTATCATGCAAATGGATGTCAAAAGAAAGCTGGAGTGGCAATATTTAGCAATTCTTATATTGAACAAAGTAGACTTTAAAATAAAGACTGCAGCAGGAAACAAAGAAGGACACTATGATATAAAGGGGACAATCCAATAAGAAGATATAACAATTGTAAATATTTATACATCCAAAATAGGAACACCCAAATACATAAAAGAATTAATAATAAGCATAAAAGAACTAATCAATAATAATACAGTAATAGTAGGGGAGTTTAACATCCTATTTGCATCAATGGACAGTTCATCAAAAGAGAAAATCAGCAAGGAAACAGTGGCTTTGATGACACACTGGACCAGATGAATTTAACACATATATTCAGAACATTCCATCTTAAAACAGTAGACTACATATTCTTTTCAAGTGCACATGGAACATTTTCTAGAATAGATCACATATTAGCCCACAAAACAAGCCTGAAAGGATTCAAGAAGACTGAATTTATACCATGCATGTTTTCTGATGACAACATTATGAAAGTAGAAGTCTACCACAAGAAAAAATTTAGAAGGACCACAAATACATGAAGGTTAAATAACATGCTATTAAACAATGAATGAGTCAACCAGTAAATAAATGAAGAAATAAAAAAGTACATGGAAACAAATGAAAATGAAAACAGAATGGTCTAAAACCTTTGGGATGCACCAAAAATGGTTCTAAGAGAGAAGTTTATAGCAATATAGGCCTACCTCAAGAAGCAAGAAAAATACCAAATAAACAACATAACCTTACATGTAAAGGAGCTAGAAAACAAACAACAAACAAAACCTAAACCCACCAAAAGGAAGGAAATAATAAATATTAAAGCAGAAATAAATGACGTAGAAACAAAAAAAATAAAAAAGAAACAATAGAAAAGATGAATGAAACCAGGAGCTGTTTTTTTTTAAATGAAATTGATAGACCTCTAGCCAGACTTATCAAAAAGAAAAGTACCCAAATAAATAAAATTGCAAAACGAGAGAGGAGAAATAAAATCAATACCATAGAAATACAAATAATTATAAGAGAACATTATGAAAAACTATGTTGGACAATGTAGAAGAAATGGATAAATTCCTAGAAACATATAAATTACCAAAACTGAAAGAAGAAGAAATAAAGAACTTGAACACACTGATAACCAGCAAAGAAAGTGAATCATTTGGGGCATGTGGGTGGCTTAGTCAATTAAGTGTCTGCCTTTGGCTCTGGTTGAGATCCTGGGGTCCTCCTCAACTGGGAGCCTGCTTCTCCCTCTCCCTCTGCTGCTCACCCTCCTTGTGCTCGCTCTCTCTCAAATAAATAAATAAAATATTAAAAAAAGAAGAAATCGAATCAGTAATAAAGAAGCTCCCAATAAACAAAAGTCCAGGATTGGATGCCTTCACAGGTGAATTCTACCAAACATTAAAGAAGAGTTAATACCTATTCTTCTCAAACTATTCCAAAATATAGGAAAGAGAGGAAAACTTCCAAATTCATTTTATGAGGCCAGCATTACCCTGATACCAAAATGAGATAGACACCACTAAAGGGGCGCTTGGGTGGCTTGGTTGCTTAAGTGTCTGCCTTTAGCTCAGGTCATGATTTCAGGGACATCAGTCCTGGGTTTGAGCCCCTCATTCGGCTCCCTGCTTGGTGGTGAGCTTGCTTTTCCCTCTCTCTCTCTGCCACTCTACCTGCTCATGCTTTTCTTAAATAAATAAGTAAATTCCTAAATAAAGTAAAATCTTAAAAAAAAGTCACCACTAAAAAAAAACTACAATCTAATATCCCTGATGAACATTGATGCAAAAATTATCAACAAAATATTAACAAATCTAATCCAGCAATACATTTAAAAAAATGATTGACCACAATCAAATGGGATTTATTCCTGGGTTGCAATATTCACAAATCAATCAACATGATACATTACATCAATAATAGAAAGAACAAGAACCATATGATTATTTCAATAGGTGCAGAAAAAGCATTTGACAAAGTACATCATCCATTCATGATAAAAACACTCAACAAATAGCTTTTGAGGGAACATACCTCAACATAATAAAGGACATTTGTGAAAAATCCATAGCTAACATCATCGTTAATGGGGAAAAACTGAGAGGTTTCCCCATAAGATCAGAAACAAGACAAAATGTCCACTGTCACCACTTTTATTCAACATAGTACTGGAAGTCCTAGCCACAGCCAGAAGAAATAAAAGGCAGCCAGATTGGTAAGGAAGAAACAAAACTTTCACTATTTGCAGATGACATGATACTATATATAGAAAACCCTAAAGGTGACATGAAAAAATTACTAGAACTGATAAACGAATTCAGTAAAGTCACAGGATACAAAATCAATATACAGAAATCTACTGCATTTCTATACACTAATAATGAAGCACCAGAAAGAGAAATTAAGAAAAACAATCCCATTTACAATTACATAAAAAATAATAAGATGCCAGGAATATAACCAAAAAGGTAGAAGACCTATACTGTGAAAACTTTAAAACACTGATGAAAGAAACTGAAGATGACACAAAGAAATGGAAAGGTATTCTATGATCATGGCTAGAAATAACAAATACTGTAAAAATGTCTATAGAACCCAAAGCAATCTACACATTTAACGCAATCCATATCAAAATACCAACAGCATTTGTCCCAGGATTAGAACAAATAATCCTAAAATTTGTACAGAACCACAAAAGACCTCAGTTAGCCAAAGCAATCTTGAAAAAGAAAAGCAAAGCTGGAGACATCACAATTCTAGACTTCAAGATATACTACAAACTTGTAGTTATCAAAACAGAATGGTACCGGCACAAAAATAGCTGGTGGGTATTGAGGAGGTCACGTACTGCATGAAGCACTGGGTGTGTGCATGAATAATGAATCTTGGAACACTGAAAAAAGAAAAGAAAAGAAAAGAAAAAAGAAAAGAAAAGAAAAGAAAGCCAGTAGGGAAAAAAAAGGCACATAGATCAATGGAACAGAATGGAAAACCCAGAAATAAACTTACAGCTATATGAGCAATTAATCTTCAACAAAGGAGAGAATATCCAATGGGAAGAAGACAGTCGCTTCAACACATGGTGTTGGGAAAACTGGATAGCAATGCGCAAAAGAAGCTGGACCACTTTCTTACACCATACACAAAAATAAACTCAAAATGGGTCAAAGACCCAAATGTGAGAACTGAAACCATAAAAATCCTAGAGGAGAACATAGGCACTAACTTCTTTGATGTCAGTCATAGCAGCTTTTTTCTAGATATGTCTCCTGAAGCAAGGGAAACAAAAGCAAAACTAAACTATTGGAATGTCATCAAAATAAGAAGCTTTATCAACAAAACTAAAAGGGAACCTATGGAATCCAAGAATATATTTGTAAATGACATGTCCAATAAAAGTTTAGTATCCAAAATATGTAAAGAACTTATACTGCTCAATATCAAAAAACCCAAATAATCCAATTAAAAAATGGGCAGTAGACATGCACAAACATTTCTCCAAAGAAGACATCCAGATGGCCAACAGACAAATGAAGAGATGTTCATCATCACTTAGCATCAGGGAAATGCAAACCAAAACTAAAATGAGATATCACCTCACACCTGTCAGAATGGCTAAAATCAACAGCACAAAAAGCAGTAGGTGTTGGTGAGGATGTGGAGAAAAAGGAACCCTTGTGCACTGTTGGTAGAAATGCAAACTGGTGAAGCCACTGGAGAAAACAGTATAGAGGTTCCTCAAAAATTTAAAAATATAACTACCCTATGATCAGCAATCACACTACTGGGTATTTACCCAAAGAATACAAGAACACTATCAAAGGGATATATGCACCTCTATCTTCATAGCAGCATTATTCACAATAGCTAAATTATGGAAGCAACCCAAGTGTCCATCAATTAATGAATGGATAAAGAAGTGGCATATGTATGTATATGGCTGTATATATATTTATGGCTGAATAATATTCCATTGTATATATATGTATATATATATATATATATTAATAAACTATGAAAAGGAATAAAATCTTGCCATTTGCAATAACATGCATAGAGCTAGAGAGTATAATGCTAAGTGAAATAAGTAAGTCAAAAAAAGACAAATACTACATAATCTCACTCATATATGGAATTTAAGAAACAAAACAATTGAGCAAAGGCGGGGAAAAGAGAAAGAGAGACAAATCAAGAAACGGACTCTTAACTAAAGAAAATACATTGATAGTTACAGAGAGGAGGTCACCGGGAGCTGGATGAAATAGGTGATGGGGATTAAGGAGGGCACTTGTGATGAGCACTGGATGATGTGTGGGATTGTTGAATTACTGTATTTTACACCTGAAACTGATATAACACTGTATGTTAACTGGAATTAACATAAAAACTTTAAAACAAAACAAAAAAAGATAGATTGATGGATAGGTAGATGGATGCAAAGATGGGTAGATAAGTGATAAAGCAAACATGGCAAAATGTTAATTATAAAATCGAGTAGGTATGTGTATGGATGTTCAGTGTAGAGTTTTTTCAACTTTTCTCTATGGTTGAAAGTTTTCATGCTAAGATATTGGAAAAAATAAATAGCAAAATGAAAAAAAAAGACTTAAAATATATTAATGAGAACTGATTATATATTACTAAGTGGGTTATATATAATTCATTACACAATCAGCAAACTTGTTATTACCACATAATAAATTACAAATAATATATAGGTACTCTTTATTTAGGGCTGCCTCAAACAGTGCTGATTTGAAATAGTGATGATTATCTCAGAAGTATAGTTTTTAATGATTTATTTATTTATTTGAGAGACAGAGAGATAGAGAGCATGGGGTGAGGGTGGAGAGGGGCAAAATGAGGGGGAGAGAAAGAATCTCAAGCAGACTCCCTGGTGAGAGGGAGTGGGATGCATGGCTCGATCTCAGGATCCTGAGATCATTATCTGACCCGAAACCAAGAGTCTGGTGCTCAACTGACTGTGCCACCCAGGCGCCCCCTGAGAAATATTTTTATATTAAAATACTATGCATTCATTAATTACATATAAATTCATTTAATTTTAGAAATTAAATGATTCTCTAACAAATGTGTTTTTAATACTGAAGCTTGGGCTGTCTGTGGTCTGCTTGCTCTCAGATCCATTGCTTGGCCTTCGCCTGATTTACTCTGTGTCACAATGGAGCTGCCCCGGCACGGTCTTTTCTCCTGCTCTTCTGTCAGCTGGGTTGCAGCTAGATTAAGCATGGGAGGTACACACAGGACAGAGAAGAGCAAGAAAAAAGGAGAGCCCAGGGGATTTCTCCTCTTCTGTACCATGGTAGGCATCTTTAGCAGTAGCTACGTCTTCCCTGTGACTCTAGTTCTCATCAGACATGGCTGCCATGGTCCCTGCTTTCCCCAGTGACCCTAAACTCTGGACACCCACATCACTACCTCCTTCTTTTGTCCCTCCAGCCTAGGGCTGGTAGTGACTTCTTGTTGGGAAACTCTTGAGTCGCTTCATGGTGCTCTTTGACTTACGGGCTCTACTATTACTTGAATAACCAATTCTATACATTGAGTTCTTTCTTCTTTAATAGTTTTCCTGGAAATCCAGGTCTGGTTTTCCTGATTGTTCTCTGCCTGAAATATGTAATCTTCATAGAGAGGGACCAAGGATGGAATACTTTTGGTTTTTAGTTTACTACAGCTTTGCAGTATATCTTGAAATCCAGGATTGTGTTTTGTTCTTCTTTTTCAAGATTTCTTTGACTAGTTGGGGTCTTTTGTGGTTCCATATAAATTTTAGGATTATTTATTCTAATTCGTTGGCAAATGCTGTTGGTATTTTGATAGGTATTGTATTAAATGTTTAGATTACTTTGGGTTCTATAGACATTTTAACAGTATTTGTTCTTCCTATCCATGATCATAGAATATCTTTCCATTTCTTTGTGTCATCTTCAATTTCTTTCATCAGTGTTTTATAGTTTTCAGAGTACAAGTCTTTTATCTTCTTGGTTAAGTTTTATTAGGTATTTTATTATTATTATGTATTTTATTGTTTTTGGTGTAATTGTAAATTACACCAAATTTAAGTATTTTATTATTTTTGGTGTAATTGTAAATGGAATTATTTTCTTACTTTCTCTTTCTGGTGCTTCATTATTAGTGTATAGAAATGCAACAGATTTCTGTATATTGACTTTGTATCCTGCAACTGAATTCATTTATCAGTTTTAGTAGTTTTTTGGTGGTGCCTTTAGGGTTTTCTATAAAAGTATCATGTCATCTGCAAATAGTGAAAGTTTTGTTTCTTCCTTACCAATTTGGATGCCTTTTATTTCTTCTTGTTGTTTGACTGCTGTGGCTAGGACTTCCAGTACTATGCTGAATAAAAGTAGTGAGAGTGGACATCCTTGTCTTGTTTCTGATCTTATAGGTAAACTTCTCAGTTTTTCCCCATTAAGGATGATGTTAGCTATGTGTTTTTCATAAATGACTTTTATTATGTTGAGGTGTGTTCCCTCAAAACCCACTTTGTTGTGTTTCTATCATGAATGGATGTTGTACTTTGTCAAATGCTTTTTCTGCATCTATTGAAATGATCATATGGTTTTTATCCTTTTTGTTATTGCTACATCTTGTGGTATATCAAATTGATTGATTTGCAAATATTGAACCATTCCTGCAACCCAGGAATAAATCCCACTTGATAACGGTGAATGAATTTTTAGTATATTGTTGGATTCAGTTTGTTAATATTTTGTTGAGGATTTTTGCATCTATGTTCATCAGAGATATTGGCTTGTAGTTCCTTTTTTTAGTGTTTTACTTGTTTTGGTATCAGTGTAATGCTGTCCTCATAAAGTGAATTTGGAAACTTTCTTTCCTCTTCTATTTTTTGTAATAGTTTGAGAATAGATGTTAACTTTTCTACCTACCACTTGTGTGGTAGAGTTCACCTGTGAAGACATCTGGTCCTGGACTTTTCTTGGGAATTTTTTGATTACCAATTCAATGTTATTGCTAGTAATCAGTTTGTTCAAATTGTCAATTCTTCTGGATTCAGTTTTGGAGGGTTATATGTTTCTAGGAATTTATCCGTTTCTTCTAGGTTGTCCAATTTGTTGGCATACAGTTTTTCATAATATTCTCTTAAAATCATTTTTATTTCTGTGGTGTCAGTTGTTACTTCTCCTTTTCATTTCTGATTTTGTTTATTTGAGCCCACTTGCTTGTTTGCTTCCTTACTTTATTTTTCTTTTCTATCTTTTTTGTTGATGAATCTAGCTAAAGGTTTATTAATTTCGTTGATTTTTTCAAAGAATCAGCTCCTGTTTTCATTGACCCCTTCTACTGTTTCTTTAGTTTCTTTTTTTTTCCTACTCTAATCTGTATTATTTCCTTTTTCTACTGGTTTTGGGTTTTGTTTATTCTTTTTGTAGCTCTTTTAAGTACAAGGTTTGGGTTATTTAGGTGTAAGTTTCTTTGAAATTTTTCTTGGTTGTTGAGGTAGGCCTGTATTGCTGTAAACTTCTCTCCTAGAACAGCTTTTGTTGAATCCCAAGGATTTTGGATCTTTGAGTTTTCATTTTCATTCATCTCCATGTATTTTTAAAATTTCCTCTTTGATTTTTTTGTTTGAGCCATTCATTGTTTAGTAGAATGTTATTTAACCTCCATGTATTTTTAAAAAAAGATTTTATTTATTTATTTGAGAGAGAGAGAGAGAGAGAGAGAGCAAGCGCACAAGCAGAGGAGAAGGGCAGAGGGAGAGGGAGAGGGAGAAGAGACCTCACTGAGGAAGGAGTCTGACATGGGGCTCGATCCCAGGGCCCTGAGATCATGACCTGAACCAAAGTCAGACACTTAACTGACTTAGCCACCCAGGTACCCCAGGATTCATGTATTTGTGTTCTTTCCAGATTTTTTTTCCCTGTGTTTGATTTCTAGTTTCATAATTGGAAAAGTGATTGGAAAAGATGCATGGTATGAATTCAATCTTTTTGAGTTTGTTGAGATTTGCTTTCTGGCCTAACATGTGATCTATTCTGGAGAATGTTACATGTGTACTTAAAAAGAATGTGTATACTACTGTTGTAGGATGAAATGTTTTCGCTATATCTGTTAGATCCATCTGGTCCAATATATCATTCAAAGCCGCTGTTTCCTTGTTGACTTTCTGTTTGACTGAACTATGCATTGATATAAGGAGGTGTTAAAGTCCCCTACTATTATTGTAATTATATCAATTACTTCTTTCATGTTTGTTAATAGGTGCTTAATGTATTTGGGTGCTCCCATGTTGGGTGCATATTTACGATTGTTATATCTTCTTGTTGGATTGTTCCCTTTATGATTATGTAGTGTCCTTCTTTTGTCTCTTCTTATATTCTTTGCTTTAAAGTCATTTTGTTCAATATAAATGTTGCTACTTTGATATAGTATATACTTTATGTATACTTCCATGTATACTGTTTCCTCCCCCAGATTTGGGAAGTTTTCAGCTATTATTTCTTCAAATTCTTTTTCTACCCCCCTTCTCTCTCTTCTCCTTCGTGGATCCCTATAATGTGAATGTTTTTACATTTGATGATGTCACTGAATTCCCTTAATCTATTCTCTTTTTTAGTTTTTATTAATCTTTTTTCTTTCTCCTGTTTAGCTTGATTGCTTTCCATTACTCTGTTATTCAGGTTGCTGATCCATTATTCTGCTTCTGGTAGTCTATTATTTATTCTCTTAGGTGTATTTTTGATTTCTACTATTGAGTTCTTCATCTATGATTTTTTTTTAAGAGAGAGAGAAAGAGAATGAGAGTAAGGGGAAGGGCAGAGGGAAAGGGGAGAGAAAGAATCTCAAGTAGACTCCTCACTGAGCATGGAGCCCAACACGGGGCTTGGTTTCACAATCCTGAGATCACGACCTGAACCAAAACCAAGAGTCAGATGCTTAACCAACTGAGCCACGCAGGCACCCTGGTTGGGTTCTTTTTTATGTTTCTTTCTTTTTGTTAAGGGTCTTACTGAGGTCCTCCACTCTTCTCAAGTCCAGTGAGTATCTTTACGACCATTACTTTAAATTCTCTACCAGGCATATTGCTTATCTCTCTTTCCTTTCGCTTTTTTGTGATTTTTGTCCTATTCTTTCATTTGGAACATATTCCTCTGTCTCTTCATTTTGTCTAACTCTGTGTCTGCTTTATGTGTTAGGAAAGTCAGCTACATCTCCTGCTTTTGCAAGTATGGGCCTTTTGGAGAAAAGGTCCTGTGGTGCCCAGCAGTGCAGTATCTCCTGTTCACCAGAACTGGTATTTCAAGGGTGTCATCTATGTGTGTTACATACACCCTAGTATTATGACTGAGCTGCGTTTGCCTTTAATCCAGACTTCTACAATGGCTTTATTTGCCTGTTATGGACAATGTTTGATCCCTGGGCTGTTAATGGGCATCTGGGGTAAACTTGGGCATCAGTTGGGTCATACCAACTGTTTTCCAGAACTGTGGTTGCACCAACCTGCAGGGTGCTCTTACTGTGTTGTCCCGTGGGAGACTTTTGTTGGTGGAGGAGGTCTGTTGTCAGACTGGATGTCTGCCCCAGTTCACTGTTGGAGCCACAGTCAAACTGGTGTGAGTGGTTATCTTCCCCCTCCCTGGGGCAGGAACCACTTTGGATTGGTGCTGTCTCCTGTTGCAGCTGCTTGCATACTGCCATACTTGTGGAGACACTTTGGATAGATTCCTGCCAAGGGCATATTGGATGGGGCCATCTGCAGGAGAGAACAGGAGCAGCTACATGATGTTAGCAAGATTTGTGCAGGTCTGCTGTGGGAGACCTGGTGCCACTTTGGAAAACTGCTGTGGGCAGGTTGGATAAAACCTTGATATAGAAGTCTCACCAGTCACAGTTCATATCCAGGCTCTTATCTGTGGTGTGAAAAGGACAAATTTTTAATCTATCTAAATCTCAATCTACTTATCCATAAAGTGGGGGATAATAATGTTTCCATGTTCATAATAGTTTGAAGTTTAAATGAGATATGAATTTGAGATATAAATTTAATATGAATTTAATGGATATAAATTGGTTATCACAATGCTTGGCACATGATGAAGTGCTTAATAAAATGGTAGCCACATCCACATACTGGAATAGACTGCCCAGAAGTCTGGGCAGTTTTTTTTTTTTTTTTTGCTAGCACATCAAAGCATATTTCTTTTAATAAAAAATCAACAGTATGTATATTATTTATAAAAAAAAAAAAGAAAAAGAAAAACCAAATTAAAATTGTGTGTGTGTGCATGTTTGTGTGTGTGTATGTGTCAGAGAGTAAAGCTGGTGGATGGCACTAGGGTAGACTAGTAAAGAAGCAAGAATTTCTAGGTTAAGTACAACTCTCAAGAGCATAAATTTTGCCTTGATATTCTACATTAGTTCCACAGTCTCCTTGACCATGAGTCCCTCTTTTTTTTTCTTTTTCTAGTCCAGTTCTATATATTATTCTTTTAAAAAATATTTTATTTATCAGAGAGAAAGAGCACAAGCAGAGGGGAGAGACAGAGCGAGAGGGAGAAGCAGACTCCCTGCTGATCATGGAGCCTGATGCAGGGCTCGATCCCAGGACCCTAGGATTATGACCTGAGCCTATGGCAGATGCTTAACTGAGCCACCAGGCACTCTCTATTATATTATTCTTAACACCAGTAGTCAGATGTATGTTTTCTTCCAGCATAGATAAACCAGTTTTAAATAGAAATAGGTGCCTGTTTTCTGCCTGTTTTCCTCTACTTGATGCTCTTTAGTAGTATTTTAGTAGAATTTTTGACTGTAGCATCACATCAAGGCAGTATACTTTAGGGAATTTCTGTGTCCTTTCTCTGGGTATTGAGATATAAATTGGTTTTAGAGTAGCTTTTTCTCCTCAGCTGCATAAATATGTACTTTACATACATTGTAAAGTATGTATGCCCCTTTGCCCCTTTCCTGCTAACTCATTGACATTTGCCATTATTTGATATAGTAGGCCTGACTTGTATGTTTCAAAAGATATTTATGGTGCATGAACCTCCCTTCCGGCATTTTTTTCTACCAGGAAGACCAAGGAAAGAGATTCATTTATCCAATTTGCTATCTGATCTTTTGATAAGTGTACCTATTTTAGACCCTGATCATTAAATTGTTATTCAGATTCTTCAGTCCAGTTTTTTTAATGTGTTATAAAAAATGTTTTATTACCTTTGGAGTCCTTTTCAAAGTATTTCTCAAATTATATTTGGTCTAGTTTTCAGTTTTATAGCTAACTTGCTATGTTTGTTAGCTTCTTTGTTTCCTTCCTTATATGGACTACTTTTCTATTATTAAAAACTGACTTTTTTTTGAACCCCTGTAATTGCTGTTTTTGCCATCAATCAGACAGGTGGGGTTTCTGTTTGTTTGTTTGCTCTTGGAAGAGTTTTAATTAAAAATTTTTGTTTTTTTTATTATTCCCTTCCCAATGCTATTTACAATTATAATTTTGTTTTTGGCTTCTGATGAGATATTTGAAAAAAGTCTCCAAGCTTCAATTTTATTTTCATGTTTTCAATCCTTTCGCTCCCTATCTGACACCTGCATTTGCTTATGTTGCAGTCAGTGGAAATGATACCAAATGAGGGATGAGAACTAGCCTGAAGTTCTAGTTCTGGGACAGCTTCAAAGTTACTGTGCAATTTTGGTTAGGTCATTTGACTGCTTGGCTTCCAATTTCCTCATCTGTGAGATGAGGGAGTTTGTTCATTTACTCAGCAAGTATTTTATTAGGCAAGTATTAAATTGTAGGCATTGTGCTAGATGCTGGACCATCTGCAATGAGCAAAAAAAAAAAAAAAAATCAAAGTGCCTCCTCTCCTGGGATAGATAGTCTAGTGCCATTAAATGATGTAAACTCCAAGGCCTGTTGGGGTTTATGACACTGTGTATGACACTTTCACTTAGCTTCATTTCTTTTTGAGCAGAATAAAAAAAATACAATATGTCTGAAGTTTGTTTTTGGCTTTTGAGGATTCCTTTGGCTTAAAATAAATACCTTATAGTTTGTCCTGTAAGGTGTTCCATGGAAACAAGTGTGAGATGCTCTTTCTGAAAAAGATTTAGATTAAAGCTGCATACTATATCCTCCTCTTAAAGTAAATCTTAGAACACTTTTGGAAATATACTTTGGAGCTCTGCTTTTTGAAGTACATTTTTTAAAAAAAGCAATTACTAGAATAATTAAGACTGACCTTTATTTAAATTTGAGAGTCAACATCAGTGAAAGAGGAAATGAAAGTTTCTTGGTTGTTGCCAGGATGCTAATACTTATTGAGTCATAAAATTGCATTCAGCTCTAGACTATAAAGCTCTTTGTTGGCTATCGGTAATAATGATAAGTATGAATAGCAAAATGTGTAAATTTTATTATTTGGTTGACAATCTAATATGTGACCTATATTTTCGAAAAATAATGGGCTGACAAACTTTTTCTTTTATTCCAATATAATTAACATGGAAACTTTTAAACTTATTTGCCAATGGATTTTTAGTGTGCAGGAACTACTACAACAGAAGTCCTTAAGAGGATATTTAAGCCAAGTCTTCTCTCCTTTTCCCTTCATACCCCCCCTTTTTTTTTAAATCATGAGAGACTCTTTTTTTTTTTAAGATTTATTTATTTATTTGATATACAGAGAGAGATCACAAGTAGCCAGAGAGGCAGGCAGAGAGAGAGGAGGAAGCAGGCTCCCCGCTGAGCAGAGAGCCCGATGCGGGGCTCGATCCCAGGACCCCGAGATCATGACCTGAGCCGAAGGCAGAGGCTTCAACCCACTGAGCCACCCAGGCGCCCTCCCTTCATACCCCTTTTAATTTAAAGTGGGCTATTTGTGGGAATGATCGATGTCAGGTAGTAAGAAAAGGTTGAAATTATAGTGAGGTAATTTTGGAATTATTATCAGAATGGAGCTCTCTGAAAGGATTGTTTGTTACAGGGGATAGCTGTCAGGAAAAATAAAAGAGAATGAAAGATGTAAGCAGAGAGACAGAAAATAACTGATGAGTTGGCAAAAAATCCAGGAAGCATCTTGCATGAAAATCAACTCATAACAGGGATTTGCTTGATTTTGTGGAAAGAGATTAAATAGTAAATGTAAATTTTTGCCTGTTTCTCAAATTCTGTCTTATCCAGGATCCTAATTCTTATTTCAACTCTGAATGATCTTACTTACATTTCTTTCTGTTTATGAATTTATATTAAATTTTGTTGATATCATGGATCTAATTTAATTTGTCTCCTTAGATTAATCTTTAAAACTTAAGGAACAATAATCAGAGTTACTGAATGGAAGTAGAGTCCAGGATTCTGAAAATGTTCATACATATACCTCATTACACATAAAAAATACAAAGTGGCACCAAAGGAAAAAGGAGATAAAGAGATATTAAGTTTTCAGAGGAGGGTAAGAGTACTTCCAAATTGGAGGGAAAGGGAAGATTTTGTGTGTAAGATTTATACTGGTCTCAAAAGATAGTAAAATCTGGGCACCCAGAGATGTAAGGAATGCTTCCTCTCTGAAGGAATAGTAGAGCTATGGAGTAGAAATTATATTGTCCTGGAGTGAACTGAACTTTGGTTCAATTTTCTCTAATTCCTAGTTTCATCTATAAAAACTGGAATAATAACATCAAAAACCTTGCTGTGCTGTTGTTGTGAGGGATAGTCAAGTGGACATTTCTAGCTAAGTTTCTGGCAGAGTGGATGCTTGGACAAAAACCCTCACTTCCTTTTTAATGTAACTGTGGAGGAGATTTGACTCCAGGCTAAGGAGTTTGAGGGAGCCTTAATCCTGCTTCTGCTCTTTACTAGCTACATGACCTCGGGCAAGTTATTTAAGTTCACCCAGTCTCAGTTTTCTCATTTCTAAAATGGATGTAATAGTACCAATTTCATAGTTGATGTAAGGAGTAAAAGAGTTAGTTTATGTAAAGGACTTATAATACATATGGCACAAGATATGTCATTGTTAACTATTGTTATTATTTTTTTAAGATTTTATTTTTTATTATTTTTTTAAAATTTATTTTATTTTTTCAGTGTTCCAAGATTCACTGTTTATGCATCATACCCAGTGCTCTATGCAATACGTGCCCTCCTTAGTGCCCACCACCAGGCTCATCCAAGCTCCCGCCCCCTTCCCCTCCAAAACCCTCAGTTTGTTATTATTTTTCATAGGCTCTGAGGAGCAAATGGAAGTTTTTGAATCAGGGGTTGGAGAAGAGTGACTGAATCAATTTTTTCTTTCGAAAAGTCAACATGTTGGTGGTTTATGAATAGGAATTGGGTGGTGAAGAAATTAGGGAGAGACCCAAAGAGAGAAAGAGTAGTTAAGGGATTATTAAACACTCTGGATCAGAGACACCAAGAACCTGATGAATAATAGTGGTAGCAGGAATGGAGAGGGGCCACTTAGCCTAGAGACATACTTTTCAAACTTCATTGTATGAATCATTGGGAATTTTCTAAAAATGCAGGTTCTGGATTGGTAGGTTTGAGTGGGGCCTGCGATGTATTTATAACAAGATCCCAAGTGGTACTAATGATGCTGGCCCAAAGAGCACACTGAATAGCAAGAAATTTGAATATAGGATTCATAGGAATTGACAGTTGATTGGTTGTGGGGACAGGAAACAAGAGGCATGGTGAGTTTTCAACAGAAGGAGCTAAAGTGGGAAGGAAAATGATGAACTCAGATCGACATACCAAGCTTGATATCCTGAAATTGGAGTTTTAGGAGTGAGAATGGTATAATGCCAAAAGGGTAGATTTATTGTCCAAAGACCTGGAGTAAATCCTGGCTCCAACAAATATTAGAAAGATGACTTTGGACTTTAGCTCTTCTTCATCTCTAAATGGGAGATGACAGTGACTACTTCAAAGGATTGTTGCAGAGATGAATGGAGATAGTTTGTAAAGAAAACTTCTCACATGGTGGCCAGCCCATGGAAAGCACTTATTGAGTAAAAATCAAATTTATAGGCTATGGAATTTATGGCCTAATCCAGCTCCTGGCAAGGCTGGTTTGGGTTTTAACACATACGTTTTTCCTGCAATGTACATACTGATACTTCAAATCATACGGTAATTTGGCAGCCTTCTGAACTTTATGTTTTCTAAGTATGCGTTAGCTGACATAATTTCAGGGGACTTGAATGCCAGGATTGGCAGCAGTTCCACCAGAGCTCCATCTATCAGAAAACAGCAATTGTCAGATTCTTCCTTTTAAGGCACTTCTCCAGGAATAACTGTCTGAATCAAAGAGGAAAATATCTGGTCAAACTCATTTATAATCATAGTCCAATAATGGTAAATGGCAGGCTGTGGGCTAAATCCGTGGACTTTCACTTACATTTACAACCAGAGGCAGCATTATTGATGATTGAAGAATTAGCTCTTCACAGCTTATCTACAACCTTGAGTTGGATATTTTAGACTGGTGGAAAGTAAATATTTTCCCCTTAAACTTAATCTGAACTTTCAAAATTGTCCTTATATCCATCTCTACAATAACTCAATCAGTGAGATTTTAGGGATAAGGTTAAGCTGAAGTGAGCAAGTAAATTTATGATAACAAAGAATTTATAGCACATATTTTATTCTGCAAGTCTTAAAAAATAACTATTTATACTATTAACAAACTGTGGTTATAGTACTTATGTTGCCGGACTATGCAAGAAGAAGTTCTTTTATCTCTTGCTTCATAAAAGAGATCAGAAAGAGAAAATTCCAGGCCATATTGTCAAGATATTATCTCAAATATAACAAGGGATCAAGTCATCCAAAGACTCATTTAGTTTCAGTTCTTCTAAAAACAACTTATCCTTTACAAAAATTAAATTACATTAACTATTCTGGAATAACTTATGTTCGACCTCAGGGACACCAACCATGTGAATTTGGGACTTTATCTTCTTTGGTGTCACTTCAGTATGAGGAAATTCAAAATCACACACATGGATTGAGTACTAAACCAATCATCTCAATTTCAACTCTGTATCTCTGCATTTTGTTGTCTCCAGTATTCTCAATAGTGAGAATCCATTCTTTTCATCAACTCTAAAAAAATGTCCAGTATTTCAAGGCTGAAAGGAGCTCCAGAAGAAACTCTTTGCTGACAGAATTATTTTGATCTTGCTTGAGTAGTTGGCTGAAGTCCTTGCCAACCTATTTACCTTAATTAACTCCACAGGTATGGTTCCCTCAAGATGAACCCTAAGTGTAGTTGACTCTAGGTTCAAAAAGGGAAACTCTCCATCTCCTGAAATTAGAGAACCATTAAGGCTCTTAGAGACTTCCTCAAAATAACATTAAATTTCTTCTTAAATTGAAAGACTTAAGGCTCAATCGAATAGCTTGCTTGCATAAGGAGCTAACCAGCTTTAGGTAACAACTATTTTCTACAGAAAATGGCTATGAAAATATTTGTTGAACAAGTCAATTCCATTACCTCTTTAATCTCCTCCAAAGAATAATTTTGTGAAACTTTTATCTAGACACATTATTTTTTTCTCCCATAAAATTTCCTTTCTGTTATCTACCCATCATGTATCCAATCATCTGAAAGAGAAATCTGGGAGTTATCCTGGAGTTCTCCCTGCCCACCTCATACCCGTTCACTTCTTGATACCTACTGACTCTTACATCCTGCACGCATGCTGTCCCTTTCTCCCTTGGTCCCTCCTGGCACTGTGCTAGCCCAGGCCCTTACATTTCTCTCTGAGCCTTTATAACAGCATCTTAAGGACTTTTTCTGTCTCCAGCTATGGCCTTCTCCAATTTACCCTTCAGAATGCCTTTGGCGTGATATATTTAAAATCCAAATTCAATCAGATAATTTCCCCTTGGTGGCTCTCCATCATTCATAGTGAAAATAAAATAAAATAAAATAAATAAAAATACAGTAAAAAAAAAAATCAAGCTCCCTGATACAAAATTCAAGGCCTCCCATGATCTGGTTTGTATGAGCTTCTCTGGTTTATTTCCTACTTACCATTCACTTCACTCACTCTCAGCACACTGACATTTTGTGCCAGATAATTCTTTATTGTGGTGGGGCTATCCTGTGCCATTTTAAGATGTTTAGCAGCATCCCTAGCCTCCAACCACTAGATGCTAGTGGTACTCCCTTCTCCTGGGTATGACAACCCAAAATAACTCCATTGCTAAATGTTCCCTAGGTACAAAACTGCCCCCTGGTTTGTAGGCAGGAGTTGGGTGGTGAATCACAAATTGTACATATTAGGGTATGTAGTACCTCTCTTCCTAGATTTTTTTATTTGTTCCTGAAAAGCTTTTCTCCTTCTTGGTCTAATGTGGGGAGAGAGGAAAATATCCTGTGCTTCTGTCCTCGAACTTCTTTGTTTGCTTGAAAAGGAGGGACTGATTGCTAGTCAGATTCCAGGACAATGATTTGGCCACAGGTGAGATCATTGTTTTTTGAAAGGACCACATATGTGTATAACCCAGTCTTCAATTAAAAAAGAAATCAACCGGTCAATATATGAATCCATGCTTGTAAAAATTAAAACAATATAGAACACAGAATTAAAAACTAAAGCTTTCCAGGGTCAAAGTATTATACTTAAAAAAAAAAAACCAACCCAAAGATTTGATACATGCTGTCCAAACATTGTCACCAACAGATATCCTACCCCTTTGTGGCCATTGCCTTTGGGGTTTCAGGATTGTGTATAAAAAATTGTGGCTAGGTTGGCTGACCAAAACATGGGACTTTGTGATGCTTGCTAGGATTATTGGAGCAGATAATTCACATCTTGGGTCTACCTGGCTCAAAGAAAGAAACCTATTTTCTTTCCTTCTTCTTACCTACCTACCTTCCTTCCTTTCTTTTGAGAAAGAGAAAGCGAGTTCGCATGGGCAAGCAGTAGGAGGGTGGAGGGGGAAAGGGAGAGGGAGAGAAAGAATCTTAAGCAGGCTCCATGACCCTGAGATCATGACCTGAGGGGAAATCAAGCGTTGGACACTTAACTGACTGAGCTACCCAAGTGCCCTCGAAGAAGGAAATTTTCAACAAAGCTTCGATAGACCATATTCATCTTTCATATTACCATCCCTTCTCCAAATCCTTACGCTAGTTTCCCCTCCGTCCCCATAAGAATCCATAACCCATGATAATCAGAGCCATTATTAAGAAAAAGAGACCTTTGACATTTTATGGGGTATGAGGTTACTAAACATCAGTCCATAGCCAAGCCCCAGTCTGCTTCACAAAGTCAAGGGTGAGTCTTAGAATCTATCTCTCTCTGTTTTTTTTTTTTTGCCAGCTCCGGCCAAGGCGAGTCTCAGGTGCCGCCTGGTATATATGGAAGCCAGTGACCACAAAACTGCAAAGGAAAAGGCAAAATGATGCACCCAGGTATTCAACATTTTGACAGTTGAGGATTTCCCCTGATGTTCATATAGATTCAGTATCTAGGGTCCACACTTAAATTTCAAGTTACATTAGTTCTTAAAGCAGATGGAGGAAAAGGTGTCTGTTCATGCCTATGTCCTAAATACTAAGCAGACCTTTAAAACAAACTAGATAAAGAAGAAATACCTGAACGGGTTCTTTCTTAAGATAACAAAAACTTGCCTGATGGCGGGGGAAATGGAGTTATTTTCATAAAGGTTTCCAGCAAAGGGAGCAAACAAAGGGTGAGAGAAATCCTTTCTACACAAGTTTTATTCTAGACCCCCCCCCATCCTTAAATAGAGAATTTAAAAATGGCCCTTTCCCCTAATTCTGTTGATTTTTCTTCTAAAGTCTTCCTCACCATTTAGGATCCCAGAAGAGGTCAGTAAAGATAGTAGGGGTGAAGTGTTCCTGGTAGTGGAACCAAGGACGATGGAGTAAACTGGAAAAATGCTTTGTAAACTCTAATTGAGACAAACCTGACTACAAAATTGTGTCTGTGCTATGATTACAACTGCAAAAATTCTGTCTGCATATGGACAAGGACTAAAAGGGAGCATGAAAAAAATGTAAACAGTTTGGTTGGTAGGATGGCAGGATTTTGGGTGGATTTTTCTTTCTTTTATTTTGAGTTTTGTCAATGTTTTTGTAATGTTTTGTAATAAACAATACTATAAAAGAAGCAGCTGAACCTGCTGACTAATTATTGTTAGAAAGAGCAGCTTTGCATCAACTCTATCAGAGCTGAAATTTTTGCTTTTGGCAGATGCTTCTCGACATCAGATAATACTATGTCAGATAACCTTAATCAAGAAGTCAACTCCTCTGGTCCATAGAAGCATTTCTTCCTTCCTCCCTCTACTTCCCTTCCTTCATTCCCTCCTTCCCTCCCTCCCTCCTTCCTTTCTTCCTTCTTCCTTTGGCTAACTCCTTGCGACAGGCATCCCAGATTACCAGATATTGGTTCAACTGGGTCCACAAGGAGGGTGTTTAATTTTGTTTTTTTTAATTTTATTTTAAAAATAGTTGAAATGATTGATTGGTTATACCTGCCTTAAGAACAACCTTGGACAAAATCATCTTCTGCAGTTATTGTGAAAAACTCAGGGTCCTCCAAAGAGTGTCTAAGTGTGTGAGTGGACTCAAGCTCCATTTTGAAGGACATACTGTTGTCATGTGCAGGAACCCCTGCCGCTTATCTTTGTGCAGAAATGGAATGGCAAGAATACAAGTTAGGTTCTTAAAAATTTGACAACAGAATGTCAGCCTCACTTCCTGCACATCTGGTGTTTAAAGCTTATGGATAATCAACAGCATAGACTATTGGCACTTCAGGCACTTGTCGGTGAATTCAATCCTGAAGTGACTTGTAACTGTGCACTTGCCAAAGGTTCACCTAAGACACACGATATTGGAGAGAGACAATTAAAAATGGGTGGTCTCTGCATTCTCCTTCCAGGAACTCTAATCTCTGTTCTTGGGATTCGTTGTGGTGCTGGGAAGCAACATATTGGGGCTGGGTTACCTCTGTACCTGATAGAAATGCTTGCACTGGGTTAAAAATTCAGTGGTCTGGTTTGAGCCTTTGTGAGAATCATTACAAGAATTGTCCACTGGAACAATGTTTTTGCATTTTTTGGCAAATGTCATTGTCAAGGATGTTGTGCCTTATGTCACTTAAAATCTATTATTAAAAAATATATGGGATAAATTCCTGTTGGATTCAGGACTATGAGCTTTTCTTTGCTCGTAACATGGGTTAGAGACGAGGCATTTCTCTTTGTGCCGTAGGTACCAGGAAACTCATGCTTTCCCCCTAGGATTCCTCCACTGGCAGTTCCCTGCAGGTTAGGGGAATTGATGAGCTCAGACAGCAAGAGTTGGGCACAACAGGGAGGTACCATTTTGTGTCCATTCAGTTGCTGTGTGTTATGGCTTAGGTTGGTACAATCCTTCCAACTTTAATGATCTCAGGATTTTTCCTTCAAGAATCTGTTGTTCCTGAAGTGCTAGATTTTCATAAAGGAAGAAATGCATTTCATTTTCTATAAATATCAAAATTAATTACTCATCGTTATAACTATTCATTAAAATTCAAAATTAGATGAGAATGTTCTTCATAGATTTTTTAAGCCTTGAAGAGATCCATTTTATTATAGCATCTACAGCTTTACTATTTAAGGAAATTATGACATAAGGTTCATAATCAAATTAAGCCAATACCTTTTGCCCAAATCCTAAGAAGAAATTAGTTAAAGATGGTGGGTAGAGCTATGATGGTTTATTAGGACAAGTGCAGGCAACTGAGCAGAATTGTTTTTGTAGGTCTGACCCCAGTGTATCTAGTTGGGAACAGACTCATTCATTCACTCATTCATTCCTTCCATCTTCAATATGTGAGTCTAATATAGTCCAAGGACCATTTTAGGGGCTGAGGATATATCAGTAAATGGAAAAGGCAGAACTTCCTGCCTGTACAGAATTTACATTCTAGTGCGGAGAGGGGTAAGACCGTCAATAATAAACAAATAAAAAAAATGCATGGTGTGACAATTGGTGGTAAGTTGGTGATAAGCTATGGGGGAAAAGTCAAGTAGGTAAGGGAGAGATAGGGGGCACAGGCTGTGAGGGTGGAATGCTATTTTAAATAGTGTGACCAGGTGGCATCTTAGCAGAGATTGGAAGGAGAGAGCTATGTGAGTCTCTCTGGGAAAAGTTTCCGTTGAGAGGGAACAGTTTGTGCAAAAACCCCAAAGCAGGCATGTGCTTGGCGTGTTCGAAGAAAGCAAGGGGACGGATGTGGCAGGAATGGAACTCGGGAAGACGGTGGTCGGGAGGCCACTGAGGGAGGAGAGAGCCAGATCACGTAGGCCATTTTAAGAGATTTTGAAAATGAGACAGGGAACACATGGAGGGTTTTGAGCAGAGGAGTAATGGGATCTGACATGTTTTAAAAGCATCACTTGATTGCTTTGTGCAACATAGACAGTAGTGAGATGTGGGACTTGGGCTGTAGGAGGAAGAATGTGGAGAAGTCAGATTCTAGATCTATTTTGAGGAGAGAGCCATGAGGATTAGTGGCTGGTAGGATAGAAGTTCTGGAAAAAAGGTAAGTTTTTGGCCTGAGCAAGTATGTTAAAGAATGCAAAGGATGGAATTGCCATATCTTGGATGAGGACCACTGTGGGAGGAAGATCAGGACTTTGGTTTTGGACAGATTGAATTTGAGATGTCCAAGTGCTGATGGTTTGATAATATAAGTCTCAACTCAATTAATACTACATTTAATATTATATATAAATGATAGATTATGGTATTATTAAATATTAATATACTTGTAGTACTACCCTTTAAGAGGGACACTAGCAACAAGTTATATATGTGTGTGTGTATATATATATAGAGAGAGAGAGAGAGAGAGAAATCTACATATCTATCTATATCTGTGTCTCTCTTCATGTTGGAGGGTTTCTTTGAAAAGATATAGCAAATGAATTTTCCCTCAGTGCTCACTTACAATCAGTACTTAGTCTTCCTATTCCACTGCCCAAATGAACCTTGATGTTGTTCTCTTTTTATTCACACAGCCTAAAATTCAGGCCCTTTGATCTCTTCCTGTACTATTGCAACAGCTTCCTAACTGGAGTTCTCACCTCTACTTTTCAGTTCTTTCTCTTTCTCTCTTGCTCTCTGTATACACACACATATATAGATGTACTCACATATGTCAATCTACCTATCTATAGCTATATATCTGTATATGTACAGCCAATTATCATTATGGTAGCTGGATAGATATATAATAAATATAACATATATATATTAGATAACAATATATTAATCTGGTCACTGCAGAGTGGGTGTGTATGTATGTACATATGTATACATACCCATATATGTACATATACATACTTATATATACACATACATATATAAGTATGTGTATGTATACACACATATGTGTATATATACACACAGATATATACCTATAAAATAACAAATATGCATATTTACATCTATACATTTACATACACACACATACACACACATATATAAACCCAGCCATCACAGTGATACTTATTTTTTTAAAGATTTATTTATTTATTTGAGACAGAGAGTACATGAGAGCAGGGGAGGGGCAGAAGGGGAGGGAGAGAGAGCGAATCTCAAGCAGACTCCCCAGTGAGTATGGAGCCCCACTTGGGCTTGATCCCACAACTCTGAGATCATGACTTGAGCCAAAACCAATCATCCGACACTTACCTGACTTAGCTACCCAGGCACCCTGTGTTATTTCTTTTTTTGAGTGAAAACTTAAAAAGTTATGGTAAAATATGCATACCATAAAATTGGCTATTTTAACCATTTTAACTTGTACATTCACAATGCTGTGCAACCGGTCTCCAGATGTCTTTTCTTCTAGCAAAACCAAAACTTTGTACCCATTAAATGCTAACTCCCCATGCTCCCTTCCCCTAACCCCTGGCAGCCACCATTGTACTTTCTGTGTCTATGAATCTGACTGCTCTAGAGACCTCATATAAATGGAATCCTACGGTATTTGTCCTTTTGTGACTGGCTTACCTCACTTCACATGTCCTCCAAGTCCATCCATGTTGTAGCATGTGTCAGCATTTCTGTCCTTTTTAAGTCCAAGTAACATTCCGTTGTATGGATATACCACGTCTTGTTCAGCTATTCATACATTAATGGGACCACAGTGATATTTATTATATATTATCCCCCTGGAAACCTTATAGTGACTTGTCCCCATTACTCTCAGGATATACCTAAAAAGGGTTACTGTGGTTTACAACACCCTGCCCCCTAACCCATCAGCCTTCATTCTATTTATCTCCCTCTACACTCTTCCCTTCAGTCAGGCTGCCTGACCTTACTGTGATTCCTTTCACATCTGAATTTTCTGTCTAGCTTCTTCCTCTGCTTACAATGCCATTTTTTTTCAGAATAGGTCTAGCTTGTTCCTCAGGATTCAGCATAAGACTCTTCCTCCAAGAAGATTTCCCCCTCTTGTCAAGGCTGGGTTTAGGTTACAAATAGTGCTTCTAGAATCCCCTGGATTTCTCTCTACCAATGCATTTGTCACACTTAGAACTAAGACAATGTCTTCTTTCCCATTTCACTCTTGGGGCCCGGCACACTCTGAGTGTGCAACACAGTGTTCCCTTCCTATCCAGCGTCACTGTCTGCAGATTCGGTTAACCCTCCCGCGGTCAGTGGTCCACGGTGACTACTGAGGTAGGGAAGCGGATGGTCCCCTTCCGACATCGTGTGATGTCGCCTCACGCAATGATACAACGCCCACATCATTCTCCTCGTCTCATCATGAGGGCATTTTATCATCTCCCACACTCAAAGAAGGGCAAGTACTCTACAGTGACAAAGTTCGAGAGGCAGACCACATTCACATAACTTTCATTACAGTATATTGTTATAAGTGTTCTAGTTTAATATTTTACTATTACTGTTGTTAATCTCTTCCTGTGCCTAATTTACAAATTAAACTTTTAATCATAGGTATGTGTGTGTATATGCATGTATCTACATAGTTCTGGATTCTCTGGGGTTTGGGCATCCATGGGGGATCTCTGAATGAATCCCCCTGACAAGGGGGAAATGTACCTTTTTGTTGAATGAATAGATAGCGGCGTGCAAGTACCTGGGGTCTTGGAGGAGGTGGGCGTTGAGGTAGCGGGCCGTACAAGGGACTAATTCCAGGCCACTGAATGTGAAGGAAAAGCCTCTGCAGCCTTGGGAGTGCTGACTCCCTCCCTGCCCCCGACACTGCTCAGTGAGGCACTTCATGCATGCAATATGGTGACCCAAGATGCGCCGAGATTCGAGATTACCATTTCCCAGCCCTGAACTCCCAACCCCCCTGCTGGGAGTTTAGGTTCCTTTAGCACAGTGTTAAACCTGTGCTCTTTTGGCAAATGATGCTTAACCCTTCCTGCCTCAATTCTCCTCACTCTCTCCCCACCCCCACTATGAATTTGGAAATAAATTCATATGCTTAGGTCACTTAAACAAAAATGAGACTTTATTCTGTGAAGTAAGTGTTTAGTTTGTAAAAGGATCAATGGGCTATTTTGGATCAAATAACTGTGTTTTCTTTAGCCATTTAAAATGGTCTATTTTCATTTTTTAAGCCGCTGCCTTGTGAAAGGACCTAAGAATATCCCCAACTTAGTGTTAGATCCCGTAATTACATTTTCTCATTTTGAAAGCAGTTATGCAGTCCTTACAATAGAGTCAACGCAGCTAAAAATAAACTCCAGGCAGTTCATATTAACTGGGTAATAATAACAGGCAACAAGGAGGCTCGGTGTCCAAATATGATGAAAACAGGAAGTTCATTACACAAGCTGTTCTTTCCTGATAGATCTGAATTCTTAAAGCCTTAACTCAAAAATAATCCCTTCAGGTTATAAATAAAAGTAGAGAATTGTCTCTTACTTGTGGCTTAAAGGAGATAACACCATAGCTAAATAAATCCACATAGTTATGGATTGAATGTAACGCCAGAACGTCTGTTTGGGAAGAAGAAGGAGTATGTTTGGGAAGAGAGGAGACCCCTCTCCTCCCACAGAGGCGCTGGACCCGTGCGCCTCGAGACTTACCTTTTCTCACCCGGGGCACGAGTTGCCAAGAAGATGACGCTTCACTTTGGTACGATGGTAGGAAGGCAGAAAGCCTTCAGGTGTGGAAAGGATTTTTATTTTTCCCTGGGAGAAAATGGATGAAAAGGAACAACCTCAGCTCCAAGTGTCTGCCGAGTGGTGTAAATTTCAATCCCGGGTTTTCAGTGTAAAGTGGGAAGGAGACCCAGAAGAAGAAGTTAAACCTCTTTCCTTTAGAACTCCCTTTCTCTAGTGAGTGTCACTCGTTGTAAAGATTCAGATTTTTTTGGTTAAAGCAAGGTGAGGATGGAGGGAGAATTTAACTTATGTAACTGGGATGAACCCCACCATTTCACTTCTTAAAACCCAATCCCAGCCCTCCAGGGTATCACTGGGAAGTGTGATGAGAAGCCCATCACCCTGCCATCCATTCCTCTTTGAGAATCTCTTACTAGTTTTTTTTTTCTCCCCAACTTTTTATTTAATTTCCGGTTAGTTAACATATAGTGCAATGTTTCAGGAGTAGAATTTAGTGATGTGTCACTTACATAAACACCCAGTGCTCCTCTCAAAAAGGGCCCTCCTTAATACCCATTCCCCGTCTAGCCCACCCCCCACCCACCTCCCTCCATCACTAGTTGTTACAACAGCCACTGGGAGGGTCACGCGGGCTCACAGTATCCCATCCTAATTTCCTGTAACATGGCAGAGAACAGGCTGAAGGAATTGGGATGGGGAAGAGTATGGGGATAAGGAGCAGGCGCCGGCCACAGAGTGGACCATGCATGCTGACCTGGGTCCACAGAGGCTCTTTGCGCTCCCCAGGCTGGCTCAGTGATGTCTGCTGGGTTTCCCTGGAACGAAAGAGCATGTCTGGGGAGTGCTCACCTTGCAAATGTCCCCAAACCTGCCAGCGAATTCTTGTTCTACTCCTATGTGGGCTGGACTCACCCTTCCAGGAGAGGGACCTTTGTTTTACCACACAACAAATCTAAGACCGTGTCCCAGAAAGGGGGTTCTTGCCACTTTTGAAGAGACGAGGTTGAGGGCCAGTCACAGTGAGCATCAGGGGGCCATATTGCCATGACCTCACATTTAAGAACAGCCTCAAATTTAGACTTTTGATGTTATTTCCAAATGGGGTTAACATAGCCACAGACATACAGTGACCTAATAAGAACACACACACACACAAGCCAAAAAAGTCATTATATATGACTTTAAGGTTGTGTTCTATGACCAGCTCACATTAGCTGCTGGGCACTATAAACAGTCTATTTTGTAAACCTATGAATTGCACAATAACATTGCACTATATTTATTTATTGAGTGCAAACATTTAAAATATGTCAATTTTTATAATGCTGTTTTGACAATTTTTTTCATTTTCTAAACTACTGTCATTCTCAGAAGTTGAAAGTGGTCTGGCCTCTAGGAGGCCCTCACCATAGAATACCTCCCTCTCTGATGCCACTCGTGGGGAGGGATGGAGATGGAGACTTCTGTGAGGGAAGGAGGGAGATTTATGGAGATTCTCCTTCAAAGTACGTGAATGCGGTGGTTCTTAAACTTACATGCGCAACAAAATCTCCTAGGAAGCTTGTTAGAAATGACACATGACGCACTGAGAATTTCTGGCTCAGACCCAAGATCTTGTCTCAGGGGACTGGGACTACTCTTTGAAAGGCCCTGTAACAGGTTGTAGAGGGAGCTGTTGGGGGAAGGTCAGAGTGTAAAAGAGGTGCCTTTGGGAACTAAATAATGACTCCCTCGGGGAACAGTGAAGACTCTGTCAGAGAGAGGGGTTTATCCCACTAGGATCAATAATGAAACAGATCAAAGGACCTGGTAGCTGAGAGAGCAGAGGGTAGGCAGAGACAGCCATCAAGGATGTGGAGAAAAAGGAACCCTCATACACTGTTGGTGGGAATGCAAACTGGTACAGCCACTGTGGAAAACAGTATGGAGGCTCCTCAAAAAGTTAAAAATAGAATTATTGTATGGTTCAGTAATTCTACTACTGGGTGTTTACCCAAAGAAAACAAAAACTGTGATTTGAAAAGATATATGCACCCCTACATTTATTGCAGCATTGTTATTTACAATAGCCAAGATATGGAATTAGCACAAGTGTCCATTGATAGATGAATGATAAAGAAGCTGTGATACACATACATAATGGAATATTACTCAGCTATAAGAAAGAATGAAATATCGCCATTTGCAACAACATGGGTGGACCTAGAGGGTACAATGCTAAATGAAATAAGTCAGTCAGAGAAAGACAAATACCATATGATTTCACTTATATGTGGAATTTAAGAAACAAAACAAAGGAATAAAGAAAAAAGAGACAAATAAAAAAAACAGACTCAACTATAGAGAACAAATTGCTGGTTACAGGAGGGGGTGGGGGATGGGCTAAATAGGTGATGGATTAAAGAGTGCACTTATCATGATGAATACTGAGTGATGTAGAACGGTTGAATTATGACGTTGTACACCTGAAACTAATATAACACTGTACATTAATTATAATTCAATTAAACAAACAAACAAACAGAGCCAGGGACCTGGTGGTTGAGAGAGCAGAGGGTGAGGAGGGAGACCAGTCAAGCCTGGCTTCAGAAAGCATGGAGCACACTGGAGAAATGTTCACATGGGCAGACGTGGACGGGGGTGGGCAGTTATGCCAGAAGGACATGAGACCTGGGCAGCTTCTGGGGGATCTCGCTGGAGGGGAGTGGTGAGAAGACCTCAGGATAGAGCAGCATATGCTAGAAGGGTCAGAAATCTAGGAAGCTGAGGGAATATGAGAGGCTTTGTAGGCCTTGGTATAGGAAGAAGCCCAGAGCTAACCATGCCCCCCCCCCCCCACAACTGCAAACAAGCTAGAATACTCCTTATAGGTCACTTATCTAATATATACACTGACTTTTTATGACATTTTTGATGAAATCATCTGTTTGGAAAAATAAGGGGAGTATTAAAGGAATTTGGGATACGGAAGGAACATGTTCTAAGCTGTGGGTAAGGACAGGTTTTCCTAGATTTTGAGTTATGATTTGAGCTAAGCAAAGTGTGACATTCTTTCATAGATCAACCTGTGCCTCTCATACCATCAGTACTTCTTGCCTCAGGGTCAATTTTATATATTTAAAAATCATGGATTAAACATCTCAGTTTCATTTCCATGGTCCATGTGTTACAAATCCAAAATTCTTTTCTGTTGGTTTTTGTCCATTCCAAGAACCTACAACAAAAGCCTTTCTATGAGTAATAAGAGAAATTTATCCACTCTTTATATGATTAAATAGTTACAGGACTTTCTTTGGTTTTAAATATCAATGATCTCTGTTACATAAGTTTTTCTTAACTTTAAATTTCACTTCTTTAATTTTCACTAATGATAGCAACCGCACTTCATATTTTGGAGTTATCTGCCTAGCAACTTGACTATGAGCCATTTGAGCTAAGAGTACAATTCTCAAGCTTTCTGGATTGCAAAGCTCTATTGTTTCTAGACTTCCACATATTATCCATTTTTTTTCTAGTGGAACAACATTAATAGATTACAGCAAAAATCATAACAGCTCAACTTCTGTTTTCCTTCTGTTGTGGCCATCACAGGTAATGGTTCCCGAGCTATAAAAAATAGAACAAATAGTGTTAATAGGGCTCTGAAGTCAAAGGTAGTTGTTGGATGTGTGTGTGTGTTTGTGTGGATTGTGTATAGGAGTCAAAAGATAGTCAACTTATAATTCAAGAAATTTATTTAGTGCTTAATATACGCCAGGCACTGTTGGATACAGGTGTACAAAACAATGCTCCCATTCTCGGAATTTACATTCTCATGGTGGTAGTAGGACAATGAAGGGACTGACAGGAAGTGGGACATGTGTGCTGTTTAATAGGACAATTAGAGGAGACTTCTATAATAAGTGACATTTGACCTGAGAATCGAAAGAAGTGACGATGCCTCGTGGATACCTGGAGGGAGAGATTTCTTAGTGAAGGAAAATTGAGTACGCAGGCCTGAGAGAGGAGATTGCGCAGCATTTGGAGGTGGAGAATGGATGAAGGGGAGAGGGAAAGGGAGCATGTCAGAAAGTTAGCTGGGGAAGACCATAGAGAGTCTTTTAGGTTAAGATAAAGACTTTGGATTTTTTTTTTTTCTTGGTGAGATGGGAAGCCAACAGAGACTTTTGAGCAAAGGAATGATGTGAACATTTTAATACGATCACTGGGGCTGCCGCGAGGGGAGTAAGTTAGGCTGAGTTCCCTAGAAGTGGAGCTTCAGATGGTATGTGCATATGATTTATGAAGAAACTGGTGAAGGAAGCAGGGTCGAAGCGAAGAAGGAGGATGGCAAGAAAATGGTTTTGTGTGATGTGAAGCTTCAGCCTGATCCCATGGGGAGCTCTGGAGTATAAATTTCACTGCTGAGTTTTCCCCCACCTGAGGCAAGGCAGAGGTGCTTTTTACCTTCATCCTGGTTATTGGCTAAAGACTCTGGGGAGAGGGATGGAGAGTGTAAATCCCAGGCACCTCGGGTGCAGTGGCTTGTGTTGCTGAAGGGCAGTTCTCATGGATGTTCCCACAACAGCTGGTGAAAGTGCTCACCAACCACACTGAGAGAAGGGATTTCAGGGGGCCTGACCGAGCATACCAACAGCATCTTCCACATGGAATAAGGATGGAAATAGAGACACCCATTAGGAGATTAATGCCGCAGTCCAGAAGAAAGATGGAGATGGCTTGAACTAGAATGTAACAGTGGAGGTGTTGAGAAGTGGTTGGAGTCTAGAAAATTGTGGGAGGCAGGGCCCACAGGATTGGCTAATGGTTTGCTTACAAAATGTGAAAGAAGGAAAAGAATCAAGAAGGATTCCAGGATTTGTGGCCAACCCATGTATGGAGAAGGAAAGGACTATGGGAGGAGCAAGTTTGGGACTGGGGTGACAAGTAGAAGCGCCATTTGATACACATTAAACCAGAAACACTTCATATCTTCAAATGAAGATGTCACAGAGGCAGACGACCAAAGAATCTGAAGCCGTAAAAATATGTTTGAGATCCTGGGTTCAGAGGACCAGCTGCCCATGATTTTAAAGGAATGTGCATACATGTTTGAGGTAGCAGTGCTGGAAACTTTTACTGGGGTCCTGAGAATGGGTGGGGAGTGAGTGAGAAAGCCATAATTAGTTCCAGTAAACCTCGAGAAGGATGAAAGGTGAATATTAGACACTATAGACCAGTAAGCTTAGTGAGAACTCTGGGCCCCATTTCTAAAATAGACAATCAAACATTATTTTTTTTAAATTTTTTTATTAACATATAATGTATTATTTACCCCAGGGTACATGTCTGTGAATCATCAGGCTTACACATTTCACAGCATTTGCCATAGCACATACCCTCCCCAATGTCCATATCCCTACCCCCCCACCTCCCAGCAACCCTTAGTTTGTTTCATGAGTTTAGGAGTCTCTTATGGTTTGTCTCCTTCCCCATCCCATCTTGTTTC
>CM052813.1:52928378-52952914 GCA_028533885.1 Nasua narica | reverse complement strand
TATTAACATATAATGTATTATTTACCCCAGGGTACATGTCTGTGAATCATCAGGCTTACACATTTCACAGCATTTGCCATAGCACATACCCTCCCCAATGTCCATATCCCTACCCCCCCACCTCCCAGCAACCCTTAGTTTGTTTCATGAGTTTAGGAGTCTCTTATGGTTTGTCTCCTTCCCCATCCCATCTTGTTTCCTTTCTCTTCCCCACCCCCCCATAACCCCCTGAACTGCCTCTCAAATTCTTCATATCAGAGCGATCATAATCAAACATTATTTTTAAGTAATTTACCAAAGTTGTAGTGCTGTAGAGGTAACATGGATTCACAGAGAGCACCTCAGACCATGTTAGCCCCATTTCCACAAAGATATTCTAGGCACAGAGGTTGGGGAGATTCTGCAGTCTTAGTAGATCCTGATTTTTATATAGTAGTTGTTAAATTTCTTTATTATATCATTCTGACAGGATGAAGAAATATGGGCCAGAATCTAGAGTAGTTATGTAGCTTTCCGAGTGACCAAGCAAGAAGAGCAAAGAAGGGCCAACCCTTAGATTATTTTTTTATGGCCAATCAAGTTTTTATATCACCAGGCCCTTTGCTGGTGATAATTTTTATCAACAACGTAATGAAGAGCTAGAAAGCATGTTATCAGATTTGGAAGATGACACAAACTGAGGGAAAAAAAGCAATATAATGAATTGTAGAATGGAAGTTGAAAAGGAGAAGCCCAAACTCACCGTGTGAAATTTAATAGGGATGAGTGCAAAATAAAGCAAACTACCCCATTTCATAGGTTGTGAGAGGTCTCTCTTGACAGAAATGAAAAGAATTAACAAATCTTATAAAGAGTTTATTTTTCATTAAGTCATGTGTGGCATTAAGAGTGCAGGCTTTGGAGCCATCTGCCTGGGTTAGAATCCTGGCTCTGCTGCTTACTAGCTGTATGATCTAGGGTATGTTTTTTAAAGTCTGTGTTTTCTCTTCCTTACCTGGGAGACGAGAATGATAATGTCAGTCCTAGCTAATATTGTCGGAATAATTTTAAGAATTAAACACATGTGACGTACTTAGAACAATGCCTGGGACATAATAAGTATTGAGTAGATAACTGTTGTAACAGGTTCAAAAGTGTGATCTGGTTGCTGAAAAGGGAAGACAGTCTCTGGGTACAGTGCTAGAAACGCGGTGCCAAGATCAAAGGACTCTCATAGCCCCGTGTGCTCTTTACTGCTGGGATTTGGTTCACTTAGGGTGTCCCTCATTTAAAAATTGTCTTCAGCCTGTGGGCAGTTGAGAGCTGAAGGTGATGAAGGGCATAGAGTCATGCCAACTGAAGAAAAGTGGGAAGGGCTGGAATAGAGAATATGACTTCTTTTGCAGAAAGACTCAAGAGCTGAAATAAAGGTTTCTTGAAAAACCTGAAGGGCTGTCATGTGGAAAAGGAATTAGACAGTCTCTGTTGCTCTGGAGACAGAACCCGGAGCAGCGAGTAGGAATAACGGGGTGATGTGGGGGGCGGGGGTGCTTTAACCCTCTGTTATGGGCAGAAGAACTTCTGTTCTAGCCCCGCCTCTAAGTCACCACGTGCGGTGAAGCCTGTCCACTCTGCAGGCCTCGATTTCATAATCTGTGAGATCAGGATTTGGATCAGGTGCTCTCTGAAGTGGAATGTGGAGTTGGTGTGGCGGTAGGCTGTCTGCCTAGACAGTGGCTTTCCTGTCCCTGGAGACGTTTAGGTGGAGGGCCCTGAGGCCCGTCAGAGGAGACATTATTGTATTGGATTTGGAATTTGACCTGAATGACATCAAAGATCTCTTTCAATTCTAAGATTCTAAGAAAATATTTTTGAGTGTATTCGCATGGCCTGTCCATCCTCGTCCTCACCCCTTAGCCCTGCTTTCTTGATGGAGATACAGACTCTTTAATGATTGTGTAAGAAGAGCTCGTTACAGTCTCTATTGATTAGACTGAGCTGTGATTTCTCATTCTCATTCTCGGGGGCATAAAGCTCCCAGAGAATCGAATGACCTCAGGAAAGAGCTCTCTGTACGAATTTCCTTGGTACCTAAAGTGTCACAGCAGAGTTTCTAGCCTTAGCATGCTGTCGTTGCTCTCATTCTTTGTCCCGGAAGTGAAAAAAGTGAGAAGTACTCATAAATGACTGACTCCATACTATACGGCCACTAGTTGGGTTCAGGGCTGCGCGTGGAGAATCTGGTGCCCTGGTGCCGGTGGAGGCTGGGAGAGGCAGGCTTGGGGGTTGTGCAGCAGGAGGAGGAGGGGCGGCTGGAGGGCCGCCAGGGGCAGCGGAGCTGGGGGACACCGTCATCGGTTGCCAGCAGCTGCCAGGCTGACTTCGCTCCTTCTACAACAAATATTTATTGACCACTTATCATGTGGAGGACACTCTACTAGGCACTCTGAGAGACACCAGGAATGCGATGCGCTTGCCCCTCTGGCAAGGGGTTTCTAGTCTGTTTGGAAACTAATTACCAGCTGGCAACAAACACCTTGCACAATACTTCATTGTTTGCAAAGTGCCTTCAGACAAATCATTCTTCCAGCAGCCGGTGGGATTAGATCTTTCAAGCACCCTCACAGCAGCCTGTGAGGTACTGTTATTTCCACTCTTCAGATAGGAAACTGCTGCTCTGGAAATTAATCAATTTACCCAACTGTGTTGTCTGACCTTGCCCTTGCTGCTGCTGAAGTCGACCTAGGCATGTCTTCTGACTCCAGTTCCGGTACTCCGTCCGCTCCACCACACTAACAAGAAGAGTTAGAAGCCATCGTGTCGCATATACTATATTACCAAGGGAATTGCACAGATAATATGTATTATAAGAATTCAGGAACGCAGATCCCGGTGTCTAGTTACAGAAGGGAGGTGAGCGAGGCTCTGGACATGAGTTAGAGCATGCCAGTGATCTAATTAACAGTGATCCAAACAGACATGATTCTTGCCATCTGAGAGTTTATAGACCCAGTAAGGGAGTCAGACATTCATTAAATAATCACGTAGAGACTAATTACAAACTAGGATAATATTGTGAAGAAAAAGTACAAGATGATATGAGAATGTATAATAGGATGGAATCCGATCTAGTTTGAGTAGATAGAAGTCAGGGAAATTTTCTATGAAAAAACCATTTTTGGCCTGAGGGTGAGTAGGACTGAGCTATGCCAAGGGAAGCAAGGAAAGGGAGAAAAGCATTCCAGGCAATGGGAATAGCATATGCAGAGGCCCTGTGGTAGCAGGGAGCATGCATTCAAAAAAGTGAAAGTTGACTAGTAGAGGGTGCTGACTTGAGACTGAACAGAAAGGCAGGGGCCAGATAAGACTGAGTTCTTTATTTTTATTTTGAAAACAATAAGAAGACATTGGAATAGTCTTAACCTGGAGGTGACATGTTCAGTTTACATGATGAAATGGCTACTCTTTTTTCTCTTTCTTTCTTTCTTTTTTTATTTTTTTCTCCCCAAATATGTTTGTTTTAATTTTTCAGTGTTACAAGATTGATTGTTCATGCACCACACCCAGTGCTCCATGCAATACGTGCCCTTCTCAATACCCACCACCAGGCTCACCCAACCCTCCCACCCCTCCCCTCCAAAACTCTCAGTTTGTTGCTCAGAGTCCACAGTCTCTCCTGGTTCATCACTCCCTCCGATTTCGCCCCATCCACCCTTCCCTTCCTTCTCACGATGCCCTCCATGATTTTCTTTATACTCCACACGTAAGTGAGACCATAAGATAATTGACTCTCTCCGCGTGACTTATGAAATGGCTACTCTTGCTGCTATGTGAATAGATGGGAGGTGGACCCTCGGGGAAATTGAGAAGCACCCACTGCAGCAGTCCAAGAGGGAGATCTTGGTGTATTGGACAATGGAACGGGTAGTGGAGAGAGAAAATTATGAGAGACGATTTACCAGGACCTGAACACTGGTAGGATGTGGATAAAGAAAGGAGAAAAAGCAATCAGTAATCAAGGTTTTGGATATGGGAGTCTTGCCGCCTGGAAGTCCTTTTAAGGGATATTATAGAAAGTGGGGGTGAGGCTGGCTCGATCTGCAGAGTTGGGGGTATGAGGGATCATTCAAGTGAAAAGTAAGCAGTAGGATTAGAATTTTTAAAAAAGACAAAAGAATTGTAGTTGTCAGATTGAGACCTATCAATAAAGTCACAGTGACTAAGATGTGAGTCGAGGAATCTGCAAGTGGGGGGAGAGTGAAGAACAATAATGAGGGATCAGGAGCTGTGTAGAACGAGCACCGTATGGAGCAGAACCACTGGATTAGGTGAGGGGATAAAGTCGGGTGCGCCTTGCAAAGAGGTGGTCACAGAAATAGAAGGGTATTATTACAAGAAAATAAAAAATGTAACCCCTAAACATAGTTCCTTTTTTTGTTACAACCTTCTATATTTTTCCCTGAATCAAACAACAATAGACATCCATCAGGAAGAAATTACTCTGTGGACTGCAACGCCTTTGTTACCATAATGTGGTCGCTTTCAGAGTATGTTTGAGGATGGCCACAAATCAAGCTTAGGCCGGGTCCTCCCCGCCCCTGCGTTTACTGGTCACAGGCAGACAAGCTACGTTTACGTTGTAGCTTTTGCTAGTGAGTATTGTGGTCCAGAATCAGATTCTGCAAGACCCATTCATTTGTAAATAAATAAATAGCCCCCTAAAATCCTTAAGATGCTTTTGTTTTCTTTAAAAAAAAAAAAAGAAAGTAATCTGCTTCTATATTTGAGAAGTCACAGTGTGTTCCTGTGACCAGAGAACACCAAACTCATTCTGATTCCAAATGTCTCTAAAATCCACTGACACTTGTTTCAGCACTGAATAAGCACATTAAAAATAAAGTTATCAACTTTCTCTGCCGAAACGTTTTCATCCACTTACGAGTACGACCAAAGACTTCAGTTTTGAAGGATGGTAGCTTGATTGGTGCCAGCTGTTATCAGGAATCACGGACCAAATTGGTTATTTTTGGCCATGAAAACTTGAAGCTGGCACCCATGCCTTAAAGCACTTACAAGACAAAACACTTAAGTCCGAGTCAATTGTGTTCTCTTCTCTGGAAAGTCTTCTGTGAGATCGAAGCACAGGTGGCTTCATCCAGCCACGATTATGTTCAAAGTTGAGTACTTGAACGGCAAAATGGAAAAAGTTCGAGCCAACGGATTAGGTAATTGGTTTCGGTAAATTTTCAGCTTATGGTTAGTTGAAAACATAAGGCAAGACGTCCTTATTGGGGCTCTGCTTTTGTGCACAGAGCGGGTAGGTGTGAAGAATCAGTCCCTGATGACCACCTGTATGTGGCTTTGTATCTGGTGAGTCAGCTCTGGGTCCCTGTCCCATAGCAGGGTGGCAAGGCTCCTATTCTTGTAGTGTCCCTTAGGTGCATCCCACTGTGTTCTCGGTGTTTCTTCTGAAATGCTACTTTTTCTCTCTTCCAGGATCTGAGGCCAACATGTCAGATGGGTAGGGGTGACCACTCCTCCAACCTAAGTGTAGGAGATTCACGAAAGTATGGAAAGAATCAAACTTTATTTATATTAGAAAAAGGGGCAAAGCCAGGAAAAGTTTACGTTTTTATCAATTAGGTCTAGGGAGGTACCACCTGAAATCTAAACCTTTAGCAACATTTATTAACCTTTAAAAAAACCTGAGGAATTATTTGTGTACAGTGAAATGCTCAGATCTTCGATCAGTTTTGACAACTGCATATCAAGACATAAAGTGTTTTCATCAGTCTAGAATGTTCCCTCATGCATCTTTCTGGTCAGTCCCCATATTCATCCATCAACTACTGCTCTGCTTTCTATCACTATCGGTTAGTCTTGTTTATTCTTGAATTTCTTATAAGCGGAATCATATGGTCTGTGTTCTTTTGTGTTTTTTTTTCTTTCACTGAGGATAATATTTTGAGATGCATTCATGAGCCTATCAGTAGTTCATTCATTTTTATTAATGAGTACTATTTAATCTTTAATGCACTAAAGTTTTTGAAAACTTCCTTCTACTGTTGATGTATGTTTGGATTGTTTCCAGTTTTTGGCTACTATGAATAAAACTGCTATGAACATTCTTATATAAAGCTTTATGTAAACATACATTTTCATTTCTCTTAGGAAAATATCTATAAATAGAATTTCTGGGTCACAGGGTAGATGTGTGTTTAACTATTTAAGAAACTGCTTAACAGTTTCCCAAAGTAGTTGTACCATTTTGTACTCCCACCAGAACCAAAGAAAATTTGGTTTCTTCACATCCACTCCAACGTTTGTGTTGTTAGTAGTTTTTCAATTACAAGTGTGTTTATGTTTTATGTAGTGGTATGTTGTTGTATTTTACTTCGTATTAACCTGCTGACTAGTTGATGTTGAATACTTTTCACATGTGCTTGTTAGTCATTTGTATATCTTTTTTTGTGAGCTGTTTAAGTCTTATGCCCATTTAAAAAATTTGGTTCCTTGTATTATGGACCTATAAGGTTTCTTTGTATGTTCCGAACATAATGTATTTGTCAGATATATGTACTGTGAATATTTTTTCCCAGGCTATGGCTCGCTTATTTATTTTCTTAATGGTATCTTTTGATGAGCATTTTATAGTTTGATACAGTAAAATTTATCAGTGTTTTTCCTTTATGGTTCATCCTTTCTATATCCCTCTTGAAAAAGTTTTGCCTACTCTAAAGGCCATAAAGATTTTCTCCTGTGATTTTTTTCTCCTAGTAACTTTATTGTTTTACCTTTATATACATTTAATATATGACCCTTCTCTGATTGCCTTTTGTGTATGGTGTGAGGTAATTTTTTTTCCTCTCTTTCTCACTTTTGGTATGGGTATCCAATTATTCTAACACAGTTGTTGAAGAGATTTCCTTTCTCCACTGAATTTCTTTGGTGCCTTGTCAAAATTCATTTAACTAAATGTGAATAGATGTATTTCTGAACTCTTTATTCTGTTTCCAGACCTGGTTTCTAAGTGTTGGTAATGATTTGGGAATAGAAATGGATTGAGAGCCTTAGGCTTCTAGAGGTTCATGAATTATTGTAGGAGTCCCATAGTAAGCATCTTTGACCACCTGAAGATTTTTGTGTGTGTGTTCAGTGAACCCACAATCATTCATATGATTCTCATGTGAGTACTCTAAGGAAAGTAGTTACAAAGAACCAGAGTGTTGATGTGTTTGGCATTCACTTGCTGCTTGTAGCAACATCTTCCAAGAATGAGATGAGCTCAGGTAAGAATTAGCTGATTTGATAGTAGAAGCAGAGGGAATAGGTAGTCTAGAAATGTAGGGCCTGTCAGGGTTGGAGAAACCAACTATTCTTGAACCTAAATTATTGCCTTTTTAGTCAAGCCTATTATTTCAAATAGTTGCAGTGTAGCTGTCGCAAGCTGAGAGAGCTGAAAGATATCCCAAGCTTGACCTTTTGCAATTGGTTAAACATTTTAGCTGAATTAGTCTTAACCACTAACATAGCACCCAGTATCTCTTCCTTCATTGCCCTGGCTCTGATGAGCTAGTGCTCCTGCCCTGGCTTTCCTTGGAAAGGCCCATCTTTACTTAGAATTCAGGTTACTAGGTTGTCCTATAATTGCAGCTCTCTGATGGTTCAAGAGAAGTTAGGATTTGTAGTACACCCAGCTTTTTATTGTTAGGTTTGTACTGAGCTCTTTCCAGCCTTTTGTACTCTAAATGGAAACAGAATTCCCAAGAGGGTGATTTATAAAGATATTTTTCACTTGGTAAAATATCTTTTGTAATATTCCTTGGAATCACAATCCCTGTTACCATTCCAATCCCTATTACCACTCCAATCTGTTTCTTTATTGGATTCTACTCATCTGCCTCCAGACTTGTAGACCACAGCTCCAGGAGTGTATGACTTGGCATTTATTTCCATTCCCAGCAATTTGCACAGATTCTGGCGTGAATAAAGGACACTGTTTGTTGATTAAGTGATGAATGGAATAGCCCTGACCAATCTCACTTGACAAGTGCCTGTCAAGACCAAAAGCAATGTCACCTCCTCTGAGAAAACTCTCATGAGTTCCTTTAGAAAGAGTCAGTTGCTCCGTCTCTGTGTCTCCTTCATACCTTGTACCTTTCTCCACTGGCATGGTATAAGATGATGATTTTTATATCTTTTAGTCTAGATTGTGAATTTGTTCAGAGCAGGAACCTGTTCTTCTTATTCTGTATCTCCAGGTACCTAGAATGAGGTGTGGTACATATAATTATGACTCAGTTTGTTAAATGGATACATAAAAATGGGTTTTCTAAATGAACTGTAAAATGTCTTTGTCGAGTGATTTTATGAAATAGGTTTACATTTATGCAGTCTCGATTTATAAAAACAATGGCATAAAGAAATGCACTGGTCGTAGGCTATGTGTATGTGTGTGTGTTTAACCCCCTAATGATGTAAGTGATGGCAGAATTTGCTTAGGGCAAAGATTGCAGCCATGTAGTCCCTGTGCCACCATTTTCTCCTTGTGTGCTTACGGCAGAGAGATCGTTTCAGGTCTTTTTCCTGTTGGTCCTGGGCATGAACTCAGAACACTACCTTCCAATAACAACTCCACCAATGGATTAGACTTGGTGCATGGAATGAAGATTATTTTATCTTCCCTAATCTAAGGGGCTCCTAGGACAACAAGCTGGAGGTCACCCTTGATGCCCTTGCGGGATCATACCTAAGATTCTAATAAGCTGCAGACACTTCGCAGATTCCTGTCTCTCGGAACTTAATCACATTTGCATTTGGCTATGCTCAGATGGTGGAAACACAAACTCCAGACTGTCAATCAACTTGGGCTTCCTTTCCAACTTTTCCTAAATCAATTTCTTCAAAAATCTTTGAACACCAAAATTATACAGCTAGTTTTTAAACAATAACAATGTTTTATACCTACATATTACAAGAGAGTTGGTAACCTAGCATTGTTCATCACTGCGAATCTAGTTTAGATGTTCATGAAAGTGTGTGAGAGGGTCTGTGCATACGTGTGTGAGCTGAGGAGTCTGTGAGATTTGAGGAAAAAAGAGGGAAGATATTTACTGAAAAATATTTTTTATACTGTCCAGCTTTTACCTTTAAATATCAGTAGAAAATTTTTGAAACATGTAGGTTCTGGCATGTAATTTATCTTCAAAACAGAAATTAAACCTAACCAGTTATAAATTTGAGTTTCTTTCTGAATTAACCATGTTGGCGTTACCCCAGCTACCTCCTTATGCTCACATGGTTGCTTCCAGACTCTATGTAGAATTTTATGTCTCTGTAGTATCAAATTTGTTAAATGGCATATTTTTATATCAGTAATTTTTATAGCATATTGTTATTCCAGACTTCTACATGCTTCTAATTTATTCTTAACTTCAATATAGCAGTATTGGCTTTTTTTTCCTAAGTTTGATGGTATGAACGCTTAATTGTGATTTAAAGTCATTTCAACACCATCACTAATTTGTATTACATTTTCTATTCTTTCACAAACTTTAGATATTTGAATGGGTACAAGAGTAAGTATTAATGCTCCTCAAGTTTCCTTTTCATATCTCCTTGAGGAACATTTCGATTTTTTCTTAATAGGATTGAGGTGAAGTATTTCTGATGACCTTGACTTATTCATGATACTTAAATGCAGAAGCAGGAGCATTTTTGGTTGCAAATCAAATGGAACCTGGTACAGTTTCCTTAAATCATATTCCTCTTCTTAGTCCCCTAGTAACAAGGAATCAATTGATCATTATCTCCTCTAATGCCTTTTATAAAATGAGGTCATTGGGCTGCAGAGTTGTCCTTAGGATAGATTTTTGTGGCAGTGTCCTTTCTCAGTTGTCTGGGTACCATGTTTCTATGGTTATCAGGATTATGATCTAAGGTAAGATGGATGATGAAGGCTGATGAGGCATGTTTTTGTTGCTATCTAAAGCAAGGTTCCTAAGTGCAGCAATCAAGAGATTGATTTTTTTTTCCTTGGATACTTCATTTGCCATTGAGATAGGCTGCCACCAGGTGAATGGTGGTACCTTGGGTATCTGGCCTAGAGTCCAAATAACTTTCATGGAAGACCTGTTCAAAGCATCAATTTTCTGTCTTAATTGTATCATTTTATTTTTGGCACGGACTTATGATCATATTAATGAAAATAAAAAAAGGAGGGAAATTAAACTAGAAATCAAGTGCCTTTTCTTTTGCCTTGCTTATATTTAGTTTGTATCCATTTATAGCCATAATTTGTGTGTAGTTGTAGCCATAGTTTTTGATCCATAGTTTATTATTCTAATTTTAAGTAAAACATCAAAAAACATGTTTCTATGTTGCTACACAGTATGATTTGTTATGACCATTTGAACAAATATGCATTTTCATGTCAGTAGATAGTCTTTTAAAACTGTTTATTCAATGCTGAATATATACAAAAATTTTTAAATTACATATAAGCTATAATGAATCAACATATTATCAATATGCATATGCTTATCATTCAGTTTAAGATGAAGAGCATTACCATTATCTTTGAAAGTCTCTATGTGCCTTTTTCCTGTCTCATCCTTTCTTACCTCCTGAAGGTCACATGACACTATCCTAAAGCTTGTGTTTATTGTACACTTGATTTTCTTTATAATTTTATTATATATATTTGGTTGTTTCTCTAAACAACATATGGTTTAGTAAATACTTTTTAATCTATATTTAAATGGATTCATATCAGATGCATTCTCTTGTGATTTTTTTCACCCAATATTAAACACCTGTGTTTTTTCCATGTCATCATGTGTTGTGTTCAATTGCATGGCTTAAAGTATTCCAGAATATGAATATATCACAACTTATTGTCCATAATGAAAATTTGGGCTTATTCCAGTATTTTTTCCCTTTATAAATGGTAGGGCAAAGAACATTATAACACACAATTCCTATTATAATTATTTAAGAGTTTCTTTGCAATGTGTATCTAAAACCAATTCTTCTTTAAGTACTTAGGTAATTCCAAACTGTTTTCTCAACAGCTAAATGTAAGAATTCTGGTTGTTTTACACCCTTGTTAATCTTTGATATTGCCAGACAGTATAATTTTTGCTAATATGGTAGCTATGAAATGCTTTCTCATTGGGTTCAAATATGTATTTTTCCAGTTAGTAATGAGACAGAACACCTTTTCATATGGTTTATCTTCTATTGAAGAGCTTGTTAAAAATCTTTTGCTTCTATTTCTCTTGAGTTTTCTTTTCCTGACTGGTTTGTAGAAATTCTGGATATTAATTATTTGGGTTATATGGGTTCAATTATCTTCCCCCATTCTGTTTACTATCTATATGGTATCTAATGGTAAACAGATCATAGAAATTTTAATGTAGTCAAATGTATCAAATTTTATTTTAAAATTTGTGCTCTTTGTGTCTAAGGGAAAATTTCCTCCCTCAAATGGTAAGGATATTCTACATTTCTCTGACAATGTTATAGTTCTGTCTTCCAGTTAGGCGTATGTGGACTTGACTTGGTGTATGATGTGAGGTAAAAGCACATTTTCTTTCTTTCTTTTTTTCCTTTTAAGTAAGGATGACCAATTGGCTCAGCACAATTTATTTATTAAAAAGTCATTCTTTGTCCTTGACTTGCAATACTAACCCTGCAATATACCAAGTTTCCATATATGAGGGGGTCAATTTCTGTGCTCTATAATCTGCTCCTTTGGTTAATTTGTTTGTCATTATGCCAACTTCACATTTTCTTAATTATGTCAGCTTCATTTGAAGTTTTGATATCTGGTAAAACAAATCTCCTAGTTTTTCTTTAGGAATGTATTGGTTAATCTTGGCCCTTTTTTCTTCCATATAAATCTTACAAACCGCTTGGCAAAATCAGTTAAAAAAAAACTACTGGGATTTTATTTAGGGTATTACTGAATTTATCGATTAAGTTAGGGGAAATGGAAATCTCATTAATACTGAGTCTTCTAGCCCAATGAATGTGGAATATTGTTTTGTTTATCTAGGTCTTAGTGAATGCTTTTTGTAATTCTTAAAAATATTTTATCCATAGAGGATTTGCACACTTTTGTTAAATTTCTTTTCAATGCTATTGAAAATGGCCTATTTAAAAAAATACATATTCTAGTTATGTTTCTTCTGTAATTGAAATATAATGGATTTTTGTAAATTGACTTTGTATACAGAAAAATATGTAAATTTTCTGTCTGATTCTAATCATTTATCTGTAATTGTTTTGGATTTTATTATATTCAGAAGTGACAATTTCAGTTTTTTTTTCTAGTTGTTGTATCATTTGTTTCTTTTTTTCCCTTACCATACTGATTGGGATTCATAGTATAACGTTTTATAAAAGTGGGGCTCCTGGGTCTCATTCCCTATGGCAAAGGGAAAGCTTTCACAGTTTCTCTCTTAATTGTCATATTTCTGAAACTTTATATTTGCTGTTAATATCCTTTATCAAGTTAAATCTCACTTCTAATTATAGATTATCAAAAGTTTTTTAAAAATTATGAATGGATATTGAATTTAAAAAGTTTTTTTTCTTCATCTATAAAAAGAAATCACATTATTTTCTCCTTTTTAACTTGGAGAGTTATATTGATTTTTAGTGTTAAAATAATAATACATTCTTGACATAAATCCAGCTTGATATGGCTAGGTTATCCTTTCTATATATGGATAGTTGTTATGTGTTGTTAATTTATTAATATATTGTTTAAGATTATTGGCTCAGAATTCGTGATAGAAATCGGTCTGTGCTTTTCCTTTACCCTAGGTCCTTGACAGGTTTTATTTATTTATTTATTTACTTTTAATTTTTTTTTAAAGATTTTATTTATTTGTTTGTCAGAGAGAGAGAGAGAGCACAAGCAGGCAGAGGCAGAGGGAGAAGCAGGCTCCCCGCTGAGCAAGGAGCCTGATGTGGGACTTGATCCCAGGACCCTGGGATCATGACGTGAGCCAAAGGCAGCAGCTTAACCAACTGAGCCACCCAGGCGTCCCCCTTGTCAGGTTTTAGAATCAAAACTATGCTAGTCTTAAAAAATGAGAAAATGAACTGCAAAAGTATTCCCTTCCTTTTTGTTCTCTGGAAGGATTTTCATGAGTTTGGAATTATATTTTTCTTGAATGTTTGATAAAACTTGTTAGTGAAGCCCTCTGTATCTGGAGTTTTCTCCAGAAATGGAAAACTCTGTATCTGATTTGGCTGCTTTAATGGTTATAAGACTAGTCCAATTTTAAAAGGTGATGGAACTATTCTGTAAGTCCAAATTAATAGATGCTAGACTTTTACATACATTTTATGTTTTTTAACCTTTCACACTTTTCTTCTGCTTGTCCGTGTGCACTGCATGCTGGATAATTCCCTTAGGTCTGTCTAATGACTCACTGATTCTCTTTTCCACTGTGTCTAATCTGTTGTTAAATACCTCCATTGAGATTTTATTTTCAGTGATAACATTTTTAATATCTAGATATTCTTTTTACTCTTAAAAATCTGCAGTTTACTCATTTTTCAAGTCTATCTGTTATTTCCTGAAAATACTAAAATGTTCTTAGTTTTGGTCTGTTAATTCCAGTATTTAATTATTTGCAGCTCTAATTCTGCTGCCTGTTGTTTCATCTTATTTTATTAAATTTTATCTGCGATTTGTGCCTTGGCACTCTTCCTGGGTAAACTCTGTATGAGATCCTGCTGGAGGTGGTTTCTTTCAGAGAGAATTTGCATTTGTTTCTGTGGTGCCTGCTGGGGGGGTGGTAGTATTAGTATGTAGCTGGGACATTTAAAGCTAAATTATCAGCTTGAGATTTTAAGTTTATTTCTTTGAAACCTATCAAATTATAGAAGTTTTGGGTGCAAATCCAAGTAAGTGCTGGTTGTTGTCATTATAAGTTCTCAGGGCAGATTTAAATTTTGTTACTTCTACTCATAATGAAGGTCCCACAAAGGACATTTTCTTTATAAGTTCTTTGAAAGTGGAAGTAAATTTATTTCTGTTAGTTCATCCTTACCATGGGGGCATAGCCCTTTGAGATCTCAACTTTATAGAAAGAGTTGCCCATTAGTTTTCCCACCTTGACTAATCATCAAGAGGTTGTGAAAAATTAAACTCACATTGAGCTGATTTGGCAGATATTCTCATGGTTAAAGCCAGCTTCAGGCTCTGTTTTCTTCTCTGAGTTTTTGCCTTTATTTAGTTTTTGGATTGGGTACCTTATTTTCTTCTCATATCATATATTAATTGAAGAAGATATACAAATTTTATCATTCAGTTTTAGTTTTTTTTCTTAATTGATGGTCAGTTTTGGCAATTGGTGCACCATACTACCAGAAATTATTTTTTAAATATCTGATTTTAAATGACTGCATAATTTAATAAAGTACCATGTGACTATATCACCATTTATTTTACAATTAATAGTTTAACATTTCAAATGAATGCATTCATCAAGTTGATGTACCACAACTTACTTAAGCACTTCCCTTTTAGTGGACATTTACTTTGTTTACACTGTTTTTATACTATAAAAATATTATGATGAAAGTTAAAAAATACCTTATGAATCTATGGGTCTTGCATGCCACGATGAATTTCCATTTTATTATGGTTATGGGAACACATATCAGTATTTTGAGTCAGGCAGTGGCATGTTCAGCTCTACATTTTAGAAAGTGAAAGATGAATTCTAGGTGGTTGAAATTAAAGACAAAAAGATTTGTACAAAAGGTATTTGAGTAGTCTAGCTAAGATTTGATGAAGCTAGCAACCAGCCCAGAAACAGAGGAGATTAAAAAGAAGGTCTAGATTAGAAGATACTTGGGGTTTAAATTTTTTTAAGAAAGATTTTATTTATTTGACAGAGGGAGAGAGAGATCTCAAGTAGGCAGAGAGGCAGGCAGAGAGAGAGGGGGAAGCAGGCTCCCCGTTGAGCAGAGAGCCCGATGCGGGGCTCGATCCCAGGACTTTGAGATCATGACCTGAGTTGAAGGCAGAGGCTTAACCCACTGAGCCACCCAGGAACCCCAGGGTTTTAAAATTTATAGAATTTAGTGAATGACTGAATGAAAGGGGGTGGGGAGAAATAACAAGAGGACTACAGTGTTTTTGGCTTGAGCAGTTTTGTGGATAGTTATGTCCTTCACCAGAATAGGAAATGCAAAGAAGGAGCAGATTATGGGTTCATGTGTACATATGTTGAGAGATAAGTGCTTGTGGAGATATTCACTGGGCCTTTGGATATTTGTATCTTGAGTTTTCTGGACTGGAGATAAAGATTTAGGAATCATGAAGAAACATATGGTAGCTGAAATTTAGGTCTTGAATGATACTGCCTGGGGAGATTGTGAGGAAAAAAAGGCTTAGGGTAAAACCGTGGGAAACACTTAAATTTAAGAGGTCAGAGGTAGAGCCAAGGTAAATGAAAATACAGCACCAGTTGCTCAAAACACAGAAAAAAGTTCTATTATAGTTACATTGCAAAGCTTTTCCTTTATTTTGTGGTCTCTCTTTTGACATTTTGGTGGCTTTTATTTGCTATTTCATATCATTCCAATAAATAAAAATTGAAACTTTAGATTATTAACATAAATTTTAACGTTCATCTTTATATTGTGTAATGCCAGTTTTTTAATAGCTTTACTGAGATATAATTTACATACAGTAAATTCACCTATTCAAAGTGCACAGTTCAGTGGCTTTTAGTATATTCACAGAGTTATGTAACGATCACCACAATCTAATTTCAGAACATTTTCATCATCCCAGAAAGAAATCCCCCACACCCACTGGCACTTCCTGTAACCCCCTCCCCCCCAGTCCTAGGTAACTACTAATTTACTTTCTATCTCTAAAGTCTTGTCTATTCTGGATATTTCATATAAATGGAACCACACGATATGTGGTCTTTTGTGACTTGCTTCTTTCAGTAATGCCCATTTTGAGTGCAAATATCAGAGTATGTAACTACTGTGTGGAATTACTAAACTGACACATTTCTTATTTCATGGCTCATTTCTGGAGGGTGCCTCAGGCTGGACAGACGAAACAAATTCAAGCCAACCCCAGGAAGGATGGAAAAGAAATGGGAAGATTCTCCTTCCCACATTCCATCCTCCCATTGAACTGGCTGAAGGAACACTTTTGGGCCAGGGGATGCTTGTGGGCCAAGTGCAGGCTCTACCTCATGTATGGGATACTCATTTGCTTGGGCCTGAAGGCTGCTAGGTTTTCCTTTCTGTCAACATAGAATTTCCACACCAAGCCATGGGCAAAGGTGGGTTTGAGGATGTGAAGCCAGTCATTTCCTCTAACCATGGTCTTCTGCCCTAACTCATGGCAGGCGGGTGGCCCCAGAGATGTTTAAATCTCAGCACTTTAAACTGCGACACACTGAGTACCTGGGTGGCGGGTGACCAGGAGGTTTATGGACCAAGACCCAGCCTCCAGTTGATCACTTGCTACACATGCTGGTGTGGCACAGGATTGGAATGGGTGCCCAGTCCGGATCTTCCCAGTACTGCTCCCCGGTCCTTTCTAGGGGCAAGGAGTGGCGAGAGTCATGGGATGGAGGTGAGTGGGGGAGGCCGGCAGGCCCTGAGATGCAAGGCGGCGTGACAATGAGCAGCAAGAACCCATCTCTGGGAGGTAGATGAGCAGGATGAACATGAGCTGAGACTCGAAGCCCAGTGCATGTTCCAATGTCCCACTGGACTTCACTTACAAAGCAGAAATTCAAAGGGAAAATTAAAAGTTTCAAGGTAGTGACTGCAGTACACGAAATCCCAAGCAGGGGCCCTTCTGAACATTGAGTCTTATGTGATTGCACTGGACTCACTTCTGTGAAACTAATCCTGGCCAGAGAAAAGGAAAACTCAGAATCAACAGAAAAAGAAATATGACAAGAGCTATAAAGAATGGTATCAAAGAAGCTGATGGAAGAAGATGGTCTAAGAGAGAAGAAGTCAACAGAGCCATTGCGAGAGAAAAGCGTAGATACAAAAAGGACTGACCACTCTAATATGACTGGCCTGATGACTTTGCTGAGATCAATTTCAGTGCAATGGAGTGGGCAGGAGCCACATTATAAGGGTTGCAGAGGGAATGGGAGGTGAGGAGGTGGAACAAAGATTGTTGACTTGTTCAAGAAACTGGCCCGTAAATTTAGGGGTGACAGTAGAACTCTGACCAGCAAGAGTCTAGAGCAACGGTTGGAAACTGACAGCCTGCAGGCCAGGCTGTGGTTTGTTTTTGTGGGTGCAGTTTTATTTGAACAAAGCCATATCCATTTACCTATGTATCGTCTCAGGCTGCTTTCAGACTGCAACCGCAGAGCTGAGTAGTTGCGGAAGAGACCATACGGCCTGCAAAACCTAACCTATTTACTATTTGGCCCTTGCCAGAAGGCTTTTGACCCCTGTTCTAGAGCAGTGGTTCTTAAAATGTGCTTCCTGGACCAGAAGGGTCGGCATTACCTGAGAATTTAGAAAAGTGGATTCTTGGGTCACACCCAGACCTACTGAATCAGAAACTTTGGGGGGTGGTAACCCAATATCTATATTAAGCTCTCCAGGTAATTCTGATGTACCTTAATGTTTGGAAATCATTAGAGTAGAGTTCTTTGGAAAGATTAGTTTTTTTTGTTTTGTTTTGTTTTTTAAAGGTTTTGTTTGAGAGAGAGGGGGAGAGAGAGAGAGACAAAGAGCACAGGCAGAGGGACCTGCAGGCAGAGGGAGAAGCAGGCTCCGTGTTGAGCAAGAAGCCTGATGTGGGACTTGATCCCAGGGCCTTGGTATCATGACCTCAGCTAAAGGCAGATGGTTAACCGACTGAGCCACCCAGGTGTCCTGGAAAGATTAGCTTTTGACTGGAAGAGAGAACCCCTTCCTCTGAGGTGAAGGGAGGGGAGAGAGGAGGGATGGGATGCATACAGTTGAGTTCCACTCCTTAGGTTCCATTCACTCCCTATACTGTCTCAGAGTAGTGACATCCTGCCTTCTCAGATCTCGTATTAGATGGAAGCAACAAGGACTGATTTCCAAGTGACATGAGCAACACCTCCCAAGTCTAAAGTTAAATTTACACGAAGAGAGATTTTAGCTTAGGAAATGGAAGGACGCCCCCCCATCCAGAATGCTGTAGAGCCCATTCAGGCATTGCATAGGTACTTGGATCTTAAGATACCTTTTTAGATCTTCTGCAATCTAAAATCTCAAGATTCCTGCCTAGGGTGGGCACTTTCTTTCTTTCTTTCTTTCTTTCTTTCTTTCTTTCTTTCTTTCTTTCTTTCTTTCTTTCTTTCTTTCTTTCTTTCTTTCTTTCTTTGAGGGGGGGGCACTTATATCTAATCCCTGATGACTTATTCTATCTAGAGTCAAAAAACGCCTTCTGGGAACACGTTCTGATCTCCAAGCCTCTTTCCTTGTTTCTAAGGGTCAGATCTCCTTCAGTGGTTCTCAGCTGCCTGGGGTTTAATTAAGCGAGTAGTTAGGGAATCCATTGGCCTGCTTATAGAGCAATCAAATGTCAGGGACAAATTTGTCTTTTCTAGTGAACCCTCTGTTCTACATTAAGAATTCCTGTCAATATTTAGTGAATGATTCCAGTGTTTTGAAGAACTGAAAAGTGTGAAAGCAAGGATAGGTCCTAGGCCAGCAATATACCTCCTAAGCTCCTCGATCGTCTCTTATACAGTGTGAATTAGTGATTTAAATTGAGTTGTATCCTTAGTAAACCAGTTCACACAGTTCCAATTTCTGATGCGCTTGTTTTCTGCTATACAGTTAGACTTACTTTTCTTTATGAAAGGGCCAATGTATTTTCAGGTATGAAGAGGCTAATCTCCCGACTCTTTTCCCTCTTGTTAGGCTGATCATGAAAGAATCCAGAGAAAGAGATGGGGGCATTCAGTGGTGAAATGAAGCTGTAAATCTGATGTGTCACAGTAGGACTCTGGACTCTGAAGGCTCATGCGCACTTACTCCTAGGGTGGCCCAAGAGGACACAGTGAAGGAGATAGTGGCCGAGGGCAGGGGGAGGTGGTAAGAGTCTCCAGGGGGCTTCAGTTGCTGCTCAGTCACTAATCCCTTCTAAAGGAGCACACTCTAGCTCTAAATCCTAGCTGTCCTGGGCGTCTTTAAAAGCTCCCATGGTCGGGCGCCTGGGTGGCTCGGTTGGTTGAGCAACTGCCTTCTGCTCGGGACATGATCCTCGAGTTCTGGGATCGAGTCCCACATTGGGCTCCCAGCTCCACAGGAAGTCAGCTTCTTCCTCCCAAGCTTCTCTCCTCTGATGCTCTCTCTCACGTTCTCTGTCTCTCAAATAAATAAATAAAATCTTAAAAAAAAAAAAAAAAGCTCCCATGGTCATGCTTAGGAACATGGAAATGATAGTTCTGAGGCTTTGAGGAATATCATTGAAAACATTCAATGTTTCAATGTTATTATTCAATGTTATTCAATGTTGAGAGGCCAAGTCATAATAAACTATTGTGCCTGGTTTGAATATTTTTGATGGTCAGTGCATGTATGTGTGTGTGTGTTTTATAATACATTTTCTCTTTGGTTAATTGCCTTATATGACTTTGTGTTTTTCTTATCAATCAGCTTCTCGAACAACCAAGATATGATTTGTTCATCTTTCATTTCTGCTGCAAATATTACTCCCAGTTGGTTGTTTGCATTTTTATTTTGGCTATGATTTTATTTACAGAATTTAAAAATATCAAGTAGTCAAATCTGTTAGTATTTCTTAAATGGGAAGGGGGAGAAATGTCATGTTCACCTGCAAACCAAAGAAATTCCATGTGTGGGAAAACTTTTTATGTGGTAGGAGTTCTGTAGTGAATATACACCATCCTGGCATGGGTAGGTCTATCATCTCTGGTTGAGGAGACTGGAGTTAAAAAAAAAATGAGAGAGGATCACATTAGCTATTATTTGGATGTTACTATTATTTGGATATTAATACGTTAGGTGCTTTGTTTGAAGGGCTTTGTCAGATCCTTTTCAAATAAGATAGCATGGACGTCTGTCCAAGTTTGACTCCTTGTGTATGGTTATTGGTAAAAAGACAGAATGACCACTGCCCATACCAGCTCATCAGACCTGCTGGGGTCCTGGCATAGTCTGTGCCCATGTATGAGGAAGAACCCAGGCAGCATGACAAGTTCTTTCCTGTTTAAATGCTTGATGCTGGAAACTAGAGTGATGCGTTGTCTATGCTGTAGTTATCTTAGACTCCTTGATCGCTTATAGCTTTTGGGTCATTTTTGAGTTGTCCTCTAAGGGAGGAATTGATCGTGTCCTCATTTCTTTTGTGGTTGACAACTTACTCTAGGGTGTTTCCACTGGCTTTGAAATGATAAAACTCTGCAGCTTGCCTGCTGATCATGGCTGTGATGGACTGTAGAATATTGACCAGATTTAAAAGACCACTGGTATGGCTTACCAATGTAGCTTCTTAACATGGCTGAAATCCCATGGGGGAAAGTGCATCAGTGGACAATTGATGCTGGGAAAGCTTGCCATGTAGAGAACTTACCCCTGTATGTCCAGGCAGAAGGTCACATGGAGCTGTGCATATTTGAATTCCCTACTTCCCATGTTACCTTGGGTCTTGGGTCCAGCCTGGCTTGAGGAGTCTAGTTTTGGGGTGATTATACTGCTTCCAGAACTCAAGTAGGTCTTGATGTGAAGATGACTTGATGTGAAGTCATGTGAAGATGATGTGAAGATGGTGAGGATCACTACTCAGCCTGCCTTCCAAGTGGACACTGTGTAGGTGTTCTCAGAGCGGGAAGCCCGGCGTGGCGTTGTCTGCCATCATCTGAGAGTGTGAAATTATCCTTGTATTTGCAAAAGGATTCTGACCCAAAGGGTTATACTTCCTCTTGAAACTAGGGCCCAAGGCCTCTGAAAACATATTGGCAAAAATTTGTGGTAAAAGTTCATTTGTCCTGCAATATCTCAGTTCTGTGATACTATTTGTAGTAAGAGCTGGGACAAGCACAGTTCTGCTGTGATTAACATCTCGTAACTGTGGTAGTCATTCAAAACTCGTATTCACTTTCACGTGTCCCTGATTTTCTGGGCTAGCCGTGCAGGGCTGGAGTCCTGCACCCTGGACCCCTGCTGTGAGTCAGGTTAGGATGATTAGAATCCCTGTCTATCCATGTATAAGGGGGATTAATGGGGGACCCCCTTCAAATGACACCCAAATTAGCATGGGACCTATCTCAGGCTATTTGGTTTATACAAGTCCCAGCTGTCATATTTAAACACTTATTAGATGACGGTCCACACTCTGTTCGCTACATAGGCTTCTGTATCAAGGGAAGTTCTTCAAATGTTTATAGTTTATAATCATATCTCACCTGAGTCTTTTCCTCAGGTTAAAATACTTCTTTTCCTTCAACTATTTCTTAGTTGAAAAATTCCATGGGGACCCAGTAATTACCGCCTCACCAGCCACGAAATCCCAACAGAAAAATGGGCAGAGGATATAACCATCCCTAAATAAATAAATAATTTAAAAGTTTGGTGACCGTGTATGGAAAGTTTTAACCTATGAAAAACAATTATTTCAAGTTAAACAGGTTTCCCTTTCAGTTTGGCAAAAGTTAAGATTCTTATACTCTGCCTTGGTGAAACTATGGGAAATAGGCAGTTTCCTATGGGGCAGGTGGGAGAGTGAAATGTACTTCTGGAGACAGTCTGGCAAACGTTGCCACAAGTCCTAAATATTTGCATAGCAGACATTCCACAAATAAGAATTTAGCCTGAGGAAATAATCAGACAAGTTGTATGGTACAAGGATGTTCACCCTGGTGCTGTTTATAATAGTAAAATAACAACAAATAATGTCCAGTGCTAGAGAACTGGCTACATAAATGATGATACAGCTCCATAAAAGGTTGATATAGCTCTTATTGAAATGGGAACGTATCTGCAGTACATTTTTGGGAGTAATTGGTTATGAAACCAAAAAAATAACATGACGTTTCTTCTGACGGACATACAAATGTGAACGGCAGTTACTTTTGACTCATAGGACTGTGGGTAGTGACATTTTCATATCTCTATTTCTAACTTTGCTCTTGGATTTTATTTCTTGGATATTAAAGAAATATTAAAAGTTAAAAACATTTCATAATTTGGTAGGCAAATTGGCTTCTTGATTTAATTTATGTTTTTGCTTACTAGTGAGTTTAAACAATTTTTCATGTTTATTACTTAATATATTTAAATAAGGACTAAAGTCTTGTGCTTTCAGAGGTCATGTGACAGCTGGGAGGGAATCAGCACCATCTAGTCTAATTCTCTCGTTTCACAGGTAAGGATCAGTCAGTCCAGGGAGGTTATATAATCTGGCCCAGTGTGAGACAGAATGATGGCTGGTATCTGACCCACGGAACCTTTGAGCTTTCTGTTAGAGTTTGCTGTCTTTCTCGGATTAGGTATGTGCTTGGGACCTCATACATGCTTCCTGGCAGTACCCAGTGTTCTGTTGCGCCAATTCAGAGATTAATTTGTGATTCATGATTGCTAATGATTAATTTTGGAGGTGATTTGTGGTAGATGTTGCTTTACACAAGCTGGGTTTTTTTCTGTGTATATGTGTGAAGGGAGTCAAATAGGGGCGTTTGTTGTGCAATTAAATCTACAATGAAAGGAAGAATTTGGGGTTTGGGTCAGAGGACCGGCAAGTGACTCCAGCAGTACCATTCCCTAGCTGTGGGCCCCTGGGTAAGTTACTTAACCCCTTCGAACTTCGTACATAAATGGCCAAGAGTATCAACATCACGAGGTTGTAAAGAGGATTAAATGGGGTTGTAAAGAGAATCGATGTGTGAAAAAGACCAGTAAAGTGCTAAACTGAATGCTAAATATCTGTTTATCTTCACTGGTTTGTTAAGATCCCATTTCTTTCCAGAAAGAATTTGAGACAGCAGATGTATATCCTGCTTGTTGTCGTCGTCATGGTTCCTACTACATACCAGCTCTGCGGGAGGGTCGCTTCTCAAGATGGACTGTAGCAAGAAAGCATAAATATTTACGAAAACCTGTTTCAGAAAAGGGGGGTAAGGGAGAAACTCCTTGGGTAGGGAAGTTAAATTTCTACCAGCAACTTGGGGCTAGGAGTGAGTCTGTTAGTCATGAAAGGGCAAGTTAATCATCTGCATCAGGCAGAGCACTTTGTAGGTTGGGGGGAAATGTATCTCTTCGAGGGAGGATGTATGAAGAAAGCGGACACACCATTAGCGTATAAACTTCTAAAGTCAGGAATTGTGACTTTCCTGTTTGTTGCTGGACCACCGGTACCTAGCCCAGCTCAATAACGGTGAGTCGTCCGAGTAACTTCTAACACTTGGGCTGTAACGAGCCAGGGGCTGTGCACCTAGTGTTGAGCTCTTAGGGACCATTTCAGTTGGGAATTTATTTTCCTTCAGGTCTAGGAAAATTGAGTGTGTTATTTCTTAGAGAATGTCCTCTCTTCTGTTACCTTTTTTCTTTCTTTTTGGAATTCCTATTAGTTAAATGTTAGATCTTCTTTATTAATATTCTCATTTTTTTTCTTTTTGTTCTGTTTTCTGATCTGATAGGTTAAACAAACCCTCTGGAGATATTAATTATAGATTTTGGGGGGAAGGTTTCTTTTTGTGTGTGTGAGTAATGTGATAGAAACTAGTGATGTACTATATGGTGATTAACATAACATAATAAAAAAAAGGAAATTTATTAAGTGAAGATACAGAAAAAGCTCTCAAGAGGTCCCAAGAGGGTTGCCAAAGAGAGCCTTTAGGGTTGGTCTTTTATAGAAAGCTAACCAAGGAACTTAAATGCTTTTAACATCTCTATTGATGACACCTTCAATGGCTTACTTCCTTTTTAAGTGCTGGTTATTCTTTATTGGTCACAGGTGATTACCATAAGGACACCCCACCCCATGTGACCCACCCCACATGTCTAGGGCAGGGAGGTCCTCCACCCGACATGGAGGGTTTCTTTTTAAATTCCTTGTGTTATTTTCAGTTCTTTAGGCAGTGGTGGCTTCTCCTTCTTCTTCTCCCCCTCCTCCTGCATCCTCCACCCCCTCTTCCTTCCCTCCTCCTCCCCTTCCTCCTCTGCCTCCTTCCTCCTCCTCCTATTCTCCTCCTTCTCCTTCTTCTTTTTCCTCCTCTTTCTCCTCCTCCTCCTCTTTTTCGTCTCCTTCTTTCTTCTCCTCCTTCTTCTTTTCCTCCTCCTCCTCCTCCTCCTTCTCCTCTTCCTCTTCTTCCTCCTCCTCCTCCTCCTCCTCCTCCTCCTTCTTCTTCTTCTTCTTCTTCTTCTTCTTCTTCTTCTTCTTCTTCTTCTTCTTCTTCTTCTTCTTCTACTTCTTCCTCTTCTTCTCTTTCTCCTTCTCCTCATCCTCCCCCTTCTTCTTCCTATTCTTCTTCTCTTCCTTCCTCTTCCTCTTCTTCCTCCTCCTGGCCCCTCTGCTTCTCCTCCTCCTCCTCTTCCTT
>CM052813.1:52746001-52927878 GCA_028533885.1 Nasua narica | reverse complement strand
CTTCTTCTTCTTCTTCTTCTTCTTCTTCTTCTTCTTCTTCTTCTTCTTCTTCTTCTTCTTCTTCTTCTACTTCTTCCTCTTCTTCTCTTTCTCCTTCTCCTCATCCTCCCCCTTCTTCTTCCTATTCTTCTTCTCTTCCTTCCTCTTCCTCTTCTTCCTCCTCCTGGCCCCTCTGCTTCTCCTCCTCCTCCTCTTCCTTCTCTTCTTCTTCTTCTTGCATGTTTATATTGGTCTCTGTCTTAAATATTAATTGATAGTTTTCCTGAAATGTCTGGTGATCCTTGGTTATCTGTTCATATTTTAAATGAGGCACTAAAAAGCTGATTGAAAACTATATGCTCATGTTCATTAAATGATTTTTTTTTTTAGGCCTGTTTCCCTAGAACAGAATCCTTTAATCTCTTGCCCTGGTGGTGAATAGGTGATTTAAATCTCCCTCTCAGAATTTTGAGAGCTGATTAGGAAAGAGGGAGCTGTCATTGTTCAGAATGACAAGTTTCACTTACTCCCCTTATTAAGGCACCTCATCCTCACTGTTTGGAATCAGGATTTCTAGTTGACTTTAAAACTAATATAAGCAATGAGAGATACAGCAAGTAAAATTAATTACTTCTGAAAGCATATTGCAAATTAAAAATAAATTAGTGTAACTACTCATCTTATTTAAAAAAGTGAGCCATCAACCATCTTGAGCCATAGCAATTGACTTTTGGCATCCTATTCATGATATTTAATAACCCTATTGTACTTTATACTGGTTCTGCCATCCTTAGAGCAGAGTTTAGCTTTCAGTGACACATTATGAAAGGAACATTGACGAAACAAAGACGGGTGGTGAAGATAGCAAAGCATCTAATGCAGAGGTTAGCAAACTATGGCCTGAGGTCAAATCCAACCAGCCCTCTGTTTTTATGGGCCAAATTTTATTGGAACACAGCCATACCCATTCATTTACATATTTTCTATGGCAGCTTTTGTCTTATAAATGCACAGTTGAGTAGTTGTGACAGTGATATATGGCTTACAAAACCTATAATATACACCATCTGGTCCTTCCCAGAAAAAAGAGCTTGATGATCCCTGATGTATAGCCCACATTCTATGCTGTATGCTTGAAGAAAGTGGAGACTCAGTCTGAACACAAGGAAATGGAAGAACTATATAATAGTTAATAAGAATAATTTCTAATATTTATTGAGTGTTTACATGTGCCTGGCACTGGTAGGCATGCATTATTATATTTAATAGTGATTAGGGATCATCTCCCTGGCTAGATTATACATTCCTTAATGTTAAGTGTCCAGCTCCAGAATCTAGCAAGTATGGGCTTTGAGTGAATGTTTGTTGAGCTAAATGAGCAGTGTTATCATGTAGAAGAGATGAAAGCCCCTTCTTAGAGATCAGAATAGAAATTTTAGAGAAGCAGATTTCAGGTCAGTGAGTCATATCAGCTCTCATCACGGTAGTGAAATAGCTGCCCTTGAAGAAGTGATCATAAGAACCTGGCTGTATTACCTAGGGTTTTCCTGCTTTGGGTGGCAGGTTGAACTACATGAAGTCTTGACTTCTAAGGTTCTGTCATTCAAGCTAGGAGACCAAAGACTATAAAACTCAGAACTTAGAGTTGATATACTTCTCTTTCCACTGTAATATACTGCCTCCCTTAGAATTCCCATGAGGAGGTTGGTTTTGTGGAAGGAACATCACAATGAACATAGGAGGTTTGGGGTTATAATTCCATTTCTGCAACGTATTTACCACATGAGACCAGCAAGTCTTTTAATGCCTTGGGGCCTAAGTGTCCTCAAGTGAGGGGAGTGGACTAGATAATCTCTAAATTCTCTTTCAGCTCTAAAATAAATTTATCCAAGGATTAGCAGGGCCCCTCCTATTGGGAGGACAGGACAGACTAGTTCAAACAAGATGTTTCCCTGTTATGTGTTGCCAGAGTACTGGGGCTCTGCTTTTAAAACTATTTTGCCCACCTCCAGTCTCAGCTGCTCAGTTTCTATCCCCTTTCTGTATCCCTGTTCCTGTCTTGCTTTATGGTTCTTCTTACTTGGGAAATTAGGTTTAAACAGGCATAGTTTTAGCCTTTCTTTAGCATAGTGAAGGCAAGCCCTTTCTTGTTAAATTCTGCTCATTTGGCTAGTGAAGAACTTGGAGCTGTTCATTGCTTGGAAGTTTGGGGATACTAACATTGACCTCAGAAAGGTGATTCGACTTCCTTTATTTAGGGCACCTGCCATGGAGAGCTCATATTTCTCATGGGGAAACATATTCTTGGTGGAGACAGTTTCAACTCCCAGAATGAGCCATGTACCCATTCCTTTATTAAAGTTCTTTCATTAAAACCTAAGAACTTAACCTAAATTCTTTTAAAAAAGGATGATAAGATTCAACCTTAGGTGGACCCTCATCTAGCAGCACTATTCTCACATCCTACTACTCAAATAGATATCAGCTACTAACTGTGGTCTCCAATTACCTGTAGGCTTTTATTTGAACTATCTTAAATTTTAAAAATTTCATTTGACTTAAGTGTTTAATACTCAATTGTTTTACAGTTGCCCATATTCCACACTATATTTGACCATATAGCTCTTATCTCTGAATAGCCCTAAAAACTGCAGTGTCATGTTAAGAACTCCTTTTAGTCCAAGGCATGTCAATACGTGTTGCCAACTTCCAACTGATTCTCATCCAGAAGATTAGCAAGGCCGCCACATGGTGTTCTTTTTTACGAAACATTATTGCCTGCATTATATCTAGGACTTGATGTGGTGACATTAATCCCAAATCTGCAAAGTGGTACTCTTAATTCTGCTTGGGTGGAGAGCAACTTGAGCTCTCAGCATAAGCTTTTTATTTTGGGAATACCATTCTTTGTCATCATTTCTGCAAGGAATCTTAGTTATTAGGAATTTTATTTTGCTCCTGAAAAATAATATTTCTCTTTTCATATTGAGATACCCAGATTTCATATCTTTAATGAACAGTCTCTAGCATTGATTTAGTTGCTGAATATCCTCCCCAGACATGTTTTAATTATTCATTAAGAAGCTATAGGACATGAACATTGAATCTTGGAACACTGAAAAAATAAAATAAAATTAATTGGAAAAAAATATTCACTCCAAATATAAAGTTAGTGATGAAAGAAGACATATTTAAAATGAGAAAAGCATAATAAATTGCAAATTAAAAAAAAAGAAGAAGAAGCTATAGGAATTCCAGGTTAAAATGGAGACTATAAGTCCCTGGGGAAGTCATTCTACTTCCTTCTTTAGAAGGAAATTAGAAGTCCTTCTAGTTTCCTACTAAAATCCCTGTTAAGACAAAGAAAAAATATAATAATTTAAACACAAAAATAAAAACAATGAGCAGGATAGTCACAAAACTGGGGGAAGAATCTCTACTAATTATAAAGCAAGATTGAGACAAACCTACCCCAGTCTCTTTCTAAGGCATACTGAGTTGGCTTTACTACATGACACAAAAAAATCTTTTGAAATGGAGCGGGAGTGAAGCTACTGTGTTCCCTCCACTGTCTTGTTCATTATGAACACAATAGAACAGGTGGGCTTTTGCCCAGGTGTGTTTTGTGAGGCCGAGAGTATTTTCACATCATTCTATATTCCACAAATTAAAATTCTCAAAAAACAAATTGGATCCTGAGAAAACGAGGTCAGCTTTGGCTGAGTTGGAGGACTGGATGCATATCCAGTCATGCAACATACGTTGCAATTTCAGGGGAAAATTTCTGAAAGGTAAAGCTTTTAGGTTTAGGTTGGGTCACAAACAAACAAGACAAACCACCATGAACAAAACCCCAATAACAGTGAATGTTGGGAATTAATTTCTGAGGAAGCCATGATGGGGTTAGACTAGGGGTTAGGCCAGATGCTGTGCACATCTAACAAATGGAGTGGAGCCAAAGGTGCCTTAACTTCTCTGTATTTTGGTAAACACCAAATATGAATAGATTTCAACTTGTTCAAAGATAAATAAGGAAGAGGTAAAAACCATATCAAGTGTGTGAAAAGACTTTACTACAAAGGAAGATAGAGTATCTGGAAGACCCAAAGTAAAAGCACATCTCTGAAGTGATTTACTGGAGGGTCCAGAAACTGGAAGATTGCAGGGAAGTGCTTGACTTCCTCCATAGAATACAAAACATATGGATGTTAAAGAACAGAGAGTAAATACATGGATAATTGGTATTCTTGAAGAAGACACTTAAACTAATGGAAAAAAACCAATAATTAAATATACAACAGAAAAAGGGAGAGAGGGAAAGAGAGAGACAGATGGGGGGAGAGAGAGAGAGAGAGAGAGAGAGAGAAAGATATGAAGAAACAGACTCTTAACTATAGAGAACAAACTGATGGTTACCAGAGGGGAGGGGTGGGAGAATGGGTTAAATAGAGGATGGGGATTAAGGAGTGCACTTGTTTTGATGAGCACCAGGTGATGTATGGAAGTGTTAAATCACTATTTTGCACACATGAAACTAATATTACACTGTATGTTAACTATACAGGAATTAAAACAAATAAACAAACAAATAACCTCATCCTATCCCCAAAGATAAAAAAGGAAAAATTCATGAGTGGAAGTAAGACTCATATTGAAAAACTCATTGTGTTCCAGACAAGTCAATGCACAAAGGCACACATAGAATATATCCTGGCAAGAATTTTAGTTCATAAAGTTAAGAAAAAACTTTCAAACATCTAAGCAAAAGAAACCAATACCTTAAAAAAAAAATCTGGCTGTTCTTTGGATTTTTTTTGAAAGCCTAAATTTAGAAGAATATAGAGTATTTACACCGAGTTTTGAGAACCAAAGTTTATAAATTATTGCTTTTATACCCAGCCTAATTAACTTGTGAAATAACAAAAAGATATCTCAGATAGGCAAGGACTCAGAAACATGTACCTTCTTGAAAACAATTACTTGGAAAAGCCTAAAAATGGAGAACTTAGGTTAGAGAAGGATTGTCCTTTGGTCTGAAATCAGTTAAAATAGAGATATGTCTGATCAATGTTTATCAAATGATTTGCAGTCATTAAATTCTCTATATGGAGGAAATCTCCCTTGAAAATCCCAAATATAAAACAGCTATAATTGCCATTCTCTGGGTAAAGAGTATATAAAGAACCAAGAGACCTATCCATAGGCAACCTGTGAGGTACCTCTTCAAAGTGTTAGGACTAATACTGCTCAGAAGTAACTATTGTAAATATATAGAACTGAATACAGATGTCAAAATGATTATTAAGGGAGATTTATAATGAATAAATTAATTTGATAACAATCTAGATGTAGATATTATAATTTCTTTGTCTTTGTTCTCCTGTTTCAAGATTATTTTGATTATTCTAGATTTATTGCAATTCCACATAAACTTTAGAATTGGCTTATAAAGTAAAAAGAAAGTCATTGGGTTTTTATTGGAATTGGATTAAACCAAGTTATCAATTTAGAGAGAATTGACATCTTTATATTAATATGATTTATCTTTGCATATTTTTAGCTCTTTTTAAACTTCTCTTAGGTATTTATTTTCATATTCAGTGTAAAGGTCTTGCACATCTTTTGTTAACATTATATGTTTTTGTTACCACTGTGAAAGATATTGTTTAAATTTTATTTCCAATTGCTGCTATATAGAAACATAATTGATTTTGCTTATTTAGTTTGTAACTTGTTTTTTAAATGTAAACAGAAATGCAATAAATCTCCATATATTTATGTAGTATATTTTAACCTTGTACAATTCAATTCCTAGTTCTAGTAGTTTTTTGGTAGATTTTTTATTATGTTCTGTTAGCCAATATATAGTACATCATTAGTTTTTAATGTAGTGTTCAGCAGTTCATTAGTTGCGTTTAACACCCAGTTCTCATCATAACATGTGTCCTCAATACCCATCACCTGGCTACCCCATGTCCCCACCCCGTCCCTTCTGTAACCCTCAATTTGTTTCCCATGGTCCAGAGTCTCTCATGGTTTGTCTCCCTCTCTTATTCTTTCCAATTCAGTTTTTCTCCCTTCCCCTGTGGTCCTCTGCACTATTCCTTATGTTCCACATATGAGTGAAACTATATGATAATTGTCTTTCTCTGCTTGACTCATTTCACCTAGCATAATCCCCTCCAGTTCCATCCATGTCGATGCAAAAGGTAGGTATCGTCCTTTCTGATGGCTGAATAATATTCCACTGTATATATGAACCACATCTTTATCCATTCATCTGTTGAAGACCATGTTGGCTCCTTCCACAGTTTGGCTATTGTGGACATTGCTGCTATGAACATTGGGGTGCATGTGCCTCTTCTTTTTACTATGTCTGTATCTTTTTTTTTTTTTATGTCTGTATCTTTGGTATAAATACCTAGTAGTATGATTGCTAGGTCATAGGATAGCTCTATTTTTAACACCTTGAGGAACCTCCATACTGTTTTCCAGAGTGGCTGTATCAGTTTGTACTCCCACCAACAGTGTAAGAGTGTTCTCCTTTCTCCACATTCTTGCCAACATTTGTTGTTTACTGTCTTGTTAATTTTTGCCATTCTAACTGGTGTAAGGTGGTATCTTATTGTGGTTTTGATTTGTATTTTTTAAAAAAGATTTTATTTATTTATTTGACAGAGAGAGAGAGATCACAAGTTGGCAGAGAGGCAGGCAGAGGGAGAGGTGGAAGCAGGCTCCCCCTGCTGAATAGAGAGCCTGATGCGGGGCTCGATCCCGGAATCCTGAGATCATGACCTGGGCTGAAGGCAGAGGCTTTAACCCACTGAGCCACCCAGGCGCCCCTTGATTTATATTTCCCTTATGGCTAGTGATGTTGAACATTTTTCATGTGTCTCTTAGCTATTTGTATGTTTTCTTTGGAGAAGTGTCTGTTCATGTCTTCTGCCCATTTCTTGACTGGATTATTTGTTTTTTGGATGTTGAGTTTGAGAAATTCTTTATAGATCTTGGATATCAGCCCTTTATCTGTAATGTTTGGTTGATTTTTTAGGATTTTCTACATATACAATCATGTCATCTACAAATAGATACATATAATACATATTTATCAATATGACTAAGTACTACCTTCTTTTTCCATATTACAACCAATTTTAGTTTGAGACTTCTTCATACTCCAAGTCTGAGATCCCTCCTGCATCTCTTCTTGCAGTCATCACTTTTGTCTAACATTCTGGTGACACACTGCTTTTTATTCCTGTCTTTCTGAACATAACCACTATTCACCTTTAGAGTTGACAGTTTAATTTGAAAGCACACTGAAAGGGGTTCACTTGTTTTTTCTGCTGGGTTAAACTAGTAATTTTTCCCCTTAATTGAAGTACATATAGCTGGGTGACAATTAGCATCATTAGAAAGTCATCCAGCATTGGTCACACTTCTATTCCTAGCTTTGGAAATTTATTCTCTGTCTGAGAAATTTGTCAATTTTGACTACCTTTGATTGTATTATCTTATATGAAACAAAATCATTTGCATACCCCAAAGGTTTCATTTCAGGGCTGCTACACAATATATTTTGAATCTCATTTTAACCTAACGTTTAAAATCATGTTGGGCTGTCAATGTAATTAACTCATCCAAGGTAACAACTGGATGAACATACCTTCCATGCATGGCTAAGATCACATGTATGTGGCAACTACAACAATGCCTCAACTTAGTCCTCTCTTTGGTCACTGCCAAACGTGTTTGGCATCTATTGAAAGATATAGCCAAAGTTCAGAAAAGTTGAAATTTGAAAATAGACTAACGAATTATAAAATGGATAAATTGTTGAATTGCCCAGTAAATTAAATAGCTGCTCTTAAAGAAACGATAAAGGTATGCATTTTTGGCAAGTGTATTCAAGGAAAGAAGAATTAGATATAGATATTAAAATAATTATTAAAGAATACCATGGCAAGGTTTTTTAAAGATCTGAATAAAACAAATTATTTTTCTAAGAAAAATATATTACCAAAATGACTTTAACTAGAGTTAGAAAATCTGAACATTTATAACCACTAAAGAAAACGTAAAAATTATAAAATGTAAATTATAAAAATTATTTAAAACAAACTAACTCCTATAAAAGCCCTAGGATAAATGGATTTACAGAGAATCTTTTACCAACTTTCACTTGATCTTAGCCAAAAGGCCGAGAAGCGATTTTTTACCAACTTTCAATGAATGGTTAATTCCAATGTATAAACTCTTCTTAATAAACAGATGGTAAAGTTTTCAATTAATTTCACAAAGCTAACAGAATAATTATACCAAAACCTTAGAGCACTATAGTGGCTATAAACTATTTTTATTAAAAATTTTAAAGAAAATTAAAAATAAAGGTGCTGGGGGCAGGCACACAGTTTAAAACATTTCTACCTTGTCTAAGACTTATATCCATTGAAAGGTAGAATAAAATTGAACATAAAATGGATTGGTGATAGAATTAGGCTTTGAATTTGAAAAAAAATTTTTAACCAACATTTTCTCATACTGAAGATGTATGTGTCAAAATTCAAATCCATCCATCATCCATCTGCCTACTTATCACTATTAATTATAATGGCTAAGAACTACTGTACTAACAATTAAGGGTAAAAAAATCCTTGAAGATTGCTCCCTAGAAAAAGGGTGAAACTTGTAGAAGTTGGAACCATAGTGTTTAGAAAGCACCCTCCAGTCCTTGATTCTGTTCTCTGCTGAGTTCTGGACTCAGTCACCAGTTGCATGGATCCAGCCTCTGCTCAACTACCTACAGTGGCAATGAGATAATAAGATGGTGACAATTTTGTGTATTCTCAATCAGAGGTGGCACAGATTTTGTTGGTCCCAAAGTGTATGTCATTTTGGACTCCTTCTTAAGAAAAAGAATATAAAATTAGGGAGGACTTTGTGCAGCAGAGAAGCCCTGAAGTTTAGGTTTCATCAGTCTCATAGAAAACTTCCCTCTGTTCTCAGTTATTTCAACTCTTTTCCAAAGTTAGTTATTTTGAGACTTCTAACAACTAAGTTGCTCTACCTGCTTTAACTTGGGTTATCAAAATTTCTTTTTAAGTGTACTCAAAAACAGGCACAAGATTCTGTATTCTGATGAGCCCAGGATAACAAAGGACTATCATCTCCTTTTATTTAAGAACTCTATACCAGTATTACTGCAGTGATAATACTAACTATATTAAACCCCCACAGTACACAGATGATGGAACTTGATCTTAAATCATCTAAAACTTGTTCTACTGAGAGAAGTAAATTTTGTTCTTCTCTTCCACTATACTTTATCAGCACATATCAAGATGATTTCTCTCATACCACAATCAACCAACAACAGCAAATAATAATTAACACTAGTGAATATTTATTTATTGAATGTGTGAGGCACCATTCTAAGTACTTCACACATCTTAATTTATTGATTTATAATTTATCCTCATAAAATCCCATGAGATAGGTATGTTACTATTTTTATTTTACACATAAGGAAACGGAGATACAGAGAAGTTAAAACTTGCTTGAGACCCTTACCTCACACCATATACATATACAAATATTAACTCAAAATGGACTTAAGACTTAAATATAAGAGCTAAAACCATAAAACTCTTAGAAGAAAACAAGGCTCAATCTTTATGATCATGGTTTTGACAGTGGTTCCTTAGATTTGACACTGTAAGCACTAATAGGGGAAAACAGATAAATTGGACTTCATTAAAATTAAAAAATTCTGTTCATCAAAGGACACTATCTGTGAAAATACATCCCACAGAATGTGAGTGAGAAAATATTTGTAAATCACATATCTGATAAGAGTCTAGTGTCCAGAATCTATAAAGAACATTCACAATTCAACAACGAAAAGATAAACAACTGAATTTTAAAAAAGGGCAAAGGATTTGAATACACATTTCTCCAAAAAGATATGCAAATAACCAGCAAGCACATTAAAAGATACTCAGTGTTACTAGTTGTTACTAATTGTTAAGGAAATGCAAATAAGAATACATGAAATACTACTTCACACTTACTAGGATGGCTATAGTAATAATAAAAAAACCCCATGAAAAATAGCAAATGTTGGCAAGGATGTTGAGGAATTTGAATGCTCTTACTATACTGTCAAATGTAAAATAGTACAGCCACTATAGAGAAGTTTGACAGTGTCTCAAAAGTTTTATATATATATGTATAGTTATCATACTACAAAGCAAAAGTTTGAAAACAGGTGTTCAGGCACAAACTTGTACACAAATCTTTATAACAGCACTAGTCACAACAGTCAAAAGGTGAAAACAACCCCAATCCCCATCAGATAATGAATGGACAGACCAAGTGGATAGTATATATGCATTATTATTCAGCCATAAATATTAGTCAGCCATAAAAATGAATAAAGGACTGATACATGTTACAACATGGATGAATCTTGAAAATATGCTACAAACACAAAAGACCTCATATTATATGATTCCATTTACATGAAAAGTCCAGAATAGGCAAATAGATAGACACAGAAACAGATTAGTGGTTGCTAGCTTATGGGAGTAGGGAAAAATGGGAAACAATTGTTCAATGGATTTGGGGTTTCCTTTGGTGGTGATAAAAGTGTTTTGGAATTAGATAGTGGTGATGGTTATATATCATGAATGTACCAAATGTCACTCAATTTTGCACTTTAAAATAACTAAGGGCGCCTGGATGGCTCAGTGGGTTAAAGCCTCTGCCTTCGGCTCGGGTCATGATCTCAGGGTCCTGGGATCGAGTCCCGCATCGGGCTCTCTGCTCAGCGGGAAGCCTGCTTCCTCCTCTCTCTGCCTGCCTCTCTGCTTACTTGTGATCTCTCTCTTCTCTGTCAAATAAATAAATAAAATCTTTAAAAAAAATTAAAATAGCTAAAATGGCAAATTTAAATTGTGTGTATTTTACCAGAATGAAAACGAATATTTGCCCAAGATCACACAGTTGGTAAGTGGTGAAGCCAGGCTTCTCAGCCAGCCATTCTAGCTCCAAAGTCTGTGTACACAAACCTACTCTATTCTCCCCTCAAACATGTACTGAGTGCCTTCTAGTGAGTGTTACATACCTGATAGGATCTCCAAGTTTTCTACCAAGTCATACTCTGTCTGTGCCATGTTCTTCCAACTCCAGCTTACTATGCAATTGTCAACAACAACAAAATCTTGAAAATATTGGAAAATATTGTAATCAATTGGCAACTTCTCTCTCTCTCTCTCTTTTTAAGGTTTATTTATTTATTTGAGAGAGAGCAAGAATGAGAGAGCATGATGGGGGAGTGGCAGAAGGAGAGGGAGAGAGAAACCTAAGCAGATTTCGTGCTGAGCACGCTGGGCTCGATCCCACAACCCTGAGATTAAGGCCTGAGTGGAAATCAAAAGTCGACGCTTAACCAACTGCACCACCTAGGTTCCTTCAATTGGCAACTTCTAAAAATTCATCATCCCTTGTGAAGGTAGAGATAAAAACAGAAGGACCAGTTGAAAATCTGTTTGAAGAGTGTTTAGAGCCCCCAAACCCCCCTCCTTGGCTCAGCTCAGTAGACGGCTCCCATGTCTGTTCTCACCCCTGCAGAAGTCTTGGGTTTTATTCTTTGGAGAGGTCTCTAAACTACAGGATACCAGACATATATTCTAACCCCTAACCCTGACCCTAACCCTGATTCCCTAGCCCTAAACCTATTAAAAAATAAAAAATAAGAAATAAAAATTCTTCACCCTTTACCAATTCTTCTATAATAGTCAGGCCTCTTGACTGCATGTAATCGGAACCCATCTAGTTTACATGAAAAGGGAAATTTATTGGGAGGCTCTCAAAACTGCAGGAAGGATAGGAGTAGAGTTGGGCCTTAGAGCCTCTAAGGCCCAACTCTACTCTGGAATTAGGGACTTGAATGCCTATGGGGCGATCTCTCTTTCTTTCTTCTTACCTACTATTTTTTGCTTCTCATTCTGTATTGGATTTGTTCTCTCACTCTTTATTTTTTCCCACTAGGCATGAAACATAGCTATTCGCAGCTTCCAGGTTTATGTTCCAACTTTGTCTTATGAGAGGGACTCAGTCTCTTCTACAAGCTCCTGTTTGAAAAATCCTAATAAGGTCTCTGATCAGCTTAGTTGGTTACCTGCTCATCACTCGTTCCAGCACCTATGTGTGGGCGCACTGGGATTGGTAGTCTTCTCTGGCATCATTCGTAGAGCAGTTCTATTTCATCGGAAGAAGAGGTGTGCTTTTCCTAAAGAAAAGCCAGGCAAGAAAACAATAAAAATCCACAACATCTAGTAAAATTATAAACCCATAACTCATGTTAACTTCCATAAATAACTTACTCATTTGTGTAACTTACCCACCTTGGCACCCTCTGTTGTAATTCTCTCCTCAGACTATAAGCCCTAAAAATGGGGAAATCACTTGGTTCAACTGATGTGCTTCAGCCTAGTCATTGTTTTCTCCTCACGATGCCATCTCCCTTTTCACTCCACTTACTAAAAAAAAGAAAAAAGAAGAAAGAACTATCAAAACTCCCTCACCTGTCTTTCATTTCTTGTTGCATTTCAATCAAACTTCCACACCCACTGCTCTACTGAGACTACTCTTAAGAAAGTTGACAATGGCGTTTTCATGTCAAATGCTATGGCCTCTTCCCAATCTTGATCTACATGATTTTTTTTTCCAGAAGCCCTTTTCTGTTGATATGCTGGTAATTTACTGTTCCTTCTGGCCAGTGCTCCCCAGCTCATGTTGCTAGCTCCACTTTGTCTCTGCCTCAAACTCAGGTGTTCCCCAAGATTCCGAGCTCAGCCTTCTCTTCTGACTTTCCATAGACTCCTCCGTAGCTTTGCTTCTTTCTGTAGGTATGGAGCTTCCATGTCCGTTGTTGGGATCCTGAATTCTCACTACCTTTTGTATGTCTTCATAGAGACTTCTGCACAGCCTGCAATTTCAATATTTACTTTGTGTCTGTAGCACACCTTGTTTCTAAAGGAATCTCAGAGGACTCAAATTATCATTTTCACTTCCTGTTGAAATTTAACTCCATCCTCAAGGTTAATCTGAGAGTTGCCTCCTCTAGGAAGCTTCCTTATATTCCTACCATATAACGAATGGAATCACCACTTGAGATCTTATGTTATTTTAATTGTACCACTATCATAGATTTCTATTATAAAAAAGTTGTGTCTGCAACCCCAATGATTTAGGAGTTACTTGAAGGCCAGGACCAATTTTGAATCCTTCTCTATCCACCTGTCCAACTTGGAGCGTAAGATCTTGCAGCTAGGAGAGAGATCGGAAACTGCTCTGATTCTGGTCTCTCTGAATTAAACTAGAACAGGAGGGCAGGACTTGATAAACGAAACAAGTGGTTTTAAAGCAAATAAAAGGGAAGTGTTCTTTTATGGTCAGGGAGTCAACCTCTTACTTATCTAGATAGAATGTAGAAGATGAAAACACACAGAGGTCCTATCAGAATTTAACCAAACTCACATTTAAGTTTAGAGAGATGCATAAGGTCCTACCAGGGGAAAAGAGAGGCATGCCTTATCTTTCAAATGTAGGCCGTGGTTGATAATTACTACGATTTCTCAGGACTGTCCGGGCTCACACAAGACATCTAGTCACCCACAGACTTGGCAACAGTTCAATTATTCTGTTCAATTCAGATCACCAAGTTGGCTAATACATGCTTTCCACTTCACTGCAAGCTCTGGAGACACAAACGCTTGTCCACACCCCAGAATGAATCCAAGCTGAGGTTCAGCACAATTAGTTATTTGTTTCCTTTAACATCTGAACCTTGTGAGATTCAGCCACCTCCTGGGAACCAGCCGTCTGCCAATGAGGCATGAATAAAACAGAGAAGGTTCCAGCTGGCATCACCTGCTGTGTTTTGCCTTATTTCTCTATGCACATTTCTAGACTTCTGAAATCCAGGGTCCTCTCTCAAGAGGATGCATGCCACATGGGCCAGGCCTCTGAGACCTTGACTCTGTTGTTGAATTTTTTATTTTTGAGTCTCAGTCTGGCTCAGGTATTAGTGCACCTGAGACCCTGATCCTCAGATTCTCCAATGGCCCTGGCCCCGGCCACCCTCACCTTCCCACCCTTTCCAGGCAGCCCCCTGGGTATTATTAATCTTCGGATCATATAAAATCTGGTTAAAAGCTCGTCTTTTAAGGATGCCTGTACTCTGCCGGGATTTCTCCATTGTCCAAAACAATGCTATTTATATTTTCATGATACAGCTGTGAGCCATGTGTTGTTGAAGTCTCGCTGTTCTTTCCTTTCTAGTAGCTCTTCATGAATACACAGGTGACCCCTTCTCTCCATTTCCACTGCCTTCATCTTAGTTTAGCCTCTTGCGACACCTCAGCATTGTAACAGTTAAATTCCTGGATTTTGCAGCCAGATGACTTGATCTAAATCCTGGATTTGCCACGGACTCGCTGTGTGGCTTTGGGTAAGTCACATAGTCTCCCTGTGCCTTGGTTTTCTCCTCTGGGAAACTAGGGCTCACACCCATACTCATCTCTTAAGGTTATTGGGATGATTAAATGTGTTAATATATAAAGTGCGAAGAGTATTACCTTGCTTATACAAGAGATGCAACAGTGGTAGTTGGCATTATTTTTATTGTTGTTATTATCCTTCATACAATTCAAGACTGCTTTGCATAGAACATCAGTTCAGTTTTTAAATGAAAATAGGTTATTTTCCTATAGTTAAGAGTCTCTTACGGTTCGTCTGCCACTCTGATTTCATCTTATTTTTATTTTTCCTTCCCTTCCCTTATGTTCATCTATTTTGTTTCTTAAATTACACATATGAGTGAAATCATATGATATTTGTCTTTCTCTAACTGACTTATTTCACTTAGCTTAATACCCTTTAGTTCCATCCACATCATTGCAAATGGCAAAATTTCATTCTTTCTGATGGCTGAGTAATATTCCGGTGTGTGTGTGTGTGTGTGTGTGTGTGTGTGTGTGTGTGTCTGTATTTCACATCTTCTTTATCCATTCATCTGTTGATGGACAGCTGGGCTCTTTCCATAGTTTGGCTATTGTGGACATTGCTGCCATAAACATTGGGGTGCAGATGCCCCTTTGAATCACTATGTTTATATCCTTTGGATAAATACCTAGTAGTGCAATTGCTATGCCATAGGGTAGTTCTAGTTTTAATTTTTTGAGGAACCTCCATACTGTTTTCCAGAGTGGCTGTACCAGTTTGCATTCCCACCAACAATGTAAGAGGTTGCTGGAGGGGAGATGGGTAGGGGATTGGGTAACTGGGTGATGGGCATTAAGGAGAACATTTGATGTCATGAACACTGGGTGTTATATGCAATTGATGAATCACTAAATTCTACCTCTGAAACTAACAATACACTATATGTTAATTAAATTGATTTTAAGTTAAAAAAAAGAGGGAAAAAAGAAAATACGTTATTTTATAGCTATGCTTTATGTTGGCAAAAAGAAAAAAAAATTAAACAAAGCCTCTTGTCGGTAGAATACGTTTGAGAGGGTTTCAGTAAAGATGGGGTCTTTTAAGTGCAGGTAGTCTTTAGAGATGAGACCAGAGAAGCAGATGAAGGATAAACTGTGGAGATCTTTTAACATATCGTGAAGTTGCTAAAGATTACCAGGAAGTCAGCGGAGAACCCCTGAGAGTTTCGAGTGTGTGCGTTGGGTGGGGGCACTGACAATGAACACTGAGAGCTGAATCTGCAGGTGATGCTGGACTCATCTGAAGGCTAATAGGGCTGGTTTACAAGGCCAGTCGGATGGAGTCTGGGTTTCATTCATTCGTGAAAAAATTCCAGATGCCAAGTATTTGCTAGGTTCTGGGGATACAATGATGAGTAATGTCGACACAGTTTATATCAGTTTATGACACGGAGTTCATGGTCTGGAGGGAGAGAGACACAATTAAAATAATCAGCTACCACAGCATGGTACATGCCGTAGAGGGCTCGGAGACTGCCTCTTCCCCGACTTCATCTCACCCATTCCACTTCTGGAGGTGCTAGTGCGTGAGTGGGATAGACTCCTAACTCTAGTGGGGTTTGATTAATGTAAACAGGTTGCTTCTAACTCTGATGCACATTCCAGTGACTGGGGGAAATTAACAAAATTACAGACACTAGGGCGCCACCCTAGAGATAAATTGATGGGGGTTGGAGCCTGAGAATTGGTAGTGGTTACACAGCTCCCTGGATGATGCTAATGTGCAGCCAGGGCTGAGAACCAGTGGGTTCTCTTACTTTTCTTGCAAGGATGTTTTGTTCAAGAATTGTTCTGGAAAAAAAAAAAAAGAATTGTTCTGGAGATGAAGCACATAAACCCATGGCAGACACGGTGTACCCCTGCCCCTGGCCATTGAAACTAGTTTAGGTAGGGTGGGGGGGAGGGCTGAGGGGTGGGGGTGGTTCCATCAGAATGGACCTTAGTACTTTGTCTGAGGATTCTCTGAAGTGATACTATGTAAGCAATGAAACAATTGCAACCATCCTGCAAAAAGCCAACCCTTGGAGTCAGACATAGCCAACAGAATGTCGGAGAAAGGGAGGGGAGTCCTGAGGAATGCATGTCAGCTGCTTCCCTACCTCTGGACTTTCTAGTTACATGAACTAAATAACTGCCCCCCCCCTTGCATGTTTAAGCCAGTTTGAGTTAGATTTATTAGTACTTGGAACTGTAGCGTGACAATACAAGAATCCCACTTGACTGGAGAGATATGTTATGGTAGATTCAAAGTGCTTAACCACTGGGAAAACATCAGAGAAACAATTGGGTGCTGGAGAGGAAGAGGATACTTAGCTTATGGTTAGAGGAGCAAGGTGACATTTTGGAAAGAGCAGGGGCTTTAGAGTTGGACACACCTGGGTTTCTGTTCTGGTTCTGCCACATCCTGGCTCCCCGACCAATTTCTTCATCTTTAAATTGAGGGTATTAACAGAACTTTTAGGACTGTGATAAGGTTTTTTGTTTTGTTTTGTTTTGTTTTTTTGTTTTTTTTTTTTGTTGTTTTTTTTAAAAAGGACTGTGATAAGGTTTAATTGAAATTAATTTTGAAGCTGGCTGGGCCCGGTGCCTATTGGTACATTGTAGATACTCAAAATATGAGGGCTATTGCTTCTCTACTGGTAGCTGCTACCAGAAAAAGGTGAGGAAAGGTACCAGGTCCTGAGGTTAGGGACTGAATGGCGTACAGTAGGGTTCTATGGGGACTAGAGCCAAGGGGATGGGACTGCCGAAGACTCACCTGGCCTGGATCTCATAGGGTGCTGACATTACTATGAATAGCTGGAATAGGAAGGGACAAAAATTGGAACAGAAAGTTGTATGCTTAAAGGACTATTTCTGGTAGGCAGAATGATCTGGTTGGACTCCCCCTTTTATTGTAGGTACGATTCTATGTAAGGAATTAATGTTGCTCAACTATAACAGAAACATCTTGCTTGGATCCTGCTGAATAAAAATTGATAAATTGGTGTTTGTGACCCAGTTCATTCTTTGGTCCCTTATCTGGAGTAAACGTGTACAAGATGAGTTACAGGACAATCGGACTTGTCACTGTCTTTACCTCTATTTCATTCTTGTCAAGTCTTCCTAGAAATGTATTCTAGTCACCTTGAATGAATTCAGGAAATACTCTGGTGTTTGATGGGACTCGGAAAACGGTATGATTCTTCTTTGCAATAATTTACAAAATGTTTTTAAGATGGGTTACTTCTACAGAAAGTTATGCAAACTGTTACATAGTAATTATTAATCTCTATTTTAGAAAATATCTTTCCTTTGCTTAATACTAGGTGCTAAAACAGCATGCTGTACAAAATCAATGGCCCAAACTTCACACCTGGAGTGGGTACTAGAGTTAGCCAGAAAAAATTATGAAAGGAGAGATGATCTGGAGCCTACCCCAGTCTGTTGGATCCTTGTTCCTTCTCTACAACCTGATGTTATGGCTTCAGCTGCAATTTAAAGCAAAAATTAAAGAAATATAAGCACCTAAGTATAGATACCTTTTTCTTAACTAAGCTTTAACTATAATCTGACATTGCCTGATGTAACCTCTAATTTTTTTTTCTTTCTTCACTCTGCTCTGAGGACATTGTCTTATTTTCTCATACTTAGACATGCATGCTTAAATGTTATTAACAGAGTTTCTCGCTCAGCCTTTGGTATGAATCACCTTGCCAGCTCTTAGTACTCTGGTAAAAGAATATTTTCTTTGTGATTTACTTTTCTTAGGAACACAAAATTCACCTTTCATGTCGGTTTTCTTAGCTCCAGAAGGCACAAGACTGTCCTGAAGGAACAAGTTTGCCAAGGAAGGCACAAACTTCATGGTTGTCATTTTCCAATCATATGAAGACCTTGACTGGCTAACCATTTTTATGTTACTCTTCATAATATCACATGTCTGATATGGGGGAGAGGCATGGGCTTTGGGTTTAGGACCCAGCTTTGCAATTTAGCTTTGTGATCTAGGGAAGCTATTTAACTTCTCCAAAACCTAGTTTTCTCATCTGTAAAATGGACAATAACTGAAATCATAAGATTATTATGTATGTGAAATAATAAAATACATAGACCACCTTGCCTGGTACATGGTGAGTACTCGATAAATTTTAATTCCTTACTATGTCCTACTCTCTTTTGAGGCTTCTAATTGGGGTAAAATCATTTGCACAAAATATCAATTATTATAATTTAACCACTCTAACAGCTCGTAACATACTTTAAACCTTACTCTCAAAAGAATGATGCCTAATTTTTCTTGGGCTTAACTATAAAGTTCATTGCATTTATTATTTGCCCCAGAATGCTGAGAGAACTGGCAGTTAATAATTCACAGCTATTATTGGTGATCTTTGATAAGACATGGAGGATAGGAGGGATTCCAAAAAACTTGGAATGAGCAAATATTCCAAATTTCTAAAGGAGGAACAAAATATGTACCTTCACTGCCTGCCCCACCAAATGATAGAGTAGCTATCTTGATATCAATCTCTGGAAATTCTAAAAATGCAACTATGCTTAGGATTTGTAAGCATTTAGAATAGAAAGCGATGATTGTTAAGAACTAGTGTGGATTCACTAGGACCGGGACTAAATATTGTAAGTCCTGTGGATCACATCAATGCTGTAGACATAGTATATTTTGATGCAGCAAAGCCTCTGACAAAATCCTCATGGTATCCTTATAGATAAAATAGTTGGAGAAAAGTAGTCTGGATGATCTACCTATCTTCTATCTTTTTCTTTGTTCCAAAAAGACCTTTGGTGGCTTTAACAATACATAAAACTCAATAAGATGAGCTTCCCTCCCCCTCAAAATAAAGAAGCAAGGAAATTAGAGTAAATGGAAAAAAAAAGTTAAGGAGAATAAGATGAAACCACAAGTATGTTGTTAGTCCATGAAATGTATGCCTTGTGATTCTGTTATTCTATACTTTGTATACTTTCTAGAGGTGGTTTTCAGATTTTGCTATGGGCTTCCTAATAGTCCATGCAAAGAGGAAACATCATAAATAAAAGTGTCTATAAGAAGGAAAAACAGTACTGAGAACAGAGAGAAACTTCTACGAGTTCTCGTAAAGAGGACATATGTCATATAGTAAACCATCTGCTCAGTATATCCTCACATGAAATGCAGTGGTGAGTTTCAAGGGATGCTTCTTATGAAGTACCTTTGTGTGGGCCAAAGCACTATTGTGTAAAAAAAAAAATTCTATGGGAAATTGGGGGTTAGGGGTCATGAGAATGCTCTCAAGTTATGCAATTCTCTGGTAGTTGGGAGAATGTTTTTACCATTAGGTTCTAGCTCAACAGACTGACTTGTAAAACTTCTCCAAAGATCATTCATCAAAGGATTGATGTCTCTAATGCTCTGCTCTATCCTTGGATATGCAGAATAATCATCAAAGATAAAACCATAGAAGATACTCCTCATATTTTGGAAATGAAAATTTGGTGGGGGGGACAGTGGATACAGTTAAGTGGTCTTCGTAGCTGAAATGTTGGGTTATGTCCTACCAGATAAAATTTGGTAGCTCTAAATGTATATAAGATAGTGGATTTAGGTTAAAAAGCAAATCCTTGAGTTAGAGAATCAGGGACATGCTGAAAGCAAAGTAGACTGTTTGAAAAGGACCCCAGGAGCATCCGTGACTGTAAACTCAGATGGATCAGTAGTGTAGCATGACTCCTAAGAAAGCTAAATTTACATCTATAGAAGCGTTGTGCCCGCAGAGTTGTGTCGTGCTATCCCCTGGTTACATCACATCTGGAGACCCATGTTAAATTTTTACATCATTTTCCAAGAGAGATACTCAAGCAAAGGTGAGTGGGGTGATGAGGATTCCAAAGGAAAAATAAGGGAAACTGCAGATGCTTATCTCAGAAATGAGAAGACAAAGCCATATGCAGGTGAAGAAGTACTATGTGGATAAGGGAGTAATTTCTTCCTGGATTAATCTAGAAGGAAATATGAAGAAAACCAATGATTCCTTATATAGGAACATGTTAAAGAAAATATTCTGAGATCTAGCTGAAAAATCAAAACTGTCTCTCTTATGAGTATTGAGGTTTCTATCATTGGAAGAAATCAAGAAAAATCTGTGTATTTGCTGGATATATAGATATATATATAGATATATATATGGAATTAAGAAGTGCTTTTTAAAAAAATATTTATTTATTTATTTTTTATAATTTTTCCCCAAATACTTTTATTTTATTTTTTCAGTGTTATAAGATTCATTGTTCATGCACCACACCCAGTGCTCCATGCAATACGTGCCCTCCTCAATACCCACTACCAGGCTCGCCCAACCCCCCACCTTTTCCCCTCCAAAACTCTCAGTCTGTTGCTCAGAGTCCACAGTCTCTCGTGGTTCATGGCCCCTCCGACTTTCTCTAATTCACTGCTCCCTTCCCTCTCATAATGTCCTCCATATTTTTCTTTATGCTCCACACATAAGTGAGACCATATGATAATTGACTCTCTTCGCTTGACTTATTTCACTCAGCATAATCTCTTCCAGTCCCGACCATGTTGATACAAAAGTTGGGTATTCATCCTTTCTGATGGAGGCATAATATTCCATTGTATATATGTACCATATCTTCTTTATCCATTCATCTGTTGAAGGGCATCTTGGCTCTTTCCACTGTTTTTTGCCAGAAATATTATAAAGGATAGTGGGGTGAAGGTGAGAGATTGTTCTAGGTGACCTCCATATTCCCTTCCACTTCCAAGATTTTATGCACCTTTCTCTGAAATGGCAGAAATTTCAAAGTCAAAAAAACCCACCAGTTATTTAAGGAAGAAAATCAATCTAGTCTCAGACTATTGTTAGTGCCTCAGAAGATCTGCCCCCAAATGACTAAGTTAAAATAACACAAGCAGAAGATGATGAATCATGCTGCTTTGCCTAATGGTCTCTAACGTGCAAAGCCCAGGCTCACAGCTGCCACTCTGTGTGCCTACGTGGGGAGGGAGAAGTAAATTATGGTAGGTATGACACTGTAATGTTCCCAGTTGGTAGCTTGTGTGTATGTGATTACCTAGGATTCCTTACCAGCTGTTTTTTAACATTAGTCATACTGATTTAAAACAACCACCCTCTTTTCATTTATCTCAATAAGCACTGTTCTTTTAGGCGGAATAAGACATTTCATTTAAAAATGGAAGCTTTTCTTAGTTCTTGAGTGCATGTGATATGATTGTATGCATATGCCCTTCACGGGGTCATTGTGAGTCTCAGGTGAGGTAATTAATGAAGTTATACTCTGTCTTGTTATTCTTGACCTGGGTCACATAGGTGAGCAGGTTCACAGGAGTGGGGAATATTAGTGTCCTTCTTGGGCCAGAATAAAGAAAGGTTTTAGTGGGTGGACAAGCTTTTGGAAGGGGTCCACGGAAGATGAGCAATCAGGACAGATGGTCTCCAACTACCTCTCCCCATTTGCAGTGTGAAGGGACTTAGATGGGTGGGTTTTCTTTCTTGTTGCTCCTGGAGCTTGAATGAGGCAAAACCTTGAGGTATGCTGAGCTAAAACAGGAAGATGATCGTACTCCATCTGGAATAGGGATGGGGTCACCAAGGTTAAGCAAGATCAGGGACTGGAAAGAACCCTGGAACAATTTAATCAGGGGTAGAGCAGGGAGGAGACCCTGAAAGCTCAAGTCCGAGGTCTAAAGCCAGAATAAGAACCAATGCGGTGTCTAGATATTAGAAGCTAGAAAAAAAGTCAGTTGAAGCCTGTCCATACAGATTCTGGTAAAAGTTAGGTTGTTGAGTTCACACGCTAGCTTTATTATGTCTCATTCATAAGACACTTACGTGCTGTTAGTGGGAATGTAAATTGGTCTAAACTTTATGAAGGCTAATCTGGAAATATATATTAAAAGTCTTTTTAAAATGTGCACCACCTTTAATCTAGTAATTATACTTACAGCAATGTATTCTAAGGAAATAATTGTCTACGAAGAAACGTTTACCAGGATGTTCGTTAAAGTATTATTTAAATAGCCAAGAGATGTAAAAACATATGCCCAGAACCTAGAAGTTATTTAAGTAAAGAAATAATTATATATTCATATAATGGGATATTATACAATCATTAAAATTACATTGTTCATATATTCATACTTTGCATATGAATATTGTTGGGAGTGGCTTTAACTGGAATTAATGGAGCTTTTCTGAAGTTGCCATTAAATGGTAGGGATCAAATCTGCTCTGGTCAATATTTCTCTTATTCTCCAGGATTGGACACTGTTATGGTCCTATATTATCTTGCACATCTCAGGGTCTCCAAGCTGATAATGGGTAGCTTCTGTTTTTTTCGAACTTTTAACTTATACCTCTTCTGGAGTTAACATGAAGGCTTTATGCATATCAGCATTTATCTGTTGCCTCTTCCTCCTCACTGGTTCCTCCACATAGGCTCTGACTCCTAAATATTGGCCCCTGTGTTCAGTTCTTGGACCTCTTTGTTTTCTATTTACACTTACTGGTAATCTCTTCTAGTCTATGGCTCTTGATACCATCTTTGTGCCGATACCTCCGAAATTCCTAACATGACCTCTCCTCAAGACTCAGAGGAACACATTCAACTATTTTTTTAAGGTCTCCATTTTGGTGGCTGTTTGACTCAGATGTCCTAAGCTGAATTCCTAAACATGCCCGCTGCAGACCTGCTCTTCCCAGAGTCAGGTAAACAATAGTGCTGTTCTTTCAGTTTCAAGGGATAGAAACCTTGGTGACATTCTTTACACTCCTTCTTTTTCTCATCCACCATATCAAAACGGTCACCCTATCCTGAGGCTGTATCTTCTTTTGAAATCTCTGCAGAATCTGACTGCCTCTTCCCACCCACACCTCTACCTTCTGGTTCCAGCCACTATCTCCTGGATGGTGCCAGCCTCCTACTTGGTCTCACTGCTTTCACTCTTGCCTCTAGAATATATTTTCAACAAGGTAATTCTCCAAAACCCCAAGCCATGTCATGTCTCTCTTCTCCACTCAATATTTACCAAAGGTTTCCATCTCTCTCAGAAAAGAATTCAAGACTTTACATGATATATATACAAAGCCCTGTGTGACCTTGCCTCTGGCTACCTTTTCTGACCTCCTCTTCAATTACTCTTTTATTCATTCTGTTCTACCCACATTGTTCCCTCCATAGTGTTCCTGGAATATGCCCAAGTAGTTTCCTGCCTCAGGGCCATTCCCTGGAATGCTCTTCTCTACTGCCCTCATGGTTCACCTCTCCACTATGACAGTCTTTTGTGTCAAGGACTTTCCTGACCGTGCTATTTAAAAATCACAATCCCTTTCCTCCCTCTTGTCTCTACTTGTCTTCTTCCTTGCTTTCTTTCCTTCTATAGTGGCTACCACCATCTAACATACTTAGTTATTTCTTATTGTCTGTTTCCTCCAAAAAGAATGAAATCTTCACTGGGACAGAGATTTTTCTTCTTTTGTTCACTGGTTTATCCCAAATATTGTGCATGGTACATATTCGATACTCAATAAATATTCATTGTTGAATAAATCTATGAATGCGATATCTGAAGACATACCAAAGTGTTACTGTCGGTGCTAAGGTGATGAATAAGGTTCAGGGTCGTTTGGAAACTTTTAAGTGCTCATGGGATGAATGATTGCTCTAATATCATAAGATGCCCGGAGGTAACAAGGGAAAAGTCAGATAAGACCTCTGAGGCTCAATTAGGATGACGGGTGTTCCTTCACTCTCTTCTGGTGATGTTCCTGTCACTTGACATGGGATATAGCTTGTTATGATGATGGAAGGAAGGAGTTGAAAGTGGGAGAGGATTGTGAAATACTGTAATGGAGATGGTTGAAAATATCTCTCTTAAACCTAGGTGGAAGACATTCATGAGGAAGCTATTATCTCATCATTAAAATCTCCTAAGACTATGTGTATCCTGCCAGTTTCTGTGTTATTTATATTACCCATTACTTCAAGGCTGTTATAGGGGCTATTTGTAGGGGGCTTCTGATTCTGGAAGAAAATATAAATTGACAGGGGAACATAGTCACCATATATTTAATTTTAAAAGAAGATTATAAGAAGCCATAAAGATAGTAATCTCATTTACTTGGGAAAAAAAAACCTGTATTTTCTGTCATCTAGCTACTTAAAGATACATGTGCCAAGAAAATGTAATGGAAGGATAGCATACCAAGGTTCTAACATCTCTGGATGTTGACTATATTTTTATTTCTTTTTCTTTTGCTTACCTCTATCTGTAATCTCTAATTTTCGATAATGAATATATTGTGCTTTTACAATAAGAAATAAATTGTGAACATGGTTGTGGAGTTATTAGACTGTCTGAGGGTATGGGTAGATCATCGGCAATGATCATGGAGTCTTGACGCTAGAAATGACTTTTAGCTTATAAGGCCAACCTCTGCAATATCTTTGCCAAGTGGTTTTCTACTTGTACACCTCTGATGGCAGAGAGCCTTCTGAGTCAGCCCATACCATATGCCTGCCTATGACTTCCACGCAATGGAGGTTTTACCCTTTGGAGTCATAAATTCTGAATTTTTGCAATAGCCTCCTACTCAGTCTACTTTCTACTCTTGCGTTGTTATAATCTATCTATTCTCACAAAATGATCCTCCAAAAACCTTAGTCTTATCATGTGATTCTTCTGCTCAAAATTCACTTTCCAGCTCCTTTAGAGAAAAGTCAAGGATTTTCCATGACTTAAAAGTTCCTATGTCCTTGAATCTATCTCCTACATGAAAACCAGCTCCTTTGATAATTGCTTGTGTTTTTGAGGCCCATCACCTTCCTGGCCATTTCACTTTGGACATTATTCTCCTTTTAATTCTCCTTTACAGTGTTTGTCTTTTGAACTGAATACAGTATTCCTAGGATTATTAGATACCTCATAGCAGAGCATAACGTTTCCTTCCTTGTTCTGGGTACTTTATTCAATTCAGCCCAAGTTTGAGTTATCCTGTTTAGAGGACTTGTCAAGAAAGAAAGATCATGTTCTAGTTTCAGATTTACACATTGTTTATGGCTATGGGAATTTTCCAGGTCTAACACACTCACACACACATACCTATATAGAGTTTCAGTCTACTCGTAAGGGGAAAAGTAGGGGAAAAAGAAGACATAAAGAGGATTTGATACTAAGGAGCAAAACTTAGGATAAAATCAAGGCTCTCTTGGTATTAGGAGAAGTATCACCAACACAAACTTGTTCTGGTTCTTTGAATTTTTATTATTTATTTATTTGTATTTAAAGATTTTATTTATTTGACGATAGAGAGAGAGAGAGAGAGAGGACAAGCAGAGGGAACAGCAGGCAGAGAGAGGGGGAGAAGCAGACTCCCTGCTGAGCAGGGAGCCCGATGCGGGACTCGATCCCAGGACTCTGGGATCCCAGGGTCATGACCTGAGCCGAAGGCAGCCACTTAATCGACTGAGCCATCCAGGTATCCCTGGTTCTTTGACTTTTTAAAAGCTAAAATCTACTTTTAATTTAATGAGATTGCTTTGTCTTCTATAAAAGGAAAGCAGTGGTAGGCACTGTTGGTGAAGATGGAAAACAGAGGAGAGAAGACAAATCGCAGGACATGGATTTCTTTCTCATGGGACAGACTGTCTAGTTAGGGGCAGTATTCATGCCTGACACAGAGAACATAAAACAGCCTGAGAGCAGACACAGTGTGCCATAAAAAGAACAATACTCACAGAGGGGGCAAGAACTGGTAAATTAAGGGCTGATGAGAGTGCACTGGTGTTCATGTTCCACTCAGTTTTTTGAATACCTACTGTCATAAATGTGCTGAGTTCTAAGGAAATGTACGAAAAGAATAAAACATTGACCCAACCCTCTATGTCTGTGGTCCAGTGGAATGCAAGATTAAGCGTTATAGGAGTTTGTAAAGACTTGGGTAGATGAATGAAAACGTTAAACTTAAAAAAAAATGACATACAAAATTACACATTCGGTGTGATCTCAACTATGTAAAAAGTTCCCAGAAGTTTAGAAGCAAGTATGCTAAAATGTTGAAAAATGTTAATCATGTCAGGGTGGAGTTAGGGTGGTTCCCCTTCACCCCTGCTCTGCCTAGGCCCAATTTCTTTATGCTCTTATGTGCTTACCAAATTTTCTATCATGAGATGCATCATTATGTTTTATAATCATTAAAAAAATAAATGCTGCCTTTTTACTGACTTCCTTGTCTTTCAGAATAATAAGGACTTGGTCCTTGATCCTGAGGTCATTTCTTAGCCTTTATTCTTATTGTCCTAACTTATTTTCTTTTAACACATACTTGACTTCTACGGATTTGTACTTTTCTAGTTCTTCCAGATCTTGCATTTCTCTCTCTGCCTCCCTAGCCCCCCCAGTTTACATTTCTTTCTTTCTTTCTTTTTTTTTTTTTTATTGGACAGAGAAATCACAGGTAGGCAGAGAGGCAGGTGAGAGAGAAGGGAAAGCAGGTTCCCTGCTGAGCAGAGAGCCCGATGTGGGGGCTTGATCCCAGGACCCTGAGATCATGACCTGAGCTGAAGGCAGAGGCTTTAACCCACTGAGCCACCCAGGCGCCACCGCCACCCCCCGCCCCAGTTTACGTTTCTAAAGCTCCGCCCTTTGCCCTTACCCCTCTCTGGGACTATTCTGTGCACAGGCTAAGGGATCTCAAGTGTATATCACCTGTGACCTCATGACACTCAAAGTCTCAGAGTATCAGGAATCAAGTGCTCCTTTGTAACACACATGCTCTGGCCCTCCCACACCAGATCGTTTTTGAAGACAATGTGAGGCTGTGGGGCAAAGAGACAAGACTGGATCCTATCTGAGCCTCTGTTTCGTCACTTGTGAAATTGCACCTAGGGTTATTACAAAGCTCCAAAGAGTTAAAATATGTAAAATGCCCAGCATGGTGCCCACATGCAACAGCTGCTCCAGGAATGTTCTTTCCCTTCTTTTCCCCTTCCTCCACTTCTACCATCTGCCTGAATACAAGAATGACAATCTTCAGGGCATATTGTCTGCTGTTCTTATTATATACATCTATTAAAGATCCAGTTAATCTATTTTGGTTGCCATCAAAGCAAAGGATTGCCATCAAAATGTCTATTTATGCAAACAGAATGGAGTACTTTATTGATCCACCAATTAGCAGTGTTCTACTATTTTGGTCTAGTCTCAGCTTTTGGGAGTTTCTTCTGCAGTTAGCAGAATGTCAGTGAATAAACAAATAAAATAAATGTATTATGTGGGATTAAAACAGTAGCGAAAGGGATTATTGAAATTACTTAGTCTCATTTTTATGGTTTTGCTAATGCTTGTTTGAACTGTTTTTCTACCATTTATGAAGTTTGAGGACAGTAGAGTCCTAGGAATCTGCCCCAACAACCTACACTAGAGTACTGAAAATAATTATGATTTATCTTGCCAGAAGATAGTTTTCTCTTCCCACCCTGATGTCCCTCAGCATTAAAGTGAGAGGTAGTGTGGTATAGTGAGGAGTGTTTTGGACTATGAATCAAACTAGCTGGATTTGCATTCAGCCTCCAAAGACTGGAAAATAATTCCTACTTCATAGAGCTAGTGTGAAGATTAAATGAATTAGCATCTATGAAATAAGTTTTTAGAAAACACTAGGAATGTAAGTCATTATTTCTTATGCTGATAACCAAATCATCCAGAAATGTTTGTCTCTAGCCTTCTTGATGTAGGTAAATATTTATTTTGTTTTCCACCATGCTTGCCCTTTAAGCAATAGCAACGAAAGAAAAAGAAATAATTATCTTTAAAAAAATTAGCAGCCAAAGAGCCTCAGCTACTATATCTTTTGTCACTTAGCAAGTGCGTGACTTAGAGTGGATGCTCAATAAATGTTTATTGAATGAGTAATGAATAAAAGAGATTTATTCCACTCTTGTGAGAGGAATAAAGTCATGGTGACTTTTTAACACGGAGAAAGCCAAAATTCACTCACTGACCATTCTTGAAAAGGAATCGTGAAGCTGTGACCAACTAGGCGTGGAGCCCTGTGAACACTGTGTACAACATATGCTATTAGGTTTCAGGTTGGCTTCTGACTCTTAGTTTCAACTAATCTGCATTTTTTAATGAATGAACTTTAACATTTTTGAGTACTTTGTAGTTAATGAGGCCTTTTCATTTCGCTCTCCTTTATCATGATAGAACTGTCCTAATCCTTCATTATAGATGAGGAAATAAAATTCGAAGACATTAAGTAACTTGTTTAAGGTAGCAAGGAAGGTATGGAGCAGAATGTGGCTGTGAACTCAGGTCCTTTGGGGCCAAGCCCAGGGCACCATGACTGAAGACTCCTGCTAGGGCTGCTGTTCATGTGGTATGTGAGTGTTTTGCCTCTGCATTTCCCCAGGCCTAGGATGAGACACCGGGAGGCAATTTGGTTTGGGAGGTGCGGAGGGGGAAGCTGGCTATTCTACAATTGCTTGCTGAGCCATCTGCTCTCTCTTCCTCTTCAGAAATGATGCATTTGTTACTGTGGGCTGCTTTTGCCGAATCCTTGGATTATGTCATTTTCCCTGTATGTCACATGTGGGGCATTTGGTGACATGTAACTCAGCCTACATTAGTTTCCCTATGTAATGTGATAGGTATACGCACATTTGCTTTCATTTCAATGTCTGAACGTCTGTAATGCCATTTAGACAAGAGTCACATGCCTGCACAACAATAGAAGCCTTCACATTTCCAACTTCCCCTTTTGTATAGTGCTAATAGAAATTGGAGGAAAAAAATCGCTCCCACACATACACACAACGAAAACAAACCAAAGGGACCTATTGATTAGATGGGACACTGGTCAACCATGTCACTTACTTTTGTATCAGTAGCGTAGCAACAATTGTGTGTGTGTGTGTGAGTGTGTGAGGGGCGTTTTCTGTTATTTTACAACTTCGTATCCAAACTTACTCATACTTAGTAATCATTATTAACAATGATCCTGGACAATTTTTAAGTGAACCGGTGGCTGAAAGGCTCTTCTGTGTGGGTGGCAGAATTAATTTTTATCACTGCAGTAACATCGGTAAGATGACTGATGATTAGGAACCAACAGACTTGGGTTAGTGCTGCAGCTCCTCTGCCTTATGACCTTGGGGAAGTAATTTTACCTTCTTAGGCCTCAGTTTTCCCATCTATAGAATGGTGAATGCAAAAGATTTTTTTGGAAGTGCTAACTCTGCAGCCCTATGAGCATGTGATTTTGTGATATGTAGAAATTGGGGACGACATACATGGGATGTATTTTCAGGGACTGGGGAAATGGCTCCAAACATTCTGTTTTTCTCTCTGTGAGTAGAGGGACAAATGATAGGAGGGATGTCAGGCTGCGAAGATCTGTCCAAGCGTAAGATGGAGTGTGGAGATTATTGCTTAGATATAAAGCCTCTATGAGGCCACATTTTAGCAACGAAAGACTGGAAAAATTCCATTTCTGAGAATGTGTTTAACCCTCTATGGTTTATTAGGATATTCAGAATCTCTGAAAACTTGAGGGGTGGTCGCTTAGCTCAGATTGGATTTATGAATTGATTATTTTTTCTTTGAATATATAATGAGTACTTACTATGTGGCGACCACTGTGCTGAGGACTCAAGGGTGAATTTATTTTTTTAAAGATTTTATTTATTTATTTGTCAGAGAGCGAGCGAGCACACAGGCGGGGTGGGGGTGAGTGGCGGGCACAGCAGGCAGAGGGAGAAGTAGGCTCCCTGCCAAGCAAGGAGCCCAATGTGGGACTGGATCCCAGGACCCTGGGATCGTGACCTGAGCCGAAGGCAGATGCTTAACCAACTGAGCCACCCAGGCGCCCCTCAAGGGTGGATTTAATTCATTACCTGATCTCAAGGGAGAAACTGTGTGGAGAGGGGTATATGGGAACTCTCTGTACTTCCTGCTCAACTTTTCTATAAACCTAAAACTGATCTAAAAAAAAAGTCTATAAAAAATGATGGGGACTTATCAGAAGGACATAGGTACCAGCTTGAAGGGCCTCTCATTCTGGGACAATATGAATATCAAAATAATGATTTTGATTGATTATAATCCCTTGAATAAAACAGAAATCCATGAGCCCACACTGATTAAATAAATAAGCGAATAAAAAATGAACAGGTGGAGATTGAAAAGCTCTCCCTTATATGCCAAGTAATAAATGTAGAAAGAATTATGTAGTTAAAAGATCACCATTTGGCAATGATCAAAAAGAAGGGAAATGGAAACTCTTGTGCACTACTGGTTGGAATTTACTCTTGTCAACTATCCTGGAAAGCAAGATAACAATATTTAGTGTGCGTACATCCTATGGTCTAGCAATCCCGCTCCAGAATGTAAATTCCTACAAAGGGAGAAAGGAAAGCTGTATAAGTATGTAGTAGAAAGTTGAAGGTATATTTGAATTTCTTCCTGCAGAGAATGGATAAATGAGATATACAGGGTGGATATTATAAAATATTATGCAGTAATAAAAATCAATGAACTTTAATAGACTCAGCATAGATACAGATTCTACACACCCACACACACACACATGCACACGCACCCCTACACACTTTAATGTGTATTGTTGAATGAGAAACTGACAAACTTTTTACCCAAGTGGTTGTACATTTGGTTGTACCCATTTTCACACTCAGATCTGCAGGATATATGAGAATTCCAGTTCCTCTGCATCCTTACAAATCCTTGACGTGGTCAGTTTATTTAATTTTAGCCATTCTAATAGATAAGGGATGGTATAATTTTTTCTAAAGACTGATGTTGAACATCTTTTTATGTGCTTATTTTCCCTCTATGTATCTCCTTTAATCAAATATTTGCCCATTTTTTCTCCTCAAATATGTTTATTTTTATTTTTCAGTGTTACAAGATTGATTGTTCATGCACCACTTTTAAATTGGTTTCTTTATTTTCTTATTCTTGAATTTTGAGGGTTTTTTTTTTTTTTAGAAAAAGATTTATTTATTTGAGAGAGAACGAGAGTGAGCAAGGAGGAGGGAGGGGCAGAAGGAGAGAGAGAATCTTTTTTTAAAATTATTTTATATTTTGGGGCACCTGGGTGGCTCAGTGGATTAAAGCCTCTGCCTTTGGCTCAGGTCATGATCTCAGGGTCCTGGGATCGAGCCCCGCATTGGGCTCTCTGCTCAGCAGGGATCCTGCTTCCCCCTCTCTCTCTGCCTGCCTCTCTGCCTACTTGTGATCTCTCTCTCTCTCTGTCAAATAAATAAATAAAACCTTAAAAAAAATAAAAATTTTTATTTTTTATTATTTTTTATTGTGTTATGTTAGTCACCATACAGTACATCATTAGTTTTTGATGTAGTGTTCCATGATTCATTGTTTGCATATAACACCCAGTGCTCCATGCAATCTGTGCCCTCCTTAATTCCCACCACCAAGTTTACCCATCCCCCCAACCTCACTCCCTTCTAAAACTCTCCGTGTGTTTCCCTGGAGTCTTAAGTAGACTCTGTGCTGAGTGCAGATCTCACCACCCTGAGATTATGACCTAAGCCAAAAGCCAAGAGACAGCCACTAAACCGACTGTCCCACCCAGGTGCCCCTTGAATTTTGAGTTTTTAAATATATTCTAGGTTGAAGTCCTTTATCATATATTGTATTCATATAGATATTTCCATTTACATATCCTATATATACTCATATATTTATATGCTTATATTTCTGTATACTTGTATTTGTGCTCTAATACAAGTACTTTGCAAGGATATTTTTCTAGTCTGTGATTTATCTTTTCATTCTCTTAACAATGTCTTTTAAAGAAGTTTTGAATTTTGATGAAGTTTAAGTTAGCATTTTTCCCTTTTAGGAATTGTTTTCCTATATAAGACGTATTTGCCTAAACTAAGGTCACAGAGATTTTCTCCTATATTTTCTTCTCTGAGTTTTATAGACTTAGGTTTCACACTTATGTTTATGATCCACTTTTACTTAATTTCGAATACAGTATGAAATATGAATCAAATATCATCTTAAAAATGTAAATATTTCATTGTTATCACACCATTGGTTGAAACATTATCCTTTCTCCATGAATTGCCTCTGAATCTAATTTGTTAAAAATTAGTTGCCTAGAATGTATGGACCCATTGCTGGACTCTCTTCTGTTCCATTGATCTAGTTCTCTATCATTCCACCAATAATACACTGTTTTGATTGCTATAGCTTTATAATGAGTCTTTAAATCAGGCAGTGTTAATCCTCAAACTTTGTTCTTCTTTTTCAAATTTGTTTTGGCTAGTCTGGGTTCTCTGCATTTTTATATGAATTTTAGAATTGAGTTGTCAATATCTAGAAAAAAGTGTACTAGACTTTTTATTGAGATTGCATCAAATCTATAGATCAATGTAGGAAGAGCTGACCCCTTACCAATATTGAATCTTACAATCTATCAATGAGGTGTACCTCTCCATTTATTTCAGTTTTCCTTCATTTCTCTTAGCAATGTTTTGTATTAAGTATTGCTCATATTCTTTCAGATTTATCCCTAAGAGATTCTTTATTTTGATATAGTAAAATCCAACAGTATATGTATATATATTTTTAACATTATGATTTGTACATTATGGATCTTAAGGAAGATTTTCATATCCCTAGGTCACAAAGATATTCCCATATTTTATTCCGTTAGCCTTCCTGTTTTACCTTATACAGGAAGGTCTTTAATCCATTCTGAGTTCATCTTTGTAAATGATGTCAGGCAGTGGGGGTCCAACTATATTGCTTTCCATATAGCGAGCTGTTCTTTCCAGTAATACCTAGATAAATTATTTTCTCCTTGTTTTAAAATGCTGCTTTATCACATACCAAGTTTCCATACATATATGGGTTTATTTCTGAGTTCTCCACTTGGCTTCATTGACCTATTTGACCTTCACCAGTACCCTGCTGTTTTAATTATAGTAGATTTTTAGTATGTCATTTCTGGTTGGAGGAAATCACTCCCTCCCTTCTCTTCTTTTTCAAAGTTTTACAAGCTATTTGAGGACTTTTATAACTTCAAGTTTGTATGGTTTGTTTAAATATTTTTAAAAAGCTGAAATGTTCTTTGTGATCATAGATGAAGTGGGAAGAATTGATGAGGTTAGTCATCTCTTTGTGAACTTGGTATAGTACTCTGTTTACTCGAATCTTCTTTGATGTCTCTTATTAGGCGTTTTCCTTTGTTCTTTGCCTTAAATGTTTTGCCAGTAATATTTCAAGCCTTCACTAATGGACTTGATATGTGTGTTGGGCATTCCTTCAGCATTCAGGCAGGTAGTTTACAACTCTGTCTTAGCCTTCACTTCCTCCTTGTACAGAGTCTCAGGTCAGAGGTGATAAATTCGGTCTTTCCTGGGCATGTTCATTGCTATGTATGGGCACATGGCTTTCCGGATTACAGGAATATGTTGGAGTTTTTCAAAGCCCCTTATGGACCAGAACCAGATTTTTCTTTTTAATTTTTTTAAAGTCAGCTTCTTCTTGGCCTCTACTCTTATCAACACTATAGGCAGCCCCATTTTAAATTGCAGCCACTGATTGTTTTAGACAAATATCTCAGGGAATAGGCTGTTTTCACTGAGCAAGCTTGGACTCAGGTTGTATAAAGATAAGCTCTGAAAATGGGAGTTACTAGGGAAACTCCAGACAGGTTTAATGGCAAACAGTTCTCTGGACCTGGGGCTTCTGGGCAGTTCCAAACATGTCAGCCTCCTCTAGTGGGTGCAGGGTTGCTGGTATTCGTAGCTCCCATGATCTCAAGGCTGGTTCCAGGGCTACCGTGGACATGAACTCATCCTTAGATTGTTGCACTTCTTCTTTTTTTTTTTTTTTAGATTGTTGCAAGTCTTTGGTTAATCTCCAGAGTTCTGAAAAAGTTGATTTCGCACCCCCCTCCACTCCATTTCTTCCCTGGTTTTCTTGTTGCTTTTATGGAGGAAGATTCAGACGTTCTTAATTCATCATTCTGGAAGTCAGTCTCTACTAGATGCTTTTTTAAAAGTCGATTGAAATACTCATGATTTTTTTTAGTTATTTAGAATTTTGAGTTACAATGATAAATTTCTTTTGCATTCCTAGGAAAAATCCTTATAATCATGATATACAATTTTAAACTATATTTTTGAATTCAGTTAAGTTAATATTTCACTTAGAATTTTTATATCTATATTTGTAGAGGTACCAGGTCAGCATTTTTATTTGCTTGTTTCAATCTCATCCATTTTTAAAGTTTGATTATATTAGTCTCAGACAATGAGTTAAATTGTTTTATCTTATTTTCTATATTTTTGGAAAAACTCATATAATATAGAGATGATCTGTTTTTTGAAAGTTTGGCAAAATGCATTATAAAATCAGGGTGCCTGTATGGCTCAGTCAGTTAAGCATCTGACTCTTGATCTCAGCTCAGGTCTTAATCTCAGGATCATGAGTTCAAGCCCCAAGTTGGCCTCTCAACTGGGCCTAGAGCCTTGTTTAAAATAATGCACCTAGTAAAATCAATGGGGCTGGGCAGTATTTGGGAGGATATGTCAGTTTCCTGAATGAATGGTTATGGTGAGATTTAAGTTTATTTCTTATTTTTTTTGTCATGCTTTACTCTTTTCCTCTTTGTATTACTCTCTGATTATCAAAAACCTAGGTTTTGCATTGGAGCAAAATATCACACAAATTTTCTAACAATAACTTTTGCTTTTTGCAGAACATTACTTTCAGAACTTTTTTTCTTTTAATTTTTAGGATGATGGACTTCTTTCTTTCTTCTGCATTATTTTTTATAGGTCTCCTGTTGTATGTTTGTATGTTATTTTGTCATTTTCATATGAGAGAGTTACCATACAGAGGTTTTTACAAAAGAGAAATTGCACAGCTTCTCCTTCTGTTTTCTATGCCAAATCCCTTCTTAGATCTACAGTTGGTTGCATGCAAATTTGAGCCCAATTCTAGGTATTTGTCCAGTACTCATGTGGTGGGGTTCTCCTCACCAATGTGCTATCTTCCGCTTTCTTTTTCTGGTTTGTTGATGCTTTTGAAACAAGGAGTAAAAGACAAGCTACAGTCCACCAAATGGACTGGAGGGTGTCAGGGCTCTTTCTTTTTTTGCACCTGCCTACTGTTCTTTCCTTGGAAAGAATTTCCATTCCTCATGCAATCACTGTCAGTTTTGCTTTCTTAGTGAAATACCATTTCCCCCTTTTAACAATCTTTTCTTAGAAGTACCTTCTCTGAATGAATGTGGAAAGAAGAGAGTGTTGAAAGAAAAGTCATCAAAAAGGAATATCGTAGTATCAGAGGAACAGATGCTCAACCATCTGAATGGCCCTGATCCTAGTTTTCCGAGCCGGGTAAGAGATTGTGAATGAGAAACAAGTGCCTTCATATTTTAGTTCACATTGTTCGGACTTTTTATTTATTATTCCTGGTGTCACAAAGCAGAAGAAAGTCACTGGTTGTCTTTCTCAATCCAGCTCCATAGGTCTGGTAGATACTGAAAATTCCTCCCAGATCCTGGCGACCAGCTTGCTGCATGTCTCAGCTTTCAGACTTGTTTTTAATTTTGGACTTCTCCTCTCTTGGTAATTTTACTGGGCTGCTGGAAGTAACTGCATCAGGGATTGCCGATTGGCTTCCATTTTAAAAAGGAATTCCATGGCAAATGAATTTAAAAATAATCTTCCAAGTTATATTAGGAATAGTTGAGGTTCACTTTTAAGTTGGTTTAACTTACCGATTAACCTGTGGAGGATTTTCATTCTTTTTTTTTTTTAAGATTTATTTATTTATTTATTTGAGAGAGAGAGAGAGAGAGAGAGAGCAAGAGAGAGCTAGCAAGCAGGGGGAAGGAGCAGAGGGAGAGGGAGAGAGAGAATCCTGAAACAGACACCCCACTGGGTGGGGAGCGCCATCTCAAGACCCTGAGATCATAACCTGAGCCAAAATCAAGGGTCGACTGCTACAAGCCACCCATGCGCCCTGGGTTTTCATTCTTATAATATTTGTTCTTTTCTTTTTGGAATTTTAATTCACAATTTAACGTAAATTGTACTTAAAAAACCCTCTATTTTACATTTTTGTTGATATGAATACAGTGTTTTTATTTTGATTTCTATTTTTAATGATATGGAAATGGTATCGAGAAATACTATAGGTATGTGTTTTATTTTATCACTGACTACTTTGTTGAGCTCCCTTAATAACTGTCATAATTTTATGGTTGACTAAAAAATTTTATATACAATCATATTGTTGGAAATGAACATTTTCTTGTTTGTCTCTAAAATCTCAAATTATTTAAGTGTCATTGTATTTGTAAGAACCTCAGATGCAGTATTAATTAGTAAGCAGTAACAATGACATTTAAATTTAGTTTCTGATGTTAGTGAGAACACCTCTAATGTTTTCCTCAGTTACACAGAATGCTAGCTCATGGTTTTAAGTAGATACCCCTTTTTGCTTTTCTTGAAGATCTTTCCACATAGTAAGGATTTAATAACATTTTGTGAAGTCAAAGGGAAATAGCTTTCTATTCCTGTATTTTGTGTTTAAAACTTATAAATAAGTTCTAATGTTTTTTGAAAATCCTCTGGGCATATATTTAAATATGGTTCTTATTATTTACACTATTAATGTGGTATATTGTTTTGATAATTTTTCTTATTTCTTATGGGGAATATTCCTTAAATTCTTGTGACAATTCCCACTTGTTCATTGGTATCTTTCTCTCTCTTTTTTAAGTGAGTAGCTGAATTCTTTTGCTAATATTTTATTTACCATTTTTGAATGCATATTAATAAGTGAAATTGTCCTGTAACTTTTTTTTATTATCTTTATCAGGCTGTAGAGCCAAGATCATAGTTTACTTATGGTTTTATCACTTTTGCTATGTTCAGAGGTGGTTTATAATACATTGATACTATTCCCTGATCATTTTAGATAATTTATCTATAAACTTGTATAATTCTTCTGCTTTCTTTGATCTTATCAAAGAAAGTTTTTTTGTCTTGTCATATTTTGTTTGTCATATTTTATAAAAAGAAATTATTCATTACTTGAAATTCATTTTCGTACAACTGTGGATTCACTCATTTTATTTGTATTTTGATTAGTATTCTTTCTCACTTCTATTTAGTTTATTTGCATTTTACTTTTGATTAAACTTTTGCCAATGATCGATTTGTTTTTAGCAAGTCAGATCATGATTTTATTTTTCAATTACATGTCTGTTCAATTCTCCAGTATGCTTGTTTAATTTTATTTTTCCTTTTCTTGTTTTTGTTTGGGTTGCCTTTTTATCCTTTAAAATATTCAGCTAATTTTCTTTAATTTTAGATGAATAACATCCTGACTTTTTCCTCTAAGAGTTACTTTGGCTGCATTCAGTAGATGTGTTGAGTTTTCAAAGACATCATTTTCTGTGTTATCTGCTGTTTTATTCTTACATTCTGTAAATGCATTGTGTGTATAGGATTTCTTTTTCGCATTAAAGAGTTTTGCTAGTCCTCTTGTTATTAATTTCATAATGGCAATTTTTGTGGCTTGTTCTGTATACGACTTTGTCAGAGGACCTAGTTTGTATTACTTGGGGGATGGTGAGCTCTGTTCAAAAACTTTGGAGAGGAATGATGGATGAAGAGCATATTTAGCTGTTTTAAGGCCAAGGTTATTATAACATTATTAAGGCTAATGTATGAAAAACAGAATTACTAATGTGTCTCCGTGGGTTACACATATGATAAAAAAACTGGTGAACAGCTATATCATGCTCTAAGAACTTTTCTATAAAGCTCGCTTTCTTAATTATTTGTATACACCATTTCATCACTTACAGAGCTATTTTCGTAAGTATTTTCATTTGATCCCTCTAAGAACTCTATGAGAAAGAGGCAAGTCGGCCTGTGCTGTTAATCTACTTTATACATGAGGAAGTTAAGGCTCATGGAAGTCAATGCCTGACTTGAGTCCCCAGCTTAATCAGTGGAGTATCAGGAAGTAGAACCCGAGTCCCTTGTCTCCTCATCCTATGCTTACTGCACAATGTCACGGTCCTCCAGGTCCTAAACTGAAACTCTGCGATGTGGCTTCTTTTCTAGTAGTTGGCTACAAATGATACATAATTTTAATAACATATGCTTATTTCCAGAGAAAGGATTTTACTCCCATTCTATGCCAGTGTTATTTTAATGTGTGACATTACATAGCAGGCTGCATACTCTTACATGAAAAAATTTTAGGAAAAAATGTTTGCATGTATCTATTTTTGCAGATCCATTCTAATTTAAGGAGTCATGATGATTGAAAACCCGTATTTCAGAACAAATTAGAATAAAAATTTCTGTTACATCTCGACTTTTACCTACTTTGAAGCCAATATAATTCTAATGGAATCTAGGGAAACATTTGAAATTTCTACCCTGAATTTCATGAATGAAATCACAGGACAGGTGTATGTGTGTTGGAATCTTTCTTTCCTTCCCGACTCACTATTTCAAAGAACTGAGCCCTGGAGGTCCTTCTTAGGCCTGAGACATAGTTTAACAATTGTAGTGATAATAATACCTATTCATTCCTCTACTTAGTACTTCAAAGTTTATAAAACCGATTCCCAGATACTGTTTTTAAACTCTCATGAGAAAGACAGGACAAGGATTAATAGTCTAATTTTATAAATGAAGAAATGGACTAAGGGGTGTGAAGGGTGCTGCCCAGATTCACAGTGGGTGAATTAAACCCATATCTTTTGGCTTATTGCTTAGGACTCTTTTTATCATTCATACTGCCTTCCATGTGGTCAGCAGGGAGATCTCTTTGAGAACCAGAATGCTAGAAGTTTAAATTGTTCCAGACTACAATAGCAAAATCATCAAGCACTCTGCAAGTCTGAAAAATCAGAAGGAAGCAGGTTTTTTTTTAAACACTTTTTATTTATTTGATTGCGGGGAGCGGAATAGAGGAGAGGGAGAGAGAATCCTCAAGCAGACTCTCAGCTGAGCGCAGACCCCGAAGTGGGGCTCCATCTCAGGACCCTGAGATCATGACCTGAACCTAAGAGACAGATGCTTGACAGACTGAGCCACCCAGGTACCCCTAGAAGGAATCATTATTTTACCAGAAGTTGTGAAATACCTCTGGATGAAAATGTAAGATGTTACGCAGTTCAGTGTAGAACTTTAAAAACAAAACAAAACAAAACAAAACATATACCTATCCAACTTCATTGACATTATTTTCATAGTGAATAGTCGGTTTTGATTTTTTGTGTGTACCGTGTTTTTAGGTACCTATCGCATGACCTCAGCTAAAATGCTCACACGCTTAAAGACATGAGCCCACACATGAGACAGATGCACATGTGCATATCCTCAGATAAGCATGTGCTCCTATGTATCGAAACATTTTCTGTTGAGATTCCCTAGCAGCCTGGGAGAATTAGAACTGCCTCTGAGACAGAATCAGATGCTTTCTCCCAGGTCATATCTGCTGGCAACATGAACACAAAGATTGCCTTCCAGAGTCTTAGAAAAAAAAAAATCTGTCCAGTTCCCTGAATGGGCAAATAAATCAGGGTGTACTCGGGCCTGTTTGCATGAGGGTGAAGCGATGGCTGGGGGGTGCCTCTCACTTCTGAATGTAGTCCCAGGGCTGCAAAATTATCTCTTTTCTTTTTAACCTCATCATGATCCCTAACTGTCTAACAGGGTGCTTTTTAAAAGGGTACACTTGGTTAACACTCTACTTCAGACTAATAAATAATAGGCAGGTGGCCCTCCACTCTCCAAGTCTTAGTTGCACCAGTCGATGAAGCCTGGGTCAGGGACGTGCAAGTGCTTGTGTCATCGTTGCTGGTTCTTCTTCTGGTCTTTATGCCCATGACATCATTGATGTGGCAGTCGTGACAACTGCCCAGCTGTCCACTCAAACAGTTGATACAGTCATGTCCCTGAAGGTCAGTAATGATCCCCTAACCAGCAGAGTCAATGTCCTGTTGTTGATCTCCACCTTCCCAGAAGTCTCTGCTTCTCCAGGGGGAGGAAACACGGGTTTGGGAACGGGTTTGGCAATGATGGGAAGTGAGAAGAGCCTTACACATTATAAGGCAGAAATCAGAGAAACCAGACCATGTCTCAAGGTGGAGAAAGGAGACTGAGACAGGGACTCTTGATTTCATATTAGACACCCAACTATGGGAATGTGAGTTCCAAAGCATTGGGCTCAGGGACTGAGTGGCTTAAACTTTCTATCTCATGCCAGGACTGATCTAAGACTAGAGCATTGCTGTCCAGAAGAAAAATATAATGCAGGCCTCAAATTTGAGCTACATATATACTTTTCAAAAATTTTCTAGTAGCCACATTAAAAAAAAAAAGTCTACAGAAATAAGTGAAATGAATTTTTTTTTGAAATGAATTTTAATAATGTATTTTATTTAACCCAACATATACTGAATATTATTGTTTTAACATGCCATCAGTAAAACATTGTTAATCATATTTTTATGTTATTTTTCTGGGACTAAGACTGTGAAATCTGGGTTTATTTTACATTTAGAGCACATCTCAATTTGGGCTAGCCACAATTAAGTGCTCTATAGCCGTATGTGGCTAGTGGCTCCCCTTGGACAGCACAGATCTAGAGCCCAAGGGCCAAGACTCAGCTTGTGGGTGGGAGCCCAGTGGCCTTTGCTCGGGGAGGAATGATTTGGACTTCCAGGGACTGGAAGCAGGGAGCCTGCTAGCTGCCAGATTAATTTCATACAGGGAAGACCTTAGCATGTCCTTTGATATGCTCAAAAACATTTACTATCAAACAGTAAGGACGACAACCTTTTACTCTTCCCTTATTGCGTGTTGGAGTATCCAGATTCCTCAGTGTGACATTGGCGGTCCTTCTCTGTGTCTACTCGACCTATACCGATGGCGTTTTCTCTTTCCACTCTCCCTTCCTCTTGGTTGTACCATCTGTGTTTTTTAAAATACAGCAGAAGTCCTCCCTTGTAACATGTTTAGTTAACCAGTTTACTGAAAAAAGTCATCCACAGAAGGACATTAGAACAATGGATAAACTTAAGGGCACCTGCATGGCTCAGTGAGTGAAGCAAGGGACCCTTGATTTGGGCCCAGGTCTTGATCTCAGGGTCACGAGATCGGCGCCCTGTCGGGTCCCAAGCTGGGTGTGGAGCCTGCTTGGGATTCTCTCTGTCCCTATGCCCCCTCCCCCACTTGTGCTTTTTCTCTTTAAAAAAAAAAAAAGGATAAAACTTACATATGCCTTAAACATTTTTATATTTAAAAGATATACTGTACATTCATATGAGGAAAGGATAGGACATCTCTCTTTCTTTGTTTGAGAGAGAGAGATGGAGAGAGCTGGGTATGGAGCCAAACTGGGGCTTGATCTCTTAACCCTGAGATCATGACCTGAGCTAAAATCAAAAGTCAGATGCTTAACCCACGGAGCCATCCAGGTACCTTGGGACAGGATATTTCTTCAAGTGTGAGTCATCTGACTGAAGTTCTTTCTAACATTTGTTGCATAAACTAACTCATAATGCATAGTATATGTTAAACCTATTCAAAAGACAATCTGATTATAGATCTTTGTGGATTTTTACTATTTTCTCCAAAATCTTTGTAGTTGTCTTGGCCATATCTATATTGTTAGCAAAAGTTTTTAGCCCATTACCTTTAAAGAGTCCTTCCAAAACATTCAACTTCATTTGCACGGAAACAGCAACTCTTTTCATGTCATATTGGTTTATGTACTATTTAATTAAATTATATGTTACAATGACAATTACATCTGGCCTAAATAGGTTCCGCAAGAAACACAGCTGGCTCATGGGAGTCATACAACTCATCTGGCGGAAGTAGATGTGAACAGATGTTTCCGGGTAGCCTACTCGCCCCGAGTATCCAGCGTGTTACAATAGGGCTTACAGAGGGAAGGGAGGATGCTGGTAAATCAAGCGAGCTGGTTAACAGATTCTAGGGATTATTTTGTCAATTCCTGTTGGTCTGCCTTGCTCTTGCCCTGCATCCCCTGCTGGTAACCCTTTGTTTTCATCTCCAAACCCTTGCAGTAGAAAATCTTTGGTAGGTAGAATACTGGCCCCCGAAAAAGATCCATAATCTAATCTCTGGAACCTATGAACAGGACAAATGGGATTTTGCAGGTGTGATAAAGTTAAAAATCTCAAAATGGGGGAGATTATCCTAGATTATCTGGGTGGACCCAGTGTAATCACATGAGTCCTCAAAAACAGAGAACCTTTCCTGTTTGTGGTCCCAGGGACATTTCTTCTATGGAAGAAAGACACAAAGAGCTAAAATGTTGCTGCTTTGAAGAATGGATGAAGGGTCCCGAGCCAAGGAATGTTGGTGGTCTCTAGAAGTTAAAAAGGCCAGGGAATGGATTTTCCCTTACAGCCTCCAGAAAGGAATATAGTCCTGCTGACGCTCTGATTTTAGCCCAGGGAAACCATGTTGGACTTCTAATTTACAGAACTGTGAGATAATAAATTTGTGTTGTATTAAAGCCACTAAGTGAGTGGTAGTTTGTCGGTAGAAATAGAAAGCTAATAGAAAATCTATTCAGTTGTCCGGGTTCATCTCAAAATCCACTGTGAAGATTTTCTTGATACCTGTGATTTGGTAGGAATTTTTCCTCTTTTAGACTTTCTATCCTTTTTATCATACTGACCTTAATTTTCCTCCTGCTGTAGTCATCAATACTGACTATGCGCTCTCGATCAGCAGGGACCGTACTTATTTTTACACCATATATTTGGATAGTCTCTAGGTTTCGTCCTTGGCTTCATACGGACCTGTGCTGTGCCATAGCGTAGCCACTAGCCACATGTGGCTACCTAAATGTAAATTAATTGAAATGAAGTAAAGTTAAAAATTCAGTTTTTTCATCTCATTAGCCACATTTCAGAAGCTCCAAATCCACATAGCGCTAATGGGCACTGTATGGAACAACACTGATCTAAAACATTCCCATTACCTCAGAAAGTTTTATTGGATAGCGTCGTTCTAGACTGTTTCAGTGCGCTTGAACAATAATTTCTTGACTCTTGTGGAGGTGTTTTGACTGACAAGTATTCGAGGGCGATGGTTATGCTCTGACCTTTCTTTCAAGAAGGAGGCTTTTGAAATACACATTTCAGCTGTATCCAGTCAGGGTCCTGGAAGGAAAGCCATGGCATTCCTTCAAAGGAAGAGTCTTCAAGGACAGCAAAGTGTGGATAAGAGTTTAGAGGACTAACAAAAAGTGTCGAGGCAGCCAGGGTTTAACAAGTGGGAAGCTCTTACCATTTTGGGCTGATGGGTTATTGGAGTCATGGAAAGTTTACTCCACAGAGCTGCCTGCAGTCCCAAAGCTCCGGGACTGAGCAGCTTCTAACCGAAATGTGACCAAAGCAGAGAGGAGCAGGGAAGGGATTCTTCAACCTCTCTCTTCTGCTGACTGCCAGCCTCCAGCCGAACCCAACCTGAAGCCAGCCAGGAAGAAGCCTGGGAGACACAGTCTGCGGGGTGAGCCTCCTGTCCACAGAGCAGAAAGGCAGAGAGTGAATTGGGGGTGGAGGAAAAATAGAAAATAATTAGCACCGTGGGTAAGGGCATTACACCACATTCCTCACTTGAGAGATATTTATTTTAGAGGTAGGTGATTAAAAAAAGGTTTCCTTTTCTAGAGCGATAGCTACATTTCAGCATCGCAAATAATAATGCCCTTTCGCTGTGACATTCTGAAAGATTGGAGTAAACTCTACAGTCCGCGTGAGGTCGTCAGGCTTGCCTATCTGAGCTTCTCTTTCCCTGGCCTATACCTCTTATTTATATTTCACTTTGTCCTGTTTTGTTTTTAACTTATATTTTTCCAATTTTACTGCAAGCATTTCTTTGTGTTTACATTGTGAAATGAGGCGAGAATAAAACAAATAGATAAACGCCTATTTTTTTTTTTTTTTAATCCACAGAATCACCTAGCATTGTGTCTTGCCCACAGTTGGCTTGTTTAGTTAAGTGCAGACAAATTCAACCAGGCAGGTAAATAATTTATATGGTAATTTCTCTTTCTACCCATAGCTAATGCTGATTTTCCTGTTCAATATCTATTTCTTCTACCTGAAATGTCTGGAGAACTTCTAACTTTCTACATCCTCAGAGGGCATAAGAAAGGGAACTTAAAACCGAAACTCTGATAATGCAAGTGAAATTTTAACTATATGAGTCACAAACTCAAAAAAGGAGTTCTTCCATTAGGCCCTGACTGTTTTGGTGAGAGTCAGGGACTTTTATGAGAGAATTTTACAGAACTAGGCAAGATGAAATAATACCAGCCTAAAATGAATACACGGCTGGAGATTAACAGTGTCATAATTTCACCTCTTTTCACATTTTTCCCACAATGAACTGCTCTGCTGAAGTCACGGATTCTTAGACACAAGGATGAGAAAGGACAGTTGAAAAGAATTCAGGCTTGTAGAAATCCTCTTTGGTTTCTGTGTTCAAGTGTTTTATGTCTCATGCCTTGAAGATATTTTGCTATTTTAAAAGCTGTGAACATAGGACATTCTAGGAATAACACAGATATTCATTCACTACCTCCCGTCTCTTCACTCCTAAGTTTTCTACAGATTCATTAAATTGTGCTTTCGTATTTTTTTCGATGTCCAGAAACAATGAAAATTATCAAATTCAGAAACGTAGCAAAAATTATCAAAATCTCCCTTTAGTCATATTTCTTTTTGGCAACATATTCTCGGTTCCTCTTTCCCATCTTTCTGATTGGTCATATATTATAAATAGGTTAACATTTTAGATATTTACATTTTATTCCATCTGGCTATAATTCTTTTTCTTTTTAATTGGGGGCAAATTATATTTAATACATTTCATGGCAAGCATAGCCTATAATAACATAGGTCTGTCTTTTGGGAGCTCATTGACAGAGTGTTATGAATTATAATTCAGACTTGTGAGATGGAATCTTTATAACAACTTGAATCTAGACTTAAGATAAATATATATATTTTTAAAAAATTACAAAAATACTTCTCTTTAAAGGTATGTAGGCCTGCATTTCCTAAAATGGAGCAAATAAAAAAATAGTTTCCTAGATTACAAAGTTACTTTTGTTCACAAATATGAAATATTTTATGCATAACCTCATTTATAATACTATTTGATACATTTAATTTAATATTTCTTTACTAATAATCACAAATGGATTGATTAAATTAACTTTTACATATTTTCACTTTTGCTCTAAATGGAATTTCCAGCTATTAAATTCTAAGGAAGAGAGGATTTCTTTGTTTTAGTCTGTTTATAGGAAGCCTTAAAAAACTGAGGACAGAGAAAATCATCAACATTAGAGTACTGCCTGGTAAGCCCTTAGGTTTGCTGGCAATTAATGGCCTCTACTCTGTCAAGCAGAAGGAGAAAACCTTCATCTTCAGGAATACATCTGTAAAGAGAAGGAAGAAAACGTGCTTGAAGCTCATTGACCTTTTTCCAATTAATGTTTGGTTTTTTTTTTTGTGAACTTACATTAGTGGTGATACCTACTTCAAATGCCTTCCTCTATTATCTTCACAGACTTGTATAAACTAAAGTTTCTCCCCTCAGACTGTGAAAATTTCCAATGAATTACGAGCAGAAGATGTTGGATTTGGTTTCCTATGTAGAGCTATGTGAAATTGCTGATATTTGATGATTTCTTTTAAATTACAAAAGTGGTTCAGACTACTATCATGGAGAATTTCTTATAAACATTAGGAAAAAATTCTGTTAATATAGATCCCTGTCCCTCCAGGTTGTTGCTACATTTGTAGGGTCTGAGAGAGCTGTTAGGAGTTGAAGCTAGTTAAACAATCTTTTACACCAATGGAGATATCCCACCTGGTTGACATTGGTATATGAACCAAGACTTATTGGGCAACCAAATGATCCACCAATCTGTATTTCTCCTTCTGGCACATAAGTATATCATGAAACACTTGATCAGATATAATACTGAGTGAGATATAAAACTTTGTATCTATGGTCTTCTTCTGTATGAGAAAAGCAGATGAAATTTGTTCTATCTTGTTCTTGGTGAACTTAGGCATGTTCTTATTCTGCTCCATCCAAAGTATGATTGCCTTATTCTTCTTTTTAAAGATTTTATTTATTTATTTTGGAGATGGGGAAAGGGGCCAAGGGGGAGGGAGAGGGAGAGAGAATTTGAAGTGGACTCTGTGGTGAGTTTAGAGCCAAATGTGGGGCTCAATCTCATGACCTGAGACAAAACCAAGAGCCCAGTGGTCAACCAACTGAGCCACCCAGGTGTCCCCAATTGCAATCTTCTAATGTCTTCCTGGGTGTTAAGGGATTAAGTCCCAGCTCTAATATTTGACCAATTTATTCTCCCCCAAGACCACTTAGGCTGACTTTTGGTGTTTGGGGGTTTGCAAAATCAAAAAACTTTCCAAAATAATCACATAAGCCAAGGAAGATGCAGTTACTTTTAATCAAAAGGACACTTGCTACAGAGGTAAAGAATGCCAAATAAGGTAAACCAACAATGCCTCAGTAGATGCTCAAGGCCTCTTGAGAACTCCATCTTCCTTTCCTGTTGCACCAGAAAAGCAGGCCTGGCGTCCAGAGTGCAGTCAAGGCAAGGACACTAGGGACAGTACTGTGCTTTGCTGGTGGATTGTTTGTGTGGCTCTGTACACCCTAGGGCCTGAAAAGCCAGCAAATTTCTTTTATGTAAGTCAGTTGTATAGTTTCTTCACAACTGGAGGAGTGTCCTTTCAAGTGGCTCGAAATACAATGGCTCCTCTAATTATTCAGAATGAGGAGAAAGGAGAAAATGAAACTATAGGCTGGCCTCAGACAGGGAAAGTGGACACTACCTACTGCCAACGCAACATTCGTTGGAGTCATAATTCGGTGCAATAGTTAAGATTATCTATGAATAAAAATTTTAAAGAATAAAGACATCCTTTTTATTTAGTATTCTTTTTTTCCTGATAGTTCTTCTCTACCCAATTGTATTTTTGGATTGAGATCTATGTTTTTCCTGGTTACGTGGACTCATTTATTAAGGAAAAGGGTAGGGAAGACATATAGGCATTCAAAATGCTGGATTGCTGTGCACACACGCTCATGTGCACGTGTGTGTGTGTGTGTGTGTGATAGGTATGCATGTACTAGCATTTTAAACATGCCTTCTGAACTCTTTTGGAATTCATACTGTTTGCTGATGATCACACCTTTTTTTCTAGTACTTTCAAAGAAAAATACATGTTGTCATCCTTTGCGGGAGCTGGTTACTTTTACCATTTCTTTTCCTTTTTTCATTTTAGCCAGTTCACGTAATGAAAAGGCTTTATTTTCTGTCTCCATTTCCTTACAGAAAGGCAGATGATGATGTTTATAAACTTACAGGGTCTTGTGTAGCCTCTTCCATACCTTTCTCCAAACAAGACACCTGTTTTCCTGACTATCCTTCATTAAAAAAGTTGGATTCGTGCCTTGCTGCCCTACTGCCACTGGGCAGGGGAAACAAACCCCCTTATTTAGCTGTGGTGAGTTCAGTGGGGTTCACCAGTATTTCCCAAATAGGATCATTTTGCCGGAAATTGTCTGTTGGCTGAATGAAAATGCAACTCTGTTTTCATAGCAGACAAGGTTAGTTTTCCGAAAGTTCTTTACTTCTATAAGAATCCTTGATTCATATTTCCTAATAAACTATGCTGGGTTTTAAAATATTTGCTATCTCTGAGCAACAAACTGAGAGGTTTGGAGGGGAGGGGGGTGGGGGGTTGAGCGAGCCTGGTGGTGGGTATGGAGGAGGGCATGTATTGCCTGGAGCACGGGGCATGGTGCATGAACAATCCATCTTGTAACACTGAAAAAATAAACCTATTTGGGAAAAAAAATAATAAACAAATTAAAACGCTAACCCACTAACGGGTGGGGAATGGGTTAAATAGGTGACGGGGTTAAAGAGTGTGCCTGTTGCCAGGAGCACCAGCTGATGTATGGAAGTACTGAATCACTATGTTGTACAACTGAATCTAATATTACACCGTGTGTTAACTAACTGAAATGTAAATTAAAACTTTAAAAAATAATACAAAATCCTAAAAAAATGAAATAAAAAAATAAAATACTTGCTATCAAATTGACCCAAGTTCAAGATAATAATTTTTTACTTTTAATTCTACCCCCAAATAAATGTGTCCCCCCCCTTTTGTACCTACAGAGTTGCATGAGGTGGAGAAAAGACCCCGGATCTTGACAAAAAGTAGCCCCTTCTACAAATAAAAGACTTACAAAAAAGGCATTTTAACCAACCAAATGGAAGATGCCATTGCCCAACTGTGATTCTCCCCGGGAAACTTGTATTTGTTAGGTGCACTCTCTTGAAAATGACATTAAGGGAGGTTCACACATCCTTAGTAGTTCAAGTAGGGCTTAGCTCTTGGCATGATTAGCAAAATGGGTTTTCCAACACATTTGTTTTGGGGACTTTTTTCACCCATGAGTCTTTAATCTGATTGCCAGACCCTTCCCTAATTTCATTGTTCTGTGTTTTTTCTTTATCGAGGATGGTATTGTGTAAAATTTACGGGCACATTACTCAGCCTGGCAAACAGGGCGGAGGTAGGGGATGACCGTTTTCTGACATTCACTTTTTACGGAGATTTGCTTATTCCCCTCTTTGACTACACTGGCATGCTCCCTATACATTGCTACGTAGTGTAACGTCTAAGAAACACTTCGTTCTAAAAGATGGTATTATCACCACTCGGTGGCTCCACCTTTCCCGCAAACTCTCTCAGCCAAACTAGTCTGGTATCCTGTCTTTTGGCTCAAGGGACTGGCCATTTCTGCTCCTCTTCATGTCCACGTGTCCGCCTTCTTATCTTTCCATCCCCATCTAGGTGCTACTTCATCCACAAAGCTTCTTCATGAGCCTCCTTGTCCCCCACATGAAAGTAATCTCTTCCTTTTCAAATTCTTAAGCACTTTGCTTCTCTCTTATGCCTCTGAGCATCTTCTCTTTGTTCCTGTAGTTATTTTACTGCATGGTTTCCATATTAGAAGATAAGGTGTTCAAACAGGAACCATGTCTGATTCTCTTTGTATCTGCTCCAGTCTCTGGCACAGATCTGACATATAGGAAGTGCCCAGAAATACCTAATGCTAATGAAGAAATCAACAAAAGGAGCAAGTCAGACCTTCCTTGGATCATAGCATTAGGCTCGATTAATCATTAAGAGAGGGATTAGGATCAGCTATCTTTATGAAGTCTTGTGAAGCAGGAATGAGCTTAAACCATAGGGGAGGGATTCTGGCTCAAGAAAATTCAAGGTATGGAAGCCCGTCAGTCAAGATCTAGAATCCTTTACTAAAGAGGCTTGGAATTTCCTTCCTTAAAGTTTTTAAGGTAGGCTTTGGGGTTATAAATGTGGGTAGGTGGGACAGGAGCAGGGGAATTAAAACTCTCTTCTGGATTTGTTGTTGTTTCTAAGAAAACAGTCAAAAGCAGGAATTTACACAAATCAAAAAAAGAAGGTCCTAGAAGGCTCCCAAAAATGAGTGGGAAGCTTGATTCTACTTTGGAGGGATAGCATGAGTGCTCTCTTAAACATTGAATAAAACAAGATTATGCGGAGTGAAATAAGTCAAGCGGAGAGAGGCAATTATCTTATGGCCTCACTTACGTGTGGAGTATAAAGAAAATCATGGAGGGTGTCGTGAGAAGGAAGGGAAGGGTGGATGGGGGAAAATCGGAGGGGTTGATGAACCAGGAGAGACTGTGGACTCTGAGCAACAAACTGAGGGTTTTGGAGGGGAGGGGGTTAGGGGGTGGGTGAGCCTGGTGGTGGGTATCGAGAAGGGCACGTACTGCATGGAGCACTGGGTGTGGTGCATGAACAATCAATCTTGTAACACTGAAAAATTAAAATAAACAAATTTGGGGAGAAAAAAAACCGAATAATAAAAATTATTAATGACATCAGAATAGCATCCTTGTTGTAGCATAATGCTGTTGGCCCGAACCCCTGAAACTTCTCAGAACATGCCTTGAAAAACCACCTATCCAAGAAAATGTACTTTGTTGGGAAGATGCTCAACTTTGGCCTTCTTGAGAGGATGCTCAACTCTGGGTTAGGGATGTAAAACCTCTCTGGTCATTGGTTCTTTATTTCCAGGAGTCGCCACCACAGTCACAACTTTGATTAGGCACATTGATTTTTTTCTCAAATTTATCATGTTGGTTGAATTGTTATTTTCCTCAGCAAGAAGCCCAAATCCTGGTCTTCTTTGAGTCCTCATCACAACTTGTCTCCCAACTAAACATTTCTAGGTCCGGGTCCTACTTCTTTACCACTTTCCTTGAGAATAGGAACTGGCTGCAACTTATACTTGTATTCTCAAAATGGCTACTAAGGCTGTGCCTGGCACAGAGAAAGTCTGGAACTCTGGCTTCATGAGGGTATAGACTATGCCTCACTCACCTTTGTGATCCCAGCGCTCAATGTTGAGCTCTAATAAACAACTGTTGAATTATGGATGAATGAAAAGCAATGTATTTCCAGGAAGGAAAATACAGTCCATCCTGCTTCCAGTTCCTTTTGAAGTGTAGTCGACACACTAAGTTACATTAGTTTCAGGTGTAGAACACAGTGATTCAATGACTCTACACCTTATGTTCTGCTCACCACAAGTGTAACTACCCTTTGTCACCATACCATGTTATTACAGTAACATTGACTCTATACCCTTAGGCGGTACCTTTTGTCCCTGTGATTTATTCCATAACTTGTTTCCAGTTCCCTTTCAAAAAGAGACAGTAAGGAGTCACGTGGATGGTTAAAAAGTTGACTCTTCTTTTGTCTAGTTAGACCTTGGGCTTATCACTATTCCCTGGATTTCAGTTTTTTGTTTTCATAAGAAGAGGAAGTTAAGTCTTAGATCTAATTGTGTGGGGGGGAGTAAGGGAGGGAGAGAAAGAGAGTAGAAAGAGAGAGGGGGGAAAGAGAGAGAGGGAAAAAGAGAGAGAGATTTTCCTTGGGTAAAGAGAAATAATCTTTCTCACAATTAGTCTTCATTTATATCAATTACCACAGGGTGATACCAAGGCCAAGAAGAGTTGAAGTTTAGAGTTCAAAGAGGTCTTTTTATCTCCTGAAGCTTGAAGAAGGATTGATTTATGTTTGCAGCCTTGACTTGGCTCCACAATCTTGGGATCTAAAAATGATAAACCACATCAGCAACTAAACTCATCCTTTATAGTTTACAAAGTACCTTTGTTTGCCAGCTTCTTTCTTTCTGTCTCTCTGTCTCTCTTTCTTGTTTTGCTAACAGATATTTTCCAAGCGCTTTCAAATCTTTAATCTTTTCATTGGAACTTTGTAAATACCATATGAGGTAGCCTGGGTAGAATGGTTATTATAGTTTTTAACTGCATTTTAGCTTTAGAGTTATATAGTCTTTTAAATTAAAAAAAATATTTTTATTATGAAAACATTCTAACCAGCCTTGGTTTAGAACCTTAGTTTGCTTCTTAGTAGCTACATAACTTTTGGCAGGTCACTTGATCTCTGAAACTTGCTCCCTCACCTGTAAAATGGGGTTGTTAAGAGTGGCAGCTGCTATACAGGTTTGCAGTGAGCATTAAGTAAGATACTTATAGAGCACATATTGCGCCCGAATCATTAAATGCTAAAATAAAATAACGGTTACTATTTGATGATTTTTTTTGACAAGGGGGGGATGGAACCCCCATATTCTTTCCCAAGGTCTTTTAGGTTGCAGGCAACATTGGTATCGTTGGTTTTTGATAATACCGGAAGTAAAAGCTCTCAGTTCTATGAATTTAGGTTTAATGTTGGAGAGTTTTAACTCAGGCTCCTTGACTACCATTCTTCCTGGAATTTTTTTTGTTCTTGTTTTCCTTTTTTCTTGGAGTTGCTGTTAAGCAACTCACTTGGTTAACTCTTTTGGCTGTCGAAGCCAACCCACTTTAAACAGCCAGAGTTTCTTGGCTGGCAGAGATCTGTACACTTGTCCAAAGTACAGTCTGGGCCCGTTTACCTATGTATGATCCCTAAAAAGCACCGATTAAAGAGTTTAAAAAATGCTATGAGAGTTACAGAGAGCAGGGATGAACGCAGCAAAAGGTGTTGCTGCTGTAGTCACGATTCTCCCCTTGCTCCTCGGAATGTGGCCGTTAGACCAGCAGCACCAACAGCACCTGGGAGCTTGCGAGAAATGCAGAGTCTACCTGACAACACCCCTACTGAATCAGAATGATCAGATTCTACATTTTAACAAGTTTGTCAGGGAAACCTATGCCCAGTACAATTTGGCAAGTACTGCTCTAATAGACATGTCCTCAGTCCAACCCAGTGGCAAGCCATGCCTAAAGGATACAATGGCAGACTGGCTGTGCTCACCAGATTCATTCCCATACTGACTATTATTAACTCACCTGCTCTTGTATCATTTTATTCTGTTTTGATACCTGTTTACTGTCTTTCCACTTATACCATTTTGGCAACGCACTCAAATTAAACTTTGGGGATGCTTGACTCCTCTGCTTTGCTCAGCATTTAATAATAAGGATGGTTTTCTTGCTGACTGTTGGTCCTGAATCTCCCTTGTCTATCTGTTTTCAGGGGAAGCTCCATTAGGAAATCCTTCACTATGTCCCTGCTCAAGCCATAGCCAACAGGACCTTTCAAAATGTGTGTATTAAAAAGTGTGTGTGTGTGTGTGTGTAGTGCAAATGTAGCCAGATATATTGAGCCCCAAAGGAAAAGTACAGATATTAGTGAGACAATTTATGAATATGGTGATAACCATTTTAAGACATGATAGCTCTTCTGTGGTGGCTACACCTTCTTTTTAAACGTGGGTGCTATATTTGCCATACATAATTTTTATTAAATCCGATTTCTGTGTCTGATGCCCTTATACTGAATTTTTAACATTTGATTCTGTTTTTCTTAAAACAAATCAAGGCACCGGGGCAAGATATGAGTTTTAAAGATCTTATCTTTCGGGGAGAAGGGAGTTTTTGATTTTCTTCTCCATTGAAATTTTTTGCATGCACAGCAAAAAACCAAAAGGAAATAAATTCAGTGCAAAAAAATGAGGAGCACAATGACCTTGGATGTTTTCATCATATTTTTTGAAATATTCTTCCTCTCTTTTGTAAGGTTTCATAGTGAAATAACACCCTTGTCAAAATGTCTAAGCACTCCAATAATAGGTGATGGAGAAATGGTGACAGAGAGAAAACAGGGGCTTCTAGCTCATGAATATAGCAAACACGCAAAGCTTTCCACTCTTACCTCCTTCACAAGAGTAAATACTTTAGAACCGCAGTCTTGATGGAAGTAAAAATGACTGTCAATAATGTCCACTTTCTCTGAGAGAGACTTTCAACTTTAATTTTATTAAAAATGAAACTTCACCTATTTTTTAACTTTCCCTTTGGTTACCACGGTTGTTGTTTGAACACTGGCAGGAAAACAAAACAAAACAAAACAAAACCCTAATAATGCCTACTTTATGTTAACATGTGCTAATGAGCTAAAAAAATTTTTCTTCCTTCTAGTTTGGAAACCTTGATATATAAGGAGAAAAAAAAGTTTGTACTAATGATGGTTCATGTCTGTCACTTAATTAGAACCAGGAGATGTCACGGGATCTGGTACTCCCGTCAAGATTTAACTGCTTTCTTGCCCTTTTCTCCCAGTGCAAGGCTATGTGATTATATTTGGATTGAATAAGATAATGGTGGAAAAATACTTGCAAACTGTACCTTGCCCTGTAATGTTATTCTGTCCTATAAAACTGAGTGCATAATCTGATGAAGAAATGTAAACAAATGCCCTATTAGCTGACGATGGCTTAACATAAAAACTGTCTAGGTGAAAGTTGCCTTGTGACTGACATTTGCAATCTGTTGCACTAAAGGAGAGAGTAATGTGGAGTTTTCTTTGCACCAAGGCACCATATTCGGGGTGGCTTTTTGTTCTGGGTGGCTTGTCTTCTCGCCTCTGACATCAGGCCTCTGGCGGTTGCTTGGCTGTACCCCCGCAGCGGAGGGTCCTGGCCTGGTGCAGGCTGCTGGGATTGCCTGAAACTACAAGGACTGGCAGAGGACTTCCTTCGCCCTGGTGAGAGGGCCTGCATTTTCCTATGAGCTGGACCTTCGGGACTCTGTTTGAAAGAAGCCATTTCATACTTTTGTTTAAAAACCTTCATACATTTGACCTGTAAAGTTTTCTAGGGCATGAAAGTAGGCGACAGTTGAGAACTGTGCTGACCAGTCTAGCCACCTCTAGCCATGGTCGGCTACTGAGGTTGGGAAGCATGGCGGGTACCAACTGAGATGTGCACTTAGTGAAAAATGCACCCTGGATTTCAAAAGCTTAGTAAAAAGAGAGAGACAGAAAAAGAGAGGGAGAGAAGGAGAGAGAATGCAAAAATATTTCTCTAGTATGTCTAGTTATGTTGATTAATGTCGAAAATATATTTTGGTTCTATCTAGTTCCTTAGTCCATTCAGGCTGTTATAATAACAAAATACAATAAACCGGGCAGCTTATAAACAGCAAACATTTATTTCTCCCAGTTCTGGAGGTGGGGAAGTCCAAGATCAAAGCACCAGCAGATCTGATGTCTGGTGAGGGCCCATTTCTTGGTTTGTAGACGACAGTCTCTTCACTCTAACCTCACGTGGCAGAAGGGTCAAGGGAGCCCTCCGGAGTCTCTTGCACAAAGGCACTAATTCCATTCATGAGGGGCTCTGCCCTCATGCCTAATTATCTCCCAAATGCTCCCTTCCAAATACCAACACACCGAGGATTGGGTTTTGATATATGAATTTCGAGGAGGCGTGTTCAGTCTATAGAATTGGGTTAGATGAAAAATGTTATTAAAATCCATTTTATTTTTTACTTTTAAAAATATGGCTACTAGAAACTCTAAATTACATATATATCAGAAAAGCAGAGAGGACAAAAGCTGTGAGGAAGGGGAAGAATCTATTTGTCAAAGGTCGTTTTGCAGTTCTGACTCGGATCAGCAGGATTATACCAACTGCGTGGTTCTTTTCCATGAAGTGAGAGGATATAAGTCATAGCTACAACATGGCAGACCATTTCTGGTGGAAACAGAGTCCTTGAAAAGGAAGTAAGTTGTCCCTTCCATAAATGTAGAGTTGAAAATCTCTTCAGCTGGAGAAGACACGGGCGACAAATGGAAGGAACCTACAGGGATTTGTGATGCTGAGTTGCTCTGAAGGCTTTAAACATACCCAACTCAGCAGCACGTCTTAGGAGGTTCTGTCTCTCAGAAGAGACTCAGAGTGAGCCGGGGGACTTGCACAGAACTCGAAGAGGTAGGGGTGAGTGTGCCTGCGTGAGTTTCCTTTGCACGCCTCGTTCTCTGTGAGCTCACTAGATCAGCCTCTTTCTTTTCTCACACTCATAACTTTTTATTTTCTGTTCTGCAGTTTCCAGACAGATTTCCTCCACTTTTGGAAATGGGTACATTTTTCTCCCTCCCTTCTTACATTCTCTGCGGTTTTCAGGGTTACTGACTGAGCTTCTGCAGTCACTCCTGGGTGTTTTTTCAGTCTCTTAGCATGCGCACCTCAGCTGGACGACATGCGTACTACCTCTCAAGAGAAACTTTTCTTGGCTACCTCCTCTGCCACCCCCAATCTAACGTGAGTCTTTAATACAATCTCATCTCACCTTTTCCTTTCATCGTAGTTCTGATTACAATTTATAATGACATATTTGTACAATTTGTAACGGTATATTCATATATTCTATTGTAATGTCGCCTTTCCCGCTGAACTGTAACTGTGAGATGGAGTCTGGCTTTCTTTGTTCTCTGTGGTGGTCCCAATGCCTGGTATGTAGTAGGCACTAAATAAATATTTGTTGGATGGATGGCTAGAGGGAGGGAGGGAGGGAGGGAGGTATGGATGGATGGATGGATGGATGGACGAATGAATGGGTGAGTGGATGGGTGGATGGATAGATGAGTGAATGGATGGATGGATGGATGAGTGAATGGATGGATGGATGGATGAGTGGATGGGTGGATGGATAGATGGACAGATGGATGGGTGGACTTATCATGAGGAACTCTTAATATCAGTTGTCTTATCATGACACTAATTCCACTTGGTAATCTTTTTTCTTCTCTTTGCTATTTGGGGGTCATTTTTTTGTGTGAAAAAAGGAAGGCACAGCATAGGCTGAACAATTTTGCCATTGTTAGGTGACACCCTAGGACTGTTCCTTCCTTGTTGTTAGTCTTCTTTTTGCTTGGAACACACCTTAAGAGCCATGTTTGTTACCTAGAATGAGTCACTCCCACCTTCCCCTTAAAGCCTCATCTCATTCAAGATGTCAGTTTTTTTGGGTTTTTTTTCTTGGTCTTTTTTTTTTTTTTTTGGTACTGATCTACTCTTCTTTGTTTTCATTATGGGTTTATATTATCTGCCTTCTATCCTTTATCCTTTCCTTCTTATATGGAAATTATTATATGTATTTTAAAAATAAATGTCTTCTGAAAAGAGTTTAGAGTCCTTTAGAACTAAGAGTCTAAATTCCTTTTAGTCCTCTACAATGAGAACACACCTTTTTTAAAAAATACTTTGTAGTTTGGTTTTTAAATGTCTAAGACCAATGTTGAATTATACAATAGTGCTCCTGACTTTTTTTTTCCTGACTTGCTTTTTAATCAAGGAGAATTTCATAGGGTATTGGTTTTCCATTTCTGCTGTAACCAGTTACTCCAAACTTGGTGACTTAAAACAACATCCATTTATTTTCTTATAGTTCTAGAGGTCAGGGTCTAGAAATTGTTACAATGGGTCAAAGTCAAAGTGTCAGCAAGGCCAAGCTTCCTCTGGCGGCTCTAGGGGAGATTCCATTTCCTTGCATTTTCCAGCTTTCCAGTGGCATCCTGCATACCTTAGCTTGTGGTCCCCCCCCCCCGCCCCGAGGCCAGAAGTGTGGCATCTTGCTTCAGTTGTCACATTGTTACCTTCTGTGTCTTCTTCTCTGCCTTCCTCTTATAAGGACATTTGTGACTACATGTAGAGCCCATCTGGATAAACCGGGATGACCTCTCCATTTTAAGATCCTTAAGATCCTTAATCACACTTGCAAAGTCTCTTTTGCCATAGAAGGTAACATTCACAGGTTCCAGGGATTAGGACCTAGCTATCTTTGGGGACCATTGTTCAACCTACCACAGTGAGAAAAACAGAAGACCAAATTTTAACTTTGTATGATAAAAGTTTATCTAGGCAAGAGATTAATTATATAACATGAGTAAATAAACCAAAATAAGTGGTGTGTATATTTCAGAGTATTAGTGGTGGCTTTCTGTGATTTGTGGGTAATTTTTACTCACTTCTTAGTTTTTGCTTATCTGTATATAGAATTTTTTATAATTAATATGTATTTTATTTATAATAAGAAAAATGCAAATAATATTTACTTTTCAAAATAGAGTCAGAATAAAAAAATTAATCGCTCCTTAATTAAAATATGACCTGACACTCAGAATAAACTTCTGTTGGGGAGGAAATAAAGAGTATTTATGCGGTACCTCTTTTGATTTTAAATATAATTATATTGCTTATCCAAAACAGTTGGTTTCTTTCTTCTGTCTTTAATTAGAAGAACACTTTGGAGGAGAGAATTATCTCTAATAACTTTTATTTTTATTTTTTCATATTTTCTAAGAGGATAATTTCAAAATCAGCAAATATATCTTTTCTTTCCAGTATTCATAACTCTTTTTCCTTTTTCTTTACTTATTGAATTGGCAAGGAATTCTAAAATAATTTTGAATGTTAGTGGTAAAACCAGGAAGACATCTTACTCTTCTACTTAATGAGGATATTTCTATAATTTCCTCATAATTTCTGAAGCTGTATATATTAGTGAGATAAACATTATTCATGTTAAGAAAGAATTTTTTTAATTTATGGAGAATCTTTTATCAATAATAGATATTAAATTTTGTTAAGACTTTTTATCATCTGTGAAGCTGACATTGCGGTTTTCTTATTATTTTTTCTTTCTTGACCTATTGATGGAATAAATTACCTTAGTAGATTTAGGTTAAATATTATTTGAAAAAAATTAATTGTTCTTTTTTATGTTAGTGTATTTGGTTTGTAAATAAGGTATTTAGAATTTTTGTACCTTTGTTCATAAATAATTTTGTTTCATAGGCTTTTTTTGGTGTGTGATTACTTTATTAAGGTTTATTTATTTTACTCTCAAGCCTTGAAATAAAGAGAACTAATCTGTTTTTGAAGGTCTGAAAGAATTTATCCATCATAACATATGTCCCCATCATTTTTTGGGGGGGTAATTTTTGGACAGTATTTTTTATTTATGTCATTTTTTTTATACATTCAGATCTTTTATATCTTCTTGGATCAATTCAAATAATTTACCTTTCCTTAAAATTGTTCCGTTTCTTTCACATTTTTAATCTTGTAATATCAAGAGAAAATTTTTCATTGCAAATGTCTCTCTCCCATTTTATAGGGGCAGGACTGCTTCATCCCTTTGGATGCCTATGTACTTATCCAGTCTTGGAGTGAGCAAAATCCCTGCCACTTTTAGCCACTGCTCTTAAATTGGCCTATTGCATATTTTTAGTGAAAACCTGCTGGCCTCTTTAGGGTGCTTCTTTTCTCAGATCCATCCTGTATATCCTATTTTTTCTTACACAGATGATAGCGATATGCAGGTCTTGATTCTTGCAGATTTATCCCACCCACTTGTATTTAGGGGATCATAAAGACACCTGTCACCTAGTTTTGTTGTAACTGTCTATAGATTTTGGTTTTGCAGTCTAGTTACTCTGTTTTTATGTGGATATTTAGGAATATCCAAAAATGATCCTGCCACTGTTGTCTCCATCTTCCCAGAATTCTCCCTTTCTTTTTTAATTATATGGTAGAAGCTTTTTTGCATAATTGTTGTGTTTGAAAGACCAGCTCATGGATTTATTTACCAATTCTGTGTCCTGGCTATTTAATATTTTTTTTCTTTTAACTTTGTTATGCTCTTTGATGTTTATTCATTTCTTTTTTTATTTTTTAAAAGTTATACTACTATTCTTTTTCTAGATCTTAAGTAAGAGTAGTTCATTTATTCCCATCTTCCCTGATATATATTGAAATATTTAAGGCAATGCTCTCTTTTTTAGAAAATTGGGAATTTCGTATAAATTTTTATAGTTTTCTCATCTTTATTTAAAAAGTTATATGCAATTATGATTCATATTTCTTCTTTAACAATTACTTAATGAAGTTATTTTTAAACTTCTAAGGGGCTGAGCTTTTCTTTAAACTTTTGTTATTAGTTGGGACGCCTGGGTGGCTCAGTTGGTTAAGCAGCTGCCTTTAGCTCAGGTCATGGTCCCAGTGTCTTGGGATCGAGTCCCGCATCGGGCTCCTTGCTCCACGGGGAGCCTGCTCCTCTCTCTGCCTCTGCCTGCCTCTCTGCCTGCTTGTGTTCTCTCTCTGTTAAATAAATAAATGAAATCTTAAAAAAAAAAAAAAACTTTTGTTATTAGCTTGGAATTTTGTTAAATTATATTCAAGGGTATAGCTCGTGAAACTTTGGTTTTGGAACTTCGAAATTTTCTATCCTAATATATCACAAATTATTATAAATAGTCTATAGGTCTTAGAAAATAAATTATATTTTCTGTTTGTACAATATTAAATTGTATAATTTATAAAATTATATTAAATCAATTTTAATAGATTAATCAGCATCTTTATTTCCTTGTTTACTCTTTATTTTATTTTTTACATTTCTTTTTTTTTCTTTTTATCTGTCAAAGACAGTTTTAGCATTTCTGAAATTTAATCATATTTCCATCATTTTTCTCTTTGTATTGCTAACAGTTTTTGCTTTAAAAGTGTCAATGAAATATTATTTGACACATACACATTCATGACAATTATATAAATATAAAATGATTATATAAAATATAAAATGATGGTCTCTCTTGAATATGCCTGGGGTTCAGTGTTATCAGATATCGATATTGTAGTCAGGTTTTATGTTTGTGTGCATTTACATAATATTCCTTATATTTTTGTGTTGCTTTATTTTAAGATATGTTTCATAAGTAGCAAATATTAGGCTTTGTTATTTGACCCAATTGGAGAATCTTTGAGTAAGGGTTGTAACCCATTTACATGTTTTTGTTAAAACAAATATATTTTACACATATTTTTTGTCGTTTTGTTGCATTAACTTTTTTCCTACTTTCTTCTTACATTTTAGAGGGTCATTCTCTATATATGGTATATAGTTTCTTTTAACTTCTCCCCTGTTTTGGGAAGTATATATTTTATTTGAAATTCTACAAATCATTACTTTCAATTTCTACTGGCTTGTTTTTAAGTAAATCTACAGATAAGAAGGAAGGACTCAGAACATTTTGCAAGGTACTGCAATTTCATCAGCATTGTTGCCAAGTGCTTTACTTTAGTACCATCTTTCAAGGTCCATCAGAACCCTGTGCAAGAGATACTTTTTGACCATTTCCCGGGTGAAAGAACTGAGGCTCAGAAAAGTTAGATAATTTGCTTCTGATTGAATGACTTGAAAGTGATCCCATCCAACTCTGATTTGCTTCAGAGCCCTTGATCCTGGGGCTGTAAGACCAGTGAGACTGAGATTTGAGTCTTGGGAGAGTGCTATTTTTGGAAGATACCACCCCCTACTTTGCTGCATAGGAGGCATAGGAGGAACTTTCTGTTCTCCTGGGAGGGGCGAGTGTATGTGTGTGTGGAGGAGGGATGGTAACAAGATTCTTCCTACTTCTTGTGTCTGAGTCTCACTGAATTTGTTACAAGGAATGTAAGTTGTTGCCGCTTTTAGAAAACTGGGACTTTCCCATCATGGTGAAAACTGGAAGGAGAGCTTCATTCCTGTCTTTACCACTTTTTAAATTACTGACATTGGTTTCAAGTCCTTGCCTCTTCGGAATAATTTTCTTATTTGTCTCATACTCAAATGTATTCCTGACTATTGTTCCCCTCACGAGCCAAACATGTGGAAAGCTATTTCTTTGAGAGCCTTGACGGTGACTTCTCGTGCAGAGTGGGAGGGGGAAGGCCGTTCGTCTTCTGCACCACTGTTCTCCACCTCGAGTAGGAAGGGAAACAGGACCAGGGCAGAAACCTTCTCTTCTGGCTGTACAGTGAGCTGGTTGACTTCTGCGGCCCACCCCCTAGAAATTTCCCTGCACCTCGCGGCAGAAAACTGCCTGTGCTTCAGTTCCTCCTCTGGCAAACAAACTAGTTTTAACCCTGCCTGGCAACTCCCCTCTCTTTGCTGTTATTCCTGTTAACCTGATGGTTTGCTAGTAAGTAATTCTAACGAGTGCAACAGGGATCTCATGACCCTCTGATAAACCCGACCCCGAGCATGAGCATTACCTTCAGTCTCTCTCTCTCTCTAGACCAATCCCTCTGCAGTGAGCCGATAGGCAGGCATGCGACTCCAAGAAGAACGTGGGCATCCTACTCCGTCAGTTCCTCCTTGAAAAAGGCCTTCTGGAACTGACCTTTGAGTTCAGATCAGATCTGAGGAATGAATTGAGGCGAAATGCCTGGGGAGTGGGGCGGGCAGCACAGAGAGGCAGATGGGAATGGGGGAGAGTGTGCTGGACCAGGACTGTGGGAATTCCTGAGGAGTAGGAGACACTCTTGACCCGAGGTAGAGTCCACCTAAGTCTTTACAGCAACTCGTGCTCCTGTGTATTTGTATATCTACAGGAAATTATGGGACTGGTGTGAAATTTTATCTCGAGACTTTTCGAAATGAAAAGGCCCTCTTTTTGAAGGGATCCTTCCTTCACTGACTCATTCACTCATTTATTCATTCCCCAGAAACCTCCATGCCTGGTTTGTACCCTCCCAAGTCGGGCTCGGCCTGTGGGAGGCTGGGCTCGCTCCCCTCGGTTTCCCACTCTGTGCTTGTGTGTTCGGCTCACCAGGTGGACCCTGAGTCCAGAGGGGTCACAGCAGAGAGACGGCAAAGTCTCAGAGGCAGGCCTGGCTTCTGGTTCAAGAGTATGAGACTTCACCATGTGATCAATAGCTCTGCAGACATGTCCTTACTTGCATGGCAGGGGAGGCTTGTTGATTAGATGCAAGAATTTTCAATTCCTTTTTCCAACAATTTTGTGATGAAAACAGTCACTGGGTCAGTCCCAAAGGGGTAGGCTGCCCAGGTTGGTCATGCCTTGGCATATTGGGGTGGATTTCTATTCGCACCCCTGGAGGAGAGTGAGTCTGAAGGGTTGCTTCTTTAAGAGGGGATCCCCTCAGTCTAGCTGGGGGAGCCAGTAGGTCCCAAGTGCAATGAGGTGTCACGGGCGCTCTGACAGAAGGTTGTGGAAAGCATATGGGAGCACGAAGAAAGGAGGGCGCTTCTGCCCGGGGTGGTCAGAAAGGGAACAACACTTAAGCAGATGATAAATGGTACACCAATCTGAAAAGGCACGAGAATGCCTCTCCAGGCACCACACCTGGCTGTGATGACATAGCCAGACTTCAAGCCTGGGGTCCAGGCCTCACGGGGCTGACAGAGTCATGGAAGACGGTCCTACAGAAAGGGCTCCATGCCACAAGAAGGGTGCGCAGCCCTCCGGAGGGCTGGTGCCCTCCACGCGGGTCAGGGCGGTATACTGCGGCTGGCAGCCAGAGGGCAAGCTGGGCTGAGCTGACTGGCAGCAACACTCAGGCTGAGCTCTTCTCCTTCCCTCCTCACCCCTGGGTAGAAGCCCTCTTACTTCTGGGGCCCCGGGTCCATCAGCTTCAGCCCTCGCCTGAATCCATGCTTCCACGGACAGCTGGGTAGAGGCTGCGGATCCTGCTCACAGCCCCTCTCTGGGCTCGAGAGCCCCAGCCTGCTCAGGTCCCCTGCCTGTGGTCTGTCTCTATCCTGGTGGCATATGCTGTTCGTCCAAGTGCATCCAGAACTTTAGGATCTGGCCGTGGGCAAGGTCCTTAACCGCTCTAGGCCTCCGCTCCCTTATTGGTAAGGGGGGAGATTCTGGTGCTACTTCTTGGGTCTGAAAATGTAAAAGGCTTAGCCTTGGAGGCTGTCGTGGAGATACTCCTCAAATGGAAGCTAGCACATTAATGAGTGGGGATGGTCGTCTGGGGAGCATCTTAAACATGCAGGTCCCCAGGCCCACTCTCAGCTACACTAATGGTTAGCAATGACCAGGGTTCTTACCGTGTCCCAGGAAGGCATCATTCTAAGTCCTTTTCGGGAGTTACCTCTCTTCCTCACCACAGTGACCCTATTATGATGTTCATTTTTACACGCCGGGGAGCTGAGGCCAAAAGAGATGAGGCGAAGTGCCAGAGTTCACGTAGCCAGCGAGTGTGTAGAATCAGGATTTGAAACCAGTTAGTGTGACTTCAGGGCCTGTGTGCTGACGCCTCGGCTCCACGCTGCTCGGGAGGGCTGTGTGTCTCTGGGGCTGGGGAACCTACATTTGCCACCACACCTTACTTGATTAGGAAACACACAGTCTGTGGGTCATGCTTTGAGAAACACTGTGAAGGCTGTTCCTTCTCTCTCCCTCCGCCTCCGCCTCCGGCATCCCCTGCAGCTCATGGAGCTGGCTTCCTGGGCCCCACATCCTGCTGTTGCCCCTTATGGGGTTGAGCAGTTGCCCCCACAAGGGCTGGACAGTAGTTCCTACAGAGGCTTCTAGGAGTGTGAGTTGAGAACCCCTTCCGTGACTAGAACCTGCGGATGTCTTTCTTTCCATATTTTTTTCGGTTTGCACACTCCTTTATATACTGTAGCCTCAGGGTTCCCTGCTTATCACCTCCTGTCTTGCTTATTTCCCTTTGGAGGAGAGTTGCTTCCTGTTTACCTATCCTCTTTACTTGGTACACCTGAGGGAGGAGCCCAGGAGGGAGGGTAGAAGGATCCCTGAGGCCCCGGTCAGAATTCCTTCTTATGGTGAGATTGTCACCAGAATGTTATTTGTAGGTTCATTTTCCTTGGAACACTTGAAACATTCCATTTCCTTTGAATACTGGGATTCCCTTTGCTCTTGGGGCTTGCAGTACATATGTGGCCCTGGGAGGGAATGAATGAGGGCTTCAAGGGTCCTGCCAAGTCCCTTAGGAAACTGCATTTAGATACAACAGTTGAGAGAGTTGATACAATCCCTCTGTCTGATCACATTTCTTTCTCATTTAAAATCTATTGATCTTGGGGTCATGAGTTCAAGCCCCATACTGGGTGTTGAGCTTACTTAAAAAAAAAAAAAATCTATTAATGGTTTCTAATTACCTCGGTACCTTGGGGCAGAGTCCAAAAGTCCTTATAGGGCCTCCAGAGTCTGATGCCAATTGGCCCTACCTACCTCTCCAGACTGTATTGGTCCGTTCTCTGCTTATTCCAAGTCCTCTGGTGACACTGAGTTTCCAGTCCTTGGATGTGCTGGGCTCTTTACCTGTGGCCTTGAGTACTTTCTTCAGCTTGTACGCCCCTCCCCCCACAGCTAGCTTTCTCCTGCTACCCTCCTGTCACGGCAACCCATATTTTGGCCACTTAGGGCTTATCCCATGGTCACTTGGGTCACTTCCCTATTAGAGACCTTCCAGGCTGGCATGGCCCAGGTTCACCTCCCAGAATTCTGTGTCCCTAGTGTTCAGCATGGTGCCGCACACACAGCGGGTGCTTAAAGAGTATTTGCTGAATGAAGATCGAGAGGGGGCCAGGGGGCCTGGCGCCTCTTCAGAGGTCTGAGAACAACCGAGGAAGCAGCTGGGAGGCCTGTGGTATTGGGGCGCTGCTAGGAGGCTTGCTTCCAGGGATCTTCTATGAGTTCCTCAAAAATTGCCGAGTAAAATCATAGCAGCCAGGGTAGGGGAAAACCTGGGAGCGAGGAAGCCAGGCCCTTTCCAAGAATGTGTTTTGGTGAGTTGGTTTCAAAACAACAAAGGTTATCCCAAGAAAGAGAAACTTATTTCCCAGTAGAAGCCTGAGATGCTTCTTAGACAAAAGTGGTCAGAACTGGAAGGAAAATGAGAGATGTCAAATTTCCAGGGACACTGGGCCCAAGAGTCCCAGAGCGAGAGCGGCTTATGCTGGGGCAGAGAGCTAGCTTGGGGCCGCAACCAGATCTCCTGGCTTCCAGAGCAATTCGTATTTTATTACAACGTCCTGCATTTTGATTCGGGGCCACTGGCGGTGGTGGTTGACGGTGTAAAGAAATCATTAGAAAATGAATGTTTCCTGAAATATCACCTGCAATTTATCGCACTCAGAATTTCACACTGATAAATAACCTCTCTCTCATTAACATGCAGGCTCCCTACAATTAGCGCTCTCATTTGCACTATGTAAACAGCTTCTAACTGTGCCTTTTACCTCTTTGTTCAAACAAAGATTTCTGTTAGCAAAGAAACAAGAAGGAAATTAGTAGCAGGTGAGAGCTTATTTTTAATTATATTGAGATTGACTGTTGTTCTCCAAATCTTCTCTAATTCCCCCAAGATATTTATTTGCAGACCAGAGTTTTCAATCTATTAAAACAGCAGCCATTGCTGGTCTTTATTTACTAAATGAAAACACAAATGACAGCAGTGGATTCCTGGCTCGGTGCCAAGGTAGGCAGCGTAGGGGGACGGTGCTGCATCAGGCTTCGATCTGAGAAGTCCCACAATCAAAGTGAAGTAGTAAATATAGAAGATGTTGGAGAGCTCCAGTTTTAGCATGCGGTGGGCTCAGAGTCCCAAAGTCAAGCCCTTCTCGGCCATAACTCCCAACTGCTACGACCTGAAGTCAAGTTTGGGTTCTTTAGCCAAAGGATTTTCGTTTGTTTCTAGGAATGAGAAACTTTACCTCTGCCAATGATGAAAGGATTGGCTTGGAGCATCTATGGTCAGAACTTTTCAAAGATTACCTATTGCAACTTCTCACTAAGAGCAAGAATCCCTTTGGAAACATCTAAAAACTGATGCTGTAGGAGCTCCTCCTTTTACTTGTTAATGTACTCCATCCTGAAGTTTGTCTTTTCCTGAGTCGACATCTTGTCTCCGGCAACTTTCCTTTGGGAAATCCTCTTTCCCTGAATCCACTTTGGGGAATCTACAGTGAAAGAAACTCCTCCCTCTTTTTCCTGACAGTCTTCTGTCACTATGTCCATTTGAAGACAGGGCCATGTCCCCTGAGTCTGTTCCAGTCTGCATGTCTGAGTTCCTTTAACTACCTTTAATGGGACATGGTTCCTAGGCCCATCACACTCTGGTTGGTTTCCTTTGGATGCACTATAAGTGGTGAAGGCCTCCCACAGTGTGTTGTCAAAGGATGAATACAGTGGTCCAAGCATTATCTGAATTCAGTGCAAAGTCATGGTTAAACTAAACACCAGGACCCTCAAAGGCCATTCTTCCAGCTGAGGACCTCCCCCTGCTCACTGGACTCTTAAGTTTTCATCTGTTAGAGGAACACATTAGGATCCTCTAGATTCCTTCCTTCCTTCCTTCCTTCCTTCCTTCCTTCCTTCCTTCCTTCCTTCCTTCTTCTTTCTTTCTTAATATTATTTATTTATTTGTCAGAAAGAGAGAGAGAGCACAAGTAGGGGGAATGGCCAGCAGAGGGAGAAGCAGACTCCCTGCTGAGCAGGAAGCCCTATGTAGGACTCGATCCCAGCACCCTGGGAGCATGACCTGAGCTGAAGACATATGCTTAACTGACTGAGCCAGCTAGGCATTCCCTCTAGATTTCTTTTTAAAACCTATGACCTTTTCCTAGGAACAAGAGAGCTCTCTTAGATGAAGGGCCAGTTATTACATTTGAGTATATTTTATTTTATTTAGCATTTTATTTAGCATTTCTAAGCTATTTCCAATAGTTGTTAATTTGCATCATATAAAAGGTTTCTATTTAACAAAGAACTTTCACAGTAACCCCAAGAGACAGGCAAAGCCAAGGTAGTCATGTCTATTTCACAGAGGAGGAAACTAGAGGTAAAGGCACATGGAATGCTACACAGAGTTGGGATTGAACCTCAGTTCTCAGATCTGGTTCACACCTTGTTTTCCTTATTCCAAAGCTGGCTCTGCTAAACAGATATTTGGGTTGAGAGAGAGCAACTGAGCTTCTGGGGTGACTGACCAAATCCTGGATTCCTCCACTGTGCCAAGTAGAGCAGTCCTTTGGGGCCTTTCATCCACTGTCATTTGTCCCAAGAGGCAGGTCGATGGGAGCCCCGTCCGTCATTGGTATGAAGCTGTACAATGCCAGATTCACCTACATTTACAAGCTGAATAGAGAAAGTGACTTTCTGAAAGTTGAAGGAAAGCTTGAAATGGAATTTTATTGCAATAATTTATAATTTATGCTCTGGCTACTTCTAGGTGACTTAATTCAAAGTCACATTTCAAAAAGTATACTAAAAGGGCCAATAATACAAAGGGAAACAATTATACCTAGAAATCTAAGCCAGGAAGAGTTGCTATCAGCTTTCAGTTTCCTGGTACCAAAGCAAGAACAGAAACATAATGGGTTACCTAGCTGCTCTTCTCTTCTTGTAAAAGGAAGCAAACAGTCAGAGAAGTGACACCTACACCAACTGGAATCTCTCGCTTTCGTTGTTATATATACACTTCTGGACAGCATAGTGATCCCCACGTCCATTGTCATTTACAAACTGTTGGAGATTCCATTCAGGGGGCCTGGGGTGTGCTTTGTGAACCCACACTTTGAAACTGCTCCAGATGCTTCTGGTGATCAAGCAAATTAGGAAAGGAATACCTGGGGACGCCTGTTAGAAATGCAGATTTCTGGCTCTGCGCCAGATCCTTACCTGTCTTTGGGCTTTTGATCAGAGCAATAGCCTGATAGCTAATAAGTGGGGCTCTTGCGTGAGGTCAGGAAGGGGCAAGGAGGCGGCGGCAATGATGTTTTCTTCCAATAGCTAGGGATTTGGACGTGTAATCTCCCCGAGACAGAGGATCAGTCCTCCTTTTCATGAACCAGTCAGGATTACCTGCAGGCATGGCCCAGGCTTCTCATTTAGGTAGCAGTTCTGGCTCTGATCAGTGGCTCAAGGCATGTGCAGCCCAAGGGTTTGACACCACGAGGCCAAAGAGAAACAACTTGATCCAGGAAGATTTGGGAGGAGGGTCTTGTCAATCATCTGTCTGTCGACAGAAGAAGCTCACCATGGCTCCTAGGGAGTGTGTGATTCTGTATAAAACTGCTGTTGTATGTATGGTCCCTCTGTATGGCTCAACGTACCACTGCGGAACTCGATAAATTCACCTGTTAGAGTTATTTAACATTGTGCATCTGAATGCTGAAGAGTGTCTGCACATTAGAATTAATGTCAGTCTCGGACATGATAAATATGATTCTAGTGACTCCTCAGAGAAGCTTCGCTAGGGTACCATTTTATTGTCTGCTGTCTCAAAGGCTTAAATCTTTTTTTCTGCCTTCAGTTCATAGGATAAAAACATGTGAAATCACTGGGATTTATATAGGCAGATTTGGCAGCTCTTTCATTTTTTTTTTTTACTTGGACTGTCAGATATAAATCAATGTTACAGCACTCTTTCCAAGAATGTGTTAGAACGTGCATGTGTTTGGGGAGCAGACATGGTATTTCTATTATAATTTTGTTTGTTAGGTGTGATCTGAATTGTTTGGTTTTGTTTTATAACATTCACAATTTGTGGTTATTTAATTGGTTTTCCTCTGTTATCCCTACCCAGTGCCTGTCAGGTTTTTGGTTTTTTTGGTTTTTTGGTGTTTTTTGCCACTATGCCTTTATTCTTGCCCAGAATGCCCACCCCCTCCTGCCCATCCTTTAAAATTTCACTCTGGCACCATTTTCTTGATAAAATCTTTTCTGATATCTCTACTCCATCTTGATCCTTCTTTAAACTTCTTCAAGATTTGTTGCCAAGACCATATACTTAACATTTTATTGTACATTTTCTAGTTATTAAGCATCTGTACCTCTCCATCGAGCACATTATTTTTAACTGTTCCGTTGGCCAACAGTTTCACATGGGAATCTTAGATTTTTTAGCTCATTGTGGGCAGAGCCCAGATTTTAGAAATCTTTTTGATTCCACTCCCTCCCCCGTGGAGTGTGCCCATGGCTAGGGACATGTAGATATGTCTTTTTCAGGCTGCTGTAACAAATTTACCCATAGACTAGGTAGCTTAAACAGCAGATGTTTATTTCTCATAGTTTTAGAGCCTGGAATTCCAAGATCAAGGTGTTGGCCAGTTTAGCTCCTCCTGAAGGCCTGCTTCCTGGTTTGCAGATGGCTGTCTTTTTTGTTGTGGCCTCACATGTTGGAGAGCAGAGAGAGGAAGCAGGTTTTCTCTTGTCCCTTCTTATGAGGGCACCAATCCCCCGTGAGCGCTTCATGGTCATGGACCTAATTACCTCCCAAAGGCCTCCCCTCCTAGTACCATCACATTGGGGGTTAGAGTTTTAATATATGAATTTTGGGGGAACATCAACGTTCAGCCCATAGCAAAATGTTTAGGACAAGACTGATTGTTTTATTCCCTCACCACTACAGCTTATAAAGACTACTGTTTGCAAAATCAACTGAAGGAACAGCAAGGATCATTTGATCGTAAACTCCATGAAGGCAGAAAACATGTATACTCTATTTATCACTCCATCTCCAGTGTACATCTTCAACTACTTGAGCAGTCTTTTGTTTAAACCTGATTTCATCTGAATAGGTCTCACATGAATATTTTTTTGAAGATTTATTTATTTATTTATTTATTTATTTATTTATTTATTTATTTCAGAGACAGAACCTGAGCGGGGCTAGGGCCAGAGAGAAAGAGAGGGATAGAAGGAGTCTCCCCGCTGAGCATGGAGCCCGATGGGGGGCTCAATCTTGTGACCCCAATATCATGACCCGACTGAAATCAAGAGTCAGACACTTAATGGACTAAGCCATCCAGGTGCCCCATGTCTCACATGAATCTTATATGTTGAAATCAAAAGCAAGGTATTTATCTCTGGCAAGGTAGAAGTTTCTGATGTTTGAGATGAGCTGGGGCCTCTTCTTTTCTCGTCACTTTTTTTTTTTAAAGGTTTTATTTTTAAGCGATCTCTGCACCCAAAGTGGGGCTCAAACTCACAACTGCAAGATCCAGAGTTGTATGCTCTACTGAGTGAACCAGCCAGGTGCCCCTTCTTCCCACTTTCTAAGCTCATCCCTCCCTGTCACATCCCAAAATGAATAAAAGAGGCAAAGGGGAATCTCTGATTCTATGGCATTTTGAGGGGAGTTATCTTCATTGAAGAAACCCCAAATAAAGTCATTTTGTTTTTAGACATCTCTAATCATTTGGATTTTCCTGCATCCCCAAGAATTGTATGTCCTCATAGTATCTAGTGTTTAATGTAAAAAATTGCAATCTGTGTAAGTTTCATTTACCAGACAAGGTAAAACCAAAACCCTGTAAAGGATGTCCTAAACATAGAGAAAGGATTCTGAAGCGATGAGAACAAAGAAAAGTCATTATGTGAACATCTTGCCCTTCAACTTTGAGGGGAGGCAGGGAAGCAGGAGCAAACAGACTTTAAAACCTTCACTCTGGAGTTTTCCTATTAGACATGCAGATTGATTACAAGGAAATATGGGAATGTCCCTTCATCCACCACTCAGTCACCCAGGCTCCCATTTCTTCAGTACACATTTTCCATCTAGGCCCAAGCAGTTAAAGAGAGCTGCCCAGGTCTGGGGGCCCTTTGCTGTTTATTTGGCTTATTTTGCTTCTCAACAAAGAGGATTTGGTTGGGTCAGCTGCCAAAACTCCTTCAGTATGGAGTACCTCCTGGGGCGTTAGTCTTTATGGGTCCTGCTCATGTAAGATCATCAGCATGGGTACCAGTCTTTATTCCAGCCCACTGCGATGAGGGTAGCAGTGTTGGTTTCATTTCTACAATAAATATATTGGGAAGGGAATAGCAAGATAAAGTCAGAAAATTGGTTAGGGTTGCTTCCCTTGGAAGAAGTTTGGCAGATGCTTGAAGCTTCTTGGATTGTCCTTCCATACATCCAAGTCCAGGACCCACTGGAGGTTTGGCGGCAAAAGTGACAGGGCTGAGGATGACCAATGACAGGAGGAGAGATAACCAGTATATAGGGAGGAGGCCAAGGAAGACTTTAGGCAGAGCTCCTTGAAATATGCCTAGGGATTATTCAGGGAAGGAATAGGTTTCAGATAAGACAACGAGAATTTGGGAAGGGCTATTCTTCTCTTTATTGGTAAGCAATCCCATTCCACTTTTCCCACTCATATATAATTTCATTCCAGATCAAGGGACCAGCACTCATTAATTAAGATGTTATCTTTCTGTCTGTTGACGTGTCACTAACTGGTCTTTATGAGGACTTAAAGCAATTGACAATAGTGACAAAGATGAATCGAGAGCCCAAAACCATGACACATGGGATAATGTTAAAAGTCTTCTTTGTCTTCAGAGATCTGAAGGCCACCATGCAAAGGAAGAGTTAGATGGATTTCTTCATTCTTAAGAAGGCATAACGAGAAGCAATGTGTAGAAGATGTAGGGAGACAGATGTGGGCTCAATAAATGGAATTAACAATGGAATCTATTCAAAGATGGTCTTACTCCCTTTGGGAACAGTGTATTCCCCAGTCCTAGAAGTGTTTGAGCAAAGTCTAGGGACTATTCACTAAGATTTTGGGGAGGAAGCTCTTTTTCAAAAGTAACAATATGAAGATTGAAATGTTTAACTTTGGCTTCTAAGGCAAAGGCTTAAGAAATGGCGATGGCAGGTACAGGGGTAGATCTTTCCCCTTTTGGGGACTCAGTTTCCTTCCTTGCAAATTTAGAAGGTTGGGCCACACACCCTTGGAGATCGGGTGGGCCCTGACACTCTATGCTAACTCTTAGAATCCTGGTCATTTACCTGTCCAGTTTTGAGGTCACATTGCTAAGGGCACATCCAGGTGCTGTGTTGGCTTCTTCAAGTACTTTAATTCTTGTCCTTAGAGAGGAGAGGGGGAGAAAGTTCAACCTTGGTTCCCATGACCTCATATACCATGTATCAAAGGCCTTAGAGATTTTCTTGGCTGCCTACCTATTTTTCTGGTCATTTCACATTTTAGCCTTGTCCTTGTGCACCAGGGACCTCAGTGAAGCCCCATGAGACATCGTTACCCTGCAGGAAGGAGCTCAAGGCTTCTCTGAATCTGTTGAGTACTGGCTCTCCTCTAATAGTGCTGGGATTTCTGCTCTGATCATTTGACATGTTCTTAAATTGGAATTTATGGGGACTTCTTTCCTGAGTCCTGGGATCAAGAGGTAGAAATGAATCAAAGAGAAGGCCTACTTTCTTATCTTAAAATCTCAGTCCTGACAGATAACTAGAGCACACCTATACTTATTAAAATTCTTTTTTAAAGGTCTTCAGAAAATCAACCATAGAAATGCAGGATGGAGGACATATACAGTCCCCATTCACTCATTTATATCAATATTTGTGTGCTGGCCATGTGCCAGCCATTGAGATAAGCACTGTATTAGTTTGCTACAGCTGCCGTAACAAAATACAAGAGTTACTTAAACAACTGAAATTTATTTTCTCACAGTTCTACAGATTGGAAGTGTAAGATCAAGGGGCCAGCAGCATTGGTTTCTTCTGAGCCCTCTGTCCTTGGCTTGTGGATAGTCACCTTCTTGCTGTGCCCTCACATGGTTGCCCTTCCATCTGTGTGTTGTCTGTGTCTTAAACTCCTCTTTTTTTTTAATTTTTATTATTATTTTTTTAATCTCCTCTTATAACAACACCAGTCATATTGGATCAGGACCCACTCGTATGACCTCATTTTACCTTAACTTCTTTAAAGGCCCTGTCTCCAAATAAATTCACATTCTGTGGTACTGAGGGGTGAGTACTCCAGCATATAAATTTTGGGAGGACACAATTCAACCCATAACAAGCACAGAATTGTGACTTAGTGACAGGTATCATAATCATGAAAATAAGATTTTAAGTGATAGGAAGGTCAATATGGTTTAACTGGCTGCCTAATATTATGGCAATCTCAAGCTGTGTGACCAGAAATAGGACACAATGTAGCTTCTCTAAACCAATTTTCATTTAGTTGACTTCTTGGATTGAGGCGTTCTCTTGATTACTTCTGTAAGTTATACCAACCGATGCCCACAGTGTGCTGAATGGTGGTAGCCCGTGGTCTCTTCTTTAGCGTGCTCAGGCACTTGTGCTCTCTCCAGATGGGTCCATGCTCAAGAAGAATCACTTGTGTTTATTCATGTATATGGAAATGCCGTTCATACTTGTTATTGTAATTATAGAACTTAATTACATATTTTAATTCCGTTAGAAGAATTGGTGTCCGTGTTCAACATGGTTCAAGTCCTGGCTCTGCCTTTTCCTAGCTGGTAATTTGAGGCACCTTACTTTATCCCTACAGAACATTAACATGATGGTTGAAAACAAGGACTCAGTCAACTAAAAAGCTAGCAGGATTCTGTACTCAGACTGTTTCACAATTGTCTTTATGTTCTTAGCTTAGCTTAGTCCTAACTGTAAGCGATATAAGGGCATCAAATAGGTCCATTTTTCTCACCATACCTGATGAATAGCACAATGCCTGGCATGTTGCAGGTGCTCTGTAAATATTTGCTTAATGAAGGACCTCTATTTACATTTTGGTGCGTTTCCTTCAAGCATTTTTTTCTGTGTGTAATGTATATGTATATTATGTTTTTTTGGAATACATTATATATATTCTTTGTTCTCAGCTTTTCCCCCACTTAGCCTGAATATATCCTAAACATTTTCTCATGTTATTAGAAATAACTTAAGAAAAAAAACTTTGTGTTTTGGAATGACAGCTGGTGCTCTGGGAATTGTGTATAATGTGTACTACCTATCTCACTTACCTTGAAGGTTCTACGACATTGTGGGTGTGGCTAAGGGGATGCTGGTTTGTGAATGGCATCCTTTCTATATACTGCTGCAGAAAAGAGGTCACAGTTGCTGATTTACTGGCTGGAATGACTTACAAAGAGCAGATTGGATTATTCAGTCCTGAAGGGTTTCTGCTAGAGACCAAGAGACTAAATAATTCCTATTTCCTGAAATGACTCCCTCTTGGTTAGCTTCACAGGATTTACAAGCACCAGAAACTTAACATGTCCAACCCTTTCTTATCCCTCCATGTTTTCCAGACCCTTCAAGACTACCACCATTCTCTCGGCCATTCACGCTGCGAACTTTGGGCTCCTCCTTGAGTTGTCCCTCTCCCTCTGTGTTGGGTAAGTACTGCCAAAGCCATTTTGGGAAACTCTCTTGAATATTTCCTCCTATGTTCCCTGTTAATCATGACCTGTCCTCTCTCAGACCTTCATCACTACGACTTGTGCATAATCCTCGTAATGGGGCTTGTTACTTTCTGCTGATTCATGGTTTACATTCTAGTGAACTTTCTTTCCTCCTCAATGCAGATTGAATCATATTGATTTTTGTATTTTTGACTCAAAGTCTTTTGAGGGTTTCCCTTGCCATAGAATAGAGTTCTTACTTTTTCCTATGGTATTCAGGGCATTTTGCTTCAACCTCTATTTCCAATGTCTTTTAAGATATAAAATATTTTAAATGAAAAAAATTTTTAAAGAGTACTGTCTTTATTACAGAAAGGTAGACATAGGCCAAATACAGGCTCTACCCCTTTCTAGTTGGAAACTTTGGGCATCTTACTTTCCCCCAAAAGAACAATAACATGATGGTTGAAAAAAGGACTCAGCAGCCCCTCCACCTGGCTTTACCTCTTACTGGTAGTAAGACCTTGGGCAAATGACTTAAACAGTCTGGAACTCAGCTTCCTCATTTCTAAAATGGGTTTTGCACTTGTATGGTTGAAATGTTGTGAGGATTAAATGAGTTAATACACATATAGTTCTTAGAACAGCACCCAGTATGTCCTAAATGCTAGATAGCTGTTTGCTATTATCATGAGACATGGTTTTCATTCTGTAACATGGGGGTAGTACTACCCACTTACCACACAGGAGTACTTTGTAGTTAAATAAAATGATATAGGATCACCTATGTGAAAGTACCTAGAACAGCCTCTGATATATATTAGATATTCAGTTATCTCCGTTATCCAGACCGCAACTTAGAATTCAGTTCTACCTCTTGGCAACTTCCATAGCCCCTTTTTAGTAGTGTTAATATAGCACCAATCACTCTTTTTTATAATTATAATTACATATATATATTCTTTCTCTCTCTCTAGAGTATATACATATGTATGTTCTCCATTGTTAGCTTCTTCTTAAGAGAAGTGGCCGTGTGTCATTAATTTCCATATTACTAGCTCATGACTCAATCCCTTACATGGATGGGTGAGGCAGTATGGGTAGATTAGGAATATATCCCCTTGATTCAGACAAATGTAGATCCAAATCTCCCTGACTCTTGCTAGCTGTATATAAGCTCTTGGACAAATTACTGACCCTCTTTGTTAATACCACACTCCATAAAGGGCTAGTTGAGGAGCGGATGAAGTGGTTAAACATAGAGCAGTGACTTGACCATAATAAGAACTCAATAATTGTTTTTGATAATTTGTAGACATTTGTTAGTTTTAATTGTTATCATAGGGATGCAGAGGTATCTATACTTCAATTCTTTAAAAAATTTTTTTTGGTTCTTTTATTTTTTTAGATTATGATATAGATAGATGTGATCTAGGAATTTACCATTTAAGTTTCAGTTACTGGCCTTTACTTCCTCCAGAAAGTTGGGACAAGAGGTAAGGACAGAAATGGGAAGCTCAGTAGTGAGGGGTGGGGTGAAGGGAAGCTTCCCTGTTTTCATCAATAAATAATAAAAATAGGTCACACATGTGACAGAGGAACAACCTTCTCTATCGTTTCTTTGCTGAAATTGAAGAAACGAAATGAGCACTGACGGAGATGGGTGATGTCACATTGTCATCTGCCATCCCTGAAATACCACTTCCTCTTTGCGGGGGCATGAGGACCCAACACAGAAATGTAGCTTGGTCACTCACGGAGGGGGCGTCACCTCTTCAGATGCTCACTTTAGATGGAAGGGTGTCATTGCCAGACACCTGGATACCTGTTCTTAAGGGGAAAAGAAACATAATGTGAAGAAATATGGAAGACACCAGCATGAGGGCTCTTTTCAGATAAATGATCTCAAAGGCCCAATACATTATGCATCCCCCATCACCACCACCCACACCCACTTCAGTTCAATTCTACAAACTTAAGTTTTGCATACCACAGTTGTGCTAGGTGTCCTAGATGCTGTGGGAAGTCACAGTGAGTTAAGTGCAAGGATTTCTTGATATAGTAATGCCCTCAAGATAGTTTATGATCTAGTGGGGAGACAGAAGTATTCTAAAGCTATCAGTTATCAGTAATTTATAAACTAATTATAAATTACTAATTATGAATTAGCCTAATAAACTCGTGAAGAGTAAGCAGAGAACCATGGGACACTTTTAAGGAAGGAATTGCCCAAAGGGAATTAACATTTGTTAAGTAGCTACCATGCAGCACATGCTGTGCCAGAAATTTTACGTCCGTTATTTCTTCCACGGAAAAATCAAATGAGGTCAGTGTTATGAACTTTTTAATGAGTGGTTAATTGGAATCTCAGAGAGTTTAAGTAACTCACCCATATCATATGGTTAGCGTGTATCATACATTAGTTAGAGAGGTATGCAGATCTAAGGTTGTCTGATGCCAGTTGTGGCCGTTCTCTTTCTGCTAGAGATAACAGGAGGTAACTTTTGATTGGGGCTTGAAAAATGGTTTGGGAAACAGGGGGGAAATGGGAGCAGAGTAGAGGGGACATGAAGAGAACACCTTCATCCTGAGGAAAGGATGGCATATCATGAGAAACCTTAGTAGCCATGCTGAATCTCCACCTGTCCCATTTGTAGCATTCATTCCATCAAAAAACTCATGCATACTTCCTATGAGACAGAGCCTATGGTAGTTTCAAGAAGAGATGGGTGCATGAGACAAAAATCCATGACCTCCCTCATATGTCATGAGTGTTAAAATATACTCTGAGAAATGTGCAGACGATATGTAGGATGGTCAGTGCCTGATGTGGCACCCTGGGTTATGAATCATTGCTATTTTATGTAGAAAAGGACAATGGAAACTGAGAAAATGTATCATGAAAAGGCACGGATTGGAATTTGGAGGATCTGAGTTCTAATGTCAACTCTACCACTTCCTAGTTTTGTAGCTTTGGACAAGTCACATCCGTTCTCTGGGCCTTTCTTCATGGAAGGAGTGAAGGTTTCGTTTACATGATTTTAATGTCTTCCTTCCAGCTCAAAGTGTACACGGAGGAGCTTTGCTAAGTTTACTTTGTTCTAGCAGGTGCTTTCTCCTTTTTCAAGTTTTCTCCCCCACATTTTCTCTAAGATGGCTGATGCTCCATTTTAGGAATATTTACTGCAAACCCTCAACCTATCTTAGAGTGAAGGAACAGAAGATGAGAAGGGGGAGGAGAGCCAAATACAAGCTCTGTTTCTGAGAAGGAAGGTGGAGTTGGACACGGGCTTAAGGCAGTAACTCCCTGGAGGTCAGTTGACTGTGGCTGGGGAACCCCAAACTGGAAGGGCTCTAAGGTCTCAGCTCTGACCATCTGTGTCTCAGTGGATGGAAGTGACACCATGGGCCTACATTATTTACCCCACACCAACTGTGTTTACAAAACATAACTGGTAAATTCTGGATAATTGACCATTCCCAGGTAAAACAGAAAAGTCACCGTATCCTTGTGCTTCAGCCCAATGGTGATGACAAAAGGTTGAAAACAGCTTTATTTGAGGCTCCAAATTTAAACATTTGGGTTATTTATCATCACTGAATCATAATTCTTCCTTCCATGTTTATGATAAATGTCAGCATATTCGTGAACTTCTAACTACACACACTTCAAATAATATCTTCTTGGAAAAGAGAAGGCTGTTGGAAGGCTAGTTTCCTAGAAACTCTGCATTTACAGTGCATTCAAAAGTCTTGCATTCCAGGGCGCCTGGGTGGCTCAGTGGGTTAAAGCCTCTGCCTTCGGCTCGGTTCATGATCTCAGGGTTCTGGGATCGAGCCCCACATCGGGCTCTCTGCTCAGCGGGGAGCCTGCTTCCTCCTCTCTCTCTGCCTGCCTCTCTGCCTACTTGTGATCTCTCTCTCTGTCAAATAAAATCTTAAAAAAAAAAAAAAAAAAGCCTTGCATTCCAATCCTACCTCTGGTACTAACTCTGTGTCATCTTAGACAAACCTTTTTGTACCTGACTTTTGCCACTGGCAAAATGAAGAAGTTGGCTTTTATTCATTAGCTTTGATTACCTTTTTCTTACCATTGACTCCACATTTTAGAACATTCTCACTCTCAAAAATTTACATAAGTAACAATGAATCTATTTTTCCTAGTGCTATCATTTATCATGGATGTATATAATTTCTAGCCAGAGCTTCTGATCACAGTGAAGTACTCAGTGCGACCACGCTAAGAGGATGTCATTCCAAATGTTAGAGAAGAAACTTGGCCTTTGACCTCACTTGGGGAGATTTAACCACAAGAAGACTTGTGATTTCTGGAAAGATATTGAAAGGTTGAAAAGAGCTGGAGGAACCAGTTTGCCAAAAATATAAACAGACATGGGGTTAGATCTTTATTTTACCATTCAGTAACTATGTGACTTTGGGAAAATTACTTAACCTCTCTGAATCACATTATTCTTATTAAATGGTGATAATCATAATGTAACTACCCCACCCACCTCACAGCTTTCTTTTCTAGAAGTTAAATAATACACTTGGAAATTTGTTTAAAACTACAAAACCTGATAAGAATAGAAGTTGTTCTTCCTAGTATCATATATATTCCAATTCCGTATATTCTTAGAATGTTTGATTGAAACTGACAGTTTTTCAGACTTAGGTTCCATCATCTGTCCTGCTAGATGTATGAGACGATTTGCTTCATCACTGTCATCTGTTTTCCTTATTCACAAAGTGGTTCTTTTTTGAAAAAATTTTGGTAAAATACACATAACCCCAAATGCATCATTTTAAAGTATACAATTCAGCGGTATTTAATAGACTCACGATATTGTGTGACCATGGCCACTGTCTAGTTCCAGAACATTGTCATCACCCTGAAAGAAAATCCCATATCCATTAAGCAGTTGCTCCCTGTTCTGCCCACCCTTCTCCCCTTCTCCCCTGGCAACTACTAAAAAACTGGGTTCTTCCGTATAGATTTGCCTACTCTGGACATTTCCTATAAATGGAATCTATAATATGTGACCTTTTGTGTCTGGCTTTATTCACTCAGTATAATGTTTCCAAGCTTCATCCATGTAGCAAAGTATTGTAGATGTGGATTTCCACAAGTTTGCCTTCCAAGAAGTCTAAAGTTCACTATTTTTTATGATAATTTAGGGCACAGGCTTGGGAGTCAGACTCTATCTCTGCCACAAAAAATCTGCATACCTTTCCAGAAAGTCAGTTAGCTCACATTATAGCTTTTTCATTTGTAAAATGGTAATAACGATCCTATATATCTTATCCTTTCCACAGCAACCCTATTCAATAAAATGAAGTGTCTAAAACACCCATCACCCTTCATGAAGTATAGATTTTAATCAGTAAATGGATAATTTTATTTGTTTACAGAACACTTGCTGATTGCTATCCCCTCCTGAAGTAAACCAGTTTTGCATGTTGTTTAACCGCGGGGGAAAAAGGAAGTATTCTGCTGCCTGTGTGGTTTCAGTCAGAAAAAGAAGGAAGTGGGATGGCCTATTATGGGGCTTGTAGAGAATGAGCCCAACTCTTTCAGCCCCACAGATACACACTGTTGATGTCTCAGCCCTCTGTCTCTACGTTAGGAATCATTCTGGATTTTCCTGGGATTTGAGTTCTTGCTTTGGCCTCAAAGGCGGAATTTCCTTTACTTGGCTCCCTCCCTCAGTTCCTCCAGGTCTTTAATTCAGAGAATCCTTCCCTGAATTTGCTTTTCACCACTTTATTTTTCTTCATAGCACTCAACACAATTTTTTTTAATCCCCAGTACACAGAATAGGGCTTAGCACTCACAGGCACTCAAGAAAATACTTGTTGAATAGGTAAATCTATTGAAGATCTTGGAAGCCATGAGTTTTGTGCTTTCTACCATTCGATGTTGGGTGTGACTAGATGACTGACTTTGACCAATGAACTATGTGAGTGTAAGTGACAACATATCAGTGTTGGGAGGAAGCTTTAAAAAACCAGGGTGTGCTCTGTTGCCTTCTCTTTTCCTCTGTCAGGCAACTAACAGTGTTAGAGAGCGTGGCTTCATTGTCAGCCTGGGTCTCAGAATGATTACAATAAATGGAGCGTCTCCCAACTTCTTGTGATAAATATGTAATGTGAGCAAGAAACAAACCTTTGTTGTTTTAAGCCACACAGCTTCATGTGTTGTTTGTTACCGCAGCATTACCTAGACTATCCTAACTAATAAAAGTACCAACCTTGTAATTTGGTCTTCTTATTCTGTCTTCCCAAGGGGGAGATCTGGGTATCATTTACTTTCAAATGAAAGCCCTGTGATTAGAAAAAAAAAATGGATGTGGTATGACAATATCATGTGGGTCACATCTGACTTATTCAAAGAAATCTTCCAGACAACCCCTGGTAAGCTCCTGTTTTGTGTGCACTTTAGGCACTGGGGAATGCAATTAAGTCTCAGAAGTCATTTCCTTCAGGGAGCCGAGACCTCTACGCATGAGACAGACCTCACCTAGCTCCAGACCCTATGCCATTTGTTCTTTTTTGGTTTCTGCTGTTACCAACCAAGTCTGTGCTGCCTCTGACTAATTTCCCTCTTTTATGTCAGTGGGATAGACAGTTATCTTAATACTCAATCTCAGATTAATTGTTTGAGGTTAAGTGTAGTGGGGAAAATAAAACCCCAAAGATTGGGCATCAGAGTATTTTGGTTTAAGTATCTATTTACTAGCTCTGTGATTGTGGGTAAATTGCTTAGCTTTCCTAAGTCAAAGAATCCTAGTTGTAAAAGTGGGATGACAATGTGAGTCCATGAGAGTCCAATGTGAGTCCTCTTCCCCACCAAAATTCTTTTTTTTTTTTTTAAAGATTTTATCTATTTATTTGACAGAGAGAGACATAGCAAGAGAGGGAACACAAGCAGGGGGAATGGGAGAGGGAGAAGCAGACTTTCCACTGAGCAGGGAGCCCAATGTGGGGCTCAGCCCCAGGACACTGAGATCATGACCTGAGCCAAAGGCAGACGCTTAATGACTGAGCCACCCAAGCACTTCCCCTCCCGCCCCACCCAACCAAAATTCTTGAGGCAAGATGTGTTTTTGGAGGTCTGAATTTTTTACTTTTTATTTTTTATGTTTTTTAAGATTTATTGATCTATTTTAAGGGGCAGGGAGAGGGAGAGAGTGTGTGAGCAACGGGAAGGGCAGAGAGAAAGAATCTCAAGCAGATTTTCTACTGAGTGTGAAGCCTGATGTGGGGCTCGATCTTACAACCCTGAACTGAAATCAAGATTCGTATGCTTACCCGACTGAGCCACCCAAGTGCTTCTAGAATTCTGAATTTTTCAGATTTTAGAAAAGTAACATGTTTCATATGATATATAGATCAAAAAAAGCCTAACAGGACCTGGAAGGTCCTCCAAAAGCAAATATATTAATATCTCTGTAGCAAAATGTATAAATATTTATATAAGAAGGGTGAAGACTATGAAGAGGCTCATTTCAATTCAAATCAGGCTTTTAATCATACACATTCCCCCCAGAATTTTGGTTTTGGAGTTTTAAAAAAATATGGATAATGTCTTGTGGACCTATTTTTCAAGTTGTTAAAAAAAATAAATGAAATAACGTGTTATGAAAAGGATGTTGTGTACGGTGTCACCATGAAAATGAGAATTATTGTATTATCACAGCATGGAATCAATAGTTCATTAAACAACATTCAACATAACATTCAACAATAACAGTAACATTCAAAGAGCATCTACTACATGTTCATCATTGTTCTAGGTGCTGGTGCTTATGTTATTAATGGACTAAGGATCCATTTCTTCCATTCAGCCTCTTGCCCAGAGGATGCATGTGTTTCTACACACTATTTTCCCAAGTGTGTGCACACCCAGGATCAGTCTCTTGTTTCTTTCTTAGGCTTATTAAGATACTTCATTATTTGGAGCCTTAAAAAATACTTCAGATAAATTAAATTTTCTACTTTTCCGAACAAGTTAGCCCTAGAAGGTCTTCCGGTGAGTCACATTCTGAGCAGAGAAATCTGGCATTGAGGCATAATTAACATTCTGGGTTGCCCCCAGTTTCTATGGAGATGAGTCTAGCCCCTCGGGGGAGGAGTGATGGATGTGTAATCTCCGAGATAAGTAACTGACAGGTAAGAAATTTTCCTTTCTCAAATGCATTAATTATTCACATTCATTATTCATCAAACACTGTGAGTTTCCATTTAGAAATTGGACCAAATAGAGAAATTCTCCCCTGCCCGCCCCTCATAATCAGATTCTTCCAGGGACTGCTAAGCATTTGACTAGGTCTGCTCTTTGGTCTAGTTTCATGGCAAGTGTTTGTCTGATGTTGCTGGGAGATGGAATGAAGATTAAACACTTTGTTGACTACAATAGCACAGACTTTTGGGGGGTTTCAACTTTGCCAATCCCTGATATTTTCTTGCTATCATTTCTTTCTTCTAGAACATTAGCTTGGTAAGAACCCAGCTCTTAGCTGTCCTGTTCACTACCATTTTTCCAGCCCCTAAAACAGGATATAGACACTTGATAAATGTTTATGAAATAAGAGAATGAATGGAAGAGATTTGGGTCTGGGGATGCAGAACCCATCAGAGGAAATGCCCATATGAACAACCCAGCCTTAGTTCCTTGAGGGATTGCTGTCTACATCCTCCTCTCCCCTGCTAGATGATAACATACATTGAGACACAGAGAGAAGGAAGCTGGGACAAGACCCTTTGTCCATTCCAAGATAGGCACCCTTTGGCTTTTGGCACATGCTTTAAATCCTTTCTTATTGGGAACATTGCCTTTTAATTGACTTACTTGAACCTAGACCTGTTCTTTGCCTGAAGTGTATCCCAGAACCATGATCAGTCAGGAACTCTGGATTGCCTCAACAGGCCAGGTTGTGAAACACCAGAGTGCCTAGTCCCAGGATCCAGCATCCGCTCAAGGTTTGCAAAAAATAGGTTCTCTCAAGGCTGATTCATCCAATGACCAGTTTCCCAAAAACACGTTCTCTATGATCAATTTATAAAGTAGATTGCCTTTGGTGTTCAATAGGAGGTTTCAAAAGCTCTTGAGTTTTTCAGTGGTGTATTTTTGTTTCATATTACTGTTAGTTTCATCAGAGCTGTGTCTCAACGGCAGGTCAAGGTTTCGTGCTTTGTAGATTTTCTTCTCATTGGATCTGTGACTTTTGGGCATGAGGATTTTTTTTTTCATGTATTTTAATCAGGCATTGTGAGTATCTTAAATGTTACAGATAGTGTAAAAGACAGGGCAGGTGTCTACTAACACATTCTAAATCAACTTTACTGCCTAAGTACTTGTTGACTGATTCAAACAAGTGAATATTTTGTTTGGTTTTGAGCATGAGAGAACCTTCGGGATCTGAATTATTAAACACACATAGAAGTGATGTTCAGTCCCCCTGAACTGAAAGGGCCATGTGACTGAGGGGAAACAGTTTCAGGAAAGCTAAAACTCATTGTCCTTCTCAATAGCACATCCTTTCGTTCATGCATTAATTCAACATGTATTGAGTCCCTTTTTACTGCTGGGCCTTATTCTAGGGACTCGGAATAAAAGAAAAATAAGACAAGGTTCCTACTTTGGAGACTAAGACTAGTCTCCAATTCAAAACTATTTTGAAGTTTCCTGGTAAGATGTAAGGCCCATTCTGTTGAATTCATTTAACCTTTTTTTTTTTTTCTTCCAATTTTAGGGTCTTTCTTTTAGCCTGTTTCACCTTCCACTCTGACAGGTATAATTAACACGTCTTAAACATATTGGAGTTGATCATCATGGCCCGTCTTAATTCTTGTGAAAATGTCCTTTCTCATCTTGGAACAGTCAGTTCCACAAATGCTGCCTGTATGGTTAGAGACTGCAGCTTTATCCCCTCAGCCTCTTCCTGCCCTGGCAGCCCTGTCCCTTCCAGGACCGTGTGAATTGGAAGACTTGTGTTCAAGTCCTGCTCTTCCTTTGGAAGCTCGAACTCTGCATCTGTTAAGTGGGCTAATGGAGACTAACTCACAGTATTATTGCAAGTAAAATGGAGCTAGGAGTACTTTGTAAGCAATGAGACAATAATGTGAGAGATTATAATAAAGTAGAGCAAGTCAGGTGCTAATGCACAAATAAGGAAACACTGCAGGAACATAGAGGAGAGAAGGGCGATCAGCAAGGTTTTGCAAAGCTGGTAAAGCAGAACATTCCAGAAAGAAAAAAAAAAAAGCAGCTGGATATAGTCCTATATGTTTGGCAAAAAATGAACAAGAGTGATTGTAGATTAGGGGGGATGTCATAGGTATTGATAAATTAAGTACAAGTCAGTTCCTGAAGAGCTCTATATGCCATGTTAAAGAGTTTGAGCTTTATTTTCAGAGCCACTGAAAAGTTTCTTTTTTTTTCTCTCTCAAGATTTTATTTATTTATTTGGGAGAAAGAGAGAGAGCCTGTGCAAGCAAGGGAGAGGGACAAGCAGATTCCACACTGAGCACAGAGCCCGATGTCGGGCTCGATCTCACCGCCCCAAGATCATGACCGACCTGAGCCAAAATCAAGAGTCGGATGCTTAACCCATTGAGCCACCCAGGTGCCCCGAAAAGTTTCTTTCTACAAATAATTTCTTGTGCGAGCCAATATTGTGCCAAGCACTGTTGTAAGCACTTGTGACTTATCAGAAGAATCATAAAAAGAACACCCATGCATCCAATTTAAGAAGTAGTTTAAGAGATGACAGATCCCCTGTGAAACTCTCTGTGTTCCCCTCCTTGGTAGAATCCCAATTCCCCAAGAGTAACTCACACTCTAAATTCGGTGTTTGTTATTGCCTTGTTTTTCATTACAGTTTTGCTCATATGTGGGGTTCAATGACTGTTTGCTGGATAGAGCAATGAAGACACATGTCCCCATGCGGTGGTCTCTGGTGCCCTTTCTCACAGCTGTTGCTCCCATTTCTGCTGCCATTTTATCATTCCACAATCTTAACGTGACTGTCACTCTCAGGTTTCTTGATTTACATGCTGGTGTGAGTCTTTATCACATAGTTATGTTTGTTATCAAAACAGCTCTATACAGATTACTTTCAGAATCCCGTTCAACATAGCAATGATTTATAATTTCTGCCTCCTTTCCCCATCTTTATCTGCGTTAAGTAGAGTTATTATAATCTAGACATTTTGTGTTTTGTGCTTGAGCTTTTTGCTTTCTGTTATTCTGTAATGCCTATATTTCTAGGGAATGTTTGTATTAATTATTTTTATGAGTTCCCAATATTCTATCAAGCAAATATATTATAATTTGCTTTATCATAATTAAGTTGCTGGATATTCAGGTTGCTTCCAATTTTAAACTGTTATAAGTACCATTGCTATAAAACATTGCATTTTACTTATAAGATTTTTTTTCTTGTCTTGAATTATTTCTTTAGGATATATTTTCATGAATGAGATTACTTGGTCAAAGGCATGATTAATTTTGTGGTTCTTATTACCCGAGGGGCTTGCTTTACATGAAAAAAAATTATTTGTTTTTCTGATTATAAAAGTAATTCATGCTCATTATAGAACACCCGGAAGACACAGAAATGCGTAAAGGGAAAACCAAAGCTCTCTCCTAATCTTATCCCACAAAGATAACCATCGTGAACGTTAAATTTTTTTAGTCCATCATTAGCATTTTGGTAGATTTCCTTTAACTTTCATAAGTTGGGATCATCTATTGTTTTGTATCCTGCTTTTTAAACTTGCTTATCAGCTCTTCCCATGTCACGTAATCGTTTTCAAAGAAGTAATGTTTTTTTAATGGCCACATAATGTTGTGTTATGTGGATGGCTATCAGTCCCTTCTTACTGGACTTTTTAACTGACTGGAACAAATGCTGTAATGAACATCCTGATAGGATGAGAATTCTGATTACTAGGACAAATGTATGGAGGTAAAGTGCTAGAGGAAGGATACAAATATTTTCAATTGTGGATCCATGCAGGAATCGTGAGCCTTGATTTGTAACATTCCTTTGCCACTCTGCAGTTTCCTAGTGCTGCTGTAACAAATTATCCCAAAGTTAATGGCTGAAACAAATACAAATTTATTATCATAGAGTTCTGGAGGTCAGAAGTCCAAAATGTGGCTCACTGAGTTAAAAATCAAAGTATCAACAGGGCTGCATTCCTTCCAGAGGTTCTAGAAAGAATCCATTTCCTTGCCTTTTCTAGCTTCTGGAGTGCGCCGGCATTCTTTGGCTCATGACCCCTCCCTCCATTTTCAGAGCCAGACTATGGGGCCAGGCCCTCACACTGCCATCTCCCTGGCTCTCCCTCTCCTGCCTCCCTCTGCCACTTTCATATTAGAAAAGTGTTTACAGTGGGCCCACCTGGATAATCCAGGCTCCTTACCCTATCTTAAAGTCAGCTGTTTAGCAACCTTAATTCCCCTCCTGCCATGCGACCTAATATATCCACAGGTTCTGGGGATTAGGACGTGACCATATTTTGGGGTGTCATTATTTTGCCTACCACACATTCCTTCCTTTGTGTATTGTCATCCTACCTCCCATTGCTTTGTTTGGTCGGGAGTCAGTTCCACCAGGATTCAACAGAAAGCCAGAAGTGTTTTGGTCCTCAACTATGTGTAAGACACTACCAGAAACAAAGCCCTAAAAAAAAATCTGTGCTGATGGAGGAAATATTTACTTACACAAAGACCTTAGTCAAAGCAAAGTATGACTAGTGACAAAGAGCAGTCCCAAGTAACTCAAAGGAACACCGAGGACAGCCTATTAATTTTTACTCTGGAAAGCTTCCTGAAGGACGTGCCATTTGAACTGAAAAATGTAATGATGGCTAGAATTCTTACAGGTGGAGATGGGGAATGGCCAAGAAGGACCAGAATGACTAAAGGCCCAGAGACTGTGTTCAGAGATTGCTTGGTCTAGCAGAATGCTGTCTGATAGAACTTTCCATGATGCTGGAAATGTTCTCTAACTGTGGTGTTCAATAGGGTGCTCACTAGCCAAATGTGGCCACTGAGCACTTTAAACATGGCTGGTGCAACTGAGGAGCTGAATTTTAAATTTCAGTTTAATAAATTTAATTGTAAATAGTCACAGGTGGCCAGAGGTTGTCATCTAGACATCTAGAACAACACAGATCTAGAGTGACTAGAACAAGGGATCTTTTGAGGAAAGGGTTTTTGGAGACTGCATTAGATTTATTGAGGCAATGTAATACAATAGAGGGCCTTGAGAGACTCTGGACTCCGGGAAACAAACTGCGGGTTACAGAAAGGAGGGGGGTGGGGGGATGAGGTGGCAGGGGGATGGGTATTAAGGAGGGCACGTGTGGTGATGAGCACTGGATGTCATATGCGACTAATGGATCCTTGAACACTACATCAAAAACTAACGATGCACTATATGCTAGCTAATTGAACATAATAAAAAAAAAGAATCACACAAAAATAATCAGTCAACTTTAATTAATTCAAAAAACAATAGAAGGCCTTGAACCCTGTGCATTGGGTAATGGGGAGTCACTACAGTGTTTTGAGCTGGAGATTTACGTGATCACTAGCATGTCAGACTTAAGAAACTATTCCGATGGCTTTTGGAGGATGGGAAGGATGGGAGGAAGTTTTAAAGCCAGTTGATACCAGGACTGATACACAAGTCCTATTGAGTTCTACATATCTCCTAGTCAGTATTAACATTTTAGGGTGACTTCGTTGATGTCCATACTCTGGGCATTAGTATGTAGATATCTGAAGATATATGGATAGCTTTTCCTACTGGATTCTTAGCACTATTGGATACTTCCTATATCTTCTGTATAAAACTATAGAATTTTCCTAGCATTTTTATTCTTTTTCCACTTAAAGCAAGTGATTGTAAGGGCTGTGAGGGCACAGACAATGTTATTCATTGTTGTAGTTCTAGCTCCTTGGAGAATGCTTGGCATAGTGTAACTGTTCAATAAGTATTGTGTAAGACAATGTCTTATTAGGTTGTTGAATTAGGTCTTGTGGTTCTGATAGGATTTCCCCGTACCTTTCCAAAAGCACGTTGTCCACCATAGTCCTGAAAGACTCTCACAATCCTCTTATGTAGCCAAATGTTCAGCTCCTACGGTTGCTTGTCTTTCAAGGTCATACCTTTCAACTGAAGAAGTTGGCCTCCCAGTCTCTCAGTTTTTATCCAGTGCTTCAAAGTGTCAAGAGAGTGACCCATAGCCTTTTGGATGCTTTATGGATCTATAAGCACGTGTAGTAGTTGGTTGCGTTTGGGAAGCTTTCTCATCTCTGTGACATCTCATGACATGTACTCCTCATGCCCTGTCCGTCCAGGCTACCTCCTTCCCACTCAACAGAGATAAGTCAACCTTGGTAATGGAACACTTCCCCCAGGCAACTATCATTGATTTCTTTGTACTGCTAGTACTTAAAAATCCTTATTTTTTCCGGGTATTTGACCGCTCATTTTGGCACTATTTTATATTATCATTTTACTATTTCCTACATATATATCTTGTTCTTTTTCTCCTCTGCACGATAGTATAAGTTCCTTAAACACAGATGTAGATGTAAACAAAGACCACCCAAATGAGAAGAAGCACAGGCTATTTATGCAGAGTTTGCTATGCTAAGGGAGTCGGCCGCCCTCACTTGGGTTGGGCAGAGATTCAAAGGCAGGCAGTGGAGTAGGAAAGATTTATAGTGGGAAAAAGGGAATGCTTCAAATGTGCCCTGACTGGAGGCCACTGGCATGGAAAAGCTGGAGGCAGGCTAACTAGAAGCAGAGCATTCTATGTGAGTGGTTGGGATTGTGTATTTGGTTTTCTTTGTTTGGTCCCAAGTTGGACGCCAGAACACAGAGTAGGGAAGCTGTCAGTTACTCATCCATTTCTACTCTTTGGGGCTGATTGCTCCAGGAGACAGTGTTTGGCTTCCTTGATGGTCTATTGTAGATAATGGGGTGTCTTCTGGAACTGATGGGTGCAGATTTTAGGTCAGTGTCCTGTTTTTATATACGGTCTGGCCATTGTCCGTTTGTATATTCAGGCTCTCACAGGGACTGTACCTTAGGCTTCTGTTCCACCTGGCCTTCCCCCATGCTCTCCTGGCTCTCTAGTGTGGTCTGCACACCCAGACATAGCACAGGTGTGTGGTCCCCATTTGGTTGAATGGCATGGCTGCACATCCGGTAGAAGCGAACACAGAGCTGCGAGGTGACTTGGGCAAGTCATTCAGGTCTGTTCCAGTGCATTCCATTCCCTTCACATTGACAGTATCCCTGTGAAATGTCAAGCCCTAAAAACCGTGCTGATGGCACAAAGAAGGGTGATAAGAAATCCCTGCTCTCAAACAGTCCTTAACAGATCCCTCTTTAGACTTTAGGTTTTCATCCATAAAATAGCAACAATAATTGCATTAAGCTGTTGGGCGGGTAGGACCGGATGAAGTACGCGAAAGCACGCAGCACGTTGTAAAGAGTTATAAGCCGTGAGGACGTTTTGCTATTTTAAATGTTTAATAATTGTTTTTCCGAAAAGACATGCGGAAGATGATGCATCTTGATAAACTTTTCCTCCATATTTTCTATAAGTTATGATATAATCATGCCATGGACAGAGCACCTCTGCATTTCTTTTTCTAGATTTTTTTTTCCCCTTAGGGATCTGGGTATAATTATACCTCTGTCTTTTCAGGGGGTGATACAGTTTCAAAAGCCTGTTTAAAGGATTTCTAGTTGCCAAGCTGTCCTGTGAACTGGCCAATACGATTCCTTGAATCATCGCCCAGTGCGGACCCAATTTATATTTGGAATTTCATGCCATCTTGAAGGAACATCATCCAGTGCCAGGGTCTTCTTTGAGCTAATTGGGCTTTGGCAGTGATGTCATTCCATGGTGGGCGTTTGTCGAGACTATGGCAGTGATAACGCAAGTCTCATTTTCGGCAGCGTGTGCCCATGTGTGCAAAAGGCTGCCCCCCTCCCTCACAGGCAATCACTCCTCCTGCTGTAGTTCCACTTCTGGTCCCTTTCTGAAGACGGGAGATCAGTAGGCTATTTATACCCCATGGCTAGAAACATTCCTCTCCTTCTAGTCCACGTGCAACTATTTCTCCTGTTATTAACATGGCTTAAAATATAATGAGGGAGAGCCATCATCAAACTTATCTAACTTTTGATAAGGAGGAGACAGTCATAGAGTCGTAGGGGGAGGCGTCTCCTGGGGCTAAAATGACAGGTGTTGGGATGAAGCAGATCTGTGTGGAATGGTTGCCCAGATACGGGTAGCTGTGCATATCGGGCAAGGTTGTTAACCTTTACCAGCCTGTTTCCTCACCAGGAAGATGAAAGTAATGCTCTTTGTCTTGTGGGGTTGCAGGTTAAATGTAACCCAGATTTATGGTTGTTCCCCTATGTCTGATGACTTTGCCGACCTCAGATTTTCTTCCTATCCTGTGAAGTAATCTTCATGACCCAAGAGCACTGGGGAATAAGGAAGACTTTTCTGGTGATTTTCCAGGGGAGATGAAGAAGGTTTCCTTACATGTCTCACGGTAGGTTTTTGCAATCCCTAAAATCCTTCCAGAACACTGTCCTCAGTCTCTGTTCTATTATTTCTAAACAATTCAGTTCTGCCCCAAACTTGCACACCGTTGCAGTCATGCCAGTCCTACGGGCATTTTGCCATATGGTAGTTCAAAAGCCCTGTCCATTAAGTGGACATCCAACTGCCTATCAGAAGGAACTGTGGCACTTGTCCCTTATTATGTATGACATATGTTTTATGGCATCCCATCTTTCACTCACACGGTCTATCGAAGTATTGTTTGCAGTCATGTTCAAGTTTCCCCCCCAAGAAGTGTCCTAAGGAGGAACATAAACACAACTTCCCTCATTTTTCTGCATTAGTTTTATATCACAAGTCTCATCTTTCTGGATCTTAGCAAGTCTCTTTGGACTTCCTTCTCCCCCTGTGTGGTTTGTCAACTATTCTGCTGGCCCGGTCACTTTTTATCCATTTAACTGCAGAGAATGTGCTCTGGGCCAGACATTCAGCCAAAGGATGGGAAAAGACAGGGCAGGAAAAAAAAGTTCTTGGGTGAACTCAGCCACATCACATGGAGTAGTAAGCCATACGACACTTCATGAGCTAGTGTTCATGGCAGGGCAGGTGGGAGAGATTCATTGTGCCTAGGAAGTAGGGAGCAAAGGAAGGTTTCAAGAGCCCTGATGTTTGATGTAGGCTTTAAGGAACAAGAAGAGATTTTTTCCTAAGCTGTGAAACAGATGATGACAATCATTACAGACCTTTTTGGGTGTGCCAGCCAAAATCAAAGTGAGAACATCAAGGGGGAAAGGAAATGCAAGGGGACAGAATTAAGACCTTTTATTAAATCATCTCTTCCTGTGTGGAGACCATGTTCACATACTAGAGGGTTTTGTATTTTCCTTTAATAAGGAAGGCCATTCCCTTTTAAATGAAGGTTCTTTCCCTCTTAGTGAGGTTAAATGACTTGTCCAAGTTTGTATGCTTAATAGGTAACAAACAGAATCTAAACCCAATGCCTACCACAGGGTCTAACCCTTAGTTTGTGGTCAATAGCTAATATTTATTGTGTGAACAACGAATGAATGAATGAATGAATGAGTGAAGGAGAGAACTCAGTACTCCTGACTCCCATATAATATGATATCTGCTACTTGGCATTTGTTGTTGTTTGGTCACATGCTAGCTGATGATTATCACTGTCTCGAACAACATCCCAAGGATGTACCTTGAGACCTTTGTGGCTCCTCAAATTCATGAAATCATCTATAACACATGGATTTTTTTTTTTTTAAGATTTTATTTATCTGGGAGAGAAAGAGCACAGGAGGGAGTGAAGGGAGGGGCCCAGGGAGAAGCAGACCCCGTACTGAACAGAGAGCTGGACTCTGGGCTCTATCTCAGGACCCCAGGATCATGACCCAAGCGGAAGGCAAACACTTAACCGATTGAGTTACCCAGGTGCCCCAGATTTTCCTATTTTAATATGGAAATTTTGCATAGGGCAAGGAGTCCACTAAACATTCTTTCTGACCCCAGTCTCACTACCTTCCAGTCTCTCCTGCCCATGGCCATCAGGCTCTTAGCCTGATATGACCCGTGCCCCTCATATGCTTTCTTTGTGGCCTGTTACAGGCCAATATTGCTTCTCCAGTCCAGAGTTAGAGCCTCCAACATGCCTTCTTATCCTTTCCTTTCACTTCATTTATTCTTGCATTCATTCAACAAATATTGAGCTTTTCTTAAGAATTAGACCCTGTGTAGTATACTGAAGATCCAAAGATAAAGAGGAAAGACACATAGTCTCACCTCATAGAGCTCACTCTCCGGTGGAAAAAACAGTAGAAAATGAAAGTTGTGTTATGTAATAGTTTATATTATGTCATGGTAGTTTTGTTAAGTGCCACAAAAGGGAAGTATAGGATGGCGAGTCTGTTTAGCAGGGGAATCTAATTTGTTTAAGAGGGTTAGGAGCAGCTTCCCTGAAGGACCGCCTTTAGGGGGGGTAGGAAATAGCTCAGCAAAGAGATGGGGATGGAGGGGGCATTCCTGGCACAGCATAGGTAAAGGCCCTGAGGTAGGACAGAACTTGGTTTTTCCAGAGAGATTGAGAAAGCCTCATGGGCCTGTCATGGTTTGGCCCAACTACAGCTTCACGATGACTTCCTACTGCACTGGGAGCAAAATCCAAAGTCCTTCTTCTCATAAATAAGATCACACATAGTCTATAGAGCCCCTACTACAGCTCAAATCTCATTTCTTCCCTCTTCCCCCGCCCCCACTGGTCTCATCTTGCTGTTCCTCAGAAATGGCAAACATAGTGCTTTTTCTGGGCACCTGCATTTTTTTCTCCCCTCCACCAGACCACCCTCATACCAGATATCTTCATAGCTCACTCCCTCGTTTCCTCTGGGTTTGCACTAAAATGTTACTGAAGGGGCCTTCTCTGCTCACTCTTCCAATGCCAGGGGGTAGAGCTCAAGGGGAAAGCACTGGACTGCACTCTTCCTATGACAGTGACCCTCCCTTGCTCTCTGACCCACCATTCCGCCGGTCATTCTTTATGGCACCTACCAACCCCTGACATTGTTTTTATTTGTTAATGGATTGTGTCTCTCCACTAGCTTGCGACAGTCATGATTAAAGGTACATTTTTGATTGCTGTGTCCTCAGCACCTAGGAGAGTGCCTGACTCACAGTGGGCACTCAACAAATATGTGTAACAGCTGAATGGGAAAGGTGATCCAGGACCAGACTGGAGAGGAAGCCAAGAACCACACCCTCTGACACATAGCATATATTTTCATGCCTCTGGGACTTGCTCCTACTTTTCCCCTCTGCCTGCAATGCCTCTCCCCACCCCCTTCCACCGTCATCTCCTACAGTGGAAGTCCCATTGATACTTCCCTTGTTTGAACTTCCACATAGCATTTAATTCGTCTTTGGATTCTAGTGAGTGGGATATATGTTTGACTCCAGTCCTCAAATAGATGGCTCCCATTGGATGAGACCATATTGGATTCATGCCTGTCCCCAGTCCATCACAGAATGTGAGCCAGAGTAGGCTCTCGGACAAGTCTTTGCTTAATTGGATGGCAAGAGGGCAATAATCCATGAGAGCTAATAATCCGGGTCGGGAATTATAACAAGGTCAGGGTGCTGGGCCAAAGAAGTCGTGGCTCGATTTGAAGAAACATACAGTTAAAGAGCATGAACTCAGACATGTGTTGCCTGCTTTTGAATCTAGCTCTGTCAATTACTAGTGATTTACTTAAACCCTAAAGGTCTTAGTTTCCATATCTGTAAAATGGGCCTAATAAGAATACCTCTCTCATAAAATCATTACAAAATTTACATCAATCACTACATGGAAATATTCAGAACAGTACAAGGAACATAGTGAAAACTGTATACATCTGTTGTTTTGATACATAAATTAAAAGCCTAAGATACTGTCTACAGGCAAGAGACCTCAAAGTCCAGGGGAGGTCTGAACTCGATAGAGGGGCAGCACCTGGAGATTTGCTTGGAAACCCTGGCAGGTCAGTCGTAGGCAAGGAGATCTTGGGAGCCGAAGCCCAATCCAAGCCCATTCTCTAGTCTGTTGTTTTATAGAAGGGGAGACTGAATCCAGGAGCCATCTTCCCCAGGCTCCCACCATGGCAAAGGAAAGCTGATAACTCCAGTGACCCCCCCACTCCAGGCTAATGTTTCTCCTGCTATTTCCCCACGATTTATCAGTGGAAGCCAATAACGCTCCCCAGATGGTGGTTTATTATTTATTTTCTTGTTGATTTCCTTCATTTCTCAGAGCAGTCAAGGAAGCTTATAGGAAGCTGTAGAAGGCAAACCATCAATTAAAGACAAAATTAGGGCTAAGAAACGTATACATTAAAATAAGAGGCCAGAATGATGGTGAGGTAGGAGAGAGTACTGATGACAGACAGATTATAAGGGTCTATGCAGTTGTTATTTTCATGCTTCAGAACTTCAGATGAAGTTCTGAGCTTCCTAACTGCCAAAGTGAAAAGAGATACACGAACAGTTATATAGAAAAGGGGACCAAAGTGCTTTTCTAGTTCTTAGCCCTTAGAGAAGTTCCTTATTTGTGCCAGGCTCCACAGGGTGACATTGAAGCTTTTTCTTCTGATGATCATTCTTCTGTCCTGGAGCCATCTTGACTGGTGGTTTGTCCGGATTTCTTCCCTAAGGGGGTTAAAAATTCTGAATTTGCTTGAAAAATCTTAGATCCTCATTCTGACTGTGCTGTGATTATGGGGTTCCCCTGATCAGCCAAGAAGTACATTTGTGATTCAACCTCTTAGAATTTCATGGTTGTTAAAAACCTTAAAGGTCATCAAGTCTAACATCCCCATTCCACTCACCTTCTGATGTTTGAATCTTCTCTGCAACAACTCCATCAAGTGGCCGTCCAGATTTTTCTTGAATGCCCCCTGTGACGGGGAGCTCACTTCCTTAGAAGGCCTCTCATTTCATGCGTCCACGAAGTTTTTTATTCTATCAACTTGACATCCGAATCTTGGCCATGCTCACTGAAAGCTACATTCCATCACTGAGGAAAGAAATCAAGTCAAATGGCCAGCAGGAAGAAGCTCTGGGAATCCTGAGCTCCCTTAGAAGTAGACTTCTGTTCAAATAAAGTGTTAAAATTAAAGCAGTATATATCTGAGTGGGGCCAATTGGCATGAACTCATCACAGCATATGGTGTGCTTCCTTTTATATGCATGTTTAGCAGCTAGTGGGTACCAAACCTCACACAGCTCTCAATTGCTAGCACTAATGAAGGATCTGTTTGCTTTGGGGGATAAAGATGGTATCACTGATTCACAGTTGTTTTTCCAGGAGTGATGAACAGATTTCATTTCCTCATCCCCACTCTCTTACTCGGCCCTCTATCGTCCCCACGACCACTACCTCCTTCAAACCTCCTTGTCTCTTGCCAGGACTGTTCACTTGCCTCTGTCTGGCCTCCCTGCCTTGGTTCCGGCCGTCTGCGGTCTGAGCTCACACTACCAGAGGGATCTTCATCGAGCACAGATTTGCCATATCACTTCCAGCTTGAAACCCTTCAGTGGTTCCCGTTAGCTCCTTCGGGAAAGCCAACTTTCTTAGCATGGAAGGTAGGCCAGGCGGGGGAGGGGGGTCGCCTGAGGCCACGCACTAGGACACAGTCAACTGTCGCCCTTGTGGTCAGTTGTGCCCTCAGAGTAGTACAAGGCCTGAAACAAAAGCTTACATTTGGAGAACTTTACAGTACTCACTCTTTTCACGGACAAAAATTCATTTTATCTCCAGGGAGCAGAAGAAGGAACAGATTCTCTCAATGCTCCCAGTAATAGTACTGCTACTACTGATTATAATAATAATATTGAATATTTTTATAGCTTATGTGTCAGGTTCTGCCTCTAAGCACTTCCTTATTTCATTTAATCCTCACGACAGGACGATGGCGCTTGCGCGGCGCTGAGAGTCAGGGCCTCCTTGGTGCCTCGCTCACCTCACCCTCATCCCGGCCCGGGCAGGACCCTGGACAGGCTTCGGGGGGGCTGCTTGGGGGGGCTGGATCTTAGGTGGGACGGTTGACCCAAGCAGAGGTTCAGCCTCGCCGCTAGTGGTCGGATGAGAAGACCCAGCCCAGGGTTTTGCATCAGGGTCGGAGAGCCCAAGGCCATCCTCACAGCAGGTCGTATGGTGGGGAGGGAGGTTCGGGGCTGGGACTCAAGTTCCCAGCTGTGTGCGCTGGTCGGGGGGGGGTGTCGCACGTACTGTTGCATTTCCGGACCCCGTTCCCTCCTCTGCATGGACAGCGTTGACGACCCCCCGTCTCCCTCCCATGTCCGGTTTGAAGGTGGCCATCAAGGTGTCTGACGAGCAGTAAAGTGATGCACCAACACAGCCTGAGGCCGGGAGAGGGTGTCCAAGTGGGTCCAGCTAATCCCCAGCCCTGACTCACCGGGCGAGCGTGGCGCGCAGCTGCCCCTTGCTGGGGCAAGACTTCCTATGACAGTAAGGGGGTTGAAAGAACTCAGCTTGACCAAGGCAGCTGTGCTTCCTGTCCGCACGCACGTTGGAAGAACAGCTGCCGTCCCACCATCCCAGCCCAGGGCCAGCAGGCAGCCAGGAGCAGCACAGCCTTCCAATCCGAGCCCCGGCTCCGCCCTGGTGGCGAACGCCTCTTCCGGCTTGGCCACAGTGAAATGCCTCCTTCCGCATAACCATGGGGCCGTGCCCCTGCCTGCCTGGCCCATCACCCACTTCCTTTGCAGCTTAAAACATGCCACTTCCTCAAGACTCGGAGGCCCACCTTAGGAAGTGTGAGATCCATGTTGATAACTAGCTAGGAGGCTAATTGAAAATATTTTGGGGTTTGCATGTTAGCTCTGTCAAATCAAGTAAAAAATCGTTCTTATCTCCCATAACCAGCAGTTATGCAAGTCTGCCAATGGCATTAATTAAAGCACGTTCTTACTTCTCAGAGCATTTATTGTAGAGGAGGAACAGGAACATTTAGGGGCCTATTTTAATCTCTCCAGGAGCCAAAACCCCGTTGGAACTCAGGCTGTATGGGGCGAGTGTATCCTGCAGGGCGGAGGTATCTGATTCCTTGTGGGCAGATATTTGAGTTCCATATTTATGCAGCACTGTATGTGTCCCGGGTGTCAGCTCAGGAGGGATAGGCTATCCCCCAAGTGAACCTCCACGCTCCCCACATCACCACTTGAGATTTCAAGCCTTACCTTGACCCCGTGCGGCGGGCAGAGTGGATGCTGTCTGTAGAACAATTTTGCATCCACTACCCTTTTCTGATCTTCACAGCAGCTCTCTGGTGTTGGTTATTATCCCTGCACTGCAGATGAAACATCTTAAACCTGCTTGTTATAAAACAGGGTTGAACAGAATTTTTGCAAAGGGTCAGATAGTAAATATTTTAGACCTTGTGGGCCATGAGGTCTCTGTCCCAACTCTCAACTCGAATATTGTAGCGTGAAAGCGGAGATAGACACTGAGTAAACAAAAAACATGGCTGGCTTCTAATAAAATTTCCATTTTCAGAAAGAGATGGTGGGCCATACTTTTCTGATCTCTGCTGTAAAGCACTCAGAATGTTGTGGGGCAGGGGACGGACGCCTTCGATAACTAGAACACCTTAATGAGGGTGTTTGTTATAAACTCAGTAAGCGTAACTGAGTGCCTGAGTGTGTCCGGCACCGTAGGGGATACACTGGTGAATCATTGGTAAATCAAGGAGCTCACGATATGGTGGGGGAGACACCTGTTGGAGCTGACGTCACTATCATACACGTCTCAGAGTGCTCAGGGCCCTTAAAGAAAGTGGATGGATGGGACTCAGAACTCACAGCCTCAGGAATATCAAGGAGCTTTCTGGAGGAAAACCTGTTAGCTGGGCTTTGAAGAGCAAGTTGGATGGAACTCAAAGCCTTATTTATGGGGCTGGGGGAGGCATACTTGTTTGGAGGGTCACGGTGATCGTATTTCCCCTCCTCACTGTGCTCCTCCAGCCACCAGAGACCAGCCATGTTCAAAGCCGGCGTCCAAGCGAGAGCCGTTGGAGGACCAGTGTGGTGGTGAAGGGCACCTGGAGGTCTGGGTTCAGGATGGTGCTCCAGGCCGATGGCTAGAGCAGATCCGAATTAGGCCATGCAAGGGCCGGCTGGAGCGAGACAGGTAGTTATGGGCAGCCGAGAAGAAGAAGTTGGGGTAGAGGACATCTCATGGCACTGAGTCACAGGGAGGGGCCGTGGCTGTTGTGGAAGCTTAGGTTGCAAGTCACGATGCTGCGGCTGCGTCGCTGGCTCTGGGTCCTGGGCCGGGGGGCGCGTCCCCCATGCTAAGTACAAGCAGAGTGACCTCACCTGGGGCTCATGCCGGGGGTGCTCGGGGCTCCCGAGGCACATTCATCGCCAGTGTCTGTTCATCTTCACAGCACATCCTACGAGATTGGTACTACCACGCCCATTTCACAGGTGGAGAAGCTGAGGCTCAGAATAAGGCACTGCTGTGCCCATGGGTTTGAAGCTAGGTCTGTGTGGCCCTGAAGCTGGCTCTTTTCTCATTGCTCTCTTCAGCTCCACAGTACAAGCGCCAACTGTTAGAGATGCAAGAGTTGGAGAAGGAAAACCCAGGTCAGAATCTCAATCGGCAAAAGCCTCTCGAGTGGGCTTAGGGCTCAAAAGAGTGCTTTCGCAGGAGACAAATTCCCACCCGACTGGAAGCGCCGGGCCCCCACGGAACGTGCTTCTGTTCTAGCGCCGCCTGCTAGAGGCAGGGAGAGTGTCTGGTCCCAGGCTGTCTCCTTCAACCCTCCGAGCTCATCCCTACCCCTCCCTGCACGGCTGCCGGCTGGTGGGCGTGGGAATGCTTCCGGGCTCTGCCCCCTTTGCTTCCAGCCCTTCCTCAGCCTGGTCCCTCTGGCTTCTAGCTCTTTCCAGCCAGTGGCTTTGGATTAATTATTTCTTTGGGCAGGTTTTCAGGGTTCAACTGTCAGAGTATCTACCACCAGGCCTCAGTGTTTATTCCCGAGGACCGCATGCCCAGGCCTCACATTTGTGTCAAGCCCCTGGTGTCTATTTTTAACCTCATCTCAAATCAGGGTTGTGCACATGGTCTCAGCGGGGCACTGCCAAGCCTGGGAGAAGACTCTCCTCGTGCCACTGAGAACTCTGTCTCCTTATGAGACTAGAGCCCTGATGGTCTAGTAAATTCACTGATAATTTCTGTGATTGTCTTTGGAGAATAAACAAACATACAGTGCCTTGTTCATGTGGTTGAAAAGCCATAACTTTTTTTTTTTTTAAAAGCAAATGTTTCGGAGATACTGCGTTTATTGGGCCCCGTTTATGCATTTCTTTCTTTTGATTCAAAGTACTGAAAGCCTCCACCATAGAATGCCCTGTGATTCTCTCCATCCCTGAATAGCCCCGGTGCCCCCCACAGCCCCAGTTTTCTGGGACTAGGAATCACACAGAGAATTCTGCCTCTTGCCTTCGGCCCAGATCTCGGTTAACAGCCCCCAGCTCTGTCTCCAGTCAGCGCTTCTGCCCACAGCGCCGCTGCCTTCGTCTGCTCTTCTCCATCTCTCTTGGACTGTGATTTAAACATTCTGGAACATGATCGTTCTGTCACCACTTTCTTCCCGTGCACTCCATTTTCCACACTGCTCTTACAGTGAAGTCTCTATAAAAAGCACATCTGATCGTGCCCTCCCCGGCTGCAAACCCTCCTCCGTAGCTCGGTTTTACTCCCGGCTTCGCTGGGGTGGGGGTCTTCGCTGCTGTCCTCGCTCCCCAGGACTCGTCTTGCACAGGGAGGCCCGCACAGGACGGCACCCTTGAGTCCCAGAGGAGAGAAGCACCCAAGGCCACTGCCTTCCCCCACCATCCCCCTCCAGCCTCACCAGACCCATCAGCCAGACAATGCGGTCATCGTATAAATCTCTTTCCCAGACCCAGGAAGGGGCATCCAGCATCAAGATACAAAATGCAGGGACTTCCTTGTTGTTTTACCTCACAGCAGAAAGGGCCCGAGGTCCTCCGGGCGATGTCTCACTTTGCCGATGGGTTCCTCTCGGGTTCTCTGCACGGTTTTCTCTTCAGTTCTCAAGCGTGGTGTCCTCACGGCACCTTTACCCAAGGGGCAGTTGTCCCTCTCTGATTTTGCAAAGTTGAGGGACACCTCCGGTTTCAGCACGTGCCAGAGGGAGAGGTGAGAGTGGCTGTCATTCTGCTGGGTCACCGAGTCCCTTCGCCTCAGTCTGTTAGCATGTATCGACCTGGCCCTTTTTAGAAACCCAAGTAGCCTCACTCTGGTGTCTGGTTTTAGCTAACAAGCCTGGCTTTCCTTGAAGAGAAGCCAGGCTAGCTGTAGGTGGCTGGCTTCTTTGCCAGAAAGGTGAAGGGTAGCATGGCTTGGATCCATAGCTGATAGAAAGAAAGGGAAAACAGAGGGGTCACCGGATTCCTGTCACAGTGAACTGCGGGCCATCTGTATTCGCTTCTGAGGGCCGCTGTGACAAGTTACCACATGCTTGGTGGCTTAAACACTGGAGACATAATCTCTCACAGTTTGGGAAGCCAGAGGCCTGAAATCAAGGCTGGCAGGGCCATGCTCCCTCTCAGGGCTCCGGGAGAGAATCCTCCCTTGCCTCGTGGGCTTCTCATGGCTCCACGTGTTCCTCGGGCGTGGCAACACCCTCTGATCTCTGCCTGCTTCTTCATGTGGCCTTTCCTCTGTGGACTTTTTGTTCTCTCCAGTCTTGCATCTCCCTCTGCTTTTCCTTCATAAGGGTACCCGTCATAATCTGGGATGACCCCAGAGGAACTCATCTTGAGGTCCTTAACTTAATTATAGCAGCAAAGACCCTTTTCTAAATAATGTCAGATTCATGGGTTCCTGGTGTTAGGACATGGATATATCATTTGGGGGAGCCACCAATGAAATCCTTTGTGCCTTTGCATCGGTTCTTGTCCCTCTAACCTTGATCCTTCATGGTCCTTCACCATCTTCCCACCTGTCCACCATCATCATTTTCTCCTCACTTTGCAAACTCATTTTATCTTTATGCTGAGTAAAATAAGTCAGGCAGAGCAAGACAATGTGTGGCCTCACTTCTATGTGGAATCTAAAAAAGTTGAACTTCCAGAAACAGACTAGAATGGTGACCAAGATGATCAAGATTTGCAGATTAAAAATTTTTTAAAGGTGGTGGATATGTTAATTAGCTCGATTGTGGTAATCGTTTCACAGCATATACACATATCATCACATTATACTCCTTCAGTATCTACAATTTTTATTTTCCAGTTATTTAAAGCAAGGGGGTAAAAAGAGTTTCCCTTAAGAGGGATAAGGTCTTTCCCTCCCCATCAAAGAAAAGACAGGAGAGATAATCGTCCCCTCTGCACGTGGTTTCCATCTGTGCCTTCTCCACTTAGCTGCGAGGGAGGTGGAGAGCGGAAGCGCTCGTGAAAGATGGCCTGGCACAGACTCCAGAGACATCCAGAGTGACGATCGGTCCTGCTCACCCTCAGCCCTCAGGGCCTATAGGAAAGAATTAACTTGCTCTTGCAGATCTTGGAGAATGAATGGTGAATTAGGCAATACCACTTTCAAGACTGAGCTCTGCTCCGATTGCCCATGACCTTCCCTTCTCTGGGCTTCACCTCCCTCCCTAGGAAAATGAGACGGTGAGTGGTGAGAGCTTGGTTCCAGGAGGAGCTCTCACCAAGGACCACTTTGGTCTCTGGAGACCAACTAGAGCATTTCTGCAAGGCTCTCCCAGCACATGAATCTATAAGACCACAACACAGGAAATCTTCACTGCCCACACATTTTTGGGACTCGCCGGAAAGTTAACAAACACTTGATGGAAACAAGGACAGTGCCGGCTTTCAAAAGGCACTAAGGACAAGGAAACTGTTCTGGTTCTCAGGGCGTATGAGCTAATGTGAGGGCACATCTCTTTAACAGTTCCATAATACTGACCAGACAGGGATGCATACAGTGAAAGAGCAAGTTAAGGGAAATCCAGGAAGACTTCAGGGAGGAGGTGACATTGTAGCTATGTTTAAGTGTGAAGAGGAATTAGGCAGGCAGTAAAGGAGAAAAGGAAGGAAGGGCATCCAGGCAGAGTGACAGAATTCTGACGGTTTAAAGTAAATGAGCTGAGATGCCTAGGTATGAATGATGCTAAGAAATGAACTCCAAAACTAATGGTGTATTGTATAGTGACTAACATAATAAAAAAAGAAATGAGCCCCAAGAGGTAGATTGGAGTCTGAATCAATTATAATGCATTTCATTGCCCCTACTCAAAATCAGTTCAAACTTGCTTAAACATTAAAAGGGATTTATTCATTTAGGAAACTGGAAAGCCCTGGAGTAGGGCAGATTTCAGAACTGATTTGTTTCAGTTGCCCAAGAATGTTCTTAAAGTCTGCCTTCTCTCTTTCTCCTCTGCTTCTGCAGGATCGGCTTCATTCTAGGTCTCTCTAGCCAAAAGATGGTTGTCAACTCACTCCTCCTGGGGTTATGTTCTTCCTTGGGGGATAAGCCTTTGGTCTGGGTATAGAGAGAGAAGATTGTTTCTGGGAACTCTCTTAGAAGATTAAGGTAGTCTCTTTTATAGAAGCTTCAAGCAAATGTCTACTTTCATTTCACCAACCTGAGCTGGGCAGGTCGTATATTCATTCCTGAATTTATATCTGTGGCTGGAGGTGAGGGTATGCTCATTGCCATAAGCCAATCACAAGCATGGTCCATAGGTTGAGACTAGAGACGGCTTCCTCCAAATCCGGGGTACTATGGGGTTAACAAAAATCCAAAAGAAGGGGAAATAAATGTTGGAAGGTGCCCCAGATATTATATATTGCACAGACTCCTTTTGTAGTTACAGGTCCTACATGTGGCCAACGATCTGCCAACAGGGGGCTGAAATGAACCGCGGAAGGTGCTGACTGTGTGAACAGATGGGCTCTTTGGAGAGGCCCCAGTGCTGGGGCCTCTGCTTCTTCCAGGACGACTGTGGTGGAGCTTCTAGGTCCATTCATACTAGAATGGTCCTGCACAACAAAGGGGTGTTTCTTCCGACAACGTGGCTCCTCTATTTGTTATTTCTGATTATAATGGGATCCAAGTCCAGTTCTGGGGCCCTCCTGGAGATCCTGTGAGATACCCAATATCCTTTCATAGATCCGTTTCTGCTCACATAAAGTGAAGTGGATTCTGTTTGCAGCTAAGAACGCTGACAATTACTGACTTCCTCTATAGACTTCGATGTCAGGAAGTTATTTTTATGGAAAGGAATGCAGCCTTTATCTTTTTATGTGCAGGACAGGAACCACTGATGAGTTTCAAATGGGAAAGTGGTAATGATAGGACAAGATCTCATTCCCCTTTTCCACCCACCCTTCCACTGAAACTAACTCTCAAGGTCACCAGGGACTTCCATTTTGTTAAATCTATGGGTCATTTCTCTCTCTCTCTCTCTTTTTTCAAAGTAAACTGTTTAGCAAAATCCGATACAGTGAACTGCTTCCTTTTTCTTGATCATTTTCTTCTGGCTCATTATGTGACACTTCCCTTGTTTTCCTCCCACCACTGGCCACTCTCTAACTATTCTTTGCTGGTCCCTCCTCCACTGCTGAACCTCTGAACATTGGAGTGCCCTCGGGCTCTTCTCTTCCTTCTTTATCCCTTCTCCCTAGGAATTCCATGGCTTCAAATAACAGGGATATATGCCAGCGACACTTAAATTTACGTAGTTAGCCCAAACTTTGTATTTCTCCCTGGATTTGTGTATCCCGCTATTGACTTGACGTTTCACTCGAATGTCTAATGGTTACTTGCAACGTAGTCAAAGAAAAATGTTTGTTTTTCTCCCAGCTTAGCTTCTTTCATTGCCCCCATTCAAAATGACACTGCCGTCCACACGACTGCTGGAAACCTAAGCCCAGAATCATCCTTGATTATTTTTTTCCCAATTTCCCCATGTCAGATCCATTGGAGAGTACTGGGAGCTCTACCTGCAAATTGTGTCTTGAGCCCACCTGTCGATTCTCTTCTCCCATTGCCATCCCAGCATCTGCTCCACTTCTGCCTCAGCTCCCGCCACTGTCCCCCCCTTTCACACCACCTGCTAGCTTCCTGGGCCCCCTTGTGTTCTTCAAGGAGCCACACTCATTTCTACCCTCGGGATCTCTTCTTTCCTTTCTCTGCAATGCTCTTCTCTCAGATCTGGGCACAAGATCCGTTCCCTTCTTGTCTCTAAGGCCTTGGTTCGGATGGGACTTTCCACCTAAGTATTCCCCCCCATGCATGTCACTTTCTATCCCAAGAGCCACTTTGATTTCTTCCTCTGACTAAGGAGTGATCTGAAATAACGCGGTTTGTTTCCTTTAGTAACGTTGTCTCCTCTGTCTGGAGAACGCAGAGACTTGCCTGCCGGGATCTCTTGACATACCCAGAAAAGTGCCTGGCACTTAATTGCAAGTGAATATGTCTCCGTGGGATAAATGAACATAGGTTTTAGAAAAATCACTCTGAGGACATTTTGAAAAATAGCCTTAAAAGGAAGAAACCTATGCCTTAGAAAGTCCTCTCCGGCTGGAATGTGCCGTATGTATCGGACTTGGAAACCTCAAAGTCTCTCGGAACCACAAACTGGACAGGATGTTAGGTGAGGTGAATTCAGTGTGAGTCAGCCCAGAAATGACTTAGGAGATTTCTTCATCGGTTTCCACAGGTGGGCTTTCTTTCTCTGTGCAGTTGCCTTTAAGTCGAATAGGTAAAATGTGGCCGAAATAGCTTTCTGTATTTGGGTTGCGGACACCACAAGTGTGTGAAAGTGAAATTAGATACTTTTCCCGTGGCAGCTCCTGACCCACAAACCACGGACAATCACTGTGGGGACAGAGCCATTCTCTGAGAGCGTCGTCTGGCGGGGAAGAAGCGAGGGGAATGAGCCCGCAGTGGGATGTGCTTCCCTCCCGAGTCAGAGGTCCTTTTGGCTGGCCTAGTGGAGGATAATGTGGGACAATTCTTTTCTTTCCACCTCTTCATTACCGCACAAAAGAGCACACAGATCTTCACAGAAAAGGGGTTAGCCAGGCTCCGTAACTCTAGGATTCTTCTTTCTCTCTTTACCCCAGAGCCCGAGTTCTCTCACATTCTTTTCAAAGCACAGTGGAAACAGAAAGGATGCTTAGAAAAGTGGATAAAAAGAAAACAGAATAGAAATCTCCTAAACCTGCCAAATTCTTCCCCCCGAATCCCATGTCGTGCACAATTTATATTCAGTAGAAAAAAAATTTTTTGTGAGACAAAAAAAAAAAAATCCCAGTGGCAATTATCCCCTTTCCTTATTATTATTATTTTTAAAATAGACTTCATGGAGTGCTTTAAATTCTTGGGGCCGCTCTTCCATTGTGCAGACTGAGAAACTGTAAACCTCGTAATTGGGAGAGCTGGGAGATCTGAAAGAGGGGGAAAACCAGACTTGAGGAGCTGGCAGAGGCCCCACAGATCCACATGGAAGCTGAGTGTTGCCAGTCTGCACGGACAGTCCCTTCTGAAAGGCATATGATGTTCTACTTGGCAGCACCACGTCGTAGAAAAGTGTGGAATTAGAAGACAGGAAGGCAGTGCTGCCGTCCTCACTGCTCGGGTGACCTTGGGCTTGCTGTTGAGGATTTCTGAGGCCAAGCTGCCTTGGGCTGCCGTGGGAGCTGTGCTACCTTCTACCCTGTGTCCAGTGCGGTCCTGAGACTTCCACACATCTGTGAGAGCACTCAGGAAATGGAGAAGGCCACTGCGTCTCTTCGTCATTATTTTCTAGTTTGTCAAACCAAAGTCGTAATCTAGAATGGGTAAATCTATTCGCAGTGAGTGTTCATTCATTAGACGGGCTGATTGATGATGAGTTGGGATTCTGGATTCAAACCAGAAGACAGAAATAAACCCTCTCCTGGTATTTTAGAGCCTCTCCAACTTAATAGGAGTGAATTTGTACATTTAGTGTAGAGCTTGAGTATTAGATAGGGCTACAAATGTGGCCGTTAAGGTTCGGTGAGAATAGCTGGTTTTATCCATTCAACATTTACTCAGTAAATATTTTTGGGTGCAGGTAAAGTGTTCGTAGCAGTGCTTGGCACATAACAAGTGTCCAATAAATTCCCACTGTTATTATTGTTGGTTGCAATCTTGGGCTGAGCTCTGGGGCTACAAATAGGCAAAGCCATGGTCTCTGCCCTTGAGGAACTCTTGAGTCTAGTGGGAGAGACAGATCTGTGAGTTGAAAACTACAGGAAAATAAAGCTGATGGGGACAAAGACTGACTAGAGTCAGCCTGCTTGTATTTGAGTTCTGCTCCATTATTTATTAGCTGTGTGAACTTGGGCAAGGTGACTTAACCTTTTTTCCCTTGTCTGTAAAATGGAAGAATATCGTTGATGTTAAGGGATCACTGAATCCGTGAAATTAGATAATTATTCATTCATTTACTTACCAAAGTTTTACTGAGTGTCATCGTTGGCAGAATGGCCACCCCTCTGCCCACCACGGGTACCCGCGGCCTGATCCCCAGAACCTGTGAGTATGTTAGGTTCCTCGGCAAAGAGGAGTTAAAGCTGTAGATGGAATTAAGGTTGCTAGTCAGCTGACCTTAAAATAGGACGATTGGTTTGGATTACTGGCCCGGGCCCAGTGTAGTCACAGAAATCCTCAGGAGAGGAGGAGGGAGGCAGGAGAGGAGTCAGAGTCAGAGAGAGATTCGAAGATGTTTCACTGCTGGCTTTGCAGATAGAGAAACAAGGCCATGGACCAAGGAATGCAGGTGGCCTCTAGAAACTGGAAGAAGCAAGGAAACGTATTTTCCCCCAGAGCCTTCAGAAGTAATACAGCCCAGCCTACTCCTTGATTTTAGCCTGGTGAGATCCATTTTAAACTTCTGACCTGCAGAGCTGCACAATAATAAATCTGTGCTGTTGAAGCCACTAAATTTATGGTAATTTATTACAGCAGCCATAGGAAGCTGATACGGATGTCAGCCATGTGCCACCAGACTCCGTTCGAGATGCTGGGGCTAAGCTGCCGGACACATACGCAGCCACACACTCGTGCGCTCGTACGTACCCTGGTCTTCTGGAACTTCTAGGATGATGAAAGGTAGACAAATAAATACATGTCGCAGTCTGATAAATGCTACGAAGAAAAATCCAAGCAGGGTAAGGGAGCTGGAGAACAAAGGGGAAGTTGTTTGCATAGGAGTGGTCAGAAGGCCTTTGCAGTGAGGTGGCATTTAAGCAGAAACATGGATGAGATAAGGACTTGACCCCCGTGGGTATTTACGGGGAAGAGCCATCCAGAGCGCGAGCTCCTTTCTGAGGGCTGCTCCTGTGAGGGATGCAGCTAGGAGACTTCAGCACATGGGGGAATGACCACCGCAGTTCCCACCGCAGGGGCTGTTGTAACCGTCTCTTCCGGGGTGCTGATAATTTGTGCGAGGATGCTTGCAGGGGAGAAGGCAAGAAATCCTCATTTTGAAGTAGAGCTCACCGATTTGCAAACGGAAAGAGAGACGTCAAAGCTGACCCTAAGCAAATGGAATGGATTGCCACTTGCCGAAATGGGGAAGACTGGACAAGGGGCAAGATTGGGGGAGAATAACCAAGAGTTTAGTCTTAGACATATTAAATTCAAGATGCGTTAGCCTCTCCAAGTAGGGAGACGTTGAGTTCGGAGGAGAGATCAGGGTTGGAGACGTAACTTGGAGAGAGATGCGTGGAACTGACCGTATCACTTTAGGGAGTGGATGGGGGTAGGCAAAGTAGAGATCCAGGATTGAGTCCTGGGGGATTCCATCAGTGAAAGATTGGAATGAAAGAGAGCTCCTGCAAAAGCACAGGGCCTGGCACGTGGTAAGTACCCAGGAGAGGCTAGCTAGCTGCTATGGACTGAATTGTATTCCTCTAAAATTCATATGTTAAAGTCCTAACCCACAATGTGACTGTATTTGGAGATACAGATTTTAGGAGGTGATTAAATTAAATGAGTTCATAGGGTTGGGGCCCTGATCTAATAGGATTAGTGACCTTATAGGACTCATGACACTGTAAGCAAGCTAGTAAGAGGGTTCTCACCAGGAATGGGTCCGATGACACCTTGATCTTGGATTTCCAGTCTCTGGAACTGTGAGAAGATGCATTTCCTTTGTCTAAGGCCCCCCTAGTCTGTGGTACTGTGTTAGGGCAGGCCAAGCTGGCTAAGACATGAGCCATGGAAGGGTGACCAGAGGCAGGGGTGACTTCGGCTAGAAAGAACTAAGAAAGCTGGGAGGACATGATTTGTCCCCAACTTTCTGACTGGCCCATGTCCATCCGTGTCCTTCTCTGGGCCTCAGCCTCCTCCTTTGCAGAATAGGGGCGCTGTTGATTTCTTGCATTCCATAAACTCTGTTTTAGGAATGGCATTGTTAGAAAACATGGGCTAAACAAATATTTCATAATATTTTTTTATTGTGGTAAAGTATACGTAACATAAAACTGACCATTTTAACCACTACCCCTCCCCAGGGCCTCTCATCTTCCCAACTGGAGCTCTGTTCCCATTAAACCATCACTTCCCTCCCGACCTCCCAGCCCCTGACTCCACTGCTCCACTTTCTGTCTCCGTGAATGTGACGACTCTAGGTAAGTCGTACGAGGGGACACGTACAGTGTCTGTGCCATTGCGTCTGGCTCCCATCACTTAGCGTGACATCTTCATTTCATCCGTGTGGTAGCATGGGTCCGGATGTCATTCCCTCCTGAGGCTCAGTAATATGAGTCATGTGGATCTGAAATCACAAGACCTGTGTCCAAATTCTAATTTTTCTACTTATGAGCTCATGTGACCTTGAGTGTGCCCTCAGCTTTCTCATTTCCTCATCCTTCAATAGTGAAAATAGTACCTACCTCACAGACGTGTTGGGTGGAGAATTTGACCTAATGGATGTGAAACCTCTTTAAAAAGATGATGATGCCCTGGTTATTTTTAGCCATGAAGAGGCCACTAGGTTGGCTGCCAGGGGTTGATCCCTCTCTCTTGGCCACCCTAGTGACATCTTTCCAAGCAATTCCTTGGCCCGCCTGCAGAGCTGATCCAATTCACTTATCATGGCCGTCAAATAAATGGACTTGGTTGTTTTCCTGTCAGCCTCTTGATGTGTCACATCAGCAGAGCCGAAGATAAGGAGCCTCTGTCTCCATCCCAGACGCCTTGGACCTGGGTGCCTCCATCATATGCCAGGGAAAGTACAAGCCCGAGGGCTGGAAAAATTGTCTTCCCTTTGGCTTTTTTTTTTTTTTTTTTTTTTGGCGACATTCTAAAGCAACATAGGCTCCCTGTTTCTGGGCCTGGCTCCGGGAGGTCAGTGCGCCCGATGGGGGGAGGTGGATTCATGGGAGGCGATGTGGCAGCCTGGCCTGAGAGTCTGGGGCCTGAGGTCCAAGTTGGGTCTCTTGTGGATGCGCTCTGGGACTGGCAGGGAGGCACCTCCCCAGTCTAGGCTGGTCACCCTCTTCTGTGTGTTGAAGGGTGGGACTCAATGGCCTCCGAGGTCTGGCTGTGGCCCTCTGTGAATCATGAATTATTTAGGAATGCAATTCCACTTTTTGTCGATGACTCCCGATCTTTCCTTCCCCCCCACTCTTCACACACTCCACTTGTCCCCAAGAGCTACCCATTTCAAGTTCAGCTTTAAACATGATCCTTACCCCTAGCACTGAGCCTATTGCTTCCCCTCTTCCTCTTCATTTTGACTTCTTTCTGGTCCAGTTTTCTGTCATCCAAAGGTGCTGGCTTTAGAAACCTCTGGTTTCCTAATGCATGCTGAAAGATTAATGGCAGGTTATGGCTTCTGTTCTCATTCTGGTTGCATTTTGGGAGAAGAGCCACACTCCAACTTCAGAAGAATGGTCCTCTCACAGTAGAGTCTAGACTCAGAGTGCAGAGATAGGCTCAAAAGTTGACAGGGGGCCACGTTGTGTAGACTTCCAAAGAGAAGCTAAGAGGTTTGGACTCTATCCAACAGCCGCAGGGAGCCACTGAGGGTTGTGGAGCTACATCTGAGCTGTATCTACTGGAGTCATTCAGGCAGCTTTCTGAAGACTAGACTAAAGTGGAAGAAGGCAGAGGCCGGCAGGAGAGGGAATCCAGCCTCTAGGTGAGAGAGACCGAGGAGAGAGGCAGCAGAGATGGAAGGGACAAGCCGGGTCTGAGAGGTTAGAGAAGAACAGACTGGACTTGGCCTGGTGGATGCGGGGATGAGAAGGAGGAGTTGAGAATGACGCCGCAAGGTGTCTCGCTGGAGAGGCTGAGGCAGTTTGGTCTGGGGTCAACAGGAAAACAGCTACCCTGCCGTTGTCCGTCAGCCCGCTGGGCTGCAGCCGCGGCCCCATCTGCTCCTGCCTCGGGACTTTGGCACTTGTGGAGCTCGGCGCCCAATTTTAGCTTAATGTCGCCTCTTTTAAGAGGCTTCCTTGATTGCCCAGTCTAAAGCCGTCTCCCTGCCCTCTCATCTCCCACCTCGGGTCTTCATTTCCCTTGCTCTTTTTCCTCCAGCTGATCAAGCTCATTCATCTAGGTGCTTCCTTCCACTAATTTAAGTTCCGCGTGTGTAGGGGTCTTACCTGTCTCACGCATGAGGGTATCCCTGGCACCCAGAAATAGGGCTTGGTTCACGGCAGGTGCCTAGGAATTGCGAGAGTTTAATAAACTGAAAAGAAAAAAGGAAGGGAGGGAGGGAGGAAGGAAAGAAGGAAGGAAGGGAAGGAGGAAGGCAGGAAGGAAGGCAGGAAGGAAGGCAGGGAGGAAGGAAAGGAGGGAGGGAGGAGGGGAGGGAGGATAGATTAAAGGATGGACAGGAGGGAGGAGAATAAAGACTAGAGTCAACTGTGGCAGGTTATTTCCAAAGATGGCCATACCAAAATCTCCCGTCTTACAGGCCTTTCCCAGTGAGACTTGCTGCTCCCTCTCAGCAGTGAAGTCTGTCTCCTCTCTCTTGAACCTGGGCTGGTCCATGACTCGCTTTGACCTTGGAATGCTGCTGTCGTGACATTGCATGGCTTGGGAGTCTAGGCTCTAAGAATCCTTGTGGCTTCCATTTCGCACTCTTGCGATACTTCCTCTCCAAACAGTGTGGCGAGACGATCGGGCCAGGAAAGGCCAAGGCCCCGTGGAGAGAAAGGGAGCCGTGCAGCCAACAGCTCCCAGGGAGCCCAGCCCCCAACAGATCTGCCAGCGGGATGTGGCTGTGAGCAATCCCAGGCAGGGAGAGCCCTCCAGCCATGCCGCAGAGCTGTAGAAACAGTATATTGTTTACAACCACTCAATTTCTTTCTCTACGTCGGGCTTTGAATTTAAGAACTGGTGGGCATCTGGATGGAAATGCAACAGCAGGAATTGAATATATATATGTATATATACACACACATATACATATATGTGTACATATGCATATATAGTTAAACATACGTGTGTGTGTGTGTGTGTGTGTGTGTGTATATATATATGCATTTCTGCAGAAACTGGTTTATGACCTGTGTATCATATATATGTGCCTTTAATGTGAGTCAGAAAAGAAGTTCTTTTGTTTTTTGCTTGGACTGTAAAGGAAATTGTAACAACGGTGCGCTTTCTTACTCCTACTCTGAAAATTTTTCATATGGATGAACGGGGGCAGGTACAGCCACATAAAGGAAGGGCTTCCTACCGGGTGTGGATTGAGACCCTGCCTGCCGGAAGCTTCTGTCCCACCGCCTTCTAGTCCCCGATGCCAGTCTTCCGCCTGCCTGTCACTCCTTGGGGTGAGAGTTACGACAGTAGCTGCAGAAGCAGCAATTGCAGGCAGCCCTAGCGTGAGTAAACATGCATCTGGTGTTTTCGCCTTAGAAAGCAGTTTTCCCATCGTCCTTTCATTTAATCCTCATAGGAACTCTGTGGCACGGGTTCTGATTTTTTCTTTTTTTCAAAATGGAGAAACGGAGGCTCACACCGCATCCACACAGTGCACAGGTAACAGTGAGGAGGGATCCGGCAGGCTCTAAAGTCCTGGGTCAGCAGGATTTCCGGACCACCACCCTGATGGTTCCAGTCCGATGGAACATTCTATGAGCTTCTTGGAGACTATTTACATAACAAAGAGAGCAACCTTGGTCTTGAAAGCCATTCATTGTCTGTCACAGGAGACAAGGAGATATCATCTTTGGGCAAGGTCTTCACCCATCTTGTAATTTAAGTAAAACTTTCATGCTAATTTCCTCTCCCTTCTAGTGTTAGTCCTGGCTCCTGGGAAAGGAAAGGAAGTGCTTTCACACTTTATAGACAACCTTGGCTTCAATCACATCATTTGCTCCATTTTTTCTCCTACAAAATATGAAAAAGCAGAAGTAAAGGCTTCGCTGTTTCTCTTTAAAGGAAGAAGATAATAGTTGTTTTGCACATTTTAATTTAGCATATTTAAAAAGATTGAGAGTTGATGTTTTTTAATTGCAGGATTTATTTTGGATAAAAATTAATGTGGGATGAGCTAAGAATACTTTTTTTTTTCTTTTTTTCTTTTTGATTGTAGGGAGACAAGAAGAAGGCTTGGGAGATCTGTTTGCAAACCTCCAGCAACCTTCCTGGGCTCCCTAAGACCAGCCACACGCTGCCTGAGACTCTGGCCCACTCTGCCATCGTGGGCACAGTTAGAATATCTGACAGGGGGTGGGGCAGGGGTGTCTTCTAGCCAGACCTCTTAGCTCTGCAATTTTCTGTCACAGAAGAAAGGCCACACCCGACTCTCCTTTCCCTGGTTAGTGTCCCACTCATTCCTTGATTAATGGAAGCTGCTTCTCACTTCTGCCTTCCGCACCCCTCTCCACTGTGCTCCTGGGTCCCTTCTTGCGGAGCCACTCCCCATTGCCCTTGACTTTGCTGAGGTTCGGATCGCCCTACGGGACTTGCCCAGTGGAAGCCACTCATCCGCCGTTTCCATTTACCCTGGAGCCAGGAAAGGAGTTGACATTTTCTTGGATCTCCGCTTGTGTTTACAGACATTGCACTGTCACCCAAGTTAAAAATTGCAATGTATTTTGAGTTTTATTCTATTTGGCTATATAATCCATTATCTTTCCTATATCACTGTCATGTACTAGCCTTCCAGGCACTGTAGTTCATTTATTGAAGACGTTGGCACCTGACTCATGACTTGTCTCTCCATCTCAACTCCTGTCTTCACCATCCCAGGACATGTCAATGACAAGAATTGGACCATCCCACATCCTAGTCTCATAATTCTGGAACTCCTTCTTTCTGGAGACCATTACCGTGCCCCAGTTTCAGTCACATACTTCAGGACCATCTCCTAGAAGAGTTTCCCTTGTGAAGTCTTCAAGTCCCTTCTAGTAGCCTGATGCTTTGCTTCCTCTAGGCTCCTTGGACCCTTAATTTTCTCTCCATCAGTTGGCACTCTCCTAACCTTTATTTATTTTTTTCCCCTTTTTAGAGTCCATGATTGATTACCTTTTCCTTCTTGGCAACTCTCTGAACACTTACCACTCCCCTTGAGTTCCACACACAATGCCTCACCCCCCGCCCTACATTCCCAGCAGAATGTCATGTCTCATACTGCACTGAGAAAATTGATCCTTCTAGTATCAACCCAACTCTCTCAACTTACAGCAGCTTCCCATTCATTGCCTCTTTTCCTCTCTGCCTCAGAGGATGTGTATCCTTGATGCTGCTTTGTCTTCCTGCACTCTTTTCTACCAGTCATCAACTCTCTATGAGACCTTTTCCCTTCTATGAAATCCTTTCCCTCAGGATATAAAAATGGTCATGTTTTTCTGCATCTAAACCAACCAACCAATCAACCAACCAACCAACCATAATTGCCTCTATCCCATGTTTACCTCTAACTCGGTAGGATCTTATCCAACTATCTCAAAAAAGTGGCTACACTCACTACATCTCGTTTCTCACTGCCCATTCCCTCCCTACCCAGCTTCAGTCTGCTTCTTGCCCCAGTCCTTCCACGGAAATAGCTGTTAACTAAAATTAATAGTAACTTTCTAATTGCTAAATCCAATAGGTGTTTTTCCAGTCCTTATCCCATTGAACCACTTTCCAGTATTGAATACTGTTTAACCATTCTTTTCCTTCTTGAGACTCTGGATTTCCTTGCATCCTGGATATGCATCCTTCTGATTTTCATAGTAGCTGGAAAATTCTTTCTCTGGTTTTTCATGGTTCCTCTCCCTCTTACATATTAGAAGCTGCTGGAGTTGTCCACTGTCCACTGTCTCACACTCTCCCTTCCCCAAGTCAGGCATTTAACTCTCTTCTAGGTAGCTCTAGGTGACCTTTCATACATACATAGCATGCTCCCAAACTGGTTCTTCCTCCTAAATTCTACAATTCACTCATCCTTGCCTAGGCACCAGGTTAAAACTTGGAAGTGACCCTTAACATCTCTTTCTCCTTTGCCAGCCACATCATGTCAATGGGCATGCCCTGCCAAATTAAAGCTTCCCTTTTCTCTTTGTCCTGGGTTGGTACAATGGCCTTCATGCAGGGCTCCCTTCCATTCCTGTTCACTTCTGGTCAATCCTCATGCCATAGTCAGCACAATATAATGAAATATAAATCTGACCAGGCAAGGCCATGCTTAAAACATTTAAATAGGCAGTATATCCAGGGGAACGTCCAGGCTTTTCCCATACAAGGGCTTCATTGATTTAACATCTACAGACGTCTTCAGCCTCATTGATCAGCCCTCCCTACCTGATCCTTTCTGCTTTCATAACAATTAGCTATATACCACCCCAACCAGGCAGGTCTTGGTGCCTTTGCTTGTGTTCTTCCTTTTGCCTAGAATTCCTCGTCATTCTCTACCTCTCCTTTGCCTGGCTAAACCACACTTGTTCTTTAAGACTCAACTCACAAGTCCTTCCTACACCCCTTGGCTAATGTGTGAGACTTTCCTCAGAGTTTCCACAACACCTTGTACAAACTTCCTTCAAGTTGCTTTATACTATCTTCTATGGATATCCTTCCACTACATTGTAAGCTTTTTGAGTCTCATTCAGTGTTCTGTCCCTCTTGCCCAGTCCAGTGCCAGATATTTAGAAGGTGCTTGGAAAAAACTTTGGATGTGGAATTAAGAACCAGAGTTCAAATCGTTTCTTTTCCATCCATTCTCCCTGTGACATAGATAAATCACCTTCCTCGTCTGAGTCATACTTCCTTATCTACAATTATTCCATTTACCTTTCAAGGAAAAACTGAGGATCAAATGAGATAACATAAATATTCCTTGTAAACTGCAAAGTACTACAAAAATGTTTTATTATATAGGATATGCAGAAACACATAGAGAAAAAAGATCTATCATAACGTTATGGATCCTGTACAAATTTTAATGAGACTTCTTATTCATTCAAAAATCTGCATAAGCCTTTTTATATCACCATGGTAGTCTACAAAGTGTAGTGAGGGATTATTTCTTTGTTTTAAAAACCTAGTCAATGTGCCTAGAGGTGCTAGAACTGGACTTGTGAAAGTAATCAGCTGATGTTACCTAATAGCTATGACAAGAGTGCTAATCCAGTTTCAACATTAGAAGCACACAGATTTGTGGAGAATCCTAAGGAATTTATGGCAGTGCATCTTCTTTCCTCTGTGCCTTCAGACCACCCCTTCTACCCAGCTCTTCCAACGGGGACGCTTGACACAACTTTTCAGTTCCGTGTGAAAATCAGGCCATGGAGAAGGGATGATTCAGATGAGATTTCACAAGCCAAACCTGATTTACCTTAAGTGAATACATGTCGTTTATCCAATTCTTTCTCTGTTGTTTGGCAAGAGAGGAGGAGAAACAGTTCCACTCTGAAAGGACAACTCCCAGTTCAGATAAATGGAATTAGAAATAAATGAACGAGCAATGAATGGGAGTGACCTGCTTTAACAAGTAAAATCTTTATAGAAAATTGGAGCTGGAAAACTCTTAGTTCCAGGTCGTACAACAAAACACTCCAAGGAACCAAAAGCACTGGGAAAGAGGAGTGTGCACATTTCTTCTTCATAAGGAAGAAGGGGCAGTACAAGGGCTCCTGGGACGTAGGGAGATGTATGGGGGTGGGGCAGAGGCTTGTACCTGGGTTTTGGAGGTGAAGACCTTGCTCTGCCACCTACTGATTAGATGACCTTTGGCAGGTTATTTCATCTGTTTGGACCAGTTTCCTCATATGTCACATGGAAATCAATCATTAGACATATCTCATTAAGTAATTGAGAGAGAGAGAGAGAGAGAGAGAGAACCTGACCTATATTCAATAAATAATAAATATCACTTTAATTAAAGTTAAATTTATTTGAAGGGAAAATGCAGGGAAATTAAAAAAAATGATTGGAAAGACATGTTGGGTCCATATTAAGCAGCTCTTGAATGCCAGGCTACAAAGTTTAGAATTTGTTTAGATAAGGGGGAGCCTCTGAAGGTTTTTGAGTAGCAGTGTGACACAATGGCAGACATGCTTTTTGAAGCTGATCTGGAAGTGCTGTATGGAGGGAGCTTGAAGGGAAGTATCAGGAGGCAGAACCAGTTGGGAAGCTGTCATTTGGTCCAGTGAGACCTGATAAAGTCTGACCTAGGACAGTGGTAATGGGGTTAAAGAAGAAGGAGGTTATTGGGATAGAATTGGCAAGACGTTGTTAAGACGGTTCCTGTGTGTTCCCACCTTTGTGGCTAGGAGGATGGTAGTACTCATTATTTCTTCAAAGAAGGGCCAACAGTCATTTGGGTATAGTAACTCTCTGAACATCTGGTCTGGGATCAAATTTTGGAAAACTTCACTGGACTCTTGGTTCTTATTTCAAAAAAATTTATGTCTGATTTTCTTGGAAGAATGCAATCAGTACGAATGTAGGCTTCACCAACAGCAAACCTGGCTGCAATGCATCTCTTCTATGAAGTGACTCCTTAGGACTTCCCAGCCCACTGCCGTGCTACACAGGCTAGCCACATTCGTCTGCTGCCAGGAAGATGTTTGAATCCAGGCGAGATCCCCTCCCAACCCCTCTGGCTCTACTTTCTAGAGTGTCTCTATTTGCCTCCCTGCCTAAACTGGCTGAAAACATGAGCACATCTGATCCTAGTACAGCCATGTTGAATAGTCTGTTCCTTCATTCTCCTTATCAAAGAACTCAGCCTGGCTGCAGAGACTCAGCCTCCCCAGGGAAAGCCATGCTGACACTCAGTATCATATCCACCTTATCTGTGTTGTACTATTCTGTCCTTCTTTAAACTCTCCATCTGTTATCCTGATACTGAGGTGAGGCTTAATGGTCTGTGATCCCCAAGTTCCCAATGATGCCTCTGAAAAAGGCCCCACATTAACAACCTCCCAAATTTTGGCAACAGTGTCTTTCATTACTCCATTTCTCCGTAGGTCATTTCATACTTCACATCTATTCAAATCCCAGACAAGGGGGTGAGGATCCCACTGTCCTTGCTTGGCAAGGACCAGCTGATCCTTACTCAGTTCCCAAGAATATATTTTTTTTGAAAGAAGCTTTAATGTATTAATCAATTTATTTCAAAATATATATTTAGATTTACTGTGTGTAAATTATAGAACTAGGCTGGAGGCCTCTTCAAGGTGAACGAGACATATGGTTTTTTTTTTTATTGACATATAATGTATTATTTGTTCATGGGTACAGGTCTGTGATTCATCAGTCTTACACAATTCACAGCACTCAGCATAGCACATACCCTCCCCAATGTCCATCACCCAGCCACCCCATCCCATCCCTCCCACCACCTCCCTCCAGCAACCCTCAGTTTGTTTCCTGAGATTAAGAGTCTCTTATGGTTTGTCTCCCTGTCTGGTTTCTTCTTGTTTCATTTTTTCCTCCCTTTCCCTATGATCCTCTGCTTTGTTTCTCAAATTTCACATATGAGTAAGATCATATGATAACTGTCTTGCTCTGATTGACTTATTTCGCTTAGCATAAAACCCTGTAGTTCCATCCAGGTTGTCACAAATGGCAAGATCTCATTTTTTTGATGGCTACATAATATTCCAATGTGTGTGTGTGTGTGTGTGTGTGTGTGTGTATAAAGATGTGAAATATATATATCTCACATCTTTTTTACCCATTTATCCATCAATGGACATCTAGGCCTTTTCTGTAGTTTGGCTATTGTGGACATTGCTGCTAGAAAACTTTGGGTTGCAAGTGCCCCTTTGGGTCACTACATTTGTATCTTTGGGGTAAATACCCAGGAGTACAATTGCTGGATTGTAGGGTAGCTCTATTTTCAACTTTTTGAGGAACCTTCATACTGTTTTCCAGGTTAGCTGCACCAGCTTGCATTCCCACCTACAGTGTAGGAGGGTTCTCCTTTCTGTGCATCCTCGCCAACACCTATCATTTCCTGACTTGTTAATTTTAGCTGGGGTGAGGTGTGACTTTTTTGACTGGTGTGAGGTGGTGTCTCATTGTGGTTTTGATTTGTATTTCCCTGATGTTGAGTGGTGTTGAGCACTTTTTCATGTCTTTTGGCCATTTGGATGTATTCTTTGCAGAAATATCAGTTCATGTCTTCTGCCCATTTCTTGATTAGATTCTTTGTTCTTTGGGTGTTGAGTTGGATAAGCTCTTTATAGATTTTGGATACTAGCCCTTTATCTGATAGGTCATTTGCAAATATCTTTTCCCATTCTATCAATTGTCTTTTGGTTTTGTTGACGGTTTCCTTCGCTGTGCAAAAGCTTTTGATCAGTAGTTCATTTTAGCCCTTGCTTCCCTTGCCTTTGGAGATGTTTCAAGGAAGATGTTGCTGCAGCTGAGGTCGAAGAGGTTGCTGCCTGTGTTCTCCTCCAGAATTTTGGTGGAGTCCTGTCTCACATTGAGGTCTTTGATCCATTTTGAGTCTATTTTTGTGTGTGGTATAAGGAAATGGTCCAGTTTTATTCTTCTGCATGTGGCTGTCCAATTTTCCCAACACCATTTGTTAAAGAGACTGTCTTTTTTCCACTGGACAAAAGTGGGAAGATTAGTTGACCATAGAGTTGAGGGTCCATTTCTGGGCTCTGTGTTCTGTTCCATTGATCTATGTGTCTGTTTTTGTGCCAGTACCATACTGTCCTAATGATTACAGCTTTGTAATAGAGCTTGAAGTCCAGAATTGTGAGGCCACCGGCTTTGCTTTTTCTTTTTCAACATTCTTCTGGCTATTTGGGGTCTTTTCTGGTACCATATAAATTTTAGGATTATTTGTTCCATTTCTTTGAAAAGAGTTGATAGTATTTTAATAGGGATTGCATTGAATGCTATGCTACCTAGTCTTGCTCTAGGTAGCACAGACATTTTCACAATATTTGTTCTTCCAATCCCTGAGCATGGAACATTTTTCCATTTCTTTATGTCTTCTTCAATTTCTTTCATAAGCTTTCTATAGTTTTCTGAGTACAGATTCTTTGCCTCTTTGGTTAGATTTATTCTTAGGTATCTTATGGTTTTGGGTGCAATTGTAAATGGGATTGACTCCTTAATTTCTCTTTCTTCTCTCTTGTTGGTGTACAGAAATGCAACTGATTTCTGTGCATTGATTTTATATCATGCCCACTTTACTGTATTCCTATGAGTATGAGTTCTAGCAATTTTTGGGTGGAGTCTTTTGGATTTTCCACATAGAGCATCATGTTACCTGCAAAGAGTGAGAGTTTGACTTCTTCTCTGCCAGTTCAGATGCTTTTTATTTCTTTTTGTTGTCTGATTGCTGAGGCTAGGACTTCTAGTACTATGTTGCATAGCAGTGATGATAGTGGATAGCGCTGCCATGTTCCTGACCTTAGGGGAAAAGCTCTCAGTTTTTCCCTATTGAGAATGATATTCACAGTGGGTTTTTCACAGATGGCTTTTATGATATTGAGGTATGTACCCTCTATCCCTACGCTGTGAAGTTTTGATCAAGAAAGGATGCTGTACTTTGTCAAATGCTTTTTCTGCATCTATTAAGAGTATCATATGGTTCTTGTTCTTTCTTTTATTTATGTGTTGTATCACATTGATTGATTTGCGGATGTTGAACCAGCCTTGCAGCCCAGGAATAAATCCCACTTGGTCATGGTAAATAATCCTTTTAATGTACTGTTGGATCCTATTGGCTAGTATTTTGGTGAGAATTTTTGCATCCATGTTCATCAGGGATATTGGTCTGTAATTCCTCTTTCTGATGGAGCTTTGTCTGGTTTTGGGATCAATGTAATGTTGGCCTCATAAAATGAGTTTGGAAGTTTTCCTTCCATTTCTACTTTTTGGAACAGTTTCAGAAGAATAGGTATTAATTCTTCTTTAAGTATTTGGTAGAATTGCCCTGGGAAACCGTCTGGCCCTGGGCTCTCATTTGTTGGGAGATTTTTGATGACTGCTTCAATTTCCTTGCTGGTTATGGGTCTGTTCGGGTATTCTTTTTCTTCCTGATTTAGTTTTGGTAGTTTATACATCTCTAGGAATGCATCCATCCATTTCTTCCAGATTCTCAAATTTGCTGGTGTATAGTTGCTCATAATATGTTCTTATAATTATTTTTATTTCTTTGGTGGTTGTGATCTCGCCTCTTTCATTCATGATTTTATTAATTTGGGTCCTTTCTCTTTTCTTTTTGTTAAGTCTGGCCAAGGGTTTAATAATTTTATTAATTCTTTCAAAGAACCAGCTCCTAGTTTCATTGATTAGTTCTACTGTTCTTTTGGTTTCTATTTCATTGATTTCTGCTCTGATCTTTATTATTTCTCTTCTCCTGCTGGGTTTAGGCTTTATTTGTTGTTCTTTCTCCAGCTCCTTTAGATGCAAGGTTAGGTTATGTATTTGAGACCTTTCTTATTTCTTGAGAAAGGCTTGTATTGCTATATACTTTCCTCTTAGGACCGCCTTTGCTGCATCCCAAAGATTTTGAACAGTTGTGTTTTCATTTTCATTTGTTTCCATGAATTTTTTAAATTATTCTTTAATTTCCTGGTTGACCTATTTATTCTTAAGTAGGATGCTCTTTAGCCTCCGTGGATTTGAGTTCTTTCCAACTTTCCTTTTGTGATTGAGTTCGAGTTTCAAAGCACTGTGGTCTGAAAATATGTGGGAAATGATCCCAGTCTTTTGGTACCAGTTGAGACTTGATTTGTGACCCAGGATATGATCTATTCTGGAGAATGTTCCATGTGCACTAGAGAAGAATGTGTGTTCTGTTGCTTTGGGATGAAATGTTCTGAATATATCTGTGAAGTCCATCTGGTCCGGTGTGTCCTTTAAAACTTGTATTTCCTTGTTGATCTTTTGCTTAGATATTTCCATTTCAGTGAGGTGGGTGTTAAAGTTCCCTACTATTATGGTATTATTGATGACATGTTTCTTTGATTTTGTTATTAATTGGCTTATATATTTGGCTGCTCCCATGTTAGGGGCATAAATATTTACAATTGTTAGATCTTCTTGTTGGATAGACCCTTTAAGTATGATATAGTGTCCTTCCTCATCTCTTATTATAGTCTTTGGTTTAAAATCTAATTTGTCTGATATAAGGATTGCCACCCCAGCTTTCTTTTGATGTCCATTAGCATGATAAATGATTTTCCACCCCCTTACTTTAAATGTGGAGGTGTCTTTGGGTCTAAAGTGAGTCTCTTGCAGACAGCATATTGATGGGTCTTGGGGTTTTTTTAATCCAATCTGATACCCTGTGTCTTTTGATTGGGGCACTTAGCCCATTTACATTCAGGGTAACTATTGAAATATATTAATTTAGTGCCATTGTATTGCCTGTAAGGTGACTGTTACTTTATATTGTCTCTGTTCCTTTCTGGTCTATGTTACTATTAGGCTCTCTCTTTGCTTAGAAGACCCCTTTCAATATTTCTTGCGGGGCTGGTTTGGTGATCAGAAATTCTTTTAGTTTTTGTTTGTCCTGGAAGCTTTTTATCTCTCCTTCTATTTTCAATGACAGCCTAGCTGGACATAGTATTCTTGGCTGCTTATTTTTCTCATTTAGTGTGCTGAATACATCATGCCAGTCCTTTCTGGCCTCCCAGGTCTCTCTGCCAATCTAATGTTTCTACCATTGTAGGTTACAGACCTCTTTTCCTGAGCTGTTTTCAGGTGTTGACCTATTTTTATCAATTTTGAGGGGAGTTCTCTGTGCCTCCTGGATTTTGATGCCTGTTTCCTTCCCCAAATTAGGGAGGTTCTCCATTGCTCCAATATACCTTCTGCCCCCCCTTCTTCTTCTGGGATCCCAATTATTCTAATATTGTTTTGGCTTATGATATCACTTAACTTTTGAATTCTTCCCTTGTGATCCAGTAGTTGTTTCTCTCTTTTTCTCAGCTTCTTTATTCTCCATCATTTGGTCTTCTATATCACTAATTCTCTCTTCTGCCTCATTGATCTTAGCAGTTAGAGCCTCCATTTTTTTATTGTACCTCATTAATAGCTTTTTTGATTTTGACTTGGTTAGATTTTATTTCTCCAGAAAGGGATTGTTTAGTATCTTCTATGCTTTTTCAAGACTAACTAGTATCTTTATAATCATCACTCTGGACTCTAGTTCCAACATCTTACTCACGTCCATGTTGATTAGGTCCCTGGCAGTCAGTACTGTCTCTTGTTCTTTTCTTGAGGTGAATTTTTCCATTTTGTCATTTTGTCCAGAGAAGAATAGATGAATGGGAGAACAAAATGTTAAAAGGGTAACAATGTCCCCAGAAGAATATACACTAAACAAATCAGAAGAGACCTGAAACTAGGGAGAAAAGAAAAGAAGAAAAAGAAGGAGAAGGAGAAGAATATAATCAGACAGGTGTATAGAACAGAGCCACACACTAGAATTTGGGTATATTTCTGTCTGTTAGATGAAACTGCCTCCCAAAAATTTAAAGAAAAAAATATATATATACAAAAATAAAGGTAAATACAATGAAGGGATGGAATATGGGTGTAAAAATGAAACTTAAAAAATATTTTAAAAAAGGAATTGATAAGAAGTTGGTTGAAAGAAGAAAAAAGAAAAGTTAAGGAAAAAGAGAGAGAGAGAGAGAGAATGTGATCAGATGGGTGAATAGAATAAAGCCACACACTAGATTTAGGGTGTATTTTGATCTGTTAGAAGAAACTGCATCCCAAAATTTTAAAGAAAGAAAAACTTACATATATACAAAAAATAAGGTTAAATACAATGAAGAGATAGAATATTACCATAAAAATGAAAATTAAAAATGACTTAAAAAAGGAATTGATAAGATGTTGGTTGAAAAAGGAAAGAAGAAGAATTTTAAAAAAGATATAGAAAAAGAAAAAACAGAGAAAAATTTAAAAATTAACTTTGAAAGACTAAAGAATCATGGGGGAAAAGCCATGAATTCCATGTGCTGTATTCCCCTAGCACTGGTGTCTTGCAGTTCTCATTGATTGGTAAACTTGGTCTTGGCTGGATGTTCTTGCTGATTTTCTGGAGAAGGGTATTGTCAAATGTCTTTGCTTGAGGAAGAATTGCACTGCCCTTCCCAGGGGCCAGGCTAAGTAATCTGCTCTGGTTAGCTTTCTGTAGCTTTTGTTCCCTAAAGGCTTTCCCTACAACTTTAGAGGACAAGAATGAAAATGGCGGCCTTCCAATCTCCTGCCCTGTAGGAGCTGAGAGCTCAGGGCCCCACTCCTCAATGTGCCCTCAGAGAAAAGTAATCAATTGCACCTATCTCCCTGGTCTCTGGCCCCGCTCTGTGCTCACCCAGCCTGTCACTGAGCATTTCTGTCTCTGGCACACAACCCCATTTGGAGCTTCCAAACCTAGCAGACTCCTGCTGTGTGCTCCTGTGCCACTCGTCCTGGGGGAGGTGGGGGAGTCTCCCTGGATCTGCCACTTGTGGGGTCTCTGCTCGAAGAATAGTGGTCCATCTATGTCACAGGTCATGGTTTATGGCAACCCCAAGCTGAGAGCCCACTCCTTAGCTCCATCTTTGCCTCCAGCTTCCCTGCTCTGATACTTGGGAGCTCTGCCACACTCAGGTACGCCCAGTCTTTCTGTGGTCCCAAGGGACCTGAGGGTCCTACCCCCCACTTAGCCACCTGAGCAACATCCCTCAGCAGAGGAGACTTCTAAAATCACCAATTTTGTGCTCTCCTGCTCTATCGCTTGCTGGGAGCCGACTGAGCTGGCTCCACCCCCGACAGTCTAGCTTCTCAAATATTGCCATGGATTCACTTCTCTACACATCTTACCTTCCAGAAAGTGGTCCCTTTTCTGTTCATTGAATTGCTGCTTTTCTCTTCTTTGATCTCCTGTTGAGTTTGTAGGTGTTCAGAATGGTTTGATAACTATTTAGCTGAATTCCTGGGACCAGATGAAATTTAGGGGTCTCCTACTCTTGGCCATCTTGCCCAACCTCCACCAAAAGAGACCTATAATTTTTATTTCTGAATGAGGTTGGGATCCAGTGGGGAGATTGACATGTACACAAATGAGCAGGTGAGGCTGTGTAGGGGTGGGCTTGAGGAGGAGGAGGAAGATACAAAATGAAGCAGAAGTTAAATCTATGACTTCTCAGCTACAAGACTTAAATTTTATATTGAGGTTATGGAACTCATAAACCCTTTCTCTGCAGAATGGTTGATGGTAGAGTACAAGAAGGCTCTGGGGACAGGTGGAGGGCTCATTTCAGTGCCATCTCTGAGGCCTGTGAAGTGTATAAAGTGTCTGTTTTGGCCGGAAGAATGGCCCAGAGGTCTTGCTGAAGGGACCATTTTGTTTATGTGAAAACAGCAAGTACATAACAAAGCAGCGAAAATACCATCTTAAATGTTCTAGAAAGGAGATCAAGACAGTGTGCTGCATACATAATTATGGTTTTTCTTTAAATCTAGGACTCAGGTAGGGCTTCTGCTAATTAGTTGATTAATTATTTGTACTTTGATTATTTTCAGACTACGGATCTTATTACAGGCTCTAAAGGAAGATGCATTTTATGTAACATTCCCTGTGTACAGAAATCACATGAATTTATTGCACATGTACTTTACACTTTCCCATTTGACCACCATAATAGCCCTGTAAACAGTGAAAGTCTTAGTTCAAAAAGTTGTGGGACTTGCTTCAGTTTCTCCCTAACCAGAGCATAGTTTTCTGGAGGTCAAGGACCATCTTGTGTGAACTGAACTGAAGAGTTGGAGATAGACCTGTGGCAAAACCTTACAAGCTTTCCTCAGTTCTGTGCTTTTATTAAAGAACAGAATAGCAACCAATGTTGGGTAAACTGGATCAGCTGGGGCCACATCCAAAGGAACATCTCTGATGCTGGAGACTTTGCTAGAGCTCTAGGGTGCTGAGGGCAGATTTCAGCAAGATCAGAAATTCAGAAATTGTTGGGTTCACACAAAAGGATAAAGAGTCAAGTCCACAGATTCAGGGCTAGAGAAGAACAAAGCCAGAGGTAGGGTCCATGGATTCATAGCCATGAGACCACAGATGTGTGTTCTTTCTTTCTTTTTTTTTTTTTTAAGATTTTATTTATTTATGAGAGAGAGAGAGAGAGAGATCACAAGTAGACAGAGAGGCAGGCAGTGAGAGAGAGGGAAGCAGGCTCCCCGCTGAGCAGAGAGCCCAATGCAGGGCTCGATCCCAGGACTCTGATATCATGACCCAAGCCGAAGGCAGAGGCTTTAACCCACTGAGCCACCCAGGAGCCCCATGTGTTCTTCTTTCAAAGGATGTCTTCAGCCTCACCTCCTTTAATCTTTAGGTTCCTGTGGTCCTCTCATTGTCCTGATGGGCAGGGATTTGGGGACCTTATGGAAGTCTCAAGCAGTTAAAACATCTCTGAGACCTCCGAGCAGAGACACACCTTTATCATTGTCCATATCCTTACTTAAGCCAGGGCTGGGTCCTCTAGTGGGATCTGAGGTTCGGTCATGGTAACTATATCCACAGCAATCCTGGTATACTGTGTCCCTAAGGCAGCAGTGTGGATTATGATAGAAACATCCTCTTAGGAATAGCTTTTCTTCTCCAAGGCAGGGTCAGGAAATGTGGCCTCCTGTTAATTAAATTTAAGGATTCTAATGTAACACTTAGGGGACACTGGTTTTTAAACCACAGAATGGGACAAAGCATGGCAGCGGTACCTGATGCCTGTGATGATCGTGGAGCATTGACAGTGTTCGATACTATTTTGGCATAGGATCCAGGAGAACATAAATTCTGTCTTAGCTCAGCCTCTTCTTTTCTTGATATATTTACAAAGATATACATTAACAAAGAACAAAGGCAAAGAAAGGCAAATGCACATTTTCTTGTTCACTGGAACTGAGACCCAGTCGAGCACAGAGAACTTTGGCAGGCTGCACTGGAGTTATGTAGAACTCAAGAGCTTTAGCCAAGGGTCAATTTAACATGCTTGTTAACAAGGGCAAAAATACACAAAGAGAAAGAGACTCTTCTAGGTGCCAAGCTGGCTTAAACTCCCCAGGCAGTAGCCTTAGGACTATTGTTGTTTCATTTATCAGTTTTTATTTTATGTTTAATGCCTCTCTTCTCCTGAGTAAAAAAATCTTTGCTGACTTCAAGTTCTTAAAGATTTTCTTTTATATTTTCCTTTAGGAGTTTTTTTAGTTTCAGTTTTCTGTTTGTTCTATGATCTTTTTCAGGTTAATTTTTGTGTATGGTGTGAGGTAAGGCTATCTTTTCCCATATCGGTATTCAGTGATTCCTGATTGAAGACTGATTGCCCTTTCCCCATTGAATTACTTTGCTACCTTAGTCACATCTGTTCTGTTGACCCATTTGTCTATCCTTTATCCTTACACCAATACCACACTGTCTTGTTTACTATAGTGTTATAGTAAGTCTTGAAGTCAGGTGGGGCAAGTCCTCCAACTTTTTGCTTTTTCGAAACTGTTTTGGATATTCTCAATCATTTGCAATTCCATATACATTTTAGAATCAGTGTGACAATTTCTACCAAAAGACTTCTGGGGTTTTGATAGGGATAACATTGAATCTGTAAATAAATTTAGAGAAAACAGATATTGTAATAAGATCGAGACTTGTAATTTATGAACATATGTATGTGTACCTTTTTAATTTGTTTAGTTATTCTCAATTTATCACAGCAACATTTTGTACTGTTCAGTGTAAAGATCTTACATAGATGTATTCAATGTATTTCTAATTTTTTTGTGTGTTACTGTATTGGTATTGTTTGATTTCATTTTCTAATTTTTCGCTGATAGTCTATAAAAATACAATTGACTTATATAATTACCTTGCAACCTGTGACTTTGCTAAATTCACCTATTAGTTCTAGTTTCTTGTAGATTTCTTAGGATTTTCTGCATACATAATTATGTTTTATTTTATGTGACTTATTTTCTTTTAATTTTACATGACTTTTAAAAGTGGTGATACTGCCAACTTGAAAAAGTGGGCCAATTCTTGTTTTGGGAACTGACCAATACAATTACTATTTCCCCATCTTCGGAGAAGTCATAGAAGATACTGTCCATGGATGAAAGTATACTGATTATATAGTAAATCAGTAACCAGCAGTCACTGGAAGTCTTAATAGATTTCCCTGATTGAGGAGAATAGGAAAGAGGTTGATGAATGCTTCTTGGTATGCCTTCTTAAAGAAGAGGTAGATAGGATGGGAGAATAAAGGTCAGAGAAAATTGAGGAGTGATGGATTTCAAGGGACTGTGGGTTGGGCTGGTCCTCCAATCAGGAAAGGACAGACTTCTTGGAGCAGGTGTCTGAGCTGTGGCAGAGTGTGCTAAGATATCCCACTCTTAGTGAATCATTTGTGTGGGCAAATGTTATCAGTATCTCCAGGGATTCTAATATGCTGAACAGGACACTGCAGAACTTATGGGTACAGGCATGGCTTTCTTCTCTGCTTCCTCAGGTCATTATTTGGAAGATAACTTGGAAGAAATACGGTTATCTGGAAAGTTAATGACTGCCTAAGATGCATGTCTGAGAATGGAATTTGGATTTGGAGATTGAGGTATTAGAAACTAAATTTATGAGCTCTTAGTTAAGACCCTAAGTATCTGGAATTTAAGACCCTGGAATTTTGAGAAAAACAAGGGCTTTGGAGTTAGACAAACCAGGGTTCAAATCTCAGTTCTGAGGGATGTTCCCCATTTTCCTTCAGACCCACTTTCCACCCTTCTTGACCTTGCTCTGTGTGCTAGGGGTTGACTTGAGATTTGCTCTCTACCTTCAGTTGGGTTTAGCCAATAGGAGGTACTGGCATGTACTCAGAGGTGAGAAATGAGGTCAGGATATTTATTTTCCCTGTTCCCTCTCTGTTGGGTTGCACATTGGCTATGGCTGCTCCTGACAGTTGGCCCTTCCCTACAGCTTTCTCTCCAGGTTCGAGTAACCACTAGCTTTTCTTGCCCCTTCATGCCCAAGGATAGTAAGAGCTCTCTACTGTTTCTATTAATGGGTTACTTTATCACCCTTGAAGGTTTTCTATAACTCTACATACCTTACCATGTTCCCTTCATTAAGCTTTCTTCAATCATCTCTTTTGAGGATGTCAGGACCCCTGTTAGACAAACCCATCTGCTTAATAGTTTTGGAACTTTTAGCAAGTTATTTCACTACCTGAGTCTCTGTGTTTCTTTTTTTTCATCTATAAAGTGGAAATAAAAATATCCTTGCAAAGATAAGAGATAACAGATGGGAATACCTCAGAGTAGCTACCTGATAAGTGGTACTTAACATCATCATTAGTAGTAACTATTATCGCATCAGGACTGGCAAGATCATGGAGTCCTTGGTGACTATTCAGAAAGAAACTGTAGAGCTGGTTGGTAAGGAAGCAAGGTGTCTTCATGTGCATCCTGATTGTCCCCAGCTTGCTCCTACACCATCACTTAATCCCAACTGCTACTCAGGCCAGATCGTCTTTTCCCTCCTCCCTGCCTCAGTCTCTTAGAGGAGCTCACAACTAGTTTTGGTGGAAGGTCTTTAGTTCACTCATTGCTCCTTTCTTTCCAGGGCACACATGTCTATCTAGATGGAGAAGTGAGAGTGGGTTCAAGCTAAAGCTCCCCATCATGGTACTTGCAACCTCTCTCCCCCACAGGCTCTCAGGCTTTGCCACTGAATCTAACTAGTCATGCAAAACCCCTCATCTTTGGATGTAATTTATGTCCAAGGGATTCTGCACGTCCTCTTGCAATTTACTTTCTGTTGAACGTCCCTCCCTTATCATTTACTCCCCCATGCCACATACATCTGTTTGAGTTCTTTTCCCAGGAGGCTTCTCAACATCCCCCAAATTCAAAGAATACAGCTGGAAGCCAGAAGATGTCAGACCTAAGCACATTTCAAATTCCAACCAGCTTCTAATAAAGCTTTACTTGCCACACATTGTTTTTCTCCCAGTAGGTAGATAAGGTGATGAGATCATCTCCTGTACTTAATTGTGACAGAAAGGAGAGGAAGCCTAAGAGAGAGAGAGAGGAAGAGAGAGAGCTTCTGTTAGCCAAGGGGAGAAAAGAAACCCAGAGAGAAGATTTAGCTACTTTGAAATTCTAAAGAGGTATATGTCTCAGCAGGGTTGGGAAGGTCCCCATGTGGACATTCTGTCTGTGAAATTGCATACGATCTTGATGACAAAGAACCTGAGGTGGACTCTAAATAGAAGGAATCCTTTGGCTTCTCAGGGAGTTCTGTGTGAGCTCTGCTCTCCCAAAGACATTACTGGAAACCAAAGAATGAATATAAAAGATGGCGAAGATTTGTGCAAATGACGTCAGAAAAGCAAAAGCTCAGGATAAATTCTGACTTGTGAACAATGCTCAGGACATCATAAAAGACACAGAATACTATTTGGAGCAAGTTGAAGCGTGAACAAGGCAAAAGCAAATGTCTTGGGTAAATGCCTTCAAAGCCATTCCAAAACTCTTGGCCTTCGTTTGCTCTGCCAAGAAGAGTGACCTTATGAATGGAAAGGGTAGAAAAATCAGGGGCAGGAAAAAGATCACTGAAGCCCAAGCTGGTGAAGAGACTGAGCACAAAGCTCCCAGCCTCCTGCCCAGGAACATTGTATTCTAGGGAACTGTGAGACCTTGCAAATGAGATTACTGGGCCACTTCTGGTTATCTCAGAGGAGCTGTGAAAAATGGGGGATGTGTCAGAAGACTGGAATCAGCTAAGAATAGTCATGATTTTCTAAAAGGGGAAAAAGTGGGTTATGTAGAAGAAATTGTAAACTTAAACGTTTACAGAGACCAGAAAATAACGAAAGAGTCAAGTAGGGCGGGTGGAGACCCTAGTGAGCTGGAAAAGGCAGGCTCTTTCTTAAAGGGGCAGCTGTCACTGAGCTCCAGACGGTTGTAGCCATGCCTACAATTGCTGGAACTTCAACATTTTTAAAGTAAATTTTTAAATTTTCCAATGGGATAAAAATGTGAATGTTTTTAAAGTTTTATACAGGCTGGGGCGCCTGGGTGGCTCAGTGGATTAAAGCCTCTGCCTTCGGCTCAGGTCATGATCTCAGGGTCCTGGGATCGAGCCCCACATCGGGCTTTCTGCTCAGCGAGGAGCCTGCTTCCTCCTCTCTCTCTCTGCCTGCCTCTCTGCCTACTTGTGCTCTCTCTCTCTCTGTTAAATAAATAAAGAAAATATTTTAAAAAAAAGTTTTATACAGGCTGAATTAAACAGGTTTGTAGGTGGAGAAGGCCCATGGATTTACCATCTTGCAGCTCAGAAGCTAGGATTGTCTATTAAATGATCACCTGGTAAGTATTTTAAAGGACTGATGATCCTCAGGAGCTACCTGGGTTCAGTAAAGACCAATATGCCACACTCTAACCTCTCTCAATTCTTTGATTCCATAGTAGAATCGGTGGAGTATATAGTAGAAATGGGTGGTATGATTTCAGCAAGGCTCTGCCAAGGATAGCCATGTTCCCCCTGGGGACTAGATGGCAAAGTTCAAATGGGATGTGAGTCCTTCTAGGTGGATTCTTAGCTGAATTGAAAAAGGGTGCTCAAGGCTGATGGAGTAATAAACCAATACTGACCAATAGGAAAATCTCTATTCTCTTGTCTCTGACCAACTACACTTGTAGAGCCCAGAAATAAACAAGAATTAGCTTGTGGCTTGACTCCTGCAGGGCGCAGTGAGAATATCTACTCCTTTGTCTCGGATCTCCGTTTTGTAGCCGAGGGGTCAGCAAACTGACCCAGTTTGTTTAACTAAAGTTTTATTGGAATTTAGCCAATGTTCTTTTTTTTTTTTTTAAGAGTTTATTTATTTATTTGAGATAGAGACAGAGAGAGCATGAGAGGGGAGAAGGTCAGAGGGAGAAGCAGACTCCCTGTGGAGCTGGGAGCCCGATCCGGAACTCGATCCCAGGACCCTGGGATCGTGACCTGAGCCAAAGGCAGTTGCTCAACCAACTGAGCCACCCACGTGCCCTAGCCAATGTTCTTCTATACATTGTTTCTGGCTGCTTTTGATAGATAGGGACAGAGCTGAGTAATTGCCACAAGGGCCTGTATGGCCTGCAAATTCTAAAATACTTACTACCTGTTCCTTCACTAAATGAATTTGCCAACTTTCTTATGTAGCTAAACATCATATTAGAAATCTTAGTGACCTTATCGGACTGTTGACTAATATTGATTTGTCAGTAATGGTCAGTAAAAGCCCAATGTCTCTATCATAGGAGCTGCTATCAAGCTACGTCTTAAATCCTAGATTGAAACAATTGATTTAATGACTTACAGAACACAGCTTTAAATTTAGTCCTGATAAAATTCAACTTATTGTTTTATAATTTTTTGTACAGTGTCTTGATAATGCCTTTGGCTTTATATCCAACAAATCCCACTTTTGAGATAGCCTGGAATGGGCCCGCCCTCCTGGCAAGGTAAGATTCAGAGACTTGGGTCCAGATGGCAGCTCACAGTGGCCCAGAAGTAGATCTAACTTGGGGGCAAGTTCAGCATAAGGACCCAGGAGAAGAGTTAAGGGTCAAGGTCAGAGAAGCCATGTCCATCATCATTGTGATGGGCAAAGACAGAGCAAGCTGCCAAAGGGGTGAGTAAATGCAGAAGCAGGGCTAGAAGTGAGCTCAACATGAGAGCCAAGCAAAAGAGTTCTGGATTTTATCTGTTAATGAGGGAAGGGTGTCTCTTCCTGGATGCCTATTACAGGAGTTACTAGATTTATATGAGTTTAAGAGGGTGGGCCCCATGAGGGGATTAGTATCTTTATGAGAAGAGGGAGAGATCAGAGCCCACTGTCTTTGGCTTGTGAGGACAAGCAAGTAGGTAATCAGTTGCAAGCCAGGAAGAGGGATCTCAGCAGGCAGGTAATCTTGCTGGCCCTTGATCTTGGACTTCCCAGTCTCCAGAAGTGTGAGAAGTACATATTCGTTGCTTAAGCCACCCAGTCTGTGACATTTTGTTATAGCAGTCCGAGCTAAGACAGATATCATCGATTTTAACCTTTTAAAAAAAAAATTGTGGCTAAAAACACAGCACATAAAATGTGTCACTTAGCCATTTTTAAGTGTATTGTTCAGCCGCATTAAGTTCATCTACATTGTTTTGCGACAGATCTTCAGATCTTTCAAGTTTTCAAAATTTCAAAATTGTATACCTACTAAACAAGAATTCCCCATTCCCCCTCAATTTTACTGTTTAAAACAAGTTATGAAAGCAGAAACACCACCAGATATTTAAGAAACAGTACAGTTTCTTAAATAATAAAGAAAAGTAGTTGCAATCTGGTATATTTTCATTGCCTGCTAATTAGTATCCTCTTTTCCACTTATGTCTTCGAAGAGAAAAAAAAAAAATGTAATTCCTTCTCCTGTTTACCCACTCGAGCATTGAGAGCTTCAGGGGCTGGGACCCAGGTTTTTGGCTCTTGGTAGAAGAATCTTCTTGGTAGTGTTCATAGCTTTGACTGGCGTGTGGAAAAAACCTCGCAGGAGGGCAGCCTCCTCTCTGGTGGCATGCCCCAAAGGCTTATTTTTAAAGAACCAATTCCTTTTGCTGCTTTTTTCATGCTACTGAAGAAATTCCCAATGGTTTTAGAATTCTTTCTCCCCAGTTTTTTTTTTTTTTTAATATGTCTTCCATACAGCTTCCATACAGAGCTCAAAGAGACTATCACCAAATGCATTCCACTTTTTCTTTTTTGGTATGAAACACAGTAATTTTCTTTGCCCTGATGAGAAAGGGCTTTCCAGTGCTTAAACATGACCTATCATTCTCCATCTTACTTACTTATTATTTTTTTAAAAAGGTTTTATTTATTTGACTTCAAGAGACAGAGAACGGGAAAACGAGAGAACAAAAGCACGTGAGTGGGGGAGGGGGTGGTAGGGGCAGAGAGAGAGGGAGAAGCAGGCTCTCCACTGAGCAGGGAGCCTGACATGGGGGCTGGATCCCAGGACCCTGAGACCATGACCTGAACCAAAGACAGACGCTTAACTGACTGAGCCTGGCGTCCCTCCAGCTCATTTATTAAACAATGTCTCACTCTATGCAATTGTCCTGTACATTTTCATAGTTTTTTATTTTTAACACAGATTGCTATTTGAAAGTGCCAGGAGTTATTCATCTTCACACAATGCAACCTTAAGCAAAATGGAAATATCTTTATGTTTTCGGAAAGTACGTGATTGTTGTACCATAATTCGAAGGTTAGAATAAAAGTGAAAGCCCTCTTGTAGTTGCACCCTAAGAGGTCACTTTTACATCTTAAAGAAAACAACATTTAGACAAAATTCCTCGAGAGCTTTCACATATCCATTCAGAAGAAGCTGTCTTAATCACATGGGCGAGGCGCGCTGCCACGGTGTGTGCCGCTGATGTTGGAGCTGTAGGTTAAGGGCGGGGACTCCAACATCAGAACGACCTGGGCTTGACTGCGCTCCCCACCACTTCCCAGTCGTGCCCCCCAGAAGAACCTCCTTTATTTCGCTAAGTCTCAGCGTTCTCATCTTCAGTGTAGGAATAATAGTCATCTTTGAAGTAGGGATAGCTGCTCCCAGGCTTGAAGCGATGACATGACACACAAAATCTGAAGCCCCCGGCATTGGCGCCTGGGGTATAGTAGATGCTCAGGAATGGTAATATCATAATTATGAGTCTTGGGATTTTTTTTTAATTTGTAATGTACCAGGATACACATAAAATTTTAACAGCTTCACAATTTTTAAGTGTATAGTTCAGTGGTATTAAGAACATTCACACTGTTGAGGAACCATCCTCACCATCCTTTATAGTATTAATAATAATGGTAATTATTAATATGGTTCTAATGCCCCGTCCTAGGGAAAAATAAAAGTGCGCGAGTTTACAGCTCTCCTGTGTGAGGCTTTGCCAGAACGGAGTCCTTCCTCATCTCTCGAAATCTTTTCAAACCTGGTCATGTGTTTGTGGCTAGATTTTGAAAACCCCTTCGTGTGATGCGCTCAAGGCCTCGGGCTGCTTCTCGTGTTATCTGGTGTTCACGGCTGTCGAGGTGGGGGCTTAACGGACCTGCACAGCTACTCTAGGGCAAAATTCATTCCCAAACGCCCTTGCTGACACTTTGCAGTGTCTTCCTCAGCACACGTTTCTGCCGGCTGCCGGCCGGGGCTGTGCTAATGGAGGTTTATAAAGGCCTTCACAATTCCTATGGTAACCCGGGAGAAAGGCTGTTGCCATGGGGACTAGTCAAGCCCATATAAACCTTCCATCTCTATCAGACAGATGAGAACGATATGAGAATGAATCTTATACTAGTTCACCTTCTGAAATTGCTAACAATTATCTCTGTTTTTGGAAAAAGATTCATCATTTCTTGCAGGTGGGAACTCATTCACGTTTTCAGCTTTCAGTAAGTATTATTTCAGAGCTTGCCTGATGATCTTGATGTCAACCCAAGTCTCCCAGAGAATGAAATGGCTGGGGATGGAACCATTCCCGAATTTCTCCAGTGTTACCAGCCATGAAATAACATTTTTCACAGGCATGTGAACCTCATAGTGTTTTAAGAGAACAATGTTTCTTTGAAATGCATTAATCCTAAGCGTGAGTCTATCAGTTCCTCTTTAAATTGTTCTACAGTTAATTCTAGGAGGGTCTGAGCTCTGTGAAGGCAGGGTCTTGTGTTTTATTCCTCCATATGCCTCGCCTCTAGCCCCCTATGATACTAGGGCTTCAGTAAATGCATCAGTGAGTCAATGTCGATGATGGCAAAGATAGCAGGTATTTGTGTTCAGCTGTGTAAAAAGTAGACGCTCCCTCTGAAACATTTATTCATTTATTAAAAGAATTTATTAATGCCTACTGGCTTCATTCATTCAACGATAGCTCAGTTCCTGCTTTTCATTCATGGAGCTTGTCTTTAGGTATATAAATCTAAATAGGACAAGGTCCCCATCTTCCCAGAGCTCTTGATCTGCAGGGAGAGACAGACATATACCTCTGCCAGAGTAAAATAAGATTGACGTTAGAGTAGAAGGATAGCCACCAAAACCGTGTTTAATTCTGACTGGGGCTCAGGGAGAAGACGAAGTTTGAAGTTTGAGCAGGGCCTTGACAGCTGAGTAGGAGTTCTGCAGGTAGGTGAGGCGGGTGAAAGGTGATCGTGTGGGGGAGAGGAGATGAGGCACGGAAGGCAGCAGGAAGGGCATGTATTAGAGAACATAGTGTATTGAGGGCACGGGGAATATTCTCTGGTGGCTGAAAGACAAGTGTCCTGAAGGCTAATGGAGGAGGCACTGTGGCCAGGTTACTATGTGGGCTGGAAAGAGGGAGAAGGTCCACAGAATGCTTTCAGGATATGAAGGCAGGACCGGCCCCCAGAGCTCCAGCAGGAGGATGTGGAGGAGGCCCATCATTCAGAGGGTCGGGCACAGCCAGCGGGCCTGGCGGCATTGGGAGGTCGGGGCTGATGTGCAGAGCCGGATCTCTTTGAGAAGGTATTTAGAATGATATTGTTTATTCTAAACGTGGGGATATTTGAGCCCTCTTTTGGTGACTGATATCTAACTCAATTCCACTGTGGTCAGAAAATATACCTTTAATGATTTCACTTCTTTGAAATTTGTTAAGGCTCGCTTTCTGGTCTAGCGTATGTCAATTTTAGTAACTACCTCTCATATGCTTTAAAAGAACACACATTTCATCTTTATCTTCGGTGTTCTATATATGTCAATTAGCTTAAATTCGTTAATTGCATTATTTAGGTCTTTTTTCCTGCTTATTCTATTCATTATTATAAAACGTATGTTAAAGGTTTTTTTCATGATGTGCATTTAACGATTTCATTTTGTTCCGTTAAGTTTTTTGCTTTATCTATTTTGAAACTGTTATTGGATGAATACAAGTTTAGAAATTGTTTTATCTTCCTGGCAAATTGAAACTTTTGCTATTATCAAAAATAATATCAAAATCTGTTTTTAGCAATGGTTTTTATCTTAAAGTATACTTTAATGTTTATATAGCTATATCAACTTTCTTTTGATTAGTGTTTGTATGTCTACCTTTTCTATCCTTTTACTTTCAATCTTTTTATGTCCCTATATTTAAGACTCTTATAAGCACTTCTGATTAGGTTTTATTTATTTTTTTCTACTATTATTTTATTTTTTTCCCCAAATACTTTTATTTTTTCAGTGTTACAAGATTAATTGTTCATGACTAGGTCTTATATTTTGTTTTTATTCAGCTCGACAATCTTTGCCTTTTAACAGGAGCATTTCATATTTATATTTCTATAAGTGATATGTTTATATATATTTTATTATACCTATAATTTAAATTTTTTGTTCCACCTATTTTATGTTTGTTTTTTGCTTCTTTCTTCCCTTCTTTTGGGTTAATAAAGTTCTTTTATTGTTACTATTCCATTTTCCCTCTCTATTCATTTGTAATTACATTTTTTTTTACTATATCTTTAATGGCTAGCCTAACAATTAGAACATGCAAACTGGATGTATTATAGTTTAATATAAGTTAGTGCTTTTATCACTTAAGTGACAATGCTAAAGCCTTAAAACTTAAATTCTAAATATTCCCACTCTCCATATTTTGTGTTATTCTATACATCTTTTAGACCACACAATATAGAATCATTGTTATACTCAATATTCATGTACATTTACCCACATTTTTACTTTTTCCATTGTTCTTCATTCTTTTTTGTATTTTTTGTGTTTTGGAGGAATCATTTTCCTTCTACCTGAGGAATTTCATTTCCTATCTTTCAGTGCAGATTTATTTGGGATTAATTCTTTCAGGGTCTTTTTGGCCTAAAAATCTTTACCCTTTGTTTGCACTTTTCAGGAAAAAAAATTTTTTTTAATTGATTTTCAAACTTGTGAATATTTTCAACAAGAGTACAAAAGAGATCCCATATACTCTCACCCACATTCCCCAAGTGTTAATATTTTACCACATTTACCCCTCTCTCTATTAATATATATTTTTCATTGAACCATTTGAGAGTAAATTGTAGACAGGATCCCTCAATACTCTTTAATATTTCAGTGTATATTTCTTAACAAACAAAACTCTCCTACATACCAACAAAAACAAACATCAAAATCTACAGACTCCATTAGAAATGTCCTAATTGTCCTAATAATATCTTTTACAGATATGGGATACAATCCCAGGCCATGCCTTGTATTTGGTCATCGTGCCACTTTAGTCTAGTACTTTTTCCTTACCTTCCACGGCATTGATATTCTCGAAGAGTTTAGTCCCATGACTGTAGAATGTCTCTCCATTTGAGTTTGTCTGATACTTCCTGAAGACTAAGTTCAGTTTATGTATGCTTGTCAGGAAAACCCTTTTCAGTGCATCATATCAGGTGGTACATAATGTTCATTTGTTCCATTACTGTTAAGTTTTGTCATTTGGTTAAGACGGTGTCTTACTAGGTTATCCACTCTAAGATTAATGAACTCTTTTCTACTTAGCAACGACTAAGTATTTTGTATTTACTAATACATATTTTTGGGGATGATATATTGGGATGTAAATGTCCTGTTCCCCATCGAATTTTCACCCACTAATTTTAGCATTCATTGATGACTTTGCCCGAATCAATTATTCTTGTGATGATAACCAAATGACAATTTTCTGATGTTAGCATTTATTCTGTATTTGTTGGTATTTATTGGTTGGTATTCTATTTTAAGGTGCAGCTTTTCTTTCTATCTCATTTTTTAAAATTCATTTATTTGTTTGTCTCAGTAGAATTTACAACGTTATAATTTTATTTAATGGGTTATAATCAGGGACTGCTATTACTTATTTTGATGCTCAGATTTTCCCTGATTTGGGCCGAGCATGAGTACGGGTGTGTGGGAGACCAGAGACGGGTGGAAGGGGAGAGTCCTTTTAAGCTGACCTTATGTAATGTTGACATGTTCTCAAAATTTTTAGAGCACTTTTTAACTTTTTAGAGTCACAAGATATTCCTGGCTCATCCTATACTTTCATTGTCCCAACCCTGGAATCCTCCATCTTTCTTATGGGTTCTGCTTCCTTTTAGAAGATCTGTGCTACGAGGCATGATCACTGCTATAGGTGTATCGTGGGTTCTGGGCCCTCTTGGTAGAAAGAGCCAGGACATGTTACCCAGGTACACACTGCACATCCCTATGTAAATTACATCTGCCCATATTCAAAAACCATGAATTCACATTGATACCTCCAATTCCAGTCCAACACCCTTTCCATGTTTGAAACTCCTGTGACAAGGAGAAATCTGAGTCCCATTTTCCTCAATACATTCGCTTAGTTATTTAAGCTCCCTGTATGTAACCATCAAAAGCCCATATGTCTTTGTACAAAATAGAGAAAGATGTCTTTTCTGAGCAAACCTCACCCTGTCCCAGGAAGCACAACATTCTGAGTCAGAGGCTGGATTTCAGGCCCCACTAACCCCTCAGCCAGTTGCCTTTTTGCAGGGAACACCATTCATAACCGACAGCAGCCCATCAACGTCAGCCTTCTCTCCCAGCAATTACCCTACAACCCTTCCTTCGGTATAATTAAAATTTATGTGTGACACTGACAGAAATGGCACAAATAAAAAGCACTTTGGGTCCAATGAACCATTTCATGTTATTTTTGCCTAAAGTCTTGTGTGGCTTCTTCAAAGTTAATCATATTCTCAGGAATAGAAAGCTCAAGGAAAATTTGGATGTGTTACTCTGCTCTGCTAAGCCCTCGTGTTACTGCAGCTGGCACATGCCATGCCTTTGGGCTCAGAAAGTTTAGGAAAAAAATAAAGTTAGGGGAAAAGCTCTGAAAGTTAAAAGGCATAACAACATGCAAGGTTGGGAAGATGTGACATACAGGGGGGAGAGAGAGAGAGAAAGAGCTGAAGATACCTGTCTGAGAATAGATAGAAGGAAGTTGAGAGGGTCCTGATTGGCCTGTAAAGAATTTTAAGGAGGGGTGCCTGGCTGGCTCAGTCAGTAGGGCACGGGATGCTTAATCTTAGCGTCGTGAGTTCAAGCCCTACAGTGGGTGTGGAGCCTACTTGAAAATAAATAAATAAATTTAAGTATTTTAAGATTGTGTAATTCCTCAATTTCCTCCCTTTCTAATTTTCTGATAAGTGCTCAAAAAGGGAAGAAGAGAATTTTTTAAATGTCCACGTTAATGTCATTGCCTCCACGAAAGCTTCCTTAATGTCACACTGCTGCATTTCTAAAGCCTCGGCCCCAAAGCACGGTAGAAATTTGGAAGTGAGGTGACACAAGCTTGAGCCAGAGCGGAGACGGAGGAAAGAGTCATCTGGGGTTAGAGAGGGCACAGTGACAACGGTAGTAATAGCTAATGCTTCCTGGGCACTCCCTATGTGCCCAGTTCTGCATACTTCCTGTGTGCTCGCTCATTTTAGCTCCCACCTGCGGGATGAGGAAGGCATTACGACTGTTGTACAGATGAAGCAATAGACTTGGAGAAGTTGTGACTTGCCCACGGTCATGGCCAGATGGCGGTTGAGCAGTCACACGGTCATTCTCCAAGCAGGAGGCGAACCCGTGTAGCTGGACCCTGGGGCTCAGTCGTGTGCCGTGCCGCCTCTGATGGTGGGAAGGGGGCTTGAGGCCTCCCAATAGCAACCTTTGCCCTAGAAGCGAAGTTGGCTTTCAGAGGCTGACCGAGCATGGGTATGCATGTTTGGGGGACCAGAGGCAGGTACTGGGTGGGTGTTTGCCACAGTAGAATCAGGGCTAGAGACATGTGGGCACCTTTGGGAAGAAGAATCTCTAAATATCTGTTCACTATTTTAGTAGGTTCAGAAGAAACTGCTTTTCTAGTAATAAAAATGGTGCGCCTCTTCCTTTATGCTAAAAATGAAGGATTTATACATCTACTTAATATATCATAATACTTTATTTAGAATTGTCCAGAAATTTTGATTTTTCAGGTTCAGATAGCTTTGGGGGGAATATATATATAAAGGTATAGAATTTAAATAATAAAATGAATCTCTCCTTCCCAATGAGCAGCCCTACACTATGCACGATTTGGTTTTAGAATATGAGCTGGCTAGTCTCAGAGTTGGTGATATATCCAGGATTTGCACTGTACACTTTGCATATGCAAAGAACTAAAATACTCACCTTGCATTGGTTCGTGCCAGCTAAGAATATTTTTAAAATTTCTATTCCAATGTGCTATGTCAGTTTCAGCAAGTCCAATTTATATTTTGGTAGTTATCTACAGGAGCTGTGTGGAAATCTGAGTTAGCAGACACCATATTCCTATTTATTCCAATAATGTCTTATCATCCCTTATGTGGTACCCAAGCAGTTAGAGCTAAGAGCAGGGTACAGCAGGTTGCAAAGAGCCTCAACATTAATCCCTTCCTTACAGTCTGAAAGTTTGAATTCTTTCCTTAGAAGTGATAAGTAGGATGAGCGACTTTAGTGGCTATATAGGGTGAGCAGTGAAGTGAAACACTCAATGGGAGTTTGACCTTGTTGACTTGTTGGGTCTCTCCTTACCACTGGCTTATGAGTCTGTATCTGTGTGTGGATGCTCCAGAACCGAAGGGAAGTGCCCTAGGGAGATTTCTACACCTAGTTCAGTTTATGAAGTGCCGTGATCACGTGATGAACCCAAACAGTTGAAATAAAGAGATGAGCTAGGTAGCTCCACCGTCACGGAGGTTGTAAGTATGTGGGTGTCACAGGTAAAAGTAGGGGAGGGGATGACTTCCCTAGGACTTGTTCTAGGAAGACTGCCCTGTGTATACAAGTGCCCTGTAATTCTTCTTGAGATTAATCTTCATTCAGCCATCGTCTCCGTCATCATCGTCATCCCCATCCCCATCCCCACCACCATCATTAAAAGAGTTGGCCATTTTTGAGACTTCTAATTTGCCAGCTTCTGCTTAAATTTCTCTCTGTGCTTTCTTTCTTTGATTTTTTAGTACCTGGGGATTTATCTTTATTTTGAGGCCGGATATGTGTTTTTTAAAATGCCTATTTATATAATACCCAACACATATGTGTTGAAAGTGGAGAGGTAGCCACTAATTCCAATTCAATCTGCCATGTTGCTGGCAATCTCCCGCAGAAATCTATTTATCCATTCAACAAATATATAGTGATTGCCTGATATATGTGTTAGGGATAACACAAACAAAAATCCTGGCTTTCATGAAGCTTACATTCATTCCTGCAGAAATCTACTCAGGACTTACCAGGTGCGGGGGACTATTCTAGGCTTTAGATATAGTAACTCATAGAACCGTCACAATCCCCCTGTGAGGGAGGTGCCATTATTATCTCCACTTTATAGATGAGGAAACTGAGGCATATGGAGGTTAAGTCACTTGCCCCAGGTCACTCTGGGAGTAAGCAGAGGAGCCAGGGCACCAACCCTGGCAGCACAGATGCTCTGTCCATGGTATAACCACTATGCCATATGACCTCTCTATATGAGAATCTATGCCTGGAACACGGTGGGCTCTTGACCATTATTTGCTGAATGATTAAGTGAAATGAATGAGCGATTTCACGTTGTACTCTATCATCTGCTGTTCGTCTAGCCTCTAGAAGATTTTGAGCTCCAGGAGGGTAAGAACAATGTCTTCTTTGACTTGATAGTGCCAAGGACGGGGCCCGCAAGGGGTACTGCTCGGGAAAATGTTGAACACTGGAGTGAGTGAACTGCCAGATGGTTTCTAGAATGACAGTGCTTCTCCACTTTAGCTTGCACTAGAGTCACCTGGGGATCTGGGAAAATGGACACTGCAGGCCAGTACCCTCAGGTCTTGGACTCCTTCCTCATTTTTAACAGGCCCCACCCATGGTGGCCCCTCCCTCTGGCCACACTCTGTGGGGGCTGTCAGGGAGTAACTGAGAGTCAGAGGGCACCAGGCCCTGCTGGTAGGTCACTGAGGTCTTGACAGTTTGGGAATGTTGAAGCCTCATTTTAGAGAAAACCCTTGAAACTCATCAGGGAGTGATTCGGTCCCCAGGGAACCCCAGGAAATTGCCTTCCATAATAGAGTGACTCAGACCTGTAGAGTCTCAAGGTCATTGTCTCAGGTTTGATGATCCACAGATTGTCATAAAGAGCTACATTCTGCCATCTAACATCGCTAACCAAGGCACCTGCAGGCTTATCTGAACACATCCCAATTCCTGTTGTAAGTGACAGTTTGAACAGCAGCATTGATTTTTGGAAGTCTTAGTATAGGCATTTACATGAAAGTACCTCGGACACCAGAAGTTAAGAAAGCAGAAGGCTGTTATATAATAATATGAACACTGGGTAAGGAACCCTTCCTCTTAACTGGTCTCCAGTGTCTTCATCTGGTAAATGAGAAGACTAGAGATGCCCTCTGAAGGTCTTTCCATCCATAATACTCGTAATAATAGCTATTGTAATAATATCTATCTACTGTGTGCCAAGCCATATTTGAAACGTTACCTTTGCTGTGTCTGGTAGCTAATTCTCAGGATAACGTGGCAATACAGTCATTATGCTCCCAGAGAGACATGTTGTTTATTTTTCTAGTATATATTGATAGCTTGTTGTGTACCAAGCATCAGGCTGGACACTGAGTACTTTCCCAGACCCTGGGGTATAAGTTGCACAGAGTCTCAAAGCTAGGAAATAGGATGGAAATCAACCTGAGGTATATAAAACTGATGTCTGAGCTCTTTCTTCTTCCTCTCACACATTCCTTCTGAGATTCCATGTCTAAAAAGTATGTGTGAGGTCACTGACATTTCTTCCTAATTCCTGTACCAGGATTCCCTTGGTTGTGCATTAGAATCATTTAATACTCGTCTCCATACCAATTAGGTAACTATTTCTAGGGGAGGAGGAGGGGAAAAGAGAGGGGGGAATCGGTGTTTTGTTTTAATAATCGCCCAGGTGATTTAAACATGCTGCCAGAATCAAACACCAAATCCTGTAGATTCTGATTAAAAAAATTATTTCTGATCACGGCAAAATCCATATAACATACAATTCACCATCTTAACCTCTTCTAAGGTCTATAGTTTGGTAACATTAAGTACGTTCACACTGTTGCGCCACCTGTCCCCAGAGCTCTCTTCGTCTTCCCAGTAGAAGCGCTGAACCCATTGAACAGTTAAGTCCTCATTTCCCCCTCTCCACAGCTCCCAGCAACCACCATTCTATCATTCTGTTTTCTGTCTCTGTGAATTTGCCTATTCTAAGTACCTGATATAAGTGGAATCACACAGGATTTGTCTTTTTACCTAGCATAATGGCCTCAAGGTTCTTCCGTGTTGTAGCGTGTCAGAATTTATTTCTTTTTTGAGACGGAATAATACTCCGTCGTATGTCAATTTCACGTTTTGTTTATCCATTCATTCATCAATGGACACTTCCAGCTTTTGGCTCTTAGGAATAATAGTACTATGACCATAGGCGTACAAATAACTGTTCAAAACCCTGCTTTCAATTCTCCGGAGTACATACCCAGAAATGAAACTGCTGGATCCTATGATAATTCTATTTTTAAATTTTTTGGAGAACTGCCATGCTGTTTTCCACAGCAGCTGCACCATTTTATGTCCCCACTGGTGCCACATCCTCACTGACACTTGTTGTTTTCTAGTTTTTGACAGTAACCATCCTAATGGGTATGACATGGTAGATTATAAATTTTAAATCCAACTATATTTGTGTATATGAGCCAATTTTATCACATAGTTTATTTGTCTGTGAATCTTTAAATGATTTCACTTTCATTTTGCATGATTTTTCTTCCCTCATTTGGAGAATCTCTCCAGACTCAGTATCACTCCCTCTTCTCAGAATTACGGCGAGGGGACTAGTGTTAAAGAGGTACTGAGCAGCATCTCTGCTTTCAAGCTGCCTATGGTTTCTGGCTGGGAGCTTGCTTCCAGCCTTGCTGGGTGCGTGTCCTGGTGCAGGTCATACAACGCTCCTATCCAGTGGCTTACTAATTTGCTCAAGGCTGAAAGATGGAGACTGCGAATACGCACTGTAGCCAAGGAAAAAGTGAGAAAAAACTCCACGTAGAAAGAATAAGTGAACTCTGGCGCTGGGAATGGACATGGTGTTTTGGAAAGACTGGTTTGATCCGAACTAAAGTTCATGTTGGGAAAAGGGGGGGAAAGAATGCCATGGGAGGATCTTGGAAGTCAGGTTGAGAAGTGCTGGGCCAGGTGGCAGGGCTGTCCATCAGAGCAGCGTCCGGCAGGCCTTCAGCAGCGCTCGCACTGGGGGGATGGAGGGGACAGAGGCTCTGCCAGGCCAGCGGGCTCCTAGACAGGAGCATCCCCAAGGACACTACACTGGGAAGGTCAGCCTAAAATTTATCGTGAAGGGAGAAACTGTACACTTTCGAGACAGATTGAATGTGGGGACTCTGGGAGGAAGACACTTCTTTCAAAACGATGCAATATTCTGGGGATGAATCTCTTTAAAGGTTATCTCTTCAAAGGAGACTGTGGTTGTGGGGAAAACAGAGCCCCGAGATTGGTATTAGTTAGGCTCATGTGTGATTGCAAGGGACAGGAAAACCCCAAATAGCAGTGACTTAAACCAGATAGAAGTTTATATGTCTGTCAGAAATGAACAAGCCCAGAAATGAGCAGACCAAAACTCAGGTGACTGGCCAAGGTTCCCATGGTCAGGTCAGCCTCAGTGGTGCTCAGTCCCAACTCCCTCTTCCTGTCTTCCTTTGCCCTGTCTTCCTTTCTTCATTGACAATCTGGGCTTTATCCTTTGTTGATTTCCCACCACCAGCCAGGAGTAAATGCCATTGTACATCTGCCGTGTGTGTCTTTGACTTGCCCTTCACTTGGCCCCTCCTGCTCCAGCCCTGGCCTCAGCTCTCTCTTTTGGATTTTTGCCACAACCTCCTCAAATGATCATCCAATCTCTTGTCTAATCCACCCTTCTCAGGACTGCCAAGTTAGCATTTCTAGAGAGCACATCGTTCCTCACTCTCAGGCCTCTGATGGTTTCTCCGATAGCTTTGGAATAGTTAGAACCTTGACATTCAAGGCTCTCAGTCAGTTAACTAAAATCTTACCACCTAAAACCCTTGCTCAATTTCATTTTAACACGCCCATTTTAATTTCATCTAATTTTTAAAACACTTTAAGGGAGACGATTTCAGGTAAATTTCTCCTCGGGAGAATTAACGACTAGGAGAAACCACTTTAGTTGAAGTGTTTTCACGTTCAAGGCCAAACAACAAGCTACCATTTCAGATATAGTTCAGTTTGGGCTTAATAGATCAAGATTCAAGGATCCATGAGTTTGGGGATTTTCTGTTGGACCCACAAGCCAGCCTCAGAAATTCAATCTGAGAAGGGCTGACCAGACACCCAGAAACAGGCCTGGCGGGGGTGATGATGCTGAGGAAGATATTGGACCTGCCCTTTTTGTCTGCAGGAGGGGGCAACGGATGGGCAAGGGGAGGAGTGTTGTGTTCTTTGGGACCATCCCTCTGGGCCTGACTTAAGGTGGGGATGGATTTGAATCTCAACTTAAAAGCCTGCTTTCATGTGATATTGGCATTTTGCCTGGTCTCCCTGGTTTTGGTGGCTTCACCCATGACACGGAGATGAATCACAGGATTCCCCACCATCCTCGGTGGTTGTCAAGATCAAAGATGCTGGAATTAAAACGCTTTCTAACTCTCTCTAGGCTCTGGGAATTTTAATACCTCCTGCATATTTGTTTTCCGGAGCTGCTCTAAGAAAGTACCACAAACTGCATGGCTTAAAACAACAGCGGTTTATTGTCTCACGCTTCTGGAGGCTAGAAATCCAAAGTCAAGGTGTCCACAGACCCGGATTCTCTCCAGAGGCTTAGGGAGGAGTCCTTCCTTGCCTCCTCCTAGCTTCTGGTGTTTGTTCCTCAGTTTATAGGTGCGTCAGTCCAGTCTCTGCCTGCCTGTCATAGGTGCCCTCTCCAAGTGACTCTGTCTTGGTTTTTTCTTCTTACAAGGACACCAGTCATTGGATCAGGGATGTCCCCAATCCAATAGGTCCCCATCTTAACTAATGACATCTACAAAGATCCAATTTCCAAATAAGGCCCTGTTCTAAGTTCGCAGGTGGACGTGAATTTTGGGGGGACGTTACTTAACAGTCTACCACCTTAGTAAGACTGTTGTGAGAACTAATTTAGATCCCACAGGCTAAAGGCTCAGCACGTACTGCTAGAGAAAGTGCAATGAGTGGGTCGCACTATTTGCTCTGCCTCCTTCACGACCCCCCCTTTCCCTGCCCCTACCTCAGCTCCACAGACTTGAGCTTTGCTCTGCTAGACTCTTCTCTCCCTGGGCATGCAGTGATCAGGCAACAATGAACCTAAAATTCTCTTCTATAGGGAAAAATGTGTTTATAGAGGAGATGCTGATAAGGTGCCTCATTAAAATAATCAACGAATGGAAAATTGGAGAAGTCTTGAGGGTCAGGCCAGCCTATGCAAAAATATTTTTGGACCTCTACCAACTATGCATGCAACTAAAGTCATATTTAACAAACACGTGAGTTGCCACCTTCTCATATCAGTATTCTGTGTGGTGAGGGTGGAGAATGGTTTCCTCAGGGGGAGAAGGAGCCATCTAGGGGTGCGGCAGTTGACTCCAGGAGACATAGAAGGGAGGCAGCACAAGACGGGTGGGTGGAAAGCACACCAGACACCCAGGTTCCAGTTCCAGCTCTGCCCCTGACTCCACGTGTGATTTGGGGCATGACCTCTCACTCCTCTGGGCTGCAGCTGTAAAATGAAGGGTTAGGCCCTGAGAACTTTGGGACCACAGGCCCGAGAGGAGCTTGGAGTGGAGGAAGGGATAAAGGGAGCTGCAGAAGAGCCCTTCTGTAGGGTTTGAGGGAAGTTGCCTACCTCTCCTACCCCTTACAAAAATCGGACATTCGCTGTAAGATGCTGCATGGTATATAAACCTCTCTTGCCTATTTTTCCCGTGTGATCTTCACAACAACTGGGTAAGTTAGGTGAATTAGGTGTTTGTATTCCTATTTTGCAGATGGGCAAGCTGAGGTTTGAAGCAGGGTGTCCTGCAGACAGTTTTGTTTCTAAGACACGACACTGGCAGTGCCTCTTAGATCAGTGTCGGCTCACTCCGGGAGTGGAGGTGACATCCTGGGCTCCATGGCACCCGACACACTAACACACCCTGCGCGTGCTCTGTGAATAGCTCTTGGTGGTGGGGGATTCAGACCTCGAGGAGGAAGGAGGACACGACTAGGGCGTGGTTCAGCCAACACCTGTCTCCAGTACCTACTACCTTTTGCCAGGCGCCGCCCTAGGTTCTACAGGCTCAGCGGTGGCTAAAACAGACAGGGCCACTGTCCCCATGGAGCTCAGAGTCTCTAGGCGAGACAGGCGCTTAGCCAATAAGTTCTGGAGTTTAATGGAGCAAGCTAGCAGAAGCATGAGACGCCTGCAGAGGGGAGGTTCCAGGTGGGAAGGGCAGAGAGGTGGGGAGGAGACACGGGGGGGAACCAGGGAAGGCTTCCCTGAGGAGGTGACACGGCAGCAGAGACCTGTCAGAGGAAAGGAGGCAGGGCTGGCGCAGGTGCTGAGGTTGGACCCAAGGGTTCTGGGAAAGGTGGAAAAAAGACCAAAGTAAAGGTTCTGTTTTACTTCCTTAATTTTAACTCTTAACTTCCTCAAAGGGCACTTTAAAAAAAAGCAGAAAAAATGGTTTCAGGAGCTGGGTTTTTTGTTGTCGTTGTTTGTTTTGTTTTGTTTTGAATGTTATTTGTTGTTATTCCTTGCCCTCAAAGTTGGGCTGAGTAGAGGAAGCTTAATGTGCCACTTTTTTTTAATGTTTATTTTTTTTCTGTTTTATTTCTTTTTTAATTCAAAGTCAATTAATTAACATATAGCGTATTATTAGTGTCGGAGGTAGAGTCCAGTGATTCATCAGTCTTCTGTAACACCCAGTGCTCATCACATCACGTGCCCTCCTTAATGTCCATCACCCAGTTACCCCATCCCCCACCCATGTCCCCCCCTGCAGCCCTCAGTTTGTTTCCTGTGATTGAGAGTCTCTTACTTAGGGTTTGTGCAACTCTTAATGCACTGTGTGTTGATTAATGCACACTGCATTAAATGTAAAATGCATTTAGTGTTAGAGTGAAGTCTCCAGAATCATCCAGCCCCTTGAGTGGCCTTTGTTTTCGCTTGTGAGGCACATCTACTTGCGGAGGTCCTCAGAGGCCAGAGGCACGGGACCTGGCCCTTCCCTCACCTTAGGAGCCCTGCGGGTGAGGCCCGGTGGTAAGGGGGGTGGTGGTGGAGGGTAGGCTTGTGTTTTGGGGTGGATAAGAGTAGCCCCACTGCCACAATTTTCCCTCCCTGCTCACACCCTGCTTGGACTTGAACTTCTCACAGACGTGAGGTCCACTCCCCATTGCTCCTTTTTCCTTCTTGGTCGAGGCCGCCTCAGGAAATCATGGTGTAGACGGGCACCAGAAACGTCATCTGAAAAATCTCACTTTGTTTCCATTATTTTCCTTACCAATTCGTGGCCACTGTCTCCTCCCTTGTGACACGGGGATGATCATGCCTACTTCCCAAGGTTTGTCCTTTGAATTTTCCAGATTTTTCACTTCATAGATGCAGCAACAGGGCTCAGAAAAATGAGGTAGCCTGTGCAGAGTTCCCCAGCCAGTAGCCAGAAGCAGGAACGCAGCCCAGGGCAGTCTCTGGATCCAGTGTTCTTTGCAGCAGCAAAGCTTCCGGCCGTTTGCCATGGGCCGGCAATCCCCCCGGGGCCACCAAGGAAGAAACAAAATTCAGAAGCCCTGCATTTAGAACACTGTAACAAAAAAACCGCCAAGCCCTCAGACATGCTAGTTTTACTATTAGGTGACATCACTGATCGTAGCTTCAATATTCTTCTCTTGTGCATGCCAAGTCATTGATCGGATGCAGAATTCTCCATTGGAATACCGGCTTGGGAGTATTGCTTGCTTTGCATATTAAGTAACAGAGCCGAGTCTGCGGCAAGGTCAGCTCTCCACTTCCCTTTGCTCCGGGCAGCTGAAGGTCACGTACCCTGAGAACCCGGGACTCGTGGTTCTCTGTGCAGCCACGCCGGCCAGCCCGGCGGCGGAGTCAGATTCGGGCACGGCCTCCAGGAGCCTCTGCCATCCCTTATTCCCACGACCCCGCTTCCAAAATTTATCAGGAATGAGCCGCGTGGCTTCCACGGCCCTTGGGTGGACTCCGTTCTCTTTCGTGGGATTTTAGGCCACCCTCTTGTAGTTAGAAAACATGGGTGAGTGGACAGGTATATTCTATTTTTCTGTTTCTTCACTGTTAATTCCCTTTTAAAAAGGAAAGGATAGGAGAATTTTAAGCATTTTGAAAGAGACAGTTAATCAATACACGTTATTCTCCAAACATTCTAGGAAATTCAAGGAAATTATAAAGTGCCTCCTAAAGGCCTCTTCAGATATCTGTATGCCTGCCCTTCAGAAGGAAAGTTTCCTCTTGGCACATAAAGAAGTCAAATTAGGCCCAGAAGAGACAATTCTTGTTGGAGCGTGAATGTCAAAGACACAATCTTCAGCAAAATAGCTTTCTCTCTCAGCATGCTCTGGAGAGAATAACTTTGGTTATTGGTAGTGCCTGTGCAGAGCAGTGAGAGAGTTTGGGGGATCATACAACTGATACTTGTATGCGATCTAAATGTCTCGCTGAGGATTTTCACTTATTCCGTCTTCAGGAAAGACAATTCACTTCAGGATGCACTAGGATTTACGAGCCACACAAGGGACAGCTCCCAGCCTCTCAGGAGATAGGAGACAAGCGCCCTTACCAAGGCTTAGGGGTACCTGCTTGAAGACGTCCTCCTTAGAGGTGTGGACAGACACCGGTCCATCTCCTTTACCAACCTCGGAAGACCTGGTAAGCCTCTGGGGTCAGGATGTTGTCTCCAGTCTGAGAACAGGGGCCTTGAAGGACATTTTTTCTGGTGCCTGGTGGAGGGAGTTCAAGAGAATTAGAGAGGCAGTCCCTAGGAACTGAAACCCAGAGAGTTTCACAATCCTTAAACAAGTTAAAGTTCACCTTCTCTGTGGGTGAGTCCCATGATACCAGCTCAGGCTGGGCCAGTAGGCCAGAGTCCCCTTTTGGGAGACCCACCCAGGGCCTGAGAAGAGGCTGCCTGTCTCCTGGCCTCCCGGGTGTCAGAGGCAGCAGCCACCCAAGCTCCCCGGAATAGTCATTGTGGTCCAGATTCGATGTCTCTGCTTATCAGCTCGAGAGATTCTACGGCATTCGTTCTCCCCACAGGAACTAACTCAGAGCTCCAAGTCACCTGCCTCTTTCGGACACTGCGGGGACCTTTGATACGGTGACGATGAGGTGGGGAGGTGTTGTTTAGAGGAAGGTTCTATAGGAGAGGAAACACTTTTGCATTTCCTCCTCAGGTTTCGTGGCTGGACCTGAGAGTCAAACTGACGTAGGTCACATCAATAGGAAAAAAAGCATACGCATTTTACTTGATATTTTTACACCTACACAGGAGCCTTCCTAAGAAAAACAAAGCTGCTATGAAGTGCTTCGGACCCCTTTTAACAAAGAATGATGAATGTCTGGAAAAATGACAAGACAAAGGAAAAGGGATTTAAGCTTCTAGGGCACTGGGCTGTGGGACAGGGATTAAGCGATGTGTGGGGGGCACTTATAGAAGATGAGGATTATTTTAGTAAGTTTGTTTGTACAGACAGATCCATTTGGGCATCAGCTCCCCTGGTGGTCAGAATGTTCTCTTCCTCATGCAGGGAGGTCACCTTTCCCACGGGAAATTTTATAACCTGTTTTTTGGTTGGAAGGAGGAAGTCAGAGGGCCCCTTGCACATCTGCTCTTTTTCCGGTGCCTTCAGCTCAAGATAACTAAGATGTCAAAGTGGACTGTTTTGGGGTGGCCTGCTCTGAACCCCTTCAGTTCACATCTCAGTATCAGATTTGTTTTTTCTATCCATGTCATGCTGGGCAAGTTACTGAGCCCCTGTGAACTTCAGTTTTCTCATCTGTAAAATTGGGATAATATTTCTTAAATAATATGAATGATACAACACATGCTCATTGTTTAGCACAAGGCCTACCGCAGAGTAGGCTCTCAGCAAATGGTATATAGAGTAGGTCTTCAGTGCACGATAGATTAAAAATACGTCATCAAAGCAAGAGATGGAAGTAGAAGTTTCTCCTTGGTCTCTGGTCATTACTTGAGGCCCACCTTCTTGGGCTTATGCCAATTAGGGAGAACATATTCGATCACGAAGCTCCTTGGTGAAATCAGATCCAAGAGAGCTGGGCTTGGGGAATGTACCTCTGAGTTCAAGGCCCCTTTGTCATCCCAGCGAGGTTCCTTTCAGGCCCATGAGTGCTGGAGGTCCAGGCACTTCGATCCTGGCTCTGTGTGAGTCTGCTGGGATCTTTGCATATTATAGTCACCTCCTTATTCCTCCGCTCAAAGCAGAACATCTTGGTTGAGACATGGTCCTCTCTTAATTCTTGATTATACCATTCGCCAAACTGGATTGAGCATGCCCCCCTCTGAGAGGCAACTCTGATCTCCTAATGGGCTCAAGGATGCATCACACAACATCTTAAAGCATCTACAATGTACCAGTATAATCTAAATGCTAGGACTATGGTGATAAATGGAAAAGACCAATGAGTGCCCTTGTGGGGCTTATATTCCAGTGGGGAGATAGAAAAATAAATAATAATATAATATAATATAATATAATATAATATAATATAATATAAATCAGTGCTAAGAAGAAAAATAAGTAGCAGAGGAGATCAGGAAAGGCCTCTGCAAGGAAGTAATATTTGTGCAGAATTTTGGAGAAAGTGAAAAAAATGTAGCAAGTAAATATCTGGGGTGAAAATGATCCAGGCAAGGGGAATGACAAGCACAAATTTCCCCAGGCAAAGGGTAAGTGTTAGGTGAGAGCACCAGAGTGGCTGGAGCAAAGTGAGGAGCTGGAAGGAAATGAACTTGAAGCTCAGACGACACTGTGTAGGTCATGGCAAAGACATTGGCCTTCATTCTGAGCGAGACAGAAAACTACTGGAGGTCTTTGTGATTGGCCCAACATACCTTTAAAGAGCCGCTCTGGTTGCTATAGTGAGAAGAGACTATAAAAGGGTAAGGGTAGGAAAAGCAAGAAGGGTGGAGAGTCTTTGGCAGTATTCCAGACAAGAAATGTTTGGGGTTGGAGCAGGGTGGCCTTGGTGGGGAACGTAAGGTGTGGTGTGTGCGTGATGCCCTTTGGAGGCAGAGTGACCCGACTGGGGCTGGATTGGATACTGATGGAGAGCGAATGCAATAGAAGAGTTGATAACGACCCCCACTCTTGATCTGAGCTACAGGGCGAATGGAGTTGCTATTTACTGAAATGAGAGGACGTGGTGCAGAACAGGCGGGTGAGGTCAAGGGTCCAGCTTGAGATAGCTGTCAGACATCCAGATGAGTTGCTGTGTGGCCTTTTGCACATGAGTGCTTGGAAGACCAGTAGAAGGCCTTGCTTTCCCAAGTCAGGGATGCTGCAAACACTCTCAGGTCTGAGATCATGGAACCAAAGCTTCCGTGGGGGGGAGGGATGCCCACAGAAGGCACTCGAGGCACAGAGTATGACCAAAGTTGGGGCCACTGAAAGTTAGACTACAGTGATGAATAATATTTGAGCACAGTGAGACGTTCCACCCTGTATTTGGATCTGAATTTTTGTGTAAATAGAAAAGGGCAACTTGGATTCGTATACTGTTTTACAATTTACTAAGCACTGTCAGATCTGCCATATTCATCCTGTGAGGTAGGAATTATTATCCTCATTTTGGAGAGGGGAATGGAAGTTTCGAGAAGCTCAGGGACTTGCCCAAGGTCACACAATGAATAGGTGAGGGAACCTTCAAGTCCAGGTTTTCTGAACATAAAATCATTCTCATCTTATGGTGCTGTTTCCATTTTATCATGGTTGTTTTCATCATATATTAATTCTGCTAGTATTTAAAAAGTCAAATAAGTAGGACTCAGATGGGTGTAAAAATGTCCTCTTTGTGCTTTATTGACTGCAAATGACCCTGTGTGCTTGGTGCACTCCCCACCCTGCCCCCGAACCCCCAGGCATCGCCCCCCCCCAGTCCAACTGGGGCTTTTCTGGCAGCTTTGCCTCCTTGGCAACCAAGTGGCTAATGAGCTTCGCCCCCAACTCCTGTCTCTCTTAACAAATTCCTTTTTATCAATGGCTCATTTGCATTGAAAGAGGTTTTCATGCCAAGCAATATTTTTGGTAACATTTTACAACTCTTGTTGCTAAAGTTCTGAGAGAAGCTGCTTCAAAAAGGCCCAAACCCTTTCCCCACATTGGATCACTTCAAAACATAATCGGAAGAGAAGAGTTTTTCACTGAGCATTTCAGTCATTCCTGTAAAGTATCGCTTAGTCCTGATTGAGACCACAGCTGGCTCTGCATGGTGCTAAACATCTGGATGAAAAAATAGAAATGAAATGCACTGGGATGTTAATAATGGGGCAAAAGCCAGCTTTAATGCCTTAGATACCACGAGTGGTTGCCCTTGGGTCACCCAAACCCCCTTTGGGTCTCATCTCTATCGTGACAGTATACGAGGGACTAGGCAAGACACTGGACTTGAAAAAAGAAAGTTGGGGTGCCATTCGGGGCTTAGGCACTTCCTGGAGTGTGACCTCATCTAGCCTCAGCTTCCCCATCTGTCAAATGGACATGCTTACGCCTGCACAGCTTCCTGAGACATTTATAAATAAATAAAGCAAATTTTGATACAGGCAGGGGTCATGTTGTGTTTATCTTTGCATCCCCAGTGCCAAAACCAGGCACATAGTGCACATAGTAGGGACCAGATACATCTTTTTCAAATAATTTATGAATGAGTATAATGTAGGCAGTCCTATAGCTCTAGCACTTATTATTCCTATGGTTCTATTCACATTTCCCAATTCCCTCTGGTACGTGAGCAAATTTACCATTCCTAGAAATGAGGGGACACAACCCAGAAAAAATATTTACTGAAAGCATAAAAGGTACTGTACTAGGTGTAAATAATTTTCCCCCCAGTTAGTCCAAGTGGTGAATAACCCCAGCTTTTGTTCTATTTGGAGCACCTGTTTGTAATCCATGTCATAAATATTTTCGTGACTATTGCTTAGTAGTCAATGAGTTTCTTTGTTGGCACAGAATTTAAGATATTTCCCTAATAAGGACACCCAGTGTTAAAGCAATGAATTTCTATAGCTATGCAGTTCAGAGAGTTACCTAGGAGATGAAAAGCTAATCTGTCTGGAATTTCTGCCCTTGAGACCAGAGATACTATAAATTTGCTTGGGAGGAAAATAATCATGGTAAGCATCTTAATTTCTTCCATCTCGTTTCCAAGCAGATGTCGCTGTGTTTTAGCCTGGAATTCATCATCTCTCTGATACATCAACATTGACATATTACAACTTCATCTCCTATTATAGAAAATGGAAATGAAACCAGAATGTGAGCATGTTGAATGAATTGGACTCCCCAGAGATTTGGGGGAGAAGAAAACCTCCCACTCGCCTTTGACTTTTGGATTTCTTGTTTCCTTTATGTTTGGATTGCACTTTGAGAAGTCCATCTGGAAGTTCACTTTTTTATGTTTTGCAAACGCAATTAGAGCTTATTATCAAAAGGTGAACCCCTCCAGGAAAGAAAAATGGGGGGGCTGTGTGAGAGAATCACCCTCCAAAATCCGATGATGGTATCTAAGGTTAAACCCCTTAGATGAAACTCTGGGGTTAAACCCCAGAGATGAAACTCCATTTATTTCTGGGCTTGACTCTGCCAGTCTGCTGTTTTGGGGTGAATGCATGGTATGTTTAAGTTTCTCACTTCTATCTAGTAAGCTCTTTGGTTCGAGGATGAATTTGGGTACATGTCAATACCCGCAAATGTCATTAGTCTTGTAAGACCTCTACCGTGCGGAGTTATCAGAGAAACACGGCTGCCTGAGACTTCAGTCACCCCACGGTGGGTACCAGTACGCTACTTGCCTTTTTCTGGCCGCAAAAAAACATTCTTAAGATTTCAGGATCCTATTATATGTTGAGTGAATTGCGTTCTTCTTGAATTCCCTACGAAGTCACTCTGGTCCTTGGAGATTAGAAGTTTAAACTTCAAAAGGGCCATACCTCATCGAGTTGTCTTCACTTTGGCTTCCCAGCCGTTTCTGTCACAGTCAGACTTAATCCTCTTCAGGTATATCAAGCCAACCATCAGTCAAGGTGTTCTTTATTTCCTTCCACATGCTGCAGAGATTAAGGCCGCCTGATTTTTTCTCATATATTCCCTGGCACCCTGACCACAGACTCAGCGCCTGTCTAAGGTTGATGTAAATAATGTTTATAACTTGGCCCAAAGTTGATGGCCATTTGCGGGAAGAATCCATCTTAGGCTAGAGTCACAAAGGCTAATGCCATCGCAGTCATGACAGGATAGCTGGATGGAGCGTTAGCACCCTAGAATCTGTCTCTGGGTAAATTTATGGGCCAGGAAAGATAACGAGCAGTTTGCTTCTGTGGGTCTCGGTAAAATTGTCGGCATCAGGCAGAGGGGCCCCTGAAAACGGCTTTGGATTTAGTGTTCGAATTTAGAGATCGAAGTTAGAGTTAGCTATACTACCTTCCAGCGGTGTGGCCTTGGGTAAGTCACTCAATCTCCCTGGGCCCGTGCTCTCATCTGAAAGTTGGAAAAACTGTCACCTGCCGTGCATGTATCACTGGATGATCAGGGTAAGGGACAGAAGACTGTCTTGAAAACAGTGCGATGCCATTAAAGGGAGAGCTACCGCGACTGTCACCTACGTCACACTGTAGGTTGTCTGACAAACTGTTATTACAAGCTTTATGACAAGTCCTAAAATACATCGAGAAGTTTTTCCTTGCCTCTCTGAGCCTCGGGTCTCTCGCTGTAAGATGAGGTGACTTTCAGCCCATAGGTTCAGTGGGATCACGGGCGTGAGTGGGCCTGTAAGGTGCAGGATCATAATATTACCTCTCTCTCGGCCCTGGACCGAGCCCTGGTGGAGTAGCTGGGCATTAGGTATTTTTGAATCCATGACTTCCATACATACCTCCCTGGAAGCTTTCTGGTGACAGAGTCAATGACCTCGGTGCTCCACCTCTGTGGGCACCCAAGAACTTAGAAAACACCGAAGCTGGGAGAACTCCTGCCTGCCTCCTTGCTCCCTGCTGTGTATTGTCCCTCTCCCTCCCAGTCCCGCAATGGCTGGGAGGTTCTGTGGTTTCATTTCAGTAGGAACACTTGAGACACAGCATAGTTAGAGGAGAGAGACTAAAGTGGGGAAGGGACTTGAAAGAAAGACACACGAGGGGCATTCAAGGGGACTGGGATGTTGAATGTGGAGAACAAAGGCATAGGGCTCTCTGACACAGCTGTCTTAAATTATCTGAAGGAATTGGTGTTTTTCAAATGCTTCAGTGGCAACCCATAGTAAGAAATACATTTTATATCACAACCTAGTACACCTTCATGTAAATCTAAAATAGCTGAAACAAAACTTTGAAAAACGAAACTTAGATCTCTCTCTCATGCTATGAACTAGTCTTCTATTGTTCTATTCTATTCTATTGGTTCTAGTCTAGTCTATTCTTCTAGCCTAGCCTATCCTAATTTCATTAAATATAGTGCTGAATGTAATCCCAAAATGATTTTATGACCCATTAATGACAAATATTGATATGGAAGAACCTATATAATCCCAGAGGATGGGGTTAGGATCTTGAGGTGAAAATTAAAGCATGTTTCAGCTCAAGACAAGAAAGAAATTACTGGTCATTAAACTCACTCAAATATAGAATGGGCCTCTCAAGGTAGGGAAACCCTTACCCTTGGAAATTTCAAGATTAGACCTCGTTTATATGCTGTGTCTGTGGACTAGGGGTCCCTCCATTTCAGAGAGTCCAAGAGTCCACAGTGCACACTGAGCTAAAAGACAAAAGCTAGAACATAAAGAGAAGATACTAATTCAAAACAACTAAGATAAAGAGGCAAGGAGGATAGGTGGGAGAGTTTGGGAGACTTTCTTTAGCTTCTGTCCATTAAACAGAAAACATTCTCTAACTTACATATCTGTTCCCTACTGAGTGAACTCCCTTAGAAACATTTTTATTGTTGTTGAAAGTAGCAAATTTTAAAGCTTTTGCTGCCAAGCTGCTGGAAAGTTCCTTTTTCAAATTTTATGGTCCCTTTAAGCCTTCATCACGGCTTAGGTAGTTGCCTTGTGAATGATCTCATGGTCTGCGTGTCTCTGAAGCCTGGGCTTAGGGACGTCAGAGGTAGAGTCAGGACAAATAATTGCCTGTTGCACAAGTGAATACATGTGAATTAATGTGTGCACGAATGAATGAAGACTCTACTAACATTAAAAAAAGAGTCCCGGGTACTCTATCCTGATGGGACGGTCATGTGCTTAGGAACCAGTGAGAGCTGCAAAGGTTGTTGCAATGTTGACCAGCAGATGATATCTAAGCACTCTGGACATTTTTAGAGACAATGAGTCCTTTGAGAATCTAATGAAAGTCATGGCTTCTGTCCTCAGAAAAACAAACATAAGTATATTTATGCAAAATTGTGCATGCAGTTTCAGGGGTTCGGTTACCTACCCTCTGGCCTGAGATTGGGCTTAACAATGGAATCTGACTCAAATGCAAATGTTTGTATTTGCTTAAGCAAGTAGGCTTATGGAGAGAATGGAAACACGTTAAAGTGAAAGAATCCCTACTATGTACCAGATATGCTTGGTATTTTATTTACATTGGTTCATTTACTTGTCATAATAATCATGTGGGGCAGGTCCTGTTGCTCTCTCCATTATACACACACACACACCACCACCACCACCACCGTTTATCCATTGGGAAAGGAAGAGGATCAGTGGGACACTGATGCAACCAGAGTTAGGGTTGGGAAGAGAACCAAAAAAGAACCTTGTCAAAAGCCAAGGGAGGGAGATTTCAAGAAGCACCATGAGGCCAGCAATATCATGCCAAAGAGGGAGAAAGTAAGGTGAAGTTTGCAATAGACCATGACTTGGCTATCAGGAATGCCTTGGTGATGTTAGCAAGACCAATTTCTGTGAAATGGTAAAGGTGGAAGTCATTGTTGTGGGTCATAGAGTTAATGGGAGGTGAAGCAGTTGAGAACCGAAATAGGTACCAACAGCCCCCAGATGCCGGGCCATGGGCTCTGCGACACCAGAGTCACCTGCGAGACATTGGGGAGTATGAATTCCTGCCCTCTAGCCCACATTTTCTGATTCAGGAAGTCTAGGGTGGATCCCGAGGATCCATATTTCTAAGAAGCCAGGTTTGAGAACCATTACAATGTGAAGTCCATGAGAATAGAGATCTTGCCTCTCTTGTTCGCCACTGTATCTGGAGGAGCTAGAAGCCGCTTCTGCCCAGAGCGGTTTCTCAGTGACTACGTAGGATAGCCACTCCCTGAGCCAAATCATTGATATCAACTACTTCTTATAGGGTAGTATTAAGAGTAAAGCATTAACCATGTAAATCAATAAGGATATATAATAGGCTGATGGCCTGAAGTATGGTCCATCAAAAACTGGAAGAATAATATGGTAAAAAAGCTTTAAAAATGATTCCTTTAGTTTCATTTCTTAAGTACTGGTAAGTATGACAAAAACCCCTGATGGATATCAGGTAGTGATTAGTAAATCAACTGATTGATTGGAATTGTTTATTTTAACAGAAAAGGCCCTTTCCATGTCCGATGACAAGACTTAGTGGAAGACCATATGCTAGAATAGAAAGGACACTTGGCATCTCTTAGAGTTAGTATCTCACTCCTGGTTTGTATGATGATTGCATCCATAAGTTCTAGATTCCTGTGGGCCAATGTAGTTAATTCTAGGAAAGGGGTGGTTCGGCACGAATCCATTTTCCACCAACTATTGTCTGAAGACCAAAAAAATAACGTACCTTCAACAATACATAATAACATTTTCCCAGCGAACACATATACTAAAATGATTGATAAAATACAACTTAAGGGGTGCCTGAGTGGCTCAGTAGGTTAAAGCCTCTGCCTTCATCTCAAGTCATGATCTCAGGGTCCTGGGATTGAGCCCTGCATCGGGTTCTCTGCTCGGCGGGGAGCCTGCTTCCCCCTCTCCCTCTGCCTGCCTTTCTGCCTACTTGTGATCTCTTTCTCTCTCTCTCTGTCAAATAAATAAATAAAATCTTAAAAAAAAATTTAAAATAAATTAATTAAATAAAATACAACTTAATCACAAAGTGTTAGCAGATATCTAAGAACTTACAGAGGTTACATATTTGGTTGAACCATATGAAATTACCTTTTTTTGCGAATTACAAATTATCAAATATGGGCAATTTCATATAGTTTATTATTTTTTTCAATAAAACACACGATACAAAAATTATGATCTTGGTTTTGTGGGAGGATCTTGGAATGATGAAGAGGTCCTATGGCAGGCAGCCAGCCTCCAAAATGGCCTTCATGATCCTCATCACACGGTGTTCATATCTTTGTGTGATCCTCTCCTTTGAGTGTGAGCTGGATCTATCGACATGTTTCTAAAGAATAGGAAATTGCAGGGGCGCCTGGGTGGCTCAGTGGGTTAAAGCCTCTGCCTTGGGCTCAGGTCATGATCTCAGGGTCCTGGGATCGAGCCCCGCATCGGGCTCTCTGCTCAGCAGGGAGCCTGCTTCCCCCTCTCTCTCTGCCTGCCTCTCTACCTATTTGTGATCTCTCTCTCTCTCTGTCAAATAAATAAATAAAATCTTAAAAAAAAAAAGAATATTGCTGAAGTGATAGTATGTCACCCTTAAAATTAGCTCATAAAAACACTTTGGCTTCCATCTTGGGTGAACTTTCTCTGTCTCCCTCTTGGATCTCTCAGTCTAGAGGAACCAGCTGTCACATAATGAAGACACTCAGGCAGCCTATGGAGAGACCTCCATGGGGAGAAATAGAGGCCTCACACCAACAGCCAGTGAAAAACTGCCACCAACCACAGGCAAGAGCCCACAAGAGGATTCTGGCCCCAGTCAAGCCTTCAGATGACTGCAGCTCTAGCTGAGACCTTGGCTGCAACTTGGTCAGGGACTCTGAGCCAGTGTCCTCCAGCTAGGTTGCCCCCATATCCCTGACCTGAAACTGTTTAAGAACATAAATGTGTCTTGCTAGAAGCTACTAAATTTGCAGTTGGTGTGTTCCCCAGCAATGGATAACTAATATAGGTCCTTGTTTTCAAAATGTTGGGAAACAATAGTCAAACAGTTTTTAGCTCAAGCATACTTTCACATATATTCTACACATCTTGCAAGACAAGTTTAATTTTGTTTTATTACTGAGGAATTTCAGCAATATACATATTGGTGGAGAAAATATGATATTTGGAACCAGAAGTTGCAACTTACTAGTTGTGTAACCTTGCAAATCACTTAGTTTCTCTGAGCTTCTATTTCCTCTTCAACAAAATGCAGATTAGTGCAATGTCTACCTACCCTGTCTTCCAGTATATTGTAAGGCTTTGAGGATGAATACAGCTGGCCGACCCTTAAGTACTATTGAAATACTAGCTTTCATTGATGATACTATTCATCATCTTTCAACAATGATGATTTGACTAAGGTCGCAAAACTAGTTGGTTGCAGAACAGGAATTCACACCAAAATCTCCTAATGCCAAGACCATGGCTTATGTAACTTGGGGTAAGTCACCTTTACTATATCAGCCTCAGTTTCCCCATGTGTAAAAGGAATAGATTGGAGCAGGTGATGCAGGGTCTTTTTAAGCTTTAAACAGGCCCTGATCAGAAGCCAAGGAAAGGATTCTTGTCTAGGTGAGTGAGTTTCCAGAAAGGCAGGGAAAGGCGTGTATCCGATAACCCTGGGGTTTCCGAGGCCAGCCAGGCTGAGAGCCTCTGCTAAGGTGGGGAGGTGGGGGTGGGGAGGGTGCTTTGTGACGTGCTCAGTGTAGGTGGCAGCCACCGTGCCCTGCAGAGGCTGCTGCTGCTGCTCCCGGGGGCTGGGCTGGCAGCCCCCAGCAGCCCCTGCAATAACATCCTATCATTTGTCACTTCAAACCACATGCACTTTGGATTTGTGCTGGTGCCAGGAAAATTCATAATGAATTCAGTTTCCCATTCATGCAGGAAAGAAAGTAAGACTTCGGGGGAAAAAAAATCTGAAAACATTGCCTTAGAGTTTCTGTAGAAGACGATGAGCATCACATTTGAATGGGGCTAAGAGAGTCATGATGCGAGTTACAGTGTTTGGAATAGCCCAGGCCTGATAACAGCATCCTCGGCTAGCGTTCGCATGGCGCTCAACAGTTTATAACGCGCGTTTACATATCTTTCTGCATTTAAAGCGAATTGCCCTCATTTTCTGTGGAGAAACTACACCTCAGGGGGTCAAGTAATCTGTGGCTTGGTCATCATTTTCCAAATTGTGTGCTCTTCCCACAGGACCAGTGGGCCACTATTGTAGTAAGGTTCTCGTTTCCGACGGTAGTGACTTTGTTACCGTTGGTGGGTCTTAACCTCCAAGATTACAGAACTCTTCAAAAGCAGACTGAAAAGAAGGATATGTTTGTGGTCACACATCATGACAGAGAAGATTTAGAGTCAGAGGTCCCTGGTGACTGAGCACATGCAGAGCGAGGCAGGCAGACCTGAGCTCTTTCTGTCTAGCACTCAACACCTCCATGAATGTGGAAAACCAGGACTTGCTCTTTCTCTGTTAATGGGAATATGACCACGTAGCCCCGGCTTTGGGTGGGGGCAGTGTAGAACCTGCTGAGAAAGGAGGGGAAGCCTGGGAATAGGTTCTGGCAGCAAAGAGTTGGCCCAGGGCTGGGATCACTGACTGGGGAGGTGGCTGGCCGCCACACTCATTGCTTAGGGGTTTGGAGTCGAATAGACCTTACCAGAATCCCAGTTCTGCTGTTGGGGCTGGAGGACTTCTGGGGAGGGAGCCTCATTCTCTCTTCCCAGGGCGACCTCTCCTTTCCCTCCTCTGGCTATTCACGCACCTCTGAGTTTGCCCTTCCAAACTGCACTGAGAAGACCAAAGTGACCTATGGGTCCTCAAGAATTGTCAGGGGCTCCCCATTGTCCTCAGGAGAAGCTTAAACTCTCAGCACTGTAGGATCTGGGCCTTCCCCAGCTTCATTCCTCACGTCTTGCTGACCCAGACCCCCATCGCTCTTTACATTTCCTTGCCTTTGCTTCTGCTGCCTCAGCCTTGGGAATGTTATTCTTCCTTTTAAAAAAAGGCTGAATGGCCTTGGGCAAGTCCCTTCACCTTCTTTGTCTCTTGTTTTCACAACTAAAAATCAGTGACAATACTGTTGCCTATTCTGTGTACTTATTTGTTTTGATCATCCCTGTGAGATCTTTTACTGGATAGGATTTTAGAGCAGGTGTTGGCAAACTATCACTTGTGGGGTATATGTGTGCGTGTGTGTGTGTGTGTGTGTGTGTGTGATATATTATTATAATATATAATTATATATCATATGGAGTAACATGTAGTATGTTCTTATATATAAATTTATAATATGTAAAATAATATATTTTGTATTATTACATATTATTACATATCATCATATATTTATATTTTACATATATATTTACATTAGTTATATGAAATTTAATTATATATGTAAAATTATATAACATATAAATATAAGTATAATATATTGTTATTTATATATAGTTATATATTATACATTATACTATAATATGTCATGTATATTATATTTTGCATATATAACTTATATGTAAATATACTTATATACAAATATAAAATTGAATATCTAGAAAGAAAGTTCTACTGGACCACAGTCATGCTCATTCCTTTATGTCATTGTCTGTACTTTCCTGCTACAATAGCAGAATTGGATAGTTGTAACAGAGACTGTGTGACCTGTAAGTCTAAAATATTTACCATATGGCTCTTTACAGAAGAAGTTAACTGGCCTTGCCTTAACAGGGCTCAGAGTGCTCATGTAACACTGTGGGCTAAGCAGATAAGTGGTGTTACTCCTTTTATAGGTGAGAAAAGAGGGACCCCCGAGAGGAAAAGTGAATCAGTTACTGCTACACAGTTTAAAAAAGCAGAGTTTATGCTAGTACTCAGACTTCTAACTGCAGATGACTTTTTCTTAATCCATGATTATAAATCCCTACCCAAGTTTACAGGCATTGGTTAAATGGTAGACAATGTAGGATCAAGTGGTGTCAAGGATATTAGCAAATGGGTTAAAAAGCCAGAGCCAGGGAGAGCAGGTTATAAATGCAAGAACCCAAACATTGGGAAGCTGGGCCACCAGAGCAGAAATTCTGGTGCTGTCAGAATATTCAAGGGGCAATGTGATTAGTGACAGACATAAGGGAAACCTTCCAACCTCAACAGTGATTAAAGAATTTTTTTTTAATGAGATACCATTATACATTCTAAATTAGCTAAAATGTTAGATAATCATGATACTTACTTCAGATGATGTTGTGTTGAAACTGGAACACTTCTATATTGCTCATAGCAACGTAAGCTAACTTTAATATGACACTATCTATTAAGAATCTTTGAAATGCTCTTCTTCTCTGATTCATTGATTCCATTTCTGAAAACCCTTGCTGGAAAATAATTCTGAATCCAGAAAAAAAGTGTTCGTTGCAGAGTTGTTTAGCATCAGTTTGGAAGTAACTAAGTGTCCAGAAATACAGGGCTGGTTAAGTAAGCTGTAGTCTATCAACCTGATTGAATCTTATACAGCCTCTAGACCACTAGAAACCAGACAACAAGATACAAACAAATATTTATAATGTGAAGCAAAAAAAAAATGCAGAATAAAAATTGTAATTTTTCTGTGGTTTTGCTGTGCAAAAGTCATGTCTATACTGGAACAAGGAGGAATGAAACCAGGTAATTTATTATTAAGGTGATGGCAGTCCCAATCCATTGCTGTTATGGCATTGACTGGAGGGTAAAAGCCTAGAGATCTTGTCTCCTGGAGATTGGGTCTGAATCAGTTCAGTTGCCATATTGGTTGATCCTGAGGCCTTTGCTCCCCTTTACCTCAGGCCAGGGAAGCATCCCTGGATGAGCGCTGGAGGCCAGGTTGAGTCCACAGGTAGGGGTGGGGCTGAGGAGGCATTCCTGCCAGGGTCAGACAAGTAAGGGAAGCAGGTGTAAGGACGTGGGCAGGTGTCTGCCAGAAGACGTTCGTGGAGGCCTCTCAGCTAGCATGCAGGCTGTGTTCCCTTGGAAAAATGCCAACTCGGAGTCAAAACTCAGCAACTCAAGGCCTCCCCTTGAGTACAGAGGACTTGCTCTGGGGGTGGGACAGAATGTGGGCAGGAGGCACAGTCCAGCACTGAGCTCTGGAGAAGGACTGGCCAATCCTCTCCTGGGTGCCAAGAAGACAGGCAGGAATCAGACTCAGCCTCGTCCCTGCAGAACCCCAAAAGAGGATAACTACCATACGCGGAAGGTTCAACACTCTGAAATCGTCCAGAGGAGGAGAGTTTTCCAGCATAGTCTGAACACCTCTGCTGTTAGGAGACTCTCCCTATGGCTTAACTCATGATCATTTCTGCATTGATTGAACACCAATGTTAATCCTATGTTCACATCTAGCTTTTCATTCTTTATGAATTTTAATCATGGTCTTGTGGAATATCATATATGGAAAGCCCCATAAGAATATTTTGTACCTTTCCAGGGTAAAGACTCCCCATAGTTCTTTTCTCATTTGGTTTCTTACACTAGATTGTGTTTTCACTTGATGAAAATCCTATCTGAACACTGGTGACTCTCAGATTCAAATCTTCCCTGGCTTCAGTAATTTATCTTTCTTCTTCCTGTATTAGTCACTGGTACCACCTTCCCCACTTCCTCTCCCCCTTAAGCTCCACTCTGAATTCCCCCAGTGAGATGGTAAGCAGGGTCCCTGCCCTCCAGCAGCTATCAGGACAGAGAAGGAAATAAGACACACTAGCCAAGAATTCTGAACATCAGGGGAAGCAGAGAGCATGAGACTTGGAAGACAGGTAGGATTTGGGCAAGAACATGAGGGGCTTATTTGGGGAACAGTGAGCAGTTTGGTTTGAAATCAATCCAAGAGTTATATTTATCTTATTTCCATTTTCTGGAGATATGGAGCATGGGATGAGAAATGAGATTTATCTTGGAAGATGTTCTAGGAGAAAAGTAAGTCATCTAGGGGAACGGTGAAGGGTTTCCCTCCTTAGACCTATAAATGGCACAATGGCAAAGACTTGGGACTTAGTTAACAAGTTATTAGGAAGTATTAATCCCAGGAAAAGCAGCAGTAAAACCAGATGTTCCTTAAACGAGTTCCCTCCATTCTTTTAATATAATAATCATCATAATGATCTTATGTATTGAGAGCCTCTGAGAGGTATTGTTGTCTCCATTTCATAGTCCATTCAAGTCTCAGAAACCTGAGACTTGCAGAAGTTAAGAGGCCTTGCCCAGCATGGCACAGCTAGTAAAAGTTGGTGGCAGAACTCAAACCCAGGCCCATCATCCCTCAAAGCTGTGTCCTTCTAGCACCATCTTATCACCTCCAGACATGTGTGAAATGGCAAGGTGGTGAGGACGGCTTGGATTAACCACTGGTGCTTTTCTCTAGGGACTGAGGGGGAATAAGGCATGCCGTGGGGGCATTTTAAGAAATTATCAGTGGAGCAGAGCCCTAACAAGCTACGAGCTTCTGCTGCAGAGGATAAGGACCCAACTGCACCTTCTGGGACACTGATACCAGGGACAATGAACCACACCTCCCTGGAGTAGGTCATAGAAAGATGAAGACATTAGATCCTATGGATGGAAGAATAGTACAGCTGCTAATAGCTACCCACATGAAAACAGGGATGTTGCTAGGAGAATAACATTCATTTACTTGTGAACAGTTCTCGGTGGTTCACGGAGCTCTTTGCCTTTTATCATTTCATGATCATCTTGCTCCAACCCCTGTTAGTTGGGGGTGATAATCTCCCTTTTACAAACCAGCAAGTAGAGGCTCAGAGATGCTATGCGGTTTTCCTTAGATCACAGAGCTGCTTAGCGGTGCCATTTGCATTCCAGCTTTCTAATGCCGTCCTTCCCCGCCCCGCCCCATGCCCCTTTCCATTATATTATTGAAGGGGTTTGGTGACCAGTGGGAGAAATCAAGATGATGCTTTTCAAGAATCATTGGGGGAAATTAAAAGAATGAGGTGAAACAAGCCAACAAAATCATTAAGGCTAAACACCAGACACAGCAATGTGACAGCAGAGCCAAAGGAACCCTTCCTGAGTTCAGGCTGTCAGAGTGAGCCCGGATGTGTCAGCTGAAACTGAAGTCTACAGAAGAAATGAGGAGGAGGGTGGAAGATACATGGAGAAATGAATGTAGGACGCATCTAGAAGATGAGGTAGCAAGTCAACTTTGGGTGGGACCCACTTTGGAGGAACTAGGAAAGGGAGTGGCAGCGTTTAACAGAGCGGGGCAGTGATAGGAGAGGTTGCCCAAAGAACCGGGACTCTTACTCGTTTGTGAAGAAAGCAAGTTAGGCAAAAATTTTGAAAGACAGGAATCATTACCAAAATATTCGTGAAGCTCAATGATGTCATAAAGATAATATAAAAACAGAATGCAGAGATGTATTCTTAGATAAGCATGAGAGCATCAGAACTCTTATTATAGTAGTTAAGACTGACTTTTATTTTTTTAAGGGCACTATTGGGAAGGAAGAAATTGAATTTGGGGGTCACTTATACCAGACGACCATCTTCAGGATGCTGTGGGAAGCGTTTATCCCACGCCCCCTCCAGGCCCATTCCACTCTTTGGCTGGACCGTTGAATGTGGCTGACCACATTGCCAGGTTTGGCTATTTCTGGATATCAACCAGGCGTCGGTCTGTTGACTGTGTTTTTGGTTGGGTTCCATAAGCTGCAATGAGCAATATTCATGAATCCTATTCTAAAGATGCTAATTATTCTCTAACGGTACTATTGTTGGCTATCACAGCCCTTTTTATAGAAGTAGCCAAGTAACAGTTGCAATCGGTCCCCTAAACCCGCTAACCTGGAAGAGGATGTTTTACGTGTAAGCTTGCTTCTTGAGAGTCCATGAGAAGGTTAGCAATTTTAGTATCAGGGCTCATGGCTTGATTCATCTTCAAATTTCTTTTTTAAGGTATCCCAAAATAAATTTCTGACAATTAGAGAATGTGATCATTTACTCTAATTCATAACAATGTTTGGGAAGAGAGTAGTAATTTGACACAGATATTTTTTTGAAATTCAGCCTAACTAATGTTTTTTTACTGAGGACCCACTTTCACTCAATGGGGGTTCTGTGTACTGTGGACTTTACCAGGTAAATATCCAGGGGATATTCTTTATTTTTAAAGTGTCCTATCTGAGGTTAAAGTCTACAAACTCTGAGTATCAAGAAATTGGGGGAGGGGGAGAGACAGATTATAGGAAGCATGTGGCACAGTGCCCAGACCCGGTTCGGGAGGCCAAAAAGAAACCCTTAGTGGGCCTATCCCGGGAGATAACAGATCTGGGAACTTAAGGGTCAGCGTAGGACTTGTAGTCACTGCATAAATCCAGCCTCGAAGCTGGGAGGGACTGAGGAGGGGACAAGGTCTAGGAGAAAGGGCAAGAAAGTACTTTGTGTGGCTGGGCAGCTGGACAGGGGTCTGAGGCTCCCTGGCCTCCTTCGAAGGACTCCCACCTCCAGGAGTCTTGGACTGTGATAGTTTGGTCCCAAAGCCTGGTGGTTACATGTGGCCAGGAGCTGATATCTATCTGTATATAGAAAGCCTTGGAATGCAATTACATCATGTTTTGGGGCCCATGGAAAGGGGCCTTAAAAACAAGTTTAATTACATGCAGGCATTCAACATCCACTCTACGTTAATCTCAAGTGTTAACCTTTTTGGTTCTGTTTTGTGGAAGATGTCATCCTGAGAGTTGGTCAATCCAAAGGGATCAGTGTTAGGACAAAGCATTTAGTAGGTGTATATCGGTGTGGTGCAGAAAGCGTGTTCCAACCCCGGGGCACCCGACTGCCTGCTGCCGACCGGGGCAGGTCATCCAAGCTCTATGAGGCTCGCGCTCCTCACCCACGCCTCGGGAAACTGGAGAATTCGCAGAGCTAACGAAAGTGCTAATCAACGAGCTGCAGAAGGGCCTCCATTAGTGAGGTGGTGATATTGGTACGAAATGACAGACCTGGGTTCAAAATGCTGGACATGTAATTTACCAGCTCTGTGACCTTGGACAAGACAATCCGCTTCTCTGAGACTCAGTTTTCTCAGCTGGTAAGTGGGAATAATAATTGAACAATCTAACTCTTAGGGTTCCTGTGAGGCTTCAATCAAATAATGTACACAGACATGTTTGGCACATTAAGTGTGACTATGATTATATATATATATATATATATATATTTTTAAATACTTTATTGGGGTATGATTAACATGTAAAAAGCTGTACCCATGAAACAAGTGACACTATCAAGGCCCTCCAAAAAGGGACACTATCTCCTCCCAAAATTTCCTCCCACTAGCTATTATTACTATTATTATTATTATTATTATTACTTGGTAAGAATGGTTAGCATAAGCTCTATTCCCTTAGCAAATGTGAAGTATACAGTATTGTAAACTATATTCGCTATGCTGTATAGTAGATCTCCAGAACTTATTTATCCCACATGACTGAAACTTTACACCGTTTGACCTTCACATCACCATTTTCTCCTCTCTCCAGCCCCTGGCAACCACAATTCTACTCTTCTTTTATGACTGACTGTTTTAGATTCCATTTATAAGTAATATCACACAGTATTTGTCTTTCTGTGTTTGGCCTACTTCACTCAGCCTAAAGTCTTCCAGGTCTCTCCGTATTATCGCAAATGGCAGGACTCCTTTCTTTTGTAAGGTTGAATAATATTCCATCGCATGTTTATAACACATTTTCTTTACACATTCATCCTTCAGCGCTTATTTCCATGTCCTGAATGCTGCAATGAACACCAGAGTGCAGGTATCTCCTTGAGATTTTTATTTCAATTCCTTTGGACAAATACCAAAAGTAAAATTGCTGGGTCATATGGTAGTTCTATTTTTTGAGGAACTTCCACACTGTTTTCCGTAATGGATGTACCAATTCACATTTACACCATCGGTATATCGGGGCTCCCTTTTCTCCATATCCTTGCCCACATTTCTTTTGTTTTGCTTTGTTTTAAACAGTCATCCTAAGGTGTGAGGTGCTATCTCATTGTGGTTTTGATCTCCATTTCCCTGATGATGAGTGATGTTGAGCTTGACCATTTGTATCTCTTCTTTAGAAAATGTCTATTTGAGCATTTTTCTCATTTTAAAAGCAGGTTATTTGGTTGTGTTTTCTTGTTCTGTTTTGTGTTGGTATTGAGTTGTAGGAGTTCCTTATATATTTTAGATATTAACCTTTTATCAGAAACATGATTTGCAAATATTTTCTCCCATTACATGTGTTGTCTTTTCAATTTATTGTCTGTTTCCTATGTTGTGTAGAAGCTTTTTAGTCTGATGCGATTCCAGTTGTTTGGCTTTGCTTTTGTTTCCTGTGCTTTGGGTATGATAACCAAAAATCATTGCCAACACCAGAGGCAAGGAGTTTTTTCCCCTATATTTTCTTCCAGAAGTTTTATACTTTCAGGTCTTATGTTTAAGTCTTTAACCCAGTTTGAGTTGACTTTTGCGTATGGTGTTAGATATGGGTCCAGTTTCATTCTTTTGTTAGTGGATATCAATTTTTTCCCCCAACACCATTTATTGAAAAGACTATCTTTTCCCCATTTTGTATTCTTGGTGCTTTTGTAAAAAATTAGATCATATATATGTGGGTTATTTCTGTCTTTTATTGTGTTCCACTGGTCTATATTTCTATTTTTATGCCAATATCTTACTATTTAATTACTGTAGCTTTGTAATACAATTTAAAACCAAGAGGTATGATGCCTCCAATTTTGTTCTTATTCAAGATTGCTTTAGCTGTTGAGGGACTTTTGTGGTTTCATACGAGTTTTAGGATTTTTTTTATTTCTATAAAAAATGCCATTGAAATTTTGATAGGGATTTCATTGACTGTGTAGCTTGCCTTGGGTAGTATAGACATTTTAACAATATTAATTCCCCCAATCCATGGACATGATATATCTTTCCATTTATTTGTATTTTCTTCAAATTTTTTTGGCTTTATTGAGGTATAATTGACAAATAGAAGTTATATATATTTAAGTTGTACAATGTGATGTATTAGTATACATATACATTGTGAAATAATTACCACATCAAGCTACTTAACATATTCATCATCTCACATAGTTACCTGTCTTTTTCCTGGTGAGAAGACTGAAGATTTACTCCCTTAGCACATTTCAAATGTGCAATATGGTATTGGTAAGTGTTATCACCATTTTGTACATTAGATGCCCAGAAATTATTTATCTTATAACTGAAAGTTTATATCCTTTGACCATCATGTCTCTATTTTGCCCAGCTTCCAGTGCTTGGCAACTACTGTTCCACTCTCTGCTTCTGTAAGTTTTACTTTTTATATTCCATATTTAAGTTAGATCATACAATATTTGTATTTCTGTGTTTCTGGCTTATTTTACTTGGCTTAATGTCATCCAGTTTCATCAATGTTGTAAAAAAAAATAGCAGGATATCCATCTTTTTTATGGCTGAATAATGTTCCATTATTGTAAGTGCAAATATCTTTTTTTTATTTATTTTTATTTTTTTATAAGTGCAAATATCTTAAGATATGGGTTTCATACCCAGAGGTGGGATTCATAGATTTTTTGTCAATATTTTATAATTTTCAGTGTACAGAATTTTCACCTCATGGATTAAGTTTATTTCTAAGTATTTTAAATTTCTGGTGCTCTTATAGTTGGGATTATTTTCTTAATTTCTTTTTATTTTTTTGGATAGTGAGTTATTAGTGTATAGATACTTATGGTTTTTCTCTTGATTTTGTGTCCTGTAACTTTGCTAAATTTGTTAGTTCTAACAGCTTTTTGGTGAACTCTAGAGTTTTTTATATATAAAATCATGTCATCTACAAACAGAGAAAACTTTACAGAGAAAGTTTTGTAATTTGGATGTGTTTCATTTCTTTTTCTTCACAATTGCTCTGTATAGGACTTCCAATACTATGTTGAATAGAAGTGATAAGAGTCGGTACGCTTGTCTTATATCTGATCTTAGAGGAAGCTTTTCACCATTGACTGGGATGTTTGCTGTGGGCTGGTCATATATGCCCTTTACCATGTTGAGATACATTTTTTTCCATACCTAATTTCTTGAAAGCTTTTTTCATAAAAAGATACCAAATTTTGTCAAATGTTTTTTTCTGCATCTACTGAGGCGATCATGTGATTTTTATCTTTCATTCTGTTAATGTGGTATATTACATGCACTTATTTTCATATGTTGAGCTAATCTTTTATCCTAGGGATAAATTCCATTGGATCATGCTGTATGATCCTTTTGATGTGCTATTGAATGGGTGTGGTATGATCTTGTAGGTTGAGGATTTTTGCATCTATGTTTATCAGAGATATTGGCCTGTAATTTTCTTTTCTTGTAGTGTCTTTGTCTGGCTTTGGTATAATACTGGCCTCCTAAAATGAGTTTGGAAGTGTTCTCTTCCTCTTCCTGTTTTTGGAAGAGTTTGAGAAGGATTGGTGTTAATTCTTTAAATATTTGGTAGAATTCACCAGTGAAGCTGTTTGGTCCTGGGCTTTTCTTAGCCTGGAGGATTTTGATTGCTGATTCAATCTCCTTACTTTTATTGATCTGTTCAGATTTCCTATTTCTTTGTGATTCTGTCTTGATAGGTTATATGTTTCCAGGAATTCAGCCATCTCTTCTAGATTATTCGATTGTTGGTGTATAAGTGCTCATAGTATTGTCCTACAATCCTTTGTATTTTTGTGGAATCAGTTATAATTGTCTCATTTTTCATTTGTAATTTTATTTATTTGAGTCTTTTCACTTTTTTCCTTATTCTAACTAAAGGTTGGTCAATTTTGCTTATCTTTTCAAAAAATTAACTCTTAGTTTTATTGATCTGTTCTAGGCTTTTAGTGGGGACTGCAAGCCAGTTACTAGCTGTGGATGGTTGTGAGGATCCATGTGCTGAATGCTGTGAATCCCTTCCCCTTTTTTCTCCTCCTAGCTGTTCCCAGATGATTCCGCTGTACCCATCGCCTGAGTGTTCTGGGTGGGGTAAAACAAAAGTGAGTCTTGGGCAATGTCCTGCAAGACTAGGGAAGTTGGGTACTTACTTTGCTCTCACTTTCCCTTGTGGGAAAAATCATGGGCAAAGGGGGTCTCTCTTGGCCCTGACTTGTGCCACCCTGGGGGAGAGTCGGCACTGGTAAAGTGTTTGCTCTTTTTATAATCCTCAATGCATCTATTCTTGGATTTTTGGCTCCACCCGGTTCCTGGAACCTCTCAACTACACTCCTGGGCTCCCGTAAAGGTATTGCCATCCCTGAAGTGGCTGCTAAAATCAGTGTTTCTGTGAGAGTTATAAAAGTTAGGCCTCATATTATGCCATTTTTTCCCTGACGTACCATGATTATATTTTAAAGAAAATAAAATTAAAAAGGAGATTCCCCAAGTTCAGGATGAATTCTAGAAGCTTCCAGAAGGTTCTACATCTAAGTGGATCACATAGAGCTTGATAGAGAAGGCCAAGTGAGCTAGAGTGGCTCAGAGAGGTAAAGGGAAGACATTTGATAGGGTAAGAAGACCAGCTGCCAAGTGGACTCGTGGCCTGGTTTATAAATTACTTCAAGTCACTAGGCAGGGGGAGGGAAAGTATGCTCAATGGTTCAAAAGGGCACAGGTAGGACCAGTGATAGGTTGCTGCAGAGGAGAGCCCAGCACAGTATGAGGAGGCCCTTCCCAGCAGGCTTTTCCAAATACTGGAAGGCTCCTCAGAGAAACAAAGCCAGCCACAGATGTGATGGTGTACGGACACAACCCAAGGCCCACCACCTCTGTGGGCTCTTCAGGACACAAAGGCAGTGATAGGCCTAATTCCCTGAAATGGCCCCTGTCATCTGAAACAGCTAATCCCCTCTTACAAACTCGTAGTCCTTTTTTCCTTTTCAGGTAGGTTCATAAATTCATAAACTTTTGTCCTTTCTATGGCAGCAAATGATATTAGAAAGCTAATTAGCTACAGAGCTAATTTTCATGTCAGAGTGAAATTATAGGTTTTATGGTATAGAACCAAATTATCTCTCTGTCCCTCCTCATCCTCCACGCCCCACCCACTCTAGTTCCTTCTTCTAGCATATGTTTCCTCTCCCCTCTTCTGTCTGGTCGCAAATGTCAGCAGAGAAGGGTAGCCACTCAGGAGCCCCTTTCTCTTCTGTGTCAGGCATATTTGCATTTGCAAACAGCTTTAATTGAGTAGAGTTTTCATTGCTCTTTTTTTCCTGCTCCGTTTTTTAAATGCAAATGTTAATGTTTGGTTAGCATGGGTTCAGAATTAAGCTCCTGCTACCTGTGGCTGCCTCCTTCCCTGGCTTCTAAATAGGCACTGTGGAGTATCACGACCTGCTGAGAGCTTGTGAGTCCTGGAAGGCTGGAGTCCAGCTAATTGCCAAGCATGCTGAGAGGGCTGGGCAGAGCCGTGTCTCACTTACCAGCTCTCATGGAGTCCCGCTTCCTACCAGCACCCAAAGAGAGAAAATTAGTGTGCTGGCAACAGAAAGGGGGATGGGGAAAAGGCTGCTATTTGGAATTAGGTTCCGGACTCTCTTTCGGCAAGAAAACTTCATGGAATTCAGAAAGCTGTCAGAGGTCATCAGGTTTGAGTCTCCAAAGTGGGACTCTCTGAGACAGTGTTCTTAATGGTTTGCTATCGGACCTCTGTTTGAACACTCCCACTGGTGAGGGGCTCCTTCCTTCACAAGGCAGCCTCTTCTACTGATAGGTGAGCTCTGTTAGAAATGGTGTGCTTAACGTTGAGCCAAAATTAAGTTCGGCCATTGGTTTCAGTTTTCTCATGGAACGTGGATGATCTCATTTCCAAATGGCAACCTTTCAGCTATCTGGAGGCAACTCTTATGGAGCCTCAAATGCCTGCTCCCCTGCAAGCTAAAGATTCCCAGTTTCTTCAGAACTTTAACACATCCAACCCTTTCTCCATCCTGCTCCTCTTCCTGTTGTGGACTCAGGTTGTCTGGCTTCTGTGAAGGGACTTATAACTGGGAGTGTGGTAATCCAGCTATGGGTTGACAAGTACAAGGTAGAATGGGCTGCTCATCTCCCTCCCATTCATTTGAACCCTTCCTATTAACCAAGACTGCCTAAGGTGCTACAGACTTCACACCGTCCACTGTTGCTGAGCCTACAGCCAATTCCGGCTCCAAGCTCTTTCTAAAAATGATGTTTTCTAGCTGAGTAAATAACGAGTGATTCACCCCTTAGTTTGGGACCACTGAGCTTCTCATTTAGTGAAAAAGAAAGTATATTCTTCTAAAGTGTCAGATTGAACTGTAATCACAGAGGATATGTTTGTAGTGTATCCAGTTTCTCTTTCAGAAATCAGGGACCTGGATGCTCGGAAGTCTTAGCAAGAGCAGTGTCCCAGGACCCTGGGTGCCTTCCTTGTCCAAGGCCTGCACTGCATAATTTCAATAGAAGAGAGAAGTCAAATCTAAAAATCTGTAGATAATCCTATGAAGTTATCAGTCTGAAAGGAACTAATCAGTGAAGAAGCATCTAGAAATGAGCCATTGGGTAGGAATGTATGGGAGAAGGGTTGCCAGAAAGCCCGTGGCTGTTGGAGGTTGACTTGGAAGACCGCTTGGGAAAGGAGATGTGAAGGAAGCATGACAGGTGAGAGGGAAAGCCGCAGAAGACAACACATTTCCTGCTTCCCTCTAGGTCCAGTGTCGCTCCACCTCCATCTCTATGACAACCCACATCCCATGAGAAGTGGTGTTTGTAGAAGAGACAGGAGGAGCAGCCTGTCACAGTGACCTTTGCTCCCAATTCAGAAGTGTTTGTCTTGCAAGGTCTCACCCAATAATATTTTCTTCTTCTGGACTCTGGGTATATTTCATTATACAAGAGCCCTAGAAAAACCCCACATGAATCTGGCTCTCCTGACATCTTGGCACCAAGGATATTTTTGTTAGACTCATATATGAGCTCTTCCATGTTTAGAACCAAGAGAGAAGATGAAGCCTCACATTGTGTAAATTCTACATATCAAAAAGTGGAAAAATGAAGGATCCATGTCAATTGGATCCTTCAAAATCCTTCAAATATTAAGGATCCATATTTATATGGCCGGGCTCTATTAACAAAAAGAAGGCTGCTCTGAGTGGCCTTAGCTGTAGAAAAGGAAATGTAGGATGTGTGTGTGCTGGCAACATTGTGAATAAAAGGAGCTGAACAATGGATCTCTGCATAGGATGACCAATATGATTTGCAGCAATTCCATTTCCATATACCCTTTTATTGTCACCATCTAGGCATTCCTGCTAAAATGAATCCCTTCAGGACATGTTGGGTCTCTCTAATAAGAGAGGGATCATTTGACTTTTATCACTATTTCTGGACCCTCATAGTAGACATTAGGCATGGCGCTGATTCAGATATTCTTGAATGACTCCATTTGCAGTTATGAAATTTGAACTTCTGGAAACTGCTCTTTTCTGTAGGCATCTTGTGCTAGGGTGAGTTTTGTGAATAGCAATGCTGTGGACAGGCTAGACATGGATGGAAAGGAAACGGGAAAGTGTGATGCCTGTAAGTGGAGAAGGAAAAAGGTAATACTCACAGATGCACGAAGTTGCTTTTTTTGAGGTTTAACCTGCCCACAAGTTATTTTGAGTATACTACTTCACTGAATTCTTACAACAACCTGTGAAGCACAACAACAATCATTTTGCAGTTGAAAACAAAACAAAACAAAACTATTTTTGGAAGACATGAAATGACTCACTCAATTAGCAGTGGATGAAATTGGACGTGCACCCAGGACTTTTCCCCACCAGTCCCACACTCTACTTTTCTACTCTCCCCCAAGCTGAAGGCCTTGGTTCCAAAGATTTGCGATGAGAGCTGGAAGCTCTGGGCGAGCTGGGAAAGGCATCTTGGCTCAAATCCCGGAGCAAAGCTGCCCTCAAGGGTTAGATCTTGGATGCTCTGATTGATTCAACCAGAATGTCCTGGGGCTTCGTGAGCACAAGTCGCTGAAGGCGTGGAGATGGATCATAGTCCTTGCTTTCAGGAAGGAAACAGCAGATTCACATGAAATTTTTTTTTAATCACAGCCTAAGGTGCACATGGGCATAGGTGTAAAAGTGGTGGTACATATATATCGGTGATCATAGACTAGAAGTTCGGAGGCAGATGAGATCAGAAAGTGCCAGAAATGTAAGAAAGACAGGTAAAACCATTGAGTATGGGCAGCTGGGAGAGAGAATTCCAGACACAGGAGAAGCTGTGAGTAAAGATGCTGAGCTAAGTCATGCCGTGTTGATGCCGAGGAAGAAGTCCAATTTCCCAGAATGTGGCATACAACAAGGAGGTGGAAAAACAAGCTTCCAGTTCCCCTTGAATTTGCCCGATTTTGAAGTCTTCCGAAAAATGACCTGCCCCTCCGTGCCCTCGATGAGCCCATGTAACCGATGGGTAAAGAGCTGAGTGGAAAGAAGAATAAATTCACATATATTTTTTTAAATTACCATAAAATGGCCTCCACAATCATGTCAAGAAAAAGAAATCCATCTGGCAGCCTCCCCTTTTATTTTGACGGGCTCTGCCAGAGGCTCCTTCCTAGAAAAGCTACAGACAAATGGCCTTGTCTCAGAGTGCTGTGATGTGGGGGCCTCTGCAGTGGGTCACAAGGACTGATTTCATCATTTATTTCCAATTTGCTGGCCAAGGCGCTGAATTAAGCTGTGCACACAGTGGGATGCATTGTTTCTGGACTGGCAGTCCATCGTGACTGAAAATGAAAACAACTGAAATTTAAAAATATCAATCAAAGGCACTTCCTAAAGAATAAAACCAAATCTGATCGATCCAGAGCCACATGCTAATCAGTTTAAGCTAATAAACAAATTCAGTAAAGTTTCAGGATACAAAATCAACACGCAAGAATGAGATTCATTTCTATATACTAACAATGAATTATCTGAAAAGGAAATTAAGAAAACAATCTCATCTACTATAGCAGCAGAAAAGAATAAAATACTTGGGAATAAGTTTAACCAAGGAAATGAGAGACTTGTACACTGAAAACCACAAAACATTGATGAAAGGAATTAAAGACACAATTAAATGGAAATATAACCCATATTCACGGTTTGGAGATTTAGCATTGTTGAAGTGTCTATGCTAGCCAAAGTGATCTACAGAGTCAATGCAATCCCTATCAAAATTCCAATGATTTTTTTCAGAAATAGAAAAATAATCCTAAAATTAATGTAGAACCACAAAAGACCTTGAATAGCCAAAGCATTCCTGAGAAAGAAGAACAAACTAGAGGCATCACACTTCTTGATTTCAAAGTATATTACAAAGCTACAGTATTTAAAATAGTAAGATATTGGCATAAAAACAGTTGTGTAGACCAAGGGAACAAAATAGAGAGCTCAGAATACACGCATGCATCACAGTGACGTGATCTTCAGCAAGGGTGCCAAGAAGTGAGGAAAGGATAATCTCTTTAATAAATGCTGTTGCAAAAAAAAAAACATGTCCATATGCAAAAGAATTATATTGGACCCATATCTGACATCATACAAAAAAAGAAACTCAAAATAGATTAAATATTTAAATATAAGAGCTGAATCTATAAAGCTATAGGAAGAAAAAAAGGAAAAGCTTCATGAAATTGATCTACACTATCATTTCTTGGATATGATAGCAAAAGCACAAGCAATAAAAACAAAAACAAGTGGGATTACATCAAACTAAAAAGTTCATGTACAACAAAAGAAATAATCAACAGAGCGATCAGGTAGCCTATAGAGTAGGAGAAAATATTTTTAAGCCATATATCTGATATGGGGCTAATATCCCAAATGTATAAGGGATGCCTATAACTCAATAGCAAAATAATAATAATAATAATTTAAAAATGGGCAGAGGACTTAAATAGACATTTTTCCAAAGAAGAAAGACAAATGACCAACTGGTATATAAAAAGATGCTCAATATCACTGATCATCAGGGAAATGGAAATCAAAACCACAGTGAAATATCACCTTATACCTGTTAGGATGGCTATTATTCAAACCCTCAGTCCTCCCCCCTTCAAAAAAACAAAGGTAACAAGGGCTGGTAAAAATCTGGAGAAATTGGATCCCTGGGACATTATTAGTGGAGATATAAAATGAGGCAGCGTCTATGGAAAATAATATGGAGATTCCTTTAAGAACTAGAACAGAATTATCACATGATCTAGCAACCCTTCTTCTGGGTATATATCTAAAAGACTTGACATCAGGATCTTGAAGAGATCTTAGCACACCTATGTCCATTGCAGCATTATTTACAATAACCAAGAGATATTAGCTCACCCATGTTCCTTGCAGTGTTATTTACAATAACCAATAAATGTCTGTTATGAACAGGTGCCATTCATCTGCCATTTGCCATTTACCACGGCATGGATGGACCTGGAGGACATTGCGCTAAGTGACATCAGCCAGTCACAGGAAGGATAAATACCACATGATTCCTCTTATGTGAAGTATCTAAAAGAGTCAAACTCATAGGAACACAGTAGAACGGTGGTTGCCCGGGGGAAATGGAGTCTTGCTGTTCAACAGGCATAAAGTTTCAGTTACACAAGATGAGTAAATTCTAGAGCTCTGTTGTACAACAATGTGCCTATAATCAATAATACTGTATCGTGCAATTTTTAAGTACATTTTTTTCCCAAAAAGGACCACATACATGAGGGCCATATACATGGAATCCGCTTCTTATCTCTGGACCTCAGTTTTCCCATCTATAGAAGGAGCAGGCTGGACTTAGTAACTGCTAACTGTAAATGTTAATGTAAAAAAAGTTCATTCTAAGTCAGCTCCTTGGTGTTTTGAAAGAGCAGTGGCTCAAAAACAATGCAGTAGTGATTTGTTAAGTGAAACTTTTAAAGATCTTAATATGAATTAAAAGGAGCAAGATTTCCCCCCTTGTTTTGAATGTTATTCCCCTGCCTCAATTAAAATAATACTGCTAGAAGGAGGGAGTAACTACCCCAAGTCTCATTGCCTATAAGCAACCTCTGTTAACATTTTGACATGTTTCCATTCAGGATTAGTTTCATGTTGGTTTTTTTGATTGTTTGTCTTTTTTTCCCCCCATAGTTAAGTTCATACCATGTGGACACAACCTGGGGGTCCTGCGTTTAGTTCATTGTTTTCGTTAATCCAACCAATAAACATGTCCAGATAACCCATCACGCGTAAGGCATTATGCCAGACATTAAGGAAACAGAAATGAATGAGAACCAGTTCTAGCTCTAAAGAATCTCATAACCTAGATGAGAAAATAGATAAGTAATCCAATAACTAAAATTGAGCATAAGTTCTTTAGGAGAGGAAGCCCACCTTCCTGTGGGACAGAAAAGCTTCTCGGTGGCTACGAGGTCTTAAGTTGAAACAAATATGACTGAGCACATGGCTGTTCAGCAAAGCACTCTATTTCACAGCTACTCTTGCAGCCAAGTGTGAGCAGGAATTATGGTTAATACGGTTGGATGTCGTCTATGACCTTCTCTGGATCCTTCCTTTGTCTCTCTAGCCCTACACTGGTGGCTGGAGAGGGAAGGGATGGTGGAAGCGGAAGCAGCCACCTTAGGCCACCTTGGATGGAAGCTGCATAGTGAGAACAATAATAGAGCAGCAGGATGGAAGGAACCAGGTTCCTATAGCAGTCCGGAACTGCTTACACTTGGATCGATATAAAAGAGAGGGAAAAAAAAAA